>JAKZAO010000007.1:15521412-16223560 GCA_023053555.1 Branchinecta lindahli | reverse complement strand
TTTCATAACATTTAAATAAGGATGCGCACTTTCAAGAGAGATAAGATAACACACTATCTGTTGACCTTACAGGACATTTCCCGTTATGACCTTTTAAGTGTTAATTTTTCGCAAAAATTAACATGTTTAGTATTATGTTGTACAGAACCGTAACACCAACACAAGTTTTCTGTAATATCAACAGATAGTTTGTTATCCAATAGGTTTGTCAGTTGAAATCGCACATCCTCATGTAAACGTTATAGAATAAATGTTATAGACATTGTGGCAAGGCCTCTTGTGGCCTCTTTGGGTCATAGCTTAAAATTGAACTTTGTCTGGTATTGTTTGGCCCCTCTTCAAATGATGATATAAGCAGTTTAAAACTTTTGTTCTCTTGCAGAGCCTGTCAAGATTGAAGTGCCATTTAGAAATGATCTGCGGATACCCTTATCTTTAGAGAACCTGTATTTGCTTTGGAAGTTCAAGCCAGCTGGAAGTGAAGAAGAATTTTCTGAGGAATCTGGAACTGCTTCGGATAGCCTTGTAAACACTCAGATAATAGCCAGCTTGCAGATTTCAGCAGAATCGAGCGCAAAGGTCAGGATAAGGAAATTTCTACCCCTCCCCCCAGTGTACCACAAACCCCTGAGCAGGTCAGGGTTAAGGTACCTACAGATATCCAGAGTTTGTCATAGGATATCCAGCGTTAGGCATAGGGTATCACAAGTCATGAATTTGTGGTAGACTGCCCCCACACACACATTTCTACGACACTAACTGGCGATACAGAAAGTCACATTGCTCACCAAGGTCGACATAGGATCTTGTTTAGATCCTGAAAACGCACCTACCGTATAAGAATCAAGCCAGTGCAAAAAGTGATCCATTCCACTAAATTTCTGGACCACCCATTACGAATTTGGCAGAATTCGTCAGGGAACTTCTGTTCTTGATAGTTGTTTCGTTTTCTTCATTTCTGCATTGCCACCGGTATGTTTGCGTACGCCCGTATTACCGACCTCCTTCGGCTGCAAGCAAAATGGGGACAGTCCTTGAGAAGAAGGTTGGTAGCGTCTGAGTACTTTTCTTTCTTTGTTTTTCTTATTTTAGCTTCCATGTCTATTTGTTTTTTCTCCGTGTTGGTATGGTTTTGATGGCAGATTGAAAGCTTAGATAAGGTAAGATTGCTGTACCAAAGGACATGGCAAAACCAGACTTTAAAAAAATAATGTTTCCCTAGGCCCTCCCAGGTGTAAGCTAGAAAACTTGTTTCTACCACCCAGTTTCAATATCGCTCACACCATTGAAATATCGGGAGTAGCATCTACAAATTTTCAGTGTTTACAAGATACACAGAAACGAAACGAAAATTAACTAATACATTAAATAAATGATGGGATGAAAATGGTTTATAGTCCATGTTTTATAGTTTAGTCTATGTTTCTTTTAATCTCCAGTGTATTTGAATTGTTCTTTCCGATTTGCCTCCTTTCTCCTTTGTAGTCGTTTGCATTTTTGTTTCTGTGTCCCCTTGTGCTTCCCGAATATAACTCTCAGGATGTTTTAGAGTATTTTGAATTTTCAGGTTATACTAGAAATAGTACCACAGCAAACGGGCCAGCTGCAAGTCTATGGAATCGCATATAGTCTCGTTTACAAATCAGCAGACCTAGGGATATTCAGTGCCGTTCGCGGGAAAAAGCTTTTCTCCCTCCGGGGACCCAGGTTGAATAATACTACAGCTGAGAGGAAGGGGGTGATCCACGCTCAGGACCAAAGGTTGAGTTTTGATGTGAAACCGCCCATGCCGAGATTACAAGTAAGCACTGTTTTTACTATCATCAATGAATTTTTTTTTTCACTGCTACCGATTGAAGCGTTTACAGTATCGGATTAGGCATAGATAGGCTCCACTCCTTTTGGGGCCACGGATCAAACTATTCATTTCGCATCAGCGAAAAAAAAAAAATACAGTTAATTGGCTATGTTTAGTTTTATCTAATACAGTTGGTTTATAAAGGTTGTTGGTAGCTAAAACCAAATACTTAGGAGATACTTTGTGAAGGGGGCCTCGAAATTTCGGCTGGCTAGGGCCCCCCATAGGTTTTAATACGTTACTGGGCATTTACGAAATATGTTCTGTAGTTATTTCTTTGTTTCTGATTTGAACCCTGGCTAGAGTTTTAGTTCTATATAGTATAATCTGTTTATTAAGATTGTTGGTTGGCAAAATCAAAATCTTGAGAGATACCTTACGAAGGGGCCCCGAAGTTTCGACTTCCCAGGGGCCCCCACAGGTTTTAATACGATACTGGGCATTTACAAAATATGTTCTGCTGTTACTACTTTGTTTCTGATTTGGACTCTGGTTAGGGCAACGACGTAAGCTGGCAAGCTGAAAAGGAGAACCTTTTCAGTTCCGTAGCTTGTGCTCGAGACTTGCTCGTAGACTTTGTTCGTACAGACCTGATTTTACCAACTACACTGTCAGAAGTTTCATAACAGACAACACAAGGATGCGCGGTTTAAACAGACAACACGCAGCAGACGACACTTTGAATGTTATCTGTTGTCGTGACAAACGTTATGCATGAAATGTTGTGCATAACAAGCATTACCGGTAGATCTACCCTTGAGATCGCGAGCCTTGGCAGATATACATACATTGCAAGTGCCATATGAGCTATCAGCTCTTGTTTCTTTTAGGTCTCCTTCCGCTCCATACCCGACTTCATGCTCTGCGGGGAAGTACGCCAGATCGCCGCTCTTCTCACCAACATCGGCAACAGTCCAGTAAAAAACATTCACGTCGCCTACAGTGACCCCAAAGCTGTTCACTTTTCTGACTCGAGCCCAAGTGATAAATTCTCCAGCAAAATCAACATTCCCTCTGGTGATAGCTTAGAACCCGGTGCTAGTTTTGAGACGACCTTTTGGCTGCGGGCCAGCGATGATTCAGGATTGATGTCTCTGGATTTAGTGTTTTATTATGACTGTGATCTCGAAGAAGAAAGGAGTATACGGTAAGTGAGGGCCATTTTTAAGCTTAAAGGTGGCTTCACACTGACTTGAAGACCCCTTTCACACTGGAGTACTTAGGTCTCTTAAGTGTACTTTATGCGTCTAAAGTCGTACTTAATGTAAGAAATCTCACTTAACTTTAGTATTTTTCAAAGTTTCATCCATCATCACTGATGCTGATGATGAAAAGGGTGAAAATCTTGGAAGAAATGAAGAAAATTTACATAGCTTCAGCTCCTTGGTGTGAAAGGCCTAAGTACAGTGTGAAAGGCTTACTTAACTTAACGTAACTTTTGCTACTTAACTTTGGTTCTTAAGTGGCAGTGTGAAGCCGCCCTAAATCACACCTTGCACTACCTGGTGTTTCTGCTAACATTTTCTGAGGTAGTTGACTACTTAAAAACTTAGCTGTGCTTACAGAAAATTACACAAGGCTTCGGCTGTGTTTAGCCTCTTTCCATGTCCCTTGCCCTGGATGAAAAACTTGGCAAAATTTGCGTAACCTGTCTTCGAACCAATAAGCTTCTCGGGAACAGTGATAGGAAGCCTGATAAATCACGTAAAGAGAACAAATATGGCAAGCTTGATAAGCAGTGTTATGCTAAGAGGGGAGATAGGGTACACTTATAAAGTGTAGAATTTCGGAAACGAGATTGGATGGAAATACGACTGAAGTAGAATGAATTGCTATATCAAGTCCGACGTATCCTGTAAAGCAGAACTCTTATTAGAAATGGCCTTTTCACTATGGAATGGTTGAGAAATATCTTTTTTTTTAAAGATCAACAATTTCCACGTGCGATTTAAGGTGAAATTAATTCTCCTGACGGCCGTTCCAGAAGGTGGGCTTAGGGGTGTGAACCGTTTTTGTATAGTTAACGTATTGTTTTGGGTTTTACCCGGGTGTTAATGACGATAAAGATAAGATAAGATAAGATAAGATAATCTGTATTTGAAAGCCGTATGGCCATATACAGTAACAATCAACATACATAAATACAACCAACATTCATTCAACACTACTATAATTTCTACGGCGCACTTTCTCTATCTCTTTCATCAATCTTACTAAACTCTAAAGCCCTTCCAACAAAATTCCCTACTGCGATAATATACCTCGGCGACGTTGATTTCAAAATCCCAGGGAGAAACCCATCATTCCCCTTTTCAAATATACTTCCCCTCAAATGTGAGAGGCTACGACACCGCAGGAGAATATGGCCAAGCCCAGACTCACCTTCCCCACAAACCGGGCAAGACCTATGCATTTCCGGGTTCTTCTTTCTTTCCCAAACTTTCCCGAAAGGTAGACAATTTGCTCGCACCTGCAACCAAACCTTCATAAACCTTTTGGGGATATCCAACTTAAAATAATATTCCTCACCATACGTTTCCTTCACTTGACTATAAAATTGTAGACTTTTAGATGACTTAATGTCCAGCCACCACTGCTGGATTTCCTGGTCTTTTAGCCTCGCTTTAAATTCTCCCAGGAATTTTTTCCCTTCCTTTCCTGGTCCACGACCCATATTCCATATGTACGAAAATCCATTTTTATCCAATAACTTTTTAACCTGGAAAGGCCAAGCTTTCTTTGTCCCAATTTCTAGTAGTTCATTATATGCAGATGATTCCAGCCTGTGGTTGGGGTAATCCAGTAGCTTTAACCATATAATAAATGTTGGCCTCTCTCTATTCCTCCATGACATTTCGAACGAAACATACTTCTGGGTACAGCCCTGCTTGACAGCTTGATTCTACACTGTCAGAAGTTTCAAAACAGATAACATAAACATGCGCGGTTTTGATAGATAACACTTAGGATGTTAGCTGTTATATTTTTCAAACGTTACGTATTAAAACGTTGTACATAACAAGCATTGCCAGGAAGAGCAAAAAAAAACACACGAAAAAGCATCTGCTGAATTGTCCGATATCATGATGACAAACAAATAAGCCTGCAGATTTTTTTTTTTTGCGGTGTTTCGGCTCTTTTTGTATGCATAACTTTTTAATGTGTACCGTTTGAAAACATAACAGATACAGCCCAAGTGTTCTGTTGAAACCGCGCATCCTTATGTTGTATGTTGTGAAACTTCTGACAGTGTCGCGATCATAAATGGGGATAAAAGGTAAGGTAAGGTAAGGTACAATTTATTGTGAACTTTAGTATAACTGCAATAAATAAAAGCGACAAACATGCCAGTGGCATACAAAATGACGCTTCGTTAATTCTAACTGATTTATGAAAAAAAAAATACTAAAACACTATATAGCCTAAATTAAAAAAAAAAAAAACTAACAACATCAGCTCAAATTGTTTTAAGGCAGGGTAATTATCAACTAAAACAAACACAAATACGAATACGACCAATACGAGAATTTTAGGACAACAAGAACGAAAAGAAAAAAAAAATTTGCAGCAGCAGTCTTATCTTTCTCGAATGAAAAAAATCAATCAGAAAAATCACTCAACAGAAGAAGTATAACTGCTAAATAACATATACTTTTGAGGGTTCTATATTGATATTTTTACCTCCGCTCCTCCGACCGAACCAAAGCAAAATAACACTAAGTTATTTGCTAGTGTTATTTTGCTCTAAGTGTTATTGTGTTATTTTGCAAAATAACACTAGGTTATTTGCTAGAGTTATTTTGCTCTGGACCGAACTGAATCCTGTTCTTCTAGGCACCGACTCGTCCGCCACTCCATTCAAGTCTTCCTCTCGGATTCACTCGCCATATCAGCCAAAGCCCTTCGAAGCTCCCTAACCCCCACCTCCTCAGGATATTCAGACCTTGTATCCCTGATCTTGAACATTACCAGCAGAAGGGATATCAGTGATGACTCGATTAATGACCTTGAGATTGAGGAAGTGTCCATGTTAAGTCCTGAGTGGAAGGTAGCGGCCATTCCGGACCTGGAAAGGGTTAGGGTGATACAGCCCATGCACCGGTCGAGTTTGGTGGTGACGTGCATTACGGAGGGCGAGGTAGATGTAAGTGTTCTTATTCTTTGCTCTCAGTTCAGTCCAGTTTTATTGGACGGAAAAAAGACGAAAGCACCGGCCCCGAAGACGATTTGGTGCGGGAGCTAATCGAGGAGTTACGTCTGCGAGGCTTAGTTGGGCGAAGAGCTGCAGGCCTCAAACTTCTGCGTTTGATCCACTCTGTATCGGCCTTGTCGTAAGCGCTACTGCAGTTTTTTTTTTGTTTTATTTATTGTTGTAAGCGCTAAACTCTGGCCACAATTTGCCTGTGTCTCAGTTACACAAACTACAGTTGACGGCGAACCAGCATTATACATAATTGGTGAGAAAACCGCTCGTTATGATGAAATTTGATGATGAAATTTTATTAAGGCACTAAATAAGAAAAGAGAATTAGTGCAGTACAAAAAAAGAAAGGAAAAATTACACTGAGCTTTCGATAACGTAGTAAATGCACAAGATAAAAGCAAACAAACAAAACACAAAAAAGGGACTTATCAGGTCAAAAAAAAAATCCCAGATGGAAAGGGGAAAAATGGTCAAGGGCAGAAACGTCGAGTTATAACATTTGTAAGGCGTATTCTCGCCGTTCCCCGTGGACTCCTCGGGGAATCGAAGGGAACGGCGAGAATAGAGGGAGTCACTGCACGCGGACTCCGCGTACGGAAAACAACGAGAACACGTGGAATGCTTCCAAAATGGATTTTGTTCAAAAAAAAAAATATGCAGTTGACGAAATTAGTCTGGATCCACTTTATTCTTGGTTTTGTTTATTCTGATTGTTTTTAATAAATTTTACATTGCACCAACACCAGCAGAAATTGATTCGCCTCTGAATCTGAAAGGGGGTCCTGTTGATGGTGCTGATGATAATCGGAGCATTCCCCGTTCGTGGGGACTCGCGAGAATAGGGGGAGCGAGTCCCCGGGACAAACAAAAACGCGGGGACTCCTCAAGTGGAGTCCTCGGGGAACGGCGAGAATACGCCTCTAAGCCGTCTTCTTGGTTCAAAACTTATTCATATATATTATCGCCCTTGCTGAGGGTGATAACGGAAAAATTTGGCCCGCGGGTGCCATGATAGGCTGATATCGCCCGAGCGCAGCGATGGTGATATCTGCCTATCATGCTGCCCAAGGGCCAAATTTTCCGCTATCGCCCGAAGAAAAGCAAGGGCGATAATGATCATAACACTAGTACATTTGTTTTAATTTTTTGGTATTCCCCTGATGTTAAAAGAAAAAAATTCCAACCGTGCGTTATCACTTGACATCGCATGGCTGGCCGGGCGTTATCACTTGATAATAACGCCCGGTTGGAACTTTTTTTCTTGTAACATCAGGGCAATACCAGAAAATTTTGGCACTGGGTAGGATAGGACTGATATCATGGGACTGCACGGTGTAATGGTGTTATATCTTCTTGTCAATCGAAGGGACCTGCACAGCTCATTCAGGCGAGCCTTTCTTAAAAAAGCGTGCAGGTCAACAGTTTACACACAAAGAGTTATCTTGCCCGTGCTGGTCAATCTTTTAAATGTGCCTCCTCAGGTTCAGGTTCATTTATTAATATAATTACCTCTACAAATTAAGATTTGAACAAATCCGGCAAAGCGCAAAGCACGACAAGGCCGGATCTTAGAAGTCAATTAACTACTGATCTAACTACAGATACAAATAATTAATAAAGATACAACGCATGCACGTCGCCATACCCGCCAACCGTAAAAAACTCCAACCAAAAAAAGAGTAATAAAAAAAAAAGAACGGAATGCAGGGAGACATGGACGACCAACGCACCACAAGCCAATCAACTGAATAAAAATTACCAATTAATTATGTTTCAGAGATAGGATTTTATTTTATTGTTAACTGTAGATGTAGACAACTGGAATCGAAAAGATGCATGTATTGATTCCATATTTTTATTACTGAATTCCTGAGTGCCTTGACCTCTCAGTTTATTCCGCAATGGATACAAGTTGGAGATTCAGTTTTTCCGGTATGTGAACTATGCTTTCCTATCTTTAATTCAATTTTTATCAAAACCGATACAACGGTCAAGCCGATTTGGTGGTTCTGGTCCATATTAACACTAATTATATAAGAAAGATAATTCTACACTAGTTTAAATATATCAAAAACTTGCCAAACATAACACAAAATATTCACATCTTATTTCCTATCTGTTACGCGTAAGCTATCGGCCTCTAATCGAGAGTTGCAAAGAAGATTGTCAGTCTCGAGGTCTTCTCTACGTGCAAGCTATCTCAGGAAAGCTGGAAAAGTATCCGCAATAGTCCTTTTGGGTTAGAAAATCTCTGAGACAGTCCCATGTATCTCGGCTTGGATTGCCTGAAGGGAGGCCCCAACGTAGTATAGACAATACGTTTCTTTTCAGGGGAAGGATTCCCCTCAAGATCCCAGTCGGCTGTTGGCTGAGAGGTGCGTGACGTCATATTCGCCCCTGATCGAGGGAATTGCTGAGAAGGAATATGACAGCCGGGAGGAAGTGACGTACGAAAGAAAGCTAGAGTTGCTATTGGAGGAATCCACCACCGTTGGCATCCCCTTGCTGGTACGATGGAAGGTAAGTCTTTAGGCGTACTTTTGCTATTTCTCAGGGACCCCTTGGGCCGCCAAGGGGAGTCACCCCCTGGGAGCTCCCGGGCGAGGAACCACGAGGACGCGGGGGAGACCTCCGTATGTATCTAGCTCTGACATTCGTATACGTTCGTCAGTGCCTATCATATTATTCAATTCAGTTCATTTTATTTTCCCAAAAATTCTTCGTTAACAAAAATAGCATCGGTAATGGCAACAGAGATACACTGATATGCGAGTGTAATACGGAAGCTGATACAGTGTTGTATGTTACGGTAACGTGGAAGTGTAAGACGCGGTATACTCGATCGGTAGCGTGGGGGAGGCTCGTGGGGTCGATCTCCTAGGGCATGTAGATTTGAACAAACTAGGGTTACAATATACTTTATTATCCAATTCACTTACAGCTCACTTGATTCCAAGTAGACGTTAATCCATACGTAGATAATCCTCAAATTAACGATATGGCAATTACTACCAATTGTACAGCATCACTGCTATATTGTCTTGGATTCGACTGATCTCCTTTAAACGTGGAGAATCTTACTTATATACACAGTTTACCGATACACTAAAACCAGGCACTAGCCCACCTGCAGACTTGCCAATATTGCATCCGTCATCAATAACAAGAGCTACGAGCTCATATGGCACTTGTTACGAGTAGTGGTACGAGAAAGTAGAAGAGAACTTCACAATAAACACCCCGCCATTCAAAAATGCGTTCGGACCTAGAATTAGGATATCTAGGTTCATTCAATCTAAAAGCTCTAGATGACATATTTAGAACTTATGCTTGTTGTTCCCACCAAGCTTCATCCCGATCCCTCCACTCTAAGCGATTACAAAGATTTCCGGTTCGCCCCTTCAACTCCTCCCAATGTCACCGGATCTGGTCCGGATTTAAAATGGGATGTCTGAGTTACGAGACACCTTTCTAAATATCAAGTTTCGGTTCAATCCGATAGCCCGTTCAATAGCTGAGCTTGCCACTGGATTCCGGATTCCTCTTTTGTACACTCCCCCTCGACGGTCTGATCGGAGAAACGACATTCTCAAGTCAATAGTTCGGGTACCTGACAAGCATGCCAAGTTCATTGTCCTTGCACATCAGCTGAAGTACCGAACTCGTGGGATTACTACAAACTCGGATCCTCTCCAACTCCCCCACAGTGACCGGATCCATTTCGGTTATGCTATTCACTTGCTCTTCCCACCAACTTTCATCCCAAACCCTCCACTCTAAGCGTTTCCCAAGATTTCCGGTTCCCCCGTCCGACTCCCCCAATATCACCGGATCCGGTTCGGATTTAAAATGGGGCGTCGGAGACACGAGATCTTTCTATACGTCAAGTTTCATCAAGATCCGATCATCCGTTCGCAAGTTAAAAATACCTAACTTTTCGGGTTCCCCCTCTCTCCACCCCCACCCCCCCAGATGGTCGGATCCGGGAAACGACTATTCTCAAGTCAACCTGTTCGGGTCCCATACACGCCTGCCAAGTTTCATCGTCTTAGCGCATCAGGAAGTACCGAACTCGCGGGATCACTAGAAATTCGGATCCCCCCAACCCCCCCACTGTGAACGGATCCGGTCCGGTTATGTCAATCACGTATCTAGGGCTTGTGCTTGTTCTTTCCACCAACTTTCATCCCGATCTCTCTACTCAAAGCGTTTCCCAAGATTTCCGGTTCCCCCCTATAGTTCCCCCCATGTCACCGGATCCGGTCCGGATTTAAACTGGGATGTCTGAGACACAAGGTACTTCTATATATCATGTTTCATTAAGATCCGATCACCCGTTCGTAAGTTAAAAATACCTCATTTTCCGGATTCCCCTCCCTCCAGCCCCCCCCCCCGGATGGTCGGATCCGGGAAACGACTATTATCAAGTCAATCTGTTCGGGTCCCTGACATGCCTGGCAATTTTCATCGTCCCAGCACATCAGGAAGCACCGAAGTCGCGGGATCACTAGAAATCCGGACCCCCCCTCCTAACTCCCCCAAAGTGAGCGGATCCGGTCCGGTTATGTCAATCCCGTATCTAGGACTTGTGCTTGTTCTTTCCACCAACTTTCATCCAGATCTCTCCACTCTAAGCGATCTTCAAGATTTCCGGTTTCCCCCTCCAACTACCCCCCATGTCACCGGATCCGGTCTAGATTTAAAATGGGAGGTCTGAGACACGAGGTACTTCTATATATCAAGTTTCGTTAAGATCCGATCACCCGTTCGTAAGTTAAAAATACCTCATTTTTCCGGATTCCCCTCCCTCCAGCCCCCCCCCCCCGGATGGTCGGATTGGGGAAACGGCTATTATCAAGTCAATCTGTTCGTGTCCCTGACATGCCTGCCAATTTTCGTCGTCCTAGCACATCAGGAAGCACCGAACTCGCGGGATCACTAGAAATCCGGATTCCCCCCCCCAGCTCCCCCAAAGTGAGCGGATCCGGTCCGGTTATGTCAATCCCGTATCTAGGACTTGTGCTTGTTCTTTCCACCAACTTTCATCCAGATCTCGCCACTCTAAGCGATTTTCAAGATTTCCGGTTTCCCCCTCCAACTACCCCCCATGTCACCGGATCCGGTCTGGATTTAAAATGGAAGGTCTGAGACAAGTGGTCCTTCCATATATCAAGTTTCATTAAGATCCGATCACCCGTTCGTAAGTTAAAAATAAGTCATTTTTCCTATTTTTTCCGGATTCCCCTTCCCACCACTCCCCCTCAGGTGGTCGGATCGGGGAAGCGACTATTTCCAACTTAATCATTTGGGGTCCCTGATATTCCTGCCAAGTTTCATCGTCCTAGCTTATCTGGAAGTACCCGAACTAGCAAAACCCGGACCGACAGACCGACAGACCGACCGACGGACGGACAGAAATTGCGATCGCTATATGGCACTTGGCCGAAGGGCAAGTGCCATAAAAAGTGTCTTCATGGTAGCCTATTCTTGAAGTCGGTAAAACCGCACACACGGTGAGCGGGTCAGGACTCAGTCCCACGGCTATGACTCACGCTCGCTAGCTCGCGGTTCTGAGAATTGGCAAGTCGGCCGGTGCGCATTTGTTCAGAGGTTTCAGAGTTACAATCGAGTGGCGTAATCTGCGTCAGTAGCCTACACGAGTACATAATGTTTTTGTTTTTACATAGTATTTTGTACAATTATAAATACAGTTTTGATTTCATAAAAACTTAGTCGAAACAAAATGATACTGACACATACACTATATACAATTTACTCGTGGTACAATAGTTGCGTTTTTGCAGATACCATGGTATCTGTTACCACGATAACTGGATCTGCAATTTGTCGTTTTTGCAATTACCGTGGTATCTGATACCACGGTCTAAAGTCGTTTTCGCCGTTACCGTGGTATATGAATATCAGATACCACGGTACCTTGCCAGATACCATAGGAATTGGGTCATGTATAATTCAGTTCAAACTGCTTTATTTTTCGCGAGAATTCTATGCTGTAAAAAATAGCAATGGTATTGTTAAAAATAAGCGAAAGGATTGTTGACCATGAGAACACAATGCTTGAGTTAAAAAGCAATATAGTAATGCGTCAAAACAGATATGACTTATAGGGGTAATCAAACATGCTGAATCCGTATCTGAACTTTGTTTTCTCAGATGATTAGCTATTTGGCCTAAATCTGTTTCTAAATTTTAAGAGTAAAAACGTTCAAGGAGTCTGGCGAAGACTTTTTGGGATCCCATCGAAACCTTTGGTCTTGTTTTATTGGGGGGGGGGGCAGTTATTTTGTATGTTCCATTATTTGGTCCATTGGTTAAAAGCTAACTTATTGTTTATTATGCTAAATTTTTCCGTGTAATTCTGTTTCTGTTTAGTTGTACTATATCGTTTTCTCTTTGAGCGTGTGATGGGTCAGAAGTGAATTACTATTATTCTTGCAGACCCTGGTTAAAAATGAAGAAGACCCAACCAACCCCCAAGTAGTCCTTGGCTTACACTGCTTGAATCTGTGTGCGGTATCAAAAGTATACCAGATTCCACCCGTAATACCCATAGTGCCGAGCTCACAATCAACCGAGCCGAAGATCTTGAGATTTTTGACGTTTGATGAAAATGGTGAAGTGATTAAAAGTGATGGACGAAAACGAACAGAGTTTCTCGAGAACGAGGTGGCGAAGACGATTTGCTACAGGTTCGAGTATGAGCCGGAGGTGGTACACGATTTCAAAGTGTCGAGGTAAGCCCTGTAATTGTTTCTTTCCTGCAAATATTGATTTGTCCTTCGCTGGTTTTTGGGATCCCAAAACGTAAGTGGAGGGAGGGATACCTATGACATCGGAAAAGTTGTCTGTCTGTCCGTCCGTCCGTCTGTCCGTCTGTACGCTCTATAACTCTCGAAGGGAATGAGATATTTTGATGAAACTTGGTGTAGGATTCTTTGGGTCAAGAGTAAGGTCAAGTTCGTAGATCGGCTTTGTAGCCGTATATTTGTGGGGGACCTTACCTTAGACCTTAGATCCTCCAGAGCCAGGAGTGGCGCATAGGGCGTCTACGAAACCTCGCCAGACATCTCGGAGCTGAGCTGCAGCCGTGACCAAAGACAATAATAGTGGGAAAGACCGGCGACTCCCGTAAGCCCCATGAGTCGCAACAATCAGCGCCGTTTAGCGGTTGGTCTTTCGTTAAAAAATTGTTCTGTTGACATTTATCCTCCATCTTCAGCAGAATCATCGTCAGAGCGCGTTTTGTTGATTTTTGTCAGAATACAGAAGCTTGGAATAGAGCTTATCTTTCTAACTGAATAATAAAAATATGTAGTTTGCTGGAAGTTTTTCCGAGATAAATGACAATTTAGTTAAAAAAGTTAAATAATTTTCGCTTTTTCTTGGTTTCTAAGACATTTCTAAGAAAAGTATGTAAGTTTAAAAAAATAAAAAATATACCATTGATAGATGATAAAAAGAGGATTCAGAATATGTATAGTTTGTTTGATTTAGTTGATGCGGTCCTGCTAGGAAAAGTGTTGGTCTTTATAGGCCTAATCTGCCTTTATAGGCTAAAAAGTCGGTGACGTACATCGGTGCGGAGTGGTGCGGTAGATTTTCGTTCTCAGCACAAACAGTTGTTCTAGAAAAGTTCTTCAAACCTTCTGCAGCTCGTCTGCTACCCCCCCCCCCCCTGTTTTTGAACGGTATCGCGGTCTGGATCCCGGACTATACCATGAGCGTCCACTCTCCATTCAGATTTCCTCTTTAATTGGAATAAAAAGCAAGCAGAAACACAATCAGTTACTTTTTTTTAATGGAACAAAAGTGTTGAATTCATTTCACAGCAAATAATCACAGCGCCAATCAACGCCATCTTGCCTTGATTACGTCAAACGTGCCGTTTGAAATTGGACAAAGACCAAACGCTAGGAAGCAGCACGATCGATTTTCAACGACGCGATTTTGGCCGAGTCGCCGGTCTTTCCCACTATTACTGTCTTTGGCCGTGACATCCTCCCACTGTGGTTGAAGAGACAGCTCCGCATTTCTCAGGTCTCGGTCGTACTGTCGTCGTAAGGTGTGTCTTGGTCGACCTCTTTTGCGCCTCCCCTCGGGGCGCCACTCATATACTGTATTCGGGAGTCGATTCTCTGGCATACGGAGGACGTGGCCAAGGTATGTCCATCTCCTACGTTTCAGAAGGTCAGTAACTAATGGTTGACCGGTTCGTCGGCGAACTTCTATGTTGGTGACCTTTTCCTGCCACGATATGTTCAGGATTCTCCTAAGGCACATGTTTTCAAAAGCTAGGACACGTTTCTCCAGTTGGGTATTTAGTTTCCAGCATTCACTAGCATAGAGGAGGATGGACATTACAACATTTTGTGGGGGAGGGGGTTTGAATAAAGAGGCAAACAAAATATTTTTAAACAGCTAATGTGATAGTCGATTATGGGGTAAGAAGACATGCTGAACACGATGGGGTCCCGTCAGTACCACAACACGTCAGTTGACATAAACGTCAGTTCGCTACAGAATTCCGTCAGTACGACAACATTTTCCGACAGTTCGCATACACGTCAGTTGACGCCCAAAATTCCGTCAGTAGACCAACACGTCACTTCCCCAACACGTCAGTAGACATACACGTCAGTAGACATACACGTCAGTTGACATACACGTCAGTTGACCAACCGTCAGTTCGCATACCGTCAGTTGACATACACGTCAGTTGACATACACGTCAGTTGACATACACGTCAGTTGACATATTTTAGAAATACGTCAGTTCGCCAACACCCTAGAAGCCTTCCGTCAGTTGACATACACGTCAGTAGACATACACGTCAGTAGACATACACGTCAGTAGACATACACGTCAGTAGACATACACGTCAGTAGACATACACGTCAGTAGACATACACGTCAGTTGACATACACGTCAGTTGACATACACGTCAGTTCCCATACAAAATCCTTAACTTATACGTCCAAAGACCCGCCTATTAGTTTGAAATTGACTTGGTCGCCGGTAGCAATTAAGCAGGGGGAAGAATACCCAGGGGATTGATTAAAAAGAAGCCGACATTTGCGCATTTTGATGAGGGTAAAATTAATTCCTAGTCGGCGGGAGCTTACAATCAGAAGCGGCAGGTAACGTCACTAAAGGCGGATGCAAAATTCTTCAATCAGAACAAGCTGTTGCGAAGGTTTTACGTAACAGCCGTCGCAAGGTGAAGGACCAGAATGTACCAGTGAATCCTAACCTTTGCCGAAAGGGTACCGCAAGCACTGAGGGAAGAATTAGTTTTCTCTTGGCAAGTGCTTCCACTAGATCCTCTTAAAACAAGACCAAAGGTTTCGATGGGATCACACAAATTTTATATTTAATCCAGACAATTGGGTCTTGTCTTCACCAGATACAGTCTTCGCCACGCTAGTCATCTGAGAAAACCAAGTTCAGATATACCTCTGTAAGCCATATCTCTTTTGACGAACCTGGTCGAAACTTTCTGCTTTACTTCTGCCGAATTTCAGGTTTCAGCCGAATCCCGTGCGACCTACTTGTCCAGCAAAAAAAAAAGAAAGTTCAGAAACGAACTCAGGATATATTCTTATCCCTATAAAGAGATCGTCAAATAAAACTTTAACTTATAAAAGAAATCCGGTTTCAACGGAATTCCTGACGAGCTATGTCCAGGTAAAAAATGATTGTCATGTACAGATCCAGCGTCTCTTCTTACTCTTAAATCTGTCATCTAATCAACTTAAAATAAAACCAGAGTGTGCAACTTAAAATAAAACTTTTGCTACTGACAAATTTCCAGTTTTGGCCGGATTTCGGGCGAACTGCTGTTCGGGCGAGAAAATGGTTTTCACCAGCGCGTTCAGCACGTTCACTTCACCACTTCACTATAGTATTAGCTGTTTAAAAATATTTTGTTTGCCCCTTAACCCTCCCACACCTTTACATGAAGGGCTACATAGCCCATCTACGAACTCGACCTTGGGCTACTCTCGACCCAGAGAATCCTCACACCAAGTTTCATCAAAATATCTCATTCTATTCGAAAGTTATCGTGCCACAGACAGACTACTTTTGCGATGTCATTGGTATCCCTCCACTTACGTTTTGGGATCCCAACACGAGCTGTAAGCTCATAGGGCACTTGCAAGGCTTGGTAAAAGGATGAAAGTAGGAATTCGTGGGTTTTGTGTAATCACTTGTAAGCAAAAACATCGAGATAACAATGACGACGGACCCTTGGAAATCACGAGAATCGTTTGTTAAAAAAAAAGTTTTTGTGCACTTGGCTGTGATGATGTGCACTTTAAGGGCGCTAGAAATTCATCTGTAATAAGAACCCTTGAGGCGAAAAGAATCCTGGGTTCTTTAGGATCATGAATATGTGGTTCGGTGAAAAGTATTTTTTTTTTCTTTTCGGTTAAGAAATTTATTTCTAAGCAAAACCCTTGAGGCAAAAATGATTTTGGGCTCATGGGGACCACGAAAATGCAGGTTTTGCTTATAAGTATTTTTTGGAGTTTGCGGTTAAGATGAGTACTTTAAAGCACAACTCTTACTAGAAATAATATTTTCCCTATAAAACGGATCAGAAAAAAACATTTTCGAAAATACCATTACTTTCCATCTGAAATTAACAATTTTCTTGTTAGCGCCTGTCCACTATGTCCAGCCTTCCTGCTCTCCGACGCGGCGGCTGGGCGCAAAACATTTGAAAACTGATCGCGCCGTGGTTCAAAAGTGTGAAAACTAAGCAAATAAAAGAAGTTATATACAAAATCCTTATCCTTCCGTACAAATCCTTCTCAGATCCTTATGTGTGAAAGAGTTGTCAACAGACGTTGATGATCCCGGCAAACGTTTCGTTGTGTGACGGGAAAAACTCGGCAAGGCCAAAAAAGCGCTAAAATTTCGTAGGTACAAAACGAAACAATGGAGAACGGTGGGGATTTTAGAAGCTTATAATTCTATATGGGGAGCTAGATGTATCATAAAAAGCAGAATAAGCAGAGGGGTCCTTTAAATATTTGATTTTGTGCATTGTGAATATCTTAGCTTGAAGAGGACCCTTGTGTGTTGTGTTGCCACCATAGTCGAGGTAGGCCTACCCTATGATGGAAAGGTACCTCGCGGCGTGGGTTGAGCTTGTTTGTTCAGTTTTTTTTTACTCTTTTTCCCATTACAGTAATCTTTTGAATGCTTTTCGTTGATTTTTTTTTGTAGTAGGCTAAGCCGCAGGTAAAAAATTCGAAAATCAAACTCTATCATGGTAAAATTGACCAGATTGTTGCATACACAATTTTTGAAATCTATTTTTCTGCTTGGTAATCCGCCCGAAAGAAAATAAAGAGTAGAATAAACTGTTAAAAGGCTAAAAAGAGTAGAAATAGTATCCTACTTGGAAAGACAGCAGAAGTGGAAGCACTTACCTTGGCATCATATGTTTGTAGAGCATTTCACCCAAACAGACTATTTTAGAAACGGCCACTGAGCAAAACAGAAAACTAATCTTAGTACCTCAGCCAAATCATGTATAATTATTTTTTTTTTTTTCCAGTAAACTAGCGAAAGTTATAATTTTGCTACTTTACATATTACATATTCTGACGAATATGTCTTCTATTACTCATAACCTATATTTAGCGGTTAAAGAGTTAATATATTTTAACGCGTGTGTATAATATATTTAGTATTCTTTGGCCAGAATGTTTTTTTTATAGTGTTATTATATGCTGGGCCAATTAGTTTGTCTTTAGTTCATTTTATACTCTCCGATCTTGGAGGTCAATAAAATATTTGAATTTGAATTACGATGTACAAAATTGATAAACATTCTGGAAACACTCTTGCAAGAAGTATTGTTGCGTAAGGTGAGACAACATCAGGAAATTTTAGCTTTTTAATTCACGGAATCCCCTCACCTGAATGAAGGACTATCTGTCATAAAGAAAATATTGAGAAAGGCGCCGCAGTCGAAAGTTTTTTGGTTCAATAGGAAGGAGCTGGGAAATCGGGGTGATTAGAAAACGAACCAAGACAGAAGCTGCGACAGATAAAACAAAGTTAGCGGCGATAGGCTTCAGCTATAAGGATAATTCACACGGGATGGCGGAAAGAGACCTCTAGGGACTTATGCGGCCTCGGATTATACTTAAAAATGTAAGCCCTTTTTGAGTGTGAAACCTCAAAGCCGATTATAGTGTGGTCCTTCACCTTGCGACGGCTGTTACGTAAAACCTTCGCAACAGCTTGTTGTGATTGAAGAACTTTGCATCCGCCTTTAGCGACGTTACCTGCCGCTTCTGATTGTAAGCTCCTGACGATTCGGAACTAATTTTACCCTCATCAAAATGCGCAAATGTCGGCTTCTTTATATTAATCCCCTGGGTATTCTTCCCTCTGCTTAATTGCTACCGGCGACCAAGTCGATTTCAAACTAATAGGCGGGTCTTGGGCGTAGTGAAGGATTTTGTATGGGAACTGACGTTTATATCAACTGACGTGTATGTCAACTGACGTGTATGCCTACTGACGTGTATGTCTACTGACGTGTATGTCAACTGACGTGTATGTCTACTGACATGTATGTCTACTGACGTGTATGTCAACTGACGTGTATGTCAACTGACGTGTATGTCTACTGACGTGTATGTCTACTGACGGAAGGCTTCTAGGGTGTTGTCGAACTGACGGATTTCTAAAATATGTCAACTGACGTTTATGTCAACTGACGTGTATGTGAACTGACGGTATGCGAACTGACGTGTTGGTGAACTGACGTGTATGTCAACTGACGTGTTGGTCAACTGACGTGTTGGCCAACTGACGTGTATGTGAACTGACGTGTATGGGAACTGACGTGTATGCGAACTGTCGGATTTTTGTTTTATGCGAACTGACGTTTATGTCAACTGACGTGTTGCGGTAGTGACAGCGACCCAACACGATGGTGAAAACCATTTTCTCATCGGACGAGTAGTTCGCCCGGAATCCGGCCAAAACTGGAAAGTTTGTTAAAAGTAAAAAGTTTTATTTGAAGTTGATTAGAGGTTCGATTTAGTGGTAAGAAGACATGCTGAACACGATGGTGAAAACCATTTTCTTGCCGGACAAGTAGTTCGCCCGGAATCCGGCCAAAACCGGAAAGTTTGTTAAAAGTAACAGTTTTATTGGAAGTTGATACTCACCCGTCTTGACACAAAAGCTGGGGTCGCTGTCTCTAACCCCACACGTCAGTTCGCAAAAACGTCGGTTGGCCCAAACCAAAATGCGACGGTTCGCCCACGCATCACTTTACCCACACGTCAATTCGTCCGCACGTCAGTTAAACAACCATCAGCTCACCCAGTTAAGATATCCGTCAGTTAACCCACACGTCAGTTCATCCACTTGTCAGTTCGCCTACTGTCAGTTAACACGCACTACGCCCACAGATTGTTTACCCCTAAGAACTTAAAGATTTCCCCTAGATACGCGAGTTAAATGTAAACACGTGACGCCAACTCGCTGGCCCCTCGCGTTTAAATGCACATTAATAAAAATATTTTTTTTTATTTCCGAAATTTGGGACTAGTGACATTTGTGTCAACTGACGGATTTTCATAGGTCAGCTGACGTGTGGGCAAACTTTCGGTAGATGGACTGGCGGTGGACGAACTGACGTGTGGGTGGACTGACGGTGGGCCAACTAGCTGACGCGTGGACGAACAGACGTGTGGGTGAAGTGACGTGGGGCAAACTGACGGATTTTCGTGGGTCAACTGACATGTGGGCCAACTGTCGCAAAGTTTGGGCGTAGTGACTAATTTCAGGCTAACTGACGTTTGTTAGAACTGACGAATCGATTAGTAGTTCCAAGGATCACAGATAAGATTTTGAACTCGGCTCAGTACGACCATTCCCAGTTTCTTCGAGGTAATTGATGGCGAAAGTCTTTTATTAGGCAATATTTTATTGTTATTATTACAGTTTGAAAACGGCCTATGGACAAAAGAAGAAACAGAAAAAGGGAAAACATTTAAAATGTGAATTTTTTGATTGCTGGATAGAGGCGGTTTATGGACTCCGTGAAACAGCCTTGTTTGCGTACTTATTTGTCTGGAACTTGCAGTCTTCGGCTCAAGTACAATATGCGCGATCGCTTTTCCGTCGGTCGGTCCGCTTATCACGAGTAAGGGTAGTCAGGGTAAACTTGTCAGCCATATTAGAGGCCTAACCAGATTGACTTGGAAATTGTCATTTCCTCGATCCGACCATCCAGGGGAAGAAGAGTGAGGGAGAATCCGTGATCTTGTGGCATGCATAACTTCCGAACGAGTGATCTGATCTGGATCAGACTTGATACACATGTCCGTTCCGTTTCAGATCCGGACTGCATACGGCACACGGGGGGGGGGAGGAGTTGGAGAGGGCTACCGGAAATCTTGTGGCACGCTTAGAGTGGAGGGATCGGGACGGGAGTTATATAATTAGCCCTAGATACACCGTTTTTAGAATCGAACCGGCTTTCCGCACTATGTGGGGAGTTGTAGGAGGTCCTGAAAATCTTTGTGACATGCATAACTTTCGAACGAGTTATCCGATTTGGATGTAGTGTTGTAAATGGTAAAATTGGTCACGGTAAAATTGGGTATTTTACGTATTTTACCGTAATTTTACGGACCCCCGTAAAATTGGTATTTTACCAATTTTACTATTTTACGTAATTTACGTAATTTACGTATTTTACGTAACATACCGGTATTTTACGTAATTTACCCGTATTTTACGTAATTTACCCGTATTTTACTGCCATCTTTACACGTCTCGACGGGCAAAATCACCCAGGGCCTCCAAGGAGGATTAGGAAACAGGTTTTCAGATATCAGTATATGTATTTTACCCGTATTTCACTGGTATCTTTACTTGGTGCCGCAAAAAAACACTCAGGACTCTAGGGACCAGGGAGGCATCAGAATGCGAAATATGAGTCCGACTGAATGGAAGGGTGGAATTTGGAAGAAAGTGACAGTAGTACCAATTGTGCAGGTCTGCTATGAGTCATGACACATTTTACGGGCAAGTGCTTTGTTGCATTTTTATGGCACTTGCCCTTCGGCCAAGTGCCATATAGTGATCGCAATTTCTGTCGGTCTGTCGGTCGGTCGGTCTGTCTGTCCGGGTTTTGCTAGTTCGGGCACTTCCACATAGGCTAGGACGATGAAACTTGGCAGGCATATCAGGGACCCCAATTGATTAAGTTGGGAATAGTCACTTTCCCGATCCGAACATCGTGGGGGGAGGGAGGGGAGCCGGAATCCGGAATTTAGTGGCATGCATAACTTTCGAACGGGTGATCAGATCTTCATGAAACTTGATATTTGGAAAGACGTCATGCTTCAGATGTCCCATATCAAGTCCGGACCGAAACCGATGAATGTGGGGGGGGGGGGGTCGGAGGGGGGAACCGGAAATCATGTTAAACGCTTAGAGTGGAGCGATCGGGATGAAACTTGGTGGGAGGAACAAGCACAACCCCTAGGTACATCATTGACAGAACCGGACCGGATTCGTGCACTGTGGGGGGAGTTGGAGGGAGGTTCCGGAATTCCGGTCATACGGAGTTAAGATACTTCCAGGTGGGCTAGGACAATGAAACTTGGCAGGCAAATCAGGGACGCGACCAGATTAACCTGGAAATAGTCAGCTTCCCGATCTGACCATCGTGTGGGGAGTGGAGGGAGGGGGAATCCGGAATCTTGAGGTATGTATAACTTCCGAACGGGTGATCGGATCATAATGAAACTTGATATGTAGAAAGACCACATGTCTCGGATGTCCCATTTCAAGTCCGGACCGGATCCGATGAAGCTGGGGGGGGGGTCGGAGGGGGGTCCGGAAACCTTGTGACATGCTTGGAGTGGAGCGATCGGAATGAAACTTGGTGGGAAGAACAAGGCACAAGCCCTATGTAGATCAGTGACAGAACCGGGCCGGATTTGGGCATTGTGGGGGAGTTAGGGGGGTCCGGAATTCCCGTGATGGTAAGTTAAGGTACTTCCAGACATGCTAGGACGATGAAACTTGGCTTGAAAATTAGAGACTTGACATGATTGGCTTAGAAATAGTTAGTTCCCAGATCCGATCATTCCTTAAAGTACTAATGCTAACCTCAAAGTACAAAAAAAAATTTAAGCAAAATATGCATTTTCGTTATCCGTATGAGCCAATGATCATTTTTGCCTCAAGAGTTTTGCTTACAACTGAATTTCTTAAAGTACAAACAATACTTTTGAATAAAATATACATTTTCGTGCTCCTGGTGATCATCTTTTTTGCTTCAAGAGTTTTGGTTACAGATGATTTTCTAGCGCCCTTAAAGCGCGCACAGCCAAATGCATTGCCAAACGATACAGTCTCGTGATTTCCAAGGACCCGTGATCGTTCTCATTTCAAGGGTTTTGCTTGCAGATGGTCAAAACAAACCCACGAATTGACGAATTCCTACTTTCATCCTCTGACCCAGCCTTGCAAGTGCCATATGAGCTTCCAGCTCTTGTTACTTGAGTGTAGCCTAATTAGTGCTTTAGTCTGCTACTTGGAGTATGCAGGCATTGCCGTGAAGTCCATGTCCAAAGAAAGGAAATAATGCACAGAGATTAGGCAAATATACCTTAGGCTACTACTGAAAGTCATGGACACACAGCATTATAGGAGCAACTGGTTGATGTGGCTACCAACTCCGACAGCAAGTTTTTTTTAGCTTGATAACGGGGTAGTAAGAAGGACACGGAACAGTTAGGCATTTCTTCCAGTTTCTGCTCAAGTCACCTTGAGCCATTTTATTACTTTGATCAAAGTGTTAATGTCACTTTTCCTATTTGTATTCAGTACTAAATGGAAAAGTTAATTCCTCAAAGTCAATTGCACCAGCTGCAAGTAAATATTTAACTTGTCTCAATCCACGTCTGAATCATGTGAGCTACTATAAAACATCAATTTTACCCTTTATTTCCCGTGGAATACCTTATTTTACGAATTTTACCCTATTTTACCCTATTTTTCCAATTTTACGAATTTTACTTACCGAGTTTTTATTTTACGGTAATTTTACAACACTATTTGGATGGAACTTGATAATTGGCAAGATCGTGTGTCCGTCTGGGCGACTTTTGGAGAGAGTTAGAGGGGGGTCCTGGAAATCATGTGACACGCCTAAGGTGGAGAGATCGAAACGAAACTTGCCAGTCATGACTATCGTATACCCTATGTATATCATTTATATATCCGGACTTAGTCCGAGCACTGTGGGGTGTTGAAGGGGGTCCCGTAAATCTTGTGGCATGCAGAAGTCTCGAACGATTGATCCGGTCCGGAATGATGTTGGTAAATGGCGAAAACACGTGCCTAGACATTACATGGTCCAGACAGGATCTGGTGGGAGTTAAAGGGGAGAGGGGTCCGAAAAACCTTGTGCACGCTTAGGATGGAAGAAGCGCGGCGGAATTTGTTCGACAGGAAAGTCCTAACCACGAGATGTACCGCTTGTTCACGCTAATTGGACCCGGGTACTGTGGGGGAGCTGTGGGGGAGTAGAAAGGGTTCCCGGAATCTCGGACGGAACTATGTAGGCATTACAGATCCAGGACAGGGGAGTTGCAGGGGGTGGCGGTCAAAACTTTGTGTTGGCCATGCCGTATTGCCTAGATCTGTAATTTGTAGACCCGGATTGGAGATAAGACACTTGCAGGGGAGTTGGAGGGGGGGGAGGGGTCTCGGAAGAGCCATCCAACCCTGGCATCGTGAACCTAAGCTGATATACATTTGTGCTAATGTCATATGTCCTATCAGCTCTTGTTTTGCCAATTTGGCTGTCGTGGGGTAACCTACTGTAATGTGGGTTCTCTCCAGATTGATGTTTGTAAATTTTGTTTTCTTTGTTTTTGTATTTATACCATTGTCTGTTATTAATTTGTATTTTTTACCCTTGTTGGTCGTCCATTAGTTTAAATAAATAAATAAATAATGTCATATATGCTATCAGCGCTTGTTTATTTTATTTATTCCTAGAAGCATCGACCAGTTGGGGAAAAGTCAGAACACAGCCCGTCCAGCCCACAGAACCAAGGTTTAGACCATCAGTTCTATTTTTCAGTTCCTATCTTGAAATATTGTAAGAAGGATCTGTTAAGCGTAATTTAAAAAGACGAAAAGGTGACCATTTTCGATTATTTTCTAGGCTGTGTTCGGTCCCAGTAAAAATCGTCGTGTTCAACTCTTTCAAGAGGCCGATTGAAGTAAAAATTGCTGGAATCGACCCTCGGTAAGTTCAAGCTATTCTGTTGAATTGTTTCCGCATCCGTATTTTTTTCGTCGATTTTTCTTTGTTATCCTTATCACTTAGTTAATATTAGACCTTGAGCTATTGCAAGCGCAATCGCTGCATTTACCCTAACCGGTGGCTAGGGTGGTTAAGACGTTGGACCTTGAATTAAGGGTGAAAAATTACCTCAGCCTGTTATGTGAGGCCCGTGACGTTATTGTGAAGTCATGAAAGAAATTAGGAAATTGGATTAAATTAATATTGCAGAATATACATTAGTATCTATGTATATAGAGCCGAGCGGCCAGCGAGGCGCCGGACGCGTTTACATTTTTAAACCATTCTAGGGACAATCAGTTCCGTTAGTAAATGGAAAATATAGACATTTAATGTGACGTCACGGGCCTCACATAATAGGCTGAAGTTTAGTCGACATCGAATTAAGCGGGTCTGGGCTTTGAGTTCGAATCCTCGCCGAGGCGCTCGACAGCCACGGAACCAGTGGTGTGGTGGAGCAAGACTTGATGAGTGGTAAGCGAAGATGCCCCAGATGATACATTTATTGTCCGAACCGGATTCTGCCACTGTGGAGGGAGTCGGGGGGGGGGGGCTCCTGGAATTTTTGTGGATTGCGTAGGGATCAAACAAGTGGAGCGATTGAAAGGAAACTCAGAATGTAGAAAGGTAATGTGCCAGTGCCCTAGATCATCCAGTTGGGGGTCTGGACCGGATTCGATCACGGCAGGGGTGGTACCGGAATTTCCCGGAAAAATGCTCAGTGAAACTTGATGGGTGTTATAAGAAAATACCCTAGCTAGATAACCTTTATATGTGTCCGAATCGGATTCGAGAACGGCTGGGGAGTTGCGAGGGGTATCCTGGAAAATGTATGGCACGCCTAGGGATCGAACGAGACGAGCTGTAAAACTTAGAGAGTACAAAGGTCATATGCTCTATTTGGACTGTTTTGTAGTCCCGGCAGGATTTTGCCTCGGTCGGGGGACTTGGAGGAGGTACAGGAAATTCCCAGGAATGCTCAGATTTAGGTGAAAGTTTATGTGGGGTAAGAGAAGCTGCACTAGATGCAGGGTTCCCGGGTGGCTAAAATACCAGCCGGTTAATACCGGCTAAAAGGTGATTTCTGCCGGTATGGTTAAAATCAAGTGGCATGGATAAAATCAAATAAATGGCTAAAATCAAATTTCTAACTTCTACTATGTGATTTTGGTAGCACTCCGCTTTTCTAAGACTGTCATACTTCTTTCAGGTATTAAAGAAACCTAGAAGAACTCAAACAAGCTTAATTAACTGATCCCAGCGATCTCGTATATAGAGTACTTCTTTATTCGAAAATAATATCTAAAACTTCTTTGTTGCATTTCTCAAAGAAAAAATGCTTCATTGCACTTTTATCACTAAAACGAAATCAGCTTCGAATATGGCAGAAATAAATTAACCAACTAAGGTTAAATGTCCATCAAGTCATATTAATCAAATTATAGAGCAGACATTCAACTTCAATATTAAAACAAAACGAAAACCTCCTCGTTAGTTCAGGGGTCTCCCAACAAAAAGACCGAAATCAAACATTCCCAATAAGGAAGAGTAGCATGTCCAACTGTCCAAGTTTTCTATTCCAGTCTTTATCTCCTTTCAGTAAGGAGATTTTTAATCGTTGGCCATTGTGGTCTTCAATTTTATATAATGTGGGTGGGAGTAAATAACAAACGATTCTACTAGTTCACATTATACATTGCTACTTCAAACCAGACAGTTCTAATCTGATCTAAAAACCAGTTGTTGACAATCCTGAATAGGTAAATAGCAATCCCAAGGTGGTTGCTACCTATGGGTAGCCTACCTGTACTTTCCGTAACTAGATGCGCAGAAGAAAAAAAAATATACTAATTCTCTGTATTTTGCAGTGAAAGGTGGCCACATTGGAGTTCAACATCCATTTTCTTGCTCAAAGTACAAAAAAAAAGGTTTTGTTTCAACTTTGAAATCCAAATTCGTGCCGAGATTCGTGCTTTTATTCTGAAAATCCCGAATAGCAGACCTGTTGCTGGTCGTAATGTAAATATCGAAAATATCGATATTTGAAAAGTCACTATCGAAATATCGCCCAACACTAGAATCAACCCTGGTTGAAAAATAGTCGGAAAACAACGAAGAAACAACAGTAAAGATTGATATGTAGAAAAGACCAGTGCGATTTGATTTTAGCCAGTTTTAGCCGGCAAAAATCGGTTTTTATTAATAAAAGCCGATTAAAACCGCCGGTATGGTAAAAATCAATTTTAGCCGGCGAAAACGGAACCCTGACTAGATGGTACATTTATGTGTCTGAACCGGATTCGGCCAGGGTATTTGGATCGGCGGGAGGATGGAAGAATGGGAAATCCGTAAAAGGCGGCATGTGTAAGTTGAGAACGGGTGATCCGATTGGATTAGAACTTGATGAGTGGTAATGAGAAAATTTCCGAAAACATTCTGCCACTGTGGGGGGAGTTGCAGGTGGGGGGTCCCTGGAAATTGTGTTGATCGCCCGACTCTACTAAAACTCGGAATGTAGAAAGTTCATGTGACCTAGATGATTAGTTTTGGTGTTTGGACCTGATCTGACAACGGCGGGCTGTACCGGAATTTCCCAGCAGATGCTCGAATTCCAGTGAAACTTGATGGATGGTAAGAGATGATACCCTAGATGAGTTTTTATGTGCCCAAACCGGATTCTAGCACGTTTGGAGGGAGGGGAGTTGAACGGGTGATCCCGGAAATTTTGATGCACGCCGAGGGATAAAACGAGTGGAGCGAATGGGAAACTTGGACGGTACAAAAGTGATATGCCCTAGATGCCCATTTTTGGCTCCGGCCGGATCCGACCTCGGCCGGGGGCTGGGGGGCACCGGAAATGATCCGATTCGAGTGATACGTTCCGATTCAGCTGTACGAGCAGATGCCGTAGATATCCCATCTCTAGGCCGAACCGTATCTTTCGACTGCGAGGGAGAGCGTTCTCATATAATTTCTTGTCCCAACTACTCGTAACAAGTGCCATACAAGCTCGCAGCTCTTGTTCTTAATCATACCCGTCACATCCTGCTCGCAGTATAAGCTGACGTGTATTGTATAACTTTTGCAGCTTATTACACCAATATGAAAAACGCTTTAGTGAACTGCAAATCCACGAAAAAGTACTTGTGTCTCTCTCTACGCGGTGGGGGTGGGCAGTGAAGGGTTCGAAAGCCTAAGCGGGAAGTTGAAATTCCAAACAGAAAAAAAGCTGGAGGGCTTGATAATCATTTATTAGTTCATGTTTTACTAGAAGTAGCGAATGCATATGGTTGTGTCATATGTAAGATGTAATTATTTGCGCATTCGACCAACCATGATCGTATAAATAATCTAGTATTAATCAAAATTTTCCGCCCCGAAAGTTATAATTCCCAACCTTGTTGTTTATTTTATTTTTATTTTGCAGGCTACCTCCGAGAAATCAACTATACCTACCCGAGGCGCTAGCTCCCTTTACTTGGGTAGGCCCGTCCCAGAAATGGACTAAGCTAGAACCCCGCGTCTCCAAAGACGTCGTTTGGTCCGTCTGTGTGTCCATGCCCGGAACATATTGCTTGGATAATAGATTAAAACTAGACTGCCGCGTGCCCCTTGACAATGGACCCCCTCGTGTGTTTGGACAGTTATTGAAATTTGATTTTGAACTTCTTGTGACTAGTCGCTAGTGGTTATAGCCTTTATTGGTTGTTTTTTGTTTATCTCCGAAGAGATCCGTGTTGTTAGTATATCATATTTGTTTGTAAAAAAAAGAAAAATGAAGTTGAGAGTGAGATTTGCTTCTTACATTGCTGGAAATGTCTAGTTCAAAATGTTCTGGATTTATTTGGGCGTGTGTTAGGACCAGAGCAAAACAACACTAGGGAGTAGCGCCCAGAGCAAAAGAACCCTAGGGAGTAGCGCCAAGACCTATGCTTTCCATGCTTTACAAACGGGCCACACTCGTAGTGCGGCCCACTACGCTTGCGGCATTTAAAGCGAAATAAACTTGCGGGTTTAGAAATTTCTAGTAAAGCAAAGGTGCGTTCTGCACACACCAAAGAAACAATTGAGGCTGATAATTTTTTGCTATGTTCAGAATTTGAAGTTATCGGAGCCAGCGCTATAGTGACTCTGAATGACTGAATGAGTTTCAGTAGGGACGTTCACTATCGCTAGTGGTGCTAGTGTCGCTGCTATACGAGTGTGTGTCACTTCTTTGAAGTCTTGGCACTACTCCCTAGTGTTATTTTGCTCTGGCAGCGCCAAGACTTGAAAAAAGTGACACACCACTAACCACTAACGATAGTGAACGTCCCTACTGAAACTCAATAGGTCCTGCACCAACGCTTACTCCAGTAACTTCATATTATGAAAACAGCAAAAAAAGATACAACCTCCACTGTTTCCTCGATGTGTGCAGAGCGGATCTTAGCTTTACCGGAAATTTCTAAACCCGCAAGTTCCTAATGCCTCTGCCTCCGTGCTATACCCAACTCTGTTATGTCAAACTTCATCAAGTTTGTCAGTTCTTGCTTCATTGCCGACTGACATTTCCACGGGGCTTATGCGCGACACGGTACGAACCGAAAGCCTAATCGCTTATTCCCCCTTCAGATAACTTAGGCCTATGCCAAGATCTAACGTGTGATTGTTATTGCTTCTCTAGCGCATCTGGCGGCAATTTGTCATGGATTTTGAGAACGGAAAGGAGCATAAACAAAATAATTTGATATTGTGAGGAATAGGACTTTCGACGTTGATACTGAAGTATCGGCGTTTGGTAACTATGTTCTGAGCCTGTAAATTGTTGGAAAAGTTATTCTGAATCTTACTTGACTGTACAATTAAGTTTTGTAGAAAAGTTTCATCTAGTGTTGGGCGATGTTCGATATCGATCGATAACGATGTGTCGGGCAAATATCGATATCGAATACGATATTTCTGCGTTTATAATAATTATTGTAAAGAATCCACCATAAGTTACGTTTATATATCCAATACTGGAGCAATTTGTTTTCCATAAATCAGTTTTTATTTATTCGAAGTTTGAGTTGATGCAAGTTGCTTTTTTTATACAGTTTTGTTCTTAAATTTTGGCGAAACGAGACGAATACTATAGCGAAACATAGTACCGAAATATCGATATCGATACATCGAATATCAAGTAAGTATATCGATATATGAAAAACTCAAATATCGCCCAACACTAGTAAACAAGAGCCTGATTCCTGAAGGCTCCAGGCTTTTACTACAGAAACAAATCTTACTTCCTGTTGTTGTTGTTTTTTTCACGTCCCGTCATGACCAAGCCTTCAAACACTATCGTTCAGTGAACTCTCGTTCAAAAATGTGAAAACAAGAAAGAGTCAAATTAACGTTTCTTGCAACTTACAGGCTCATAATAGTTACAGAACGCAGATAGTCCATTCTAAGTTGAAAGTCCTATACCTCACAACGTTAAATTGTTTTGTTATGCTTTCGTCAATGAGAGTGGAGAAATGTCCGTTTTCGTCGAGTAGGGTGCAGTCTTTCTATTCGATCACTTTTGGTGACGGCGGAAACCTTCGAAGGGGCCCGACTCGCCCTAGGTTTCTTTGAGAATACTCTGCCACGTTTACATTTTTTTTCCGCAGCTGGGGTGGGAAGCAAAACTTCCTTCACATGACGACATCTCTTCTACCCACGTGTCCAGAACAGATTAAAGGCGTTTTTCCGTGGCATATTTTTCTCACACACTCGACGCACAAGTTTTGGAAACGCCATTTTAATTTTTGGCTGAAAGTTCAAATGCCCGAAAATAAATTTAAAACCACAATAAATACAATATCAGGCTCGGGCCCTTTCCATTCTTTAGTAGAAGAACCCTCAATTGTATGTCTAATCGCTTAATAAAGAAGCTAATTTTATTATTCGGATTTGAATTTGCCGGAAAATTTGAATTTCCCGCCAAATTTCGAGTCACTGGTAGCGTTCCAGGGACGTAATATTAGTTACGATCGTTTCTATTCTTGTTATTATTGCTGTTCGAGATCCCGCCGTAATAAGTAAATTGGCTTATCTCACTTATTATTCTTCTTCTTCTTCAGTAGTGCGGACCGCTTCGGACAGCAAATGCTCCACTTCGGCCTTTTCTTCTTGTTCAGTCGTTCAACCAGTGTTGCCGCCTGATTGTCAGTTTCTATTGGGTTCGTTACGTCCTCTTCTCGTCGTTAAACCGCTTCACTGATATCAAGGGTGGTCAGGAATTTGATGATTGCGGAGAAAATGTGGCGCTCTTCATCTTCAGTGAGGGATGCTTTGGTGAGGGTGGTTGTTGAGGGGTTAAGTTTGGTGCTGTAGAAAGCACTCTTGACGGGTTCTTGATGGTTCCTGACGGTTCTGCTTCCACATCCAAATATTAGGTGGTCTAGTGTTTCGTCTTCCTTGTGGCAGAATCTGCATAGTGGGGAGTTCGCCAATGATCCATCTGGTAATTTTGATTTGAAGTGGTATGCTGCGTGGTTAAAGTTGCAAGCGTTGGCTCTTATTCGGTGGTACATCTTGCTGTATTTCTTGTCCACGAAGGGGGAGTGTTTGGGGTCTTTTCCTGGTTGCTGAATGGCTTTCGTCCTTGTTCGGATAGTGTCTCTCATATTCATGGGCCTTCTTGGTGTTATGTTTAGGCTGGTAGCTTTTTTTGCTGCTTCGTCAGCTTTTTCGTTTCCGTCGATGCCCATGTGGCTGGGGACGTATTGTAGTGTTATGGTTGTTCCTGCTTCGTGGATTGTCGTGATGAGGTTCTTAAGTTTGTGCAAGTCGATGTCTATGCAGCAGTAGTCTCTTCGTTTCAAGAGGGAAAGCGTAGATGAGGAATCGGAGAGTATGACGATATTTCTATGTAGCGGGCTGAACTTTATTACAGTCTCCAACGCTAGGGCGATGGCGTTTATCTCGGCTGATAGTACGCAGAACTGATTTGGGAGCTTTTCCATGGCCATCAAGTTCGTGTCCTTGAAGTACACCCCGCAGCCACAGCCGTCCTTCGTCAGTGATCCGTCTACGAAAATTTGTTGATGACCTGCGTAGAGTTTTCCGTTCCACGACTGTTACGATCATTACAATTACTTATGATGGTCGCGAGCATCATAAGTGATAATAACTATCGGTTCTGCAGGAACTCCCGTAAGAGCGATGACGTTTGTTCGCGTTGTTATTATTTTCGTTCCAGAGGGCGTGATAACTACGATAATACGGCGCTCGCCCCTCCTCTTATCATCGGAACTTGTAATAACTTCACTGGACCGCTACCACAAAATCGAAGATCACCTGGAGAGTTGTTCGAATTTGAGCTGCAGGAACCTTGTTGGTCGCGGAATCAGACGTGTAGGCCACGCAACTATCGCTGAAACCGAGGCTGGAGATGAGCCACAGCTTCATTGTCGGGTCGCGTAAAACGCTTAAAGGACCAGAAAACTTGACTCGGGGAGCTAGCTAACATATCAAGAATGTACCCTGAGTCGATATTGAGAGTAAGAAAAATTCTCGTTACGACCATTGCAGTTTCCGGGCAGTTTCCGAGAATTCGACTTTTGAGCAAAAGGTTTGCAAAAGCAAAAGGTTTGTGTGCCGCGACTAGGAATCGAACCCCGGCCGTCTAGTCGGGGAGGTCGTTACTCTGTAGTCTACATGTAAAAAGGCGAACTTTTACAGTACATGAGTGCATAAATACAGTGCATCAGGGGCAAGGGCCTGCCAGCTAGCTTTGGGAACACTAAGGAGGGGGTTCGAGACATTTCGAGATGACAAAGAAGGGGGGGCCTGTCGACAATAAGACCCTGTATATTTATCCAAGCCCCCCGGGCGATTCGATGGCCGAAAGTTGCGTAGTCAAGTTTACTGTTCCTTTAAAGGACCCCTCGCACTATTTACTCTTTTATTTCCAGTATTTTAAAATAATTAAATACTTTGGAACCAGGCTCTTCTTTCAACAGATTACCCAAGGCTTTGACTGTTTTAAGCCTTTTTCGAGACCCGTTGACTTATAGTGAAAACAGGAAAGAATTTACATAACCGTTGTTCGGATGGAAAACAACCTTCTACAGCGTGGTACGCGTCGAAGGTAGCAAAACACTGTGAGACAATCAGCGAGGTCTTGTTAGAGGGGTTAGAATGTACCGTACGAAAATTCGGGTCCCCGGATTTAGAAATAGATGGAGTGATTACGGAAGAAGGTTGCTCAAGTTCAAGTTCAAGTTCTGTTTATTACTATATAATTTCAATATAAAAAGCCAATTTGGCAGAGAGAGGGCTCGAGGCCAAATGGCAGACATTTAAATATACTGTAGGCTATAACTACATCAACATAAAATAATATAATAAATTAACGTTGGTATTATAGGTAAGACAGGTTCTTTATATCTCTCGGTTGCTTATGCATCTACTCCAGGTTAAAGTTCTAGGTGTAGTATCACGGGATGCCGTACCCCGGTAACAGGATTCTTTATCTATTTTATATTGCACTTCGAACGAGTTATTTTGAGTATTTCCCAACTTCCTGCCAGCAGTTAACTAAAAGTTACCGTCTTCGTTCCAGCTTATGTGTTGGAAATGAACTATCATATTATATTATGTGATATATATATATTATGTGAACGTCGTCGTTTCATGGACTGAAACGACGGTAGTAGCTTTTAGCGTCTACTTTTTTTTTCTTTTTTTTATTCTTACTCACGTTCATATATAGTTCGTATTGAATCTAAGACTATTATGAAATGGTTAACCACTGGAACTGGGAACCTAGGAAGTGAGTACATTAGCCCTAGAGTCCTATGCCAAACATGTTATACAACCTAAAGGGACACAAGGGTGTAAGCACCATCTCAATATTTACGAAACATGGTCGGAGATTTGAGCTCGACACAAGACTCACACGCCAGTGAACCTCGACAAGAACGAGAAACGTCACCCAAACGAATCCTCAAACTTGATTCAAATCCTGTGTCAAACAATCAACATCGTTTGTTGTGTGTCGTGTCAGTGACGTTTCTGACTCTTCGCTAGGCAAACGGCGATTCTTCATCGATTCAAAGAGTTAGTCATCAATAGTATTGCTGAGACATAGAAATATCTGTTCTTGGCCATATGAAGCGTGATAGTGCACCAGACATTGTAATTTTGGAGATAATCGGGCCAGGCATGGCTGAATTTGTTACATACCATAATAATCACGTTCCTTTGACACAAAAATTAACCGAGGAGTCACCGGAAGTGTCCGGATCCGGAAGTACGTAGTTATCCCCATCTTGCGGTCAACGTCTTTCCGGCACTGTCACCACCTATCGACCAAAATCGTCGTTTCTGCCATTTTGGAACGTAAACACGCCGACGGAAAGTTGTTGTCGAATCGAAAAACTGAAAATAGGAAATTATATTGGGGCAGCAACCATCACTGCGGGCTGCAAAAGAACTAGCAACTATTCTGAGGTTTGCAAGGAATGCGGTTAAACTGAATAACACAGTCATTGGTAAATAGCCTAGCAGCCCTGTACAGATTAATTTAATGTTTTTTCCTCCCTGTCTAGGCCTACAGACAGTAGGCTAGAACCCAGAAGGTATATTATTTTCTTAGAATGGACCTGGTTTGTCGCAGTAGATTGGTCATGATAAAATAAAGTGAATCACAAACCATCACTGAAGCTCATAAAGACATAAATTACTAGCAACTGCTCTTCTTTTAGCCACTCTTACTACTTAGCCTGAGCCTGAGGTTTACAAGGAAGGAATGCAGTTAAAGTTAAACTGAAAAAAACAATTAGTCTAGCTGTCTTGTTTTTATGTTAATTTTGTCATCAGTATCTGATTTGTGTCACTGTTCCAACCTGATTCAGACTTAGGAGTTAGGACTTGGAAGCAGTGCTTCCACTTGGCACTTTTATCTCCCTCATCAGTCGCATCCTTTTGTTTTTGTTATGAAAAATATGATAAGGATTGTCTTTGATTTCTCTAATTCTTGGTAGTAATTTCAGCCCTATCCGAGCCGTTGATAAGTTGTGGTGACAGAAACTGTGTTTTTCATGCATGCACTGTATACTGAAATCCATGCACTATACATGAAATCCAAGGTACAGTGCTTAAACGTCTAGCACCCAGGCATGGTGCTAGACGTTTGAGCACCATGCCTGAAAAGGGGCTAGTGTACTAGACTGTATCATCCCTATCTGTATGTCTTCCATTAACATTGCCTGCAGAAAACCCAATCTAAATACGAAATAGTGTTTCCAAGCTATGATTTTTGTTCCATTTTGCATCTGTCCTTATTTCAGTACCGAACAATTTTAGAACTGAACAAATGTCTCCAATCAACCCTTCTTCTGGAATATTTTTTAACCAGTTAAGCCTAAACGTATATCTAGAAGAAATTCCAATACGATCCGGCCAGCGCTGTACAAGATTTGAATGAATTGCGCTTTTTGTCTTGGAGTCTGCATGTGCAAACCTCCAGAAACGAAACGTCACGCTCAGGAGAAGAATGCTCTCCGTGGCCATGTCTGTAAATGCATTCTCCATGGTGTGTTCAAGTATGGTTTCATTGTTCAGGTGTCCTTTAAGTATATGACCGGTTTGATAGCAAGGCTGATATTTCCGTTTGATTCTCTAGATTTAGAGTACATTTAAGAGGTTCCTCGGTGCTTTGAGGTCTATTTAAATATCTCTTTCCGTTTCCATAAGAGCTGTGCCGGGTCCCAAATATTACAAATCTGAGAAACAGCGCGGGTTTCTCAACTGAAAATTAGTCGAATTTTTCTGCAAAGGTTTACGAAATGGAGTGTAAATGGATACGTCCGTCGGTGAGGAAACTGAAAATCCTTTGGGAACCTGACCTTTTATCATCCTGGGGAGAGTCAAAAGACTAAAATTAGAGGATTTAAACTGGTACCTAACCAGTTATCCAGCAATTTAGTTTAATTTTGTCGAGCCGATGTAAACTCTTCAAGCATTCCAGATTCAAACCCTATGATCGCAAGGATTTCCAGAAATATTCCAAACCGAAGAGAGCGAAGTAATTGTAGTAGCTTCCAAATACTATGTGAAAGGCATCGCCTCCGGCAAAATTTTGAAATTCTGCTTTTTTCTGCCAAATTTCAACTATTTCCCACACTGTTTCTAGTTTGTAATATTTCTCAGATCCTAAGCCTAAAACTGTCGAAAACCCCACCTGAATGACTTGCCCTTCCAACAAGTTTCGGGAAATATTTATGATCGCTCATCTTTATGGGATCCATAGTAAATGGCAGTGACAGAGTTTTACTCAACCATCTTCTCTCAATACTTACAAAGAAGATTTATGTTTCAACCTTGCCTTTTTTTAAATCTTCTGATGGAAAAAATACGTTTATGTACAAAACCAAATAATGTGGCAAACATGCGCCGCAGGCGAAAAATTTCGCAACTCGGCCATTTCTGTGCTAAAGTAAAAAGATTTAGGTATAAAACCCGATTGTGAAATTTGAGAATTGTGACCTTATTGTAATTCTGACAGGATTACGAAAATCGGGAGATTATCAGGAGAAAATTTTGGTCGGGAGATCTCCAAAAAAGTCGGGAGATCTCCCGAGAAATCGGGAGGAGTGGAAGCACTGCTTGGAAGGTTGGTTGATTATTATTTAGGAATAGGGGAAACTTTTTCGTTTTACTTGGTCATTGCAGGCAGGATCAGAGGTGTCACTACAGGGGGCCCAGTCTAGTACACTAGCCCCTTTTCAGGCACGGTGCTCAAACGTCTAGCACCATTCCTGGGTGCTAGACGTTCAAGCACTGTACCTTAGATTTCATGTATGGTGCATGAATTTCAGTATTACAGTGTATACATGAAAAACACAGTTTCTGTCATCGCAACTGAGTATCGGCTCGTTCAGGGCTGAAATTACTACCATGAATTAGAGAAATCAAAGACAATCCTTTATATATTTTTCACAACAAAAACAAAAGGGCTCGACTGATGATGGAGATGAAAAACCTAACAGCACCCTATCTATTTTCCATGTAGAGTGTCCCAAGAGCCAATATTCTGGTTGGCTGCTAGGTAGAAAAAGCTGAGGCACAGGACGCTTTGCATGCAAAACCCTTGACTATGTAGAAAAGAAAATGAGGTTTTTCATGTCTGTCATCAGCTGAGCCCTTTTGTTTTTGTTGTGAAAAATATATAAAGGATTGTCTTTGATTTCTCTAATTCGTGGTAGTAATTTCAGCCCTGTCTGGTGCTCAGTTGTGATGACAGAAACTGTTTTTCATGTATGTACTGCTACTGTATACTGAAATCCAGGCACCATACATGAAATCCAAGGTACAGTGATCGAACGTCTAGCACCCAGGCATGGCGCTAGATGTTTGAGCACCGTGCCTGAAAATATCCTCTAATATATATCAGTTGTGATGACAGAAACTGTGTTTTTCATGTATGCACTGTATACTGAAATCCATGCACCATACATGAAATCCAAGGTACAGTGCTTGAACGTCTATCACCAAGGCATGGTGCTAGATGTTTGAGCACCGTGCCTGAAAAGGGGCTAGTGTACTAGACTGGGGATGCCCCCCCCCCCCCCCAATGTTGTCGGCCAGTTCGTAAAAACGAGCCAAGTTGGCACGAAGCGCCGCGATTTTTAGTAAAAATAGTCGATTTTTTTCTTAGAAATACTCGTTTTTTCTTAAAAACAATCGATTTTTCTTAAAACCAATCGGTTTCTATTAAAAAATAGTAGTTTTTTCTTAAAATCAGCAGATTTTTGTCGGCAGAGTCGTTTTTTCTCAAAAATCGTCGTTTTTATCCGCAAAACAGTCGGTAAAAATGACCAGCCACCTTGTCCCCCCCAAACATTTTGGCTAGTAACGCATCTAGGCAGGATCATTGGTTCTTGTCAGTTATGTTAGGTCCTAAATATCATCCTGTCAGGTTGGTTTGTAAGCTAGAGGAGATTTCAGAGGATTATCCTAAAAATTTCCAGTCAGCAAAATTCACTCAAACTACTTCCTGGAACTACATAACCTCAAAATTGGCCTAAAAAATGTTGGCTAGAAAAATCTGAACTGTCAAGAAGCAAAATCTCAATTACCGAGGACCTTCTGTGGACCCAGTTAGGATTGCGCATAAATTTCCTTTTGACGTTTATGAGGCCGATTTTGGTTTATGTAATTAGAGGAACGTTCTGTTCTGTACCTGTACTGGATATACACTATCTATCTAGATGAATCTTTTTACTTTGATTCCCACCAATTTGACAAAATCCTAGGCTCTTGTGCTAGTGATGATGAAATTGAGATGACTTTTTCAGATACCACTTTCAGTTACCACAGTCTGGACAGTGATGTCTGAATATCAGATATCACGATAACTGGCCAGATACCATAATAACTACAAAAACGCCTTTTGACTGTGGTATCAAACACCACAGTAACTGCGAAAACGGCTTGACCGTGGTATCAGAAACCATGGTATCTACAAAAGCGCAACTAATGTTTCTTAGTTTATCTAAAATTTGTGTGCCAAAGTTTCCACTGTAGCTATTCTAGCCTTCTAGGAAACATTTTTCAAAAAATGCAAAATATGTTGGGCAACCTTGATTCTTATCTCCAAATCCTCATATTTTCAAAATCTGTTACAGATTGGGAACATGCAAATCATTTTAGTCCAGAATGGGGTGCCCCTGTGATCCACAAACATCACTCTAGAGACATTCTTAATATTATTGTTATTTAAAGTATTGATTGTGGGATAGAATTGGTCAGTGTGTAACTTGCAGTTGGTCAGTTGTGTACGTACAGGAAGGTTTTTTTATTCCTCTCATAAACATTTTCATTGTTGTTGTATCAACTTATTTCCATATGATGTCTAAATATGAGGGTGGGTTTGAACCAGTAGGCTACAAGACCAAAGTTGTGTTTTTTATCTTAATTCTCAGTTGTTGCTTCTCATTTCCAAATTCTCTTACAAATTGGCGATTGAGAGGAAGGACCATTGAGAATGAGGAACAGAGAAAGGACAAGTGAATCGAGATTTCTCGATTTTGCAGAATTGCCAACTTCCAACAATGAGTATTGCAATTGCATTCTCCTGATTGGTAAGCGTTTTAAATCTGATTTTTTTTTTCAGCAGACCTAGCTGCGCGTCGGCTTCTCCTCCAAAGGCCTCTGAGCTCATCCACTGACAGGATGCCTCTTGCCAGCACGGCTCGTGTCTATGCTGATGTTAACACACACAGACCCAGGGAATACTGGGACTACGAGGCACATGTAGTAGACTGGGGAGAGCAGGATGACTACCAGCTGGTACGGAAACTCGGCAGAGGCAAATACAGTGAAGTCTTTGAAGCCATCAATATAACAAATAATGAGAAGTGTGTTGTCAAAATTTTGAAGGTGAGACACAGAATCTTAGAATAATGTTCATGTAGGTTAATGGCCCTGTAAACGAATTGTGTGTATTATTAATTGGAATGGTGAAGTATGCGACTACATTTCTCCTTCAAGCCCAAACCAAAGATATCTAGAAGAGAGGGTACCTTCAAACGAAGGGGATAGCAAGATGTTTTTATGTTTCTGAATGTGATTCATAAATATAATATAAGTTCCTGAAAAGTGCTGTTAAAAACATTGAGTGGTTCAGGCATATAAGAATTGAAAAAAATATACGCTAGTGACAAATCAAGGTGTAGAATGCCCCCCGCTAAAATAAAATAAAAATGGGTTAAATGGAGAGCCAATTGAGTGCCAATTGTCTCTGAAGTGGGGATCACCCAAATTTTTGACGTTAGTGCATTTCTGAAAAACTGATTAGTCCTTTAAAGGACACCTGAATGAAGAGTACCAAGTATCATCCCTATCTGTATGACTTCCGTTAACATTGCCTGCAGAAAACCCAATCCAAATACGAAATAGTGTTTCCAAGCTACGATTTTTGCTCCATTTTGCATCTGTCCTTATTTCAGTAACGGAACAATTTTAGAAATGAACAAATGTCTCCAATCAACCCTTCTTCTGGAATATGTTTTAACCAATGAAGCCCAAACGTATATCTAGAAGAAATTCCAATACGATCCGGCCAGCGCTGTACAAGATTTGAATGAACTGCGCTTTTTGTCTTGGAGTCTGCATGTGCAAACCTCCAGAAACGAACATCCCTATTTTGAAAACGTCACGCTCAGGAGAAGAATGCTCTCTGTGGCCATGTCTGTAAATGCATTCTCAATGGTGTGTCCAAGTATGGTTTTATTGTTCATGTGTCCTTTAAATCATTTTCCACTTTAAATATGTGTCCCACTCATTTCTGAACATTCATCACGGAAAACCTCACTAAATAGAAGATCTATGATCGCAGCTGGGATCAGAACTATGATCCGAACCTCCCCATATCGGGCGCTTCCGACCCGCGCCACTAGATGACCCAGCGGCCTGATCGAGTCGTGGCTTCATGTTGGGTGTTGGGTGGGGGGGTTCTAGACGTTACAAGTGCTGGAATGCTTATGATGCAACTCCTTTAACAGTAGCCATTATCCATCCAGATCCATACCACCGAACTGTATTGAGGTTGACCGCTGCAAGCTACAAAAACAATTTGTAGGCTACTTTTTTCAAATTTGATTTGATATTGATTTTATTTTATTTTTCAGAGTATTTATCGTAAGTTCAAAGTTAGTGATATGTTTCCTTCTGTCTCTAGCCGGTGAAGAAAAAGAAGATCAAGCGAGAAATCAAAATTCTAGAAAACCTCCGTGGTGGGACCAACATTATCTCCCTTCTTGCTGTTGTCAAGGATCAGGTTTCCCGGACCCCAGCCCTCATCTTTGAACATGTGAATAATACAGACTTCAAACAGCTGTATCAAACACTAACAGATTATGATATCCGCTTTTATCTCTACGAGCTTTTAAAGGTACTGTAGTTTTTTGTTTTTTTGTTTTTTCATTTACGTAGTTGAAAGCGGACGGACAAACTTTATGGTGTCATAGACATCCCGTCACTGACATTTGGGATCCCAGTAAATAGCATAAAGAATACACTCCCTATATATGAAGTTAATGAAGTAGTGATCTCAGTAGGTTCAGTATTTGTTCAGTAATTTATCTGATTTTTTTTTCTCAGTTGACTTTTTTGGGCTGGTATGACGCGAGGTCTTGTAGCACGGATAAGCCCAAAAAGTTCCTGCATTGGAAAACGGGCGTATCCCATCTTTGGAATCCTAATCCAGTCTCCAGCCTTTGTTTCATATAAATCTAACCAATAGAGTATTGTGTCCATCAAGACGAGATAAGATATCAGGCATCAAACATTTCTGTTTCACGTAGTAGGCTACATAGTAAAAGACGTTCGAAACAGTCGCAAGGATTATTTGTTAAAAGTTGATATCTTAAATTAAAAAGCAAAAATTGTAAATGATTGAATTATGTCGCTAATTATTCATGTCATTAAGTAGGTTGAATAGTAAGCGACGTTTGATAATTATTTACAACTTGATATCTAAAATAAAAAAAATAAAAAAATGATTGAATTAGGTCATCGCTAATTATTCACAGTCGAATTTAGGATTGCGGAGTCTCGCAAAAAGATTGCCCGGATTGAGCGAGTGGTTAGAAACTACACTGTCAAAAGTATCATAACAGATAACACAAGGATGTGCGGTTTCAACAGATAAACTTAGGATGTTAGCTGTTATGTTTTAACGTTACGCATTTTAACGCATTGGAACGTTATGCATAACAAGCATTATTATCTGCTGAAACCGCGCATCCTTGTCTCATTTTTTATGAACCACTGACTGTGTATGCAATTAACAACTTGAATAAAGTGAATGCGTATGCATGTCTAAGGGATTTGGGGATTCATGTTCTTGCCATATTATACTGCTTGTCGGACCGAAGTTTTGCCATTATTTATCACACTTTTGTGTAAGGAAGATTACAAGCTTTGAAAGCCCTTCTTTGGAAAAGGAGAAACACAGCCAGAGGCGTTACTAGCCAAAATGTTTGGGGGGGGGGGGCAAGGTATTTACCGACTGGCTGGTCAGTTTTACCGACTGTTTTGACCCGATTTTCCGAAAACGACTCTTTTCAAGTAAATCCTACTATTTTGACGAAAAACCGACTGTTTTGAAGAACAAGAGCTGAAAGCTCGTATGGCACTTGTAAGAACAGTAAGCATGTTTGTCAAATACGGTTTGCAGTTGTCAAGGCTGAATCTATTCCTTCCGTCAGAAGACGGGCTTGATCTAGTAAATCTGAATTGATTATTCCATTCCACTCATTGACAACTGTTTCAGAATAGAAGTTTTGTCGTACTCTAGTTCCGATTCGAAAAAGGTGTAATTCTCCATAAAAGCTAAAAGCTACAGCCAAAAATGGAAAAGCAAAAACGGAAAAAAGGGCTACTTCTAGCTCAAAAGCGACGCCGCCTGTCGGAAGTTTCTGCTAAAGCCAGCATATCAGCCTCAGAAATCGTATAGTAACACCTTAATGTTGGTCTAGATCATAAAATAACTATACTCGTGCTTTTTCTTCCGACGACAACTAAATCTTCAAACGGGACTAACTTAAAAAGAAACGACCATCTTTTTTTTAATTTTTCGGAGAAGTCAAATGTAAGGCAATTATCCGAATTATCAAGGACCATTTATACCAAAATATTTCTTTAAAATAGATCAATTTCCTGAGGCTGCAAGTCACATCATCTCGATTAGAGTCTGTCTTATTTTGATCCTTAAACTGTATCTATTCCTGCATTCGGCTCTAAACACGAGTAACAATAGCCGTTTCAGTTAGAGCACGAGGCTTCCATCCAAGACAAGAGGACGTAGGATCGATACCGTGTCTGTATGATACCCTTTTGCTCTCGAACGATAGCGAATTGGAATTTGTGGTGACTAGTCTCCGGATTCCCCATCCCTCCACCCCCCACGATGGCCGGATCGGGGAAGTGATTATTCCCAAGTAAATTTGGTTGGGTCCCTGATATGCCTGCCTATTTTCATCGTCCTAGCTTATGGGGAAGCGTTTCACGAGATTTCTGGCTCCCCCTCCAGGCTCCAGGTCCACCCCCAGTTATCGGATCAGGTCTGGACACTTGTCAAGTTTCATGCATGTCCGGTTACCCGTTCCAAAGTTATGCATGTTACTAGTTTCCGGACTCCCCATCCCTCCGCTCCCCCCACGATGGCCGGATCGGGGAAGTGATTATCTCTAAGTTAATCTGATCGCCAAAGTTTCATTATCCTAGCTTGTGTGGAAGTGCCCGAACTAGCAAGACCGGGACAGACCGACAGACATTTAGGTTACTATATGGTACTTAAGTAAGCTCAAGTACCATAAAAATCGACTGTTTCCGGGAAAAAATTTTGACGAAAAACTGACTGTTTTGAAGAAAAATCGGCTGTTTCCCAAAAAAAAGTCGACTGTTTTTACGAAAAATTGTGGAGCCTCGTGCCGACTCGATTATTTTTCACCGACTGGCCGACAACATTGGGAGGGGGGTTTGTTCGTGACGTGACGCCCCTGAACACAGCGCTCGTTTTTCAGGCTCTTGACTACTGCCACAGTATGGGTATCATGCATCGTGACGTCAAACCTCACAACGTCATGATCGACCACGAAAACAGGAAGCTCCGCCTTATCGATTGGGGGCTCGCCGAGTTCTACCACCAGGGACAGGAGTATAACGTACGGGTCGCGTCGCGCTACTTCAAAGGTCCAGAGCTTCTTGTTGATTATCAGGTGAGTTCTCTCTTTCATTTGAGCTCGATTCTGGCGGTCTGGAGAGTCCGCTAGTTTATGCGCCAGCTGTTTTTGCGACTTCGGCTAAATCTCGCTTGGCTTTCCAGAGCTGTTTTGGCGTTCCGCTTGTTTTGGTACAGTATAGGTAGGCTTATTGGAACACTGTTTCCCTGGATTTGTCAATTGCTTATAAAACAGTTAAGTAGCAAGAAAAAATAACAAACTTCATATCAGCTAACAGCAAACTGTTTCAGGATTGTCCTGGCAAAACTATTTAAAGGACCCCTCTTGCTTATTCTGCTTTTTATAATATATCTAGCTCCCATACAGAATTATAAGCTTCTAAAATCCCCACCTTTCTCCATTGTTTCGTTTTGTGCCTACGAAATTTTAGCGCTTTTTTGCCTTGCCGAGTTTTGTCTGTCACACAATGAAACGTTTGCCGGAATCATCAACGTCTGCTGACAACTCTTTCACACATAAGGATCTGAGAAGCTTTTGTTTATTACTTCTTTTATTTGCTTAGTTTTCACACTTTTGAACCACGGCGCGATCAGTTTTCAAATGTTTTGCGCCCAGCCGCCGCGTCGGAGTGCAGGAAGGCTGGACATAGTTGACAGGCGCTAACAAGAAAATCGCTAATATCAGATGGAAAGTAATGGTATTTTCGAAAATGTTTTTTTCTGATCCATTTCATAGGGAAAACATTATTTCTAGTAAGAGTTGTGCTTTAAGTTTAAAATTGAGAAATTTTATTTTATTCCCGATTCATAAGTGCGAGATATCTATATCTGAGATGTATGTTCATTTGAACCGCCATCTTTTTGGTTGAAGGAAAGTTCCACTTCGCAAAAGATTGGAATTGTGAAAGGAACCCCAGCGTGTTCCACCCTACTTACCGTAGTTACTACGCATGACGTCAAGAATCCTGGCTTCTTGGCGTCAAGGCTGGAACAAATTTCCTTATTTTCGGCAATATATCGTGCCGCGGGCTGATCGGGCCAATCACGTCACAGATAAATATTCCTTCAGCCCAAGCTGACTGCGAATCATATTTTGGAGCCTGAAGAGGACCCTTGCAAAGAAAGGCCGGAATATAGATCTAATAAAATTTAGCTGACGTCAAACACGTCACAGAGATCGTATTTACCAAGCTAACTACGCTCACGAGCGTGGTAAGCAAATAGTAACTATTAGTCACTATTTCGATAAGGTTGGAACTGTCAGCATGTAGTTATTTTTCGTGATGTTGGGACGAAAATAGTAACTAACAGTTACTGTTGTTAGAAGTTTGGAACACGCTTGAGGTGCTAGTTCAAAGAGAGATAGCAAAATTTTCGAAAATAGAGTATAGCATGCCAAAATGTTGGGGGGGGGGCAAGGTATTTACCGACTGGCTGGTCGTTTTTAACGACTATTTTTACCGACTGTGTTGACGAAAAATCGACTGATTTTAAGAACAAGACCAAAGGTTCCGATGGGATCCCAAAAATTCGGCATTTGATCCAGACAGTTAGGCTAGGTTTGTCTTCGCCAGATCCAGTCTTCGCCAGACTCCTTGAACATTTTTACTCTTATAATTTAGAAACAGTTTAAGGCCAAATAGCTAATCATCTAAGAAAACCAAGTTCAGATATGGATTCAGCATGTGTGCATATCCCTAGAAGCCGATCGAAACGATCCTGCCTTACTTCTGCTATTTTTTGCGGTTTTGGCGAAATCCAGAACTACTTGTCCGGCGGAAAAAATAAAGCTGAAAAACAAATTCAGCATATCTCCTTACCACTATATCCAACATCTAATCAACTTCATATCAGAATTTAACTTTTAACACATTTTCCGGTTTTAGCCGGATTCCGGAAGAACTATATATCCGGCTAAAAGATGATTGTCATATACGGATTCAGCATCTCTTCTTACCCCTAAATCGAACATATAATCAACTTCCAACAAAAAATTTACTTTTAACAAACTTTCCGGTTTTGGCCGGATTCCGGGCGAACTATTTGTCCGGCGAGAAAATGGTTTTCATATTCGTGTTCAGCATGCCTTTTTCCCCCCATATCGAACATCTAATCAACTTTAAATAAGACTTCTACTTTTAACAAACTTTCCGGTTTTAACCGGATTCCGGGCGAACTACTTGTCCGGCGAGAAAATGGTTTTCATATTCGTGTTCAGCGTGTCTTCTTACCCCATAATCAACTATCACATTAGCTGTTTCAAAATATTTTGTTTGCCCCTTAATTTGAACCCCCTCCCTCACCCCTAAATGTAAGGCTACAAAGCCCATCTACGAACTCGACCTTACTCTTGACCCAAACAATCCTCACAATAAGTTTCATCATATCTCATTCCCATCATATCTCACTCCCTTCGAGAGTTATCGTGCTTACAGACAGACGGACGGACAGACGGACAACTTTTGCGATGTCATAGGTAACGTTTACTAACTTACTAACTCCACTAACGTTTTGGGACTGTTTTTACGAAAAATCGACTATTTCTACGAAAAACCGACTGCTTTTGATTGTTTTTAAGAAAAAACGACTATTTCTAAGAACAAATCGACTGTTTTTACTAAAAATCGTGACGAGGCTATTTTTTACCGACTGGCCGACAACATTGGGGGGGGGGCGTCCCCCCTCCCCCCCCCCAGTAGTGACACCTCTGAGCATACTGTAACCGAAGCGAGCTGTTCTGGATGTCGAATCCGCGATGTGAGTGGAAAGTTTTCTCGAACAGCTTGTGTCGCCGGAACAGCTTTCCATGAATTTTTGCGCGTGGCCGATTTTCGCTTTTGTTTAATAAATAATAAATAGTGTACTTTATTTCCTTAAAAGCTTGTATTCTAAATTCCGTCATTCACACACTCTTTTGGTGCTTCTTGTTTCCTGTGCCGCTTATCTTAAGTAATAGCCAGAATGATTTGATTGCTGATATTGCGAAAAGTTGAAAACTGACATCAAGTTTAATATGTTTTGAACTAAATTCTTGAGATTCCGCCGGTCTTATCGAGAATACTATCCGCTTATCTATTTTCTGAAACGGTTGTCTATTCAAGTTAAAGTCGGGTCTGGTTACTGTGAAGCATCCACGATTCCAGCATTGTCACCGTTGGTGCCCTCTATAGGAGTTTTTCCGTGCTCCCACAAACAGTTTGTGGGTCGATTGTGGCTCGAAAAGAGTGTTTCCACGGTCTTTTGTGCGGCCCACAAGCGTGTTTCCGCGACCAACACGATTTTCGTGGCTCGCTTTGTGGCTCAAATTCGACAAACAACTGCAGAGGTGATTGTCGATTTTGCGGCTCGATTTTGGCGGGAAATTCAAACTTAGCAGCAAAATAACGTCAAAACAATAAAATTAAAAACTTTCTCATGTTTTTAGACATGAAATTGAAGATCCTTTTTGCACGGAATGGTAAGGACGAAAGCCTGGAGTTGTATTTATTGAGATTTTACATGATTTTTATTTATATATTCAGACATTTGAAAGTACCGCCCAAAAAATAGACAAAACAAAACAGCGTTTTCGCGAGTTTCAGTTTGTGGCTCGACTGTGCGGCACACAATCGCGTTTCCGCGAAAAACACTCAGAAGTGTTTGGCCCACAGTTTTGTCACGGAAAAACGCCTTATGTCTCATCCCCGTTAGGCAGCGCTACCCCTCTCCGTAAATCAACATAATTACCTTTATACCATCAGTACCTCTTGATGTACCCTTTGTACGCGATGTTCATAAATCCGCCGGACACTTGTGTACCACATACTTCTGAGTGTTTGTTGCGGAAACACAGTTGTACTCCACTCAATCGATCAGGAAGTTGAACCTGACGGATACGCCGTTTCGTCTTCTTTTTTTTGCGGTAATCTCAAGTGTCTGATAATGAAAACAAAATCTAGTCAAAGAGTGTGTTCTACCCTTCTGCAATAGTTACTATTAGTTACCATGTTCCAACCTCATGAAAAGTTACTACGCTGACCGATCCAGTCTTCCCGAAATAGTAATAATAAAACCAGTACACTGTGCAGTCCCATGATACCAGTCCTATCGTACCCAGTGCCAAAATTTTCTGGTATTCCAATGATGTTAAAAGAAAAAAGTTCCAACCGTGCGATAACAATTGTTATCGCACAGCCAGCCATGTGATAACAACTGATATCGCACGGTTGGAACTTTTTTCTTTTAACATCAGTGGAATACCAGAAAATTAAAACAAGTGTAATAGTGTTATAATCATTATCGCCCTTGCTTTTCTTCGGGCGATAATATATAATAGTAACCATTTGCTTACCACGCTCGGGAGCGTAGTTAGCGTGGTAACTACGATCTCTGTGATGTGATTGGCCGGATCAGTCCACAGCACGATATTCTGCCGAAAATAGAAAAATTCGTTCTAGCCGTGACGCCAAGAAGCCAGGATCCGTGACGTCATGCGTAGTAACGACGGTAAGTAGGATGGAAGTTGGAACACGCTCACAATCCCAAATAATAAAACTTAGGCTTAAGTCCTTACTAGTGTTGTAAACGGTAAAATTGGTCACGGTAAAATTCGGTATTTTACGTATTTTACCGTAATTTTACGGACCCCCGTAAAATTGGTATTTTACCACTTTACCTAATTTACGTATTCTACCAGTACTTTACAAATTTTATCCGTATTTTACTGATAGTTTACTGTTTCAGAAGCAGGTTAAAACAAAATTCAGAAACATTTTACCTAACTTACTCATATTTTACTGACAACCTAATACTTCTTGCCATACAGAATAAACCAGGGAATCAAGGGACAGGGAGGCACCAGGAAAGTTTGAAAATGTCTTCTTATTTTCAAAGGAATGAGAGGTGAATGATAAAGAAAGCGAATATGTTGCTAATTTGTGTGGGTTTGCCGTGATAGGTTTTGTCGACAACTGCTATATTGTTGATTATTTCAGCTGTGAACTAGTGCTGTGAAGCCCGGTTGTGTGTTTCAACTTATCCAGCGATAAGAAAATAATGCGGGGAAATTTTGCAAAGTACAGCTTATGCTACTTTCGTCGTGCTATTACCGAAGGCATGGACGCAATGTATTATATGACCAACTGGTCGAAGGGATTCCCGACTCCATAGCACTTAGTAGTTAATTATTTCAGAAGTGCAGGAAAAGTGACTGTTCCTTAAAATCTCTACAGATCAATCGAACCAGCTTCCCAAAAATTTGAAAAATGTGTCAAATTATTTTAGCTACTCTGAAATACCAATCTCACCATATATTCTCCGTGAAATACTTATTTTACCATATTTTACCAATTTGACCTATTTTACCTTATTTTACCAGTTTTACGAATTTTACTTACCGACTTTTTATTTTACGGTAATTTTACAACACTAGTCCTTACCGTTCTGCACTGTAAGGGTCGAGTATATGAGTCTTCATTATACAAATATTTGTTGCTTTTTTGCTGATACCATGGTATCTGTTACCACGGTAACTGGATCTGCAATTAGTCGTTTTTGCAGTTGCCGTGGTATCTGATATACGGTCCACTGCAAAAACGACTATTGCCGAAATTGTACTTTTCGAATTCATCCCGAAAGAAAAACTGATATCCAGTTACATCACCAAGTGCTGAACTTCTTTCTCACCAATTTGACAAAATTTGATGCAAGTGATATGACTTTTCAGATACCACGGTCGGACCGTGATATCTGAATATCAGTTACCACGGTAACGGCCAGATACCATGACGACTGCAAAAACGACTTTAGACCGTGGTATCAGATACCACGATAACTGCAAAAATGACTTTAGACCGTATATCAGATACCATGGTATCTGTAAAAACGCGACTGTTGTTTGATGGAAGGTGTCATATACGTCCAGGTTTTGATACTTTTACTTATAGATGTATGACTACTCATTAGACATGTGGTCGCTGGGATGCATGCTCGCCTCAATGATCTTCCGGAAAGAGCCCTTCTTCCACGGCCACGACAACTACGACCAACTCGTCAGGATCGCAAAGGTGCTGGGCACTGAAGAGCTCTTTGAGTATTTAGACAAGTATCAAATTGAGCTTGATCCGCGTTTCAACGATATTCTAGGAAGGTATGTAGCTAAACTCCTTATAGCTTCACAAACAAAAAAATGAAAATTCCACACCAAGGAAAATTTAATTTTTTCTTTTTTTATGGTGGGTTCGTGTACGACATCGCCAACCAATCAGTCGATGATTTGTTCTCAGACCGATGCCGGTCGCAGCCTGTAATTGTTTAAAAAAAAAGGATTAATATACAATCAATAATCTGAAGTAATCCTAAAAGTTGACTTGCGTCCAGCATACTGCTAAATCGTGTACCAAATTATACTTTAATTACGTAACCGCATGATAAAATTCAGTTGTTCAAAACAATTTGGCTGTGATGAGTTGACCAGAAAAATTAATGTTTAAAGAGGCGGGTAAATACCATAAAAAACAGATATCAGATTTCGTCAGAAAAAGTATCCGGAATTTTTGATTGAGGGGGGGACTTGTTCCCGAATCCGGATTCGGATTCGAATCCAGGATTCGTCTTTTTGGCTGGATTCGAATCCGGATTTGCTGGATTCGGTTCTAGTCTACATTCTTCCAGTTTCCGTTTCCCAATTTTTACACTTAGGCAATCCAACTTTTTGATCTCCACCACCAACCATCTTCAGTAATCTAACACGTTATCTTATGATATCAGTGCTTTTTGCCACCTCTGATTTTTAAACTACAACCTATATACATGATTTGATTTTTGTTAAGGTCGGATTTGAATCCTCAGCATGAAATGGTGGATTGAGAATCCGGGTTCGTACACCTAGCCCTGGATTCGGGTTCGAATCCTTTCATGATCGGATTCGCCCATCTCTGCTTGGAAATTATATTTGGAGGCTCAGCGAATATTTTTGTAGCCAATCGAGATAAAGAGATTTTTTTTTCTCGAAACCGCCTGCTCTAAAGCGGGAAGCATTACGTCTAAACCGGGGACGTAATGTTTCTTCGCCAGAAGGGCTTGTCACGGCCTATACTCGTGTTGAGCACTGTAATCCGCGATTCTTCGATTGAGCGCTCTTGAGTGCCTCTGGCGGATTAAAGGCGTAATCTCGCCTTTCCGCGAGGACTCCTCGGGAAATCGAAGGGAACGGCGAGAATAGAGGGACTCACTCCACGCGGACTCCGCGCACAGAAAACAGCGAGAACACGGGAAATGCTTCCAAAACGGATTTTGTTTGGACAAAAAATATGCAGTTGACCAAATTGGTCTGGATCCATTTTACTTTTGGTTTTGTTATGGCACTTGCCCTTCGGCCCTTGGCCCTTCGGCCAAGTGCCATATAGCGATCGCAATTTCTGTCCGTCCGTCGGTCGGTCTGTCGGTCGGTCGGTCGGTCCGGGTTTTGCTAGTTCGGGCACTTCCACATAAGCTAGGATGATGAAACTTGACAGGCATATCAGGGACCCCAAATAATTAAGTTGGAAATAGTCACTTTCCCGATCCGACCATCGTGGGGGGAGGGAGGGGAGCCGGAATCCGGAATTTAGTGGCATGCATAACTTTCGAACGGGTGATCAGATCTTAATGAAACTTGATATTTGGAAAGACGTCATGCTTCAGATGTCCCATATCAAGTCCGGACCGAATCCGACGTGTGTGGGGGGGGAGTCGGAGGGGGGAACCGGAAATCATGTTAAACGCTTAGAGTGGAGCGATCGGGATGAAACTTGGTGGGGGGAACAAGCACAACTCCTGGATACATCATTGACAGAACCGGACCGGATTCGTGCACTGTGGGGGGAGTTGGAGTGGGGTTCCGGAATTCCGGTGATACGGAGTTAAGTTACTTCCAGGTGGACTAGGACAATGAAACTCGGCAGGTAAATCAGGGACGCGACCAGATTAACCTGGAAATAGTCAGCTTCCCGATCCGACCATCGTGGGGGGGGGGGGTGGAGGGAGGGGGAATCCGGAATCTTGAGGTATGTATAACTTCCGAACGGGTGATCGGATCACAATGAAACTTGATATGTTGAAAGACAACATGTTTTGGATGTCCCATTTCAAGTACTGACCGGATCCGATGAAGCTGGGGGGGGGGTCGGAGGGGGATCCGGAAACCTTCTGACATGCTTGGAGTGGAGCGATCGGAATGAAACTTGGTGGGAAGAACAAGCACAAGCCCTATGTAGATCAGTGACAGAACCGGACCGGATTCGGGCATTTTGGGGGAGTTAGAGGGGGGGGGGTCCGGAATTCCGGTGATCGCAAGTTAAGGTACTTCCAGACATGCTAGGACGATGAAACTTGGCTTGAAAATTAAAGACTTGAGATGATTGGCTTAGAATAGTTAGTTCCCAGATCCGGCCATTCCTTAAAGTACTAATGCTAACCGCAAAGTACAAAAAAATACTTTTAAGCAAAATATACATTTTCGTGATCCCTATGAGCCCATGATCATTTTTACCTTAAGGGTTTTGCTTACAACTAAATTCCTTAAAGTACAAACAATACTTTTGAGCAAAATATACATTTTCGTGCTCCTGATGATCATCTTTTTTGCTTCAAGAGTTTTGATTACAGATGATTTTCTATAACTTGGAAATAATCACTTGCCCGATCCGACCATCGTGGGGGGAGGGAGGGGAGCCGGAATCCGGAATTTAGTGACATGCATAATTTTCGAACGGGTGATCGGATCTTAATGAAGCTTGTTATTTGGAAAGACCTCATGTCTCAGATGTCCCCATTCGAGTCCGGACCGAATCCGACGAATGTGGGGGGGGGGTCGGAGGGGGGAACCGGAAATCATGTGACACGCTTTAAGTGGAGCAATCGGGATGAAACTTGGTGGGAGGAACAAAAAGAATCCCTAGGTTCATCATTGACAGAACCGGATTGGATTCGTGCCGTACGGGGGGAGTTGGAGTGGGGTTCCGGAATTCCGGTGTTACGGAGTTAAGTTACTTCCAGATGTTCTAGGACGATGAAACTTGGCAGGTGTATAATGGACTCGGCCAAATTAACTTGGAAATAATCACTTGCCCGATCCGACCATAGTGGGGGGAGGGAGGGGAGCCGGAATCCGGAATTTTATTGACATTCATAATTTTCGAACGGGTGATTGAATCTTCATAAAACTTGGTATTTGGAAAGACCTCATGTCTCAGATATACCATTTCGAGTCGAGACCGGATCCGATGAATGTGGGGGGGGGGGGTCGGAGGGAGGAACCGAAAATCATGTGACACGGTTAGAATGGAGCGATCGGGACCTCCCGAGCGTCACCGTCGAAAAGGAAGTGCTTGAAAATTTCGCTGATTTTTCCATAAGATGTCAAAATATTTAAAACAAATTGTTCAAATATATTATACAACAGCAAATATAACTAAGTGACCATTTCTTTTGAACGTAACTGTAGTACCAAACAACCCATCACACTGACAAAGCTACTATCCATTCACATCCTATTAGGATAACTTGAATACAAGCTAAAAAGCTTGCAAGTGCCATATGAGCTTGCAGCTCTTGTTCATTCTGATTTTTTTTTACTAATTTTACACTGCACCAATACCAGCAAAAATTGATTCCCCTCCGAATCTGAAAGGGAGTCCTCTTTGATGATGGTGGTGATAATCAGAGCATTCCCCGTCCATGGGGACTCGCGAGAATACGGGTAGTGAGTCCCCGGGACAAACAAAAACGCGGGGACTCCTGAAGTGGAGTCCTCGGGGAACGGCGAGAATACGCCTTAAGTACGATTGGAAACTCCGAATTGACACCTGAAACTTTTATCCAAAGCCAGTGTTTCTGACTGATGTTCTTGTTACTGTTATTCATTGGTGATTATTGCTATTTATTACACTGTCAGAAGTTTCATAACAGATAACACAAGGATGCGCGGTTTCAACAGACAATGCGTAACAAGGTTCAAGGTTTTTTATTCTCAACTCTAACTGATACATAAATATTCAGGGTTTGAACCGGAGAGAAGAAAAACATCAAATGGTTCAAAGAAAAACATCGAATGGTTCAAATGGTTCAAACAGAAAACACTTCGGATGTCATCTATTGTGTTTGTAAAGGTTATGCATGAAATGTTATGCATAACAAGGTTTGCTATAGGAAGAGCCAAAAACAGTCAAAAAAGCATCTACTGACTTTATTGTTTATCGTCATGATGTCGGAAAAGTCAGCAAATGCTTTTTGGTTCAGCAGAGCAGAGCATCAGCAGAGCGCTTATTATACATAACATTTTGAAAAACAACAGATAACACCCGAAGTGTTATCTGTTACGCATTATCTGTTAAAACCGCGCATCCTTGTGTTATCTGTTATGAAACTTCTGACAGTGTAGTGATAGTCTTAATTCTTTTATTTCCTTAGTAGCGCATTTTAAATCTTGTCCGGTGACATTTTAAAACTACGCTAATTCTTTTCATTGTTGATTGCCACTATTAGTAATAATACCAAATCTTTCATTCTCTAATAGCGAATTGAAACTTGAGTTTCTGGAGTTTCAGTCTTGTTTGGTCAACTCGTAGCGTTTCCAATCGTACTTCAGTTCGCTAGGAGCGCTGTATTGGAAATGGGTGAATTCGGCTATTCCTTTAAATTTATATTTTTGGTTTCTCTTTTAGACATTCCAAGAAGCGTTGGGAGCGCTTTGTACATAGTGAGAATCAGCATCTGGTGTCACCGGAGGCTTTAGACTTTCTGGACAAATTGTTACGCTATGACCACCAGGAACGGCTAACAGCAAGGGAAGCTATGGAACACCCTTATTTCTGTAAGTTTACTTTTATTTCCTACCTTAATGTCCCAGTGAAATATAGATCCACATTTGACATCGTGGGTGTGTGTCTGTCTGTAGTCACCGTAATTGAATTCCTTTTAAAATTTAACTGAAAAGCCAACTTATTTTTGTATCATTTAACTGAATACACTGCCTTATTTGGATTTTGTTAAGGGATTTATTTTTATTTTTCACTGTTTTCTCCTGTATGACGTTCAGAATATCTACGGCCGTCCTCACAACGTAAAACTCTACTACGACGCGACAAATTTGAATTTTAATACAAACGCGTCTTTCAGTGGCCAGTGATCAGCTTGCTGAAGGTAGCTCACTGCGTGAACACTTACTGGTCGTAAATCGCGTTCGTCAAGCATACAACACAGGTACATGCGCATAGGGAGGTACCACGAATCTGACAGGGAATTTCCACTAAATAAAATTGATTATTCGTGATTAGCGAAGAAACGAAGTAACGCATTTTCATCGGGTCTTCAAGCCTCTTTAAGTGAATGCATTTTTGGTAACTAGATTTTCCTATCTAAGCCCTTTTCGGTTAAACTTTAACCATCCTTAATATCTGTTTTTCGGAAACCAACAGCACCAGCAACTCCCCACCGAAACTGAACACGAGTACCTTTTTGATGGTGGTGATGATAGTCGGAGCGCTCCTCGTTCGTGGGGACTCGACTCGCGAGAATACGGGAAATGAGTCGTGGGACAGACAACAAAGACTCTGGTGTGGGAAGTCCGCGGGGAACGGCGAGATTACAGATGCCCGCTCTGTTTGAATAGCGAGGATAACGTATCCCACCTCCTCGGGTAGTGCCAGGAGATAGTCCCCCTTCCCAGTTAATGTGGGGTCTCGGGGGCTCTTCGCTGGTATTTTGACGTCTATACAAATTACCAATTATATAATTGTTGGGGGACTCTTTGATAAAGCATTTAAATGTGAGGTAGGCACTTGGAAGAGTGAACCATGTTATTATGATGTGTTCTCTATGCTGTATGATTAATATTGTGAATCCCCCCCCCCCGTGGCTAAATAAATACTATCTATATTTTTTTTTTTTTTTTTAGATCCGATCGTTGAGCAGGCTCGTCACGGCGTCATGTCGTCGTCCCCAGCACCTGGCGGCAGCACTGCCGCTGGCGAATAATCATTTACCTGTTAGGTTTCTTTTCGAATTTGTGAAGTTACACCACAACGCTGTAATGCCGCAGAATGACTGAGAGTGTAAATGGGAGTGACAGAGTGACAGCCACTGGTATAACAGTAAGGGACTATCTTCGGTATCGCTGTAATGGCGTTGTAATAGTAGTGGGACAGCTGGGACCGCGGGGCTAGCCTACTTGCTGGTGACGACCTGTATCAATAGTATCAATGGCTCATTTTTTTTGTGACGAGTTCGCCAACCTACAGTATCACTAGTGGCGCAACATTTAATGTGTTTCTACTGGGACTGCCGAGCTAGCGTACTTACTGGCGAAAACGTATCAGTATTTCTAAGGGCTCGGTCGAGATTCAAAAGGCATGTAACTCACCATGCTCTAGTAGTGTGATCATTTGCTTCCTTCGACAGATAGAGAATTGGTTAGCGTGATAAAAAGCAAACAATGTGTACATCGATGAATATCAGATGTGACCATAAAGTACGTTGCAGCGCCATGCAAGGAAACGGACAGATTTGACCCTAAATAAACGAAGAAGATCGCCTTATTAAAGCATAGGTAGTGGAAGGATGTCGTGGATAAACAAGTTATTACCTTAAATCGCATTGTCGGGCGACAAGGTGGATGGTCGTATGTTTGCTATGTGTACCAACACCAGATAAATCCCTGGAATCCTGCTATTAAGACTGTAAGCCCGTATCAGTACTTCGCTGAACATCAGCGTCGTGCAGAACTCATTCACTTTTGGCTCCGCGCAGAACACAACACTCATATGCTAGCGATTGAAGTTCTACATGATTCGGTCAAGATTGCTAGGATGTTTGATAGCCGCGCAGGATAAATGTATAAGTATAGGGTTTGAAGCCAAGCTGACGAATCATGATACAAGAAAACAGTTCGAGATTTTTGGTTTCTGTTGATCAGCTAATCCCTCCAAGATGTATGCGAGGATAAATACAGCCAAGTAAGTGCAGCCGAAATATTCGAACTTGTATTTTATCCCTCCCATACATCATAGAAGGATAATTAGCTGATCATCAAAACCCCCGAAAATCTCGTTTTGTTTTCTTGTAAATGTACAAGTTTCTGCAGAAGGTATCGTGTACGCCTAGTAACAAGCAGTAGATCCACAACCCCAGCTTTCGGTTCAGAGAAGATAGTCTTGGTGTCCTAAAGCTGGAGACAGAAGGGGGGGGGGGGTAGCTACTAATTCTAAAGGAAAGTTTAACGTTCACGTGCTTGGCCTGTCGTGATGCTTCTAATAGTAGCAGCTTCTAAAGTGATACAGTCGTCTCCCATGTCCACGAATGGTTTGGTTTAAAATGGAAGTTGAGTCAGCTAAATTTTTGGAGCGTTATTGGAGAGCCAATTTGGGCCGATTCTGCTGATGAAGTTCTATTTTAAGATAACCTTTCTTTAACTATTAGTTGTTAGCCCGTTCAGGTGTAGCGTGAAACAGCTGTGTTTTACGATCGAAATGAGCTCCGTCTGAACGGGGCTGAATGTCCCTGCTGTCTTAAGTGCATTCGTTCTGTGTGGTCGTGCCCAATTACCTTTTTTAAACTATTGTCCAAGTCAGTAATTGCCGCGGAGGGTTTAAGTTATATAGGTTACTTTTTTATGAGAAAAACTGTGAGACTGGTCTGTATGTAGGTGCGGCCCTGTTTTTTTTTTTTTTTAATAACAAAATGCGTTCCAATCTGCGGAGTCTGTTGAGACCTGACAATGCAGTTGTACCTTATACCGTGGTTCTGCAAGTTGCTATTTTCTTCTTGAATAGTGGAAATAAACCTTAAAAACTGAGTTTTTGTAATACGACCAATCAGGAGCATTCTAGTACATTAAGCCCTTTTTATACCCGTGCTCAAACGCTGGGGCATGCATACGTATGAGCACCAAACCAGGGACCCATAAATTTCCTATAATGACTCGCCATTCAGGTAAGGAAATGTATGGGTCCCTGACCAAACTCACATCTGCCAGCATGCCACAGCGTATGAGCATGCCTGTAAAAATAAGGGTGGGGGGGCTTAGTGCGCCAGACTGATCAGGAGCAGCATAGCTTAGGTTGATAATGTAATGTGCATTAAAGTAGAAGCATATGTCTTTAAACGTTAGTTTGAACAGAGCGTCTTCATCCAGTTGCTGTGACAAAAGTTAACTACCAGTCAGCCAAAGTAGCCAATTAAGGGCTCCCAATGCATTGTTCAAATAGGTGTAATACGGTGTGTACAGATGAGAGACGCGGGTTCTACTTTGTCTTATGCAGAGCCAATCAGATCGCTGGGATGGCCTAGGGTCCACCAAAGTAAAAGACGGTACTGAGCAAATTGCCCCCTGAGGTACTTAAATGCACATTTTTAAAATTGGCCCTACTGCTGGTTTCGACTGAACTTCGTCGGAATACTTGACGCCAAACTTCGTGACCAAACTTCAGAAGATTATCATCTGTCATAAGTTTCATAACAGATAGCACAAGGATGCTCTGTTTCAACAGACAACACTTGGGATGCAGAGCCGTCACTACTGGGGGGGAGGGGGGGACGCCCCCCCCAATGTTGTCGGCCAGTCGGTAAAAAATAACCGAGTCGGCGCGAGGCGCCGCGATTTTTAGTAAAAACGGTGGATTTTTTTCTCGGAAACAGTCGTTTTTTCTTAAAAACAATAAAAAACCGTCGGTTTTTCGTAAAAGTAGTCGATTTTTTCTTAAAAGTAGTCGTTTTTCTTAGAATAAGCCGATTTTTCGTCAACACAGTCGTTTTTATCCGCAAAAATAGTCGGTAAAAATGACCAGCCAGTCGGTAAATACCTTGTCCCCCCCCCAAACATTTTGGCTAGTAACGCCTCTGTTGGGATGTAATCTGTTGTGTTTGAAAACGTTATGCATGAAATGTTATGCATTGCCAGGAAGAGCCAAAAGAGCAACTGCTGAGTTTTCCGATATCATGACGACAAACAAAAAAGTCAGCAGATACTTTTTCGGCATTTTTCGTCTCTTCGGCAATGCTTGTTATGCATAACGTTTTAAAAATCAGAACAGATTACATCCCAAGTGTTGTCTGTTGAAACCGCGCATCCTTGTGTTATCTTATTTGACAGTGCAAAACGGATAAGTCAGCTGAAATTTATTGGAGCTATATTTCGTCCCTTCTTGGCAAGGATATGATTCACAGTCAGCTTGGGCTGAAGGATATTCAATTCAATTCATTTTATTTTTCCAAAAATTCTTCGTTGCGAAAAATAGCGTAGGAAAATGTCAATAAACATACACTGACATGCAAATACATAGAATGCTATTACTTTACATGATCGTCTGCACAGTTTAAATAGAATTTTGGTTTCTTAACTTAATCAATAAAATATTACTAACACATAAATATTATATACAATTTTTTCATCTTACAACGTTAATTGGGTCAAATACTTATTACTACTTATGAAAAACACCATCTGATCACCCTAAATAATACACATAATGTCAGGTCACAAACTGATTAAAACAGACAACAAGATAGTCAAACGGAGTTAAAATGGCGAATAAAATAAGGAGAAAACTTGTGTTATCTGTTATGAAACTTCTGATAGTGTATAATAGGTAACAAATGGATACTTGTTTTAGTAAGTAAATACTGTAGTATATATAATTCAAAATATCGAAGGAGCGTAGCGTAGTGAGTCCCTGGCCCATGTCTCAATAACTTGAACAAAACTCCCAAAAGTTGAAACGCAGTCCAATATTCCGACAAAGTTAAAGGAACAGTAAACTTGACTACGCAACTTCCGGCCATCGAATCGCCCGGGGGGGGGGGGGGGGGGGGCTTAGATAAATATACAGGGTCTTATTGTCGACAGCCCCCCCCCCCTTCTTTGTTATCTCGAACCGTCTCGAACCCCATCCTTAGTGTTCCCAAAGCTAGCTGGCAGGCCCTTGCCCTTTATGCACTGTAATTATGCACTTATGTTCTGTAAAAGTTCGCCTTTTTACATGTAGACTACAGGCAAACGACCTCCCCGACAAGACGGCCGGGGTTCGATTCCTAGTCACGGCACACAAACCTTTTGCTTTTGCAAACCTTTTGCTCAAAAGTCGAATTCTCGGAAACTGCCCGGAAACTGCAATGGTCGTAACGAGAATTTTTCTTACTCTCAATATCGACTCAGGGTACATTCTTGATATTTTAGCTAGCTCCCTGGGTCAAGTTTTCTGTTTAAAGGAACAGAAAACTTGACTCAAACTTGACTCGAGGAGCTAGTTAACATATCAAGAATGTACCCTGAGACGATATTGAGAGTAAGAAAAATTCTCGTTACGACCATTGCAGTTTCCGGGCATTTTCCGAGAATTCGACTTTGAGCAAAAGGTTCGCAAAAGCAAAAGGTTTGTGTGCCGTGACTAGGAATCGAACCCCGGCCGCCTTGTCGGGGAGGTCGTTACTCTGTAGTCTACATGTAAAAAGGAGAACTTTTACAGTACATGAGTGCATAATTACAGTGCATAAGGGGCAAGGGCCTGCCAGCTAGCTTTGGGAACACTAAGGAGGGGGTTCGAGACGGTTCGAGATGACAAAGAAGGAGGGTTCTGTCGATAATAAGACCCTGTATATTTATGCTAGCCCCCCGGGCGATTCGATGGCCGAAAGTTGCGTAGTCAAGTTTACTGTTCCTTTAAAGTCGACAACTCTGAGCGTGTTCCACCCTACTTACCGTAGTTACTACGCTATTCGCCGTGGTTACTACGCTAGGCTGGAACGCTTTTTGAATTTTTTCGGTCAAATATCAGGCTCGGGGTGATCCGACCAATCACGTTACAGAGATGCGTAGTTACTACGCTAACTACGCTCCCGAGCGTGGTAAGCAAATAGTTACTATTAGTTACTATTTTGAGAAGGTTGGAACGGTCAGCGTAGTAACTTTTCGTGAGGCTGGAACGGAAATAGTTACTATTGGTAGAGGGGTGGAACACGCTCTCTACTGCTGCCTCCCTCTCCTTTCGAGGTCCTTCGAAATCTTAGCTTCTTCGTATAGATGGCGTCGCCAAAAACATAGAATCGTGGTCACTCGTCAGCAGCAACAAGACAAGAGAGCGAAATTGAACGACTGTTTTGAGTGTTTTGACTAGTTTAGTCAGCTTATTGCTGATCATGTCTTCTGCAGACTTGAAAGAGAAATATGCCTCTAGAAGAAGGAGTCCTGAACGAAGGAAGAGGAGGTCTAGGTAGGGAACGTAAAGCTTTTTTGGGTTACCTATATACAGTAGAGGTATGCTTATATGTGAACAGTTACTTTAATGTGAACACTGCAGTTTTGGGCTAAATGGTAGACTGAAGATACAAAATACCTGTACAGGTGTTTTCAACTGCCCTTCTTACCTACTTTGGCTAACTGATAGTTAGCTTTAAACACAGCAAGTGCCTGAAAATGGCAAAATCCGAAGTCAACAAACTTTCACATAAGCATACCTCTACTGTACCAACCATAAATTTGTGATCTAAAATGGAAGTTTGTTTCAGACATTACTAGTAGGTTATTTATACTGATACTTTACTTTATTGTAAAACGAAACTTTCACAGCATTGGATTGCCGAACTTGTCGTTTTCGTCAGGTTCATCATAATTACAAAACTAAGGTGGTTATACATAATAAAGCAATAGTCAAAAAATTATCAAACAGAATAAAAACCCTAGACAATTAAAACATTAAAGGGAAATATTTGATCAATTGTTTAAAACTTCAACAAAAGATGGTACAAAGCTCTTTCTGTAGCGTTCGGTTCTTGTACAAACAGGGTTAAGAACCGGAACTTTTTGTGCTACAACCCGAGGTAGTCGAGGTTTTGGCGGGCAATATGGGGTAGGAAATAGGTGCTCAAAACCTGAGTGGGAACGCAGACTGTTCCCGAAAGTAGTACAAAGAGTAAGACGTCGGGCTGCTAAAGTAGGGAGGCGGAATTCTTTGAGGAGGAGGATATAAGGCACTTTGCCCTGGCGGTAGATGATTCTCAAGGCTCTCTTCTGAATAGTTTCAAGCCTATCAGACTGATCTACTGTCAGGCCAAAGTGCCAAACCGGACAAGCATACTCAAGTAGCGGACGGATGAAAGTAACGTAAAGGCGGAGAACATGTGATTTAGGGCACGAAAATTTGGAAAACAATTTTAGGAGAGACAGAGACGCACTGGCTTGTTTAACAATCGAACAAATGTGAGCCTCCCACTTCAAATCATTCGTCAGTGTGATCCCCAAAAGTTTGGTCTTTGTTGTAAATATTTCATTTGGTATTGGAGTAGTGAACGATGGCTTTGATTTAAGAAAACTTATGGTCATGATATTAGATTTCTGGGGATTAACTTTCATTTTCGACTCGGCTGCTTCAGCAGCGATATCGTCAAGTACTACAGCAGTGTTCAAGAATAAGAAACCTTAGACCTGCTTAGGCCCTACTGATATCACCAAAATGTCCTACCGACCATTAGTGTCTGCACTGCAGTTCAAAATGTGCATGATTGGGTTCGCCTAATTTTGGCAGCTCACCATTTTTGTCCTAAATGGCTTGTTTAGACTAGTAGAGCATTTATATTAATGAACGATCGCAAAAAAAAACACACAACAACAAGATCTTATGCCAGTGATACCAGGCAACTTGGAACTGCCAAAATCTTTGATTTCAGCAGTCTATCTATGGGGGATTACTTCTGTTTCTTCTTTCAGCTTTTGTGCCATTAATATACATAGCCTACAATGTAATGACAACTAGGGGTTTGAAAACATTAATTGAATTGGTGACATTGCTAAGCATTGCCATTGCATAAGACCGATCAGACCAATTTATTACTGAAGAATTTTGCTGATGGGTAGTGTTCGAATCAACACATGTCTCTGTCCATATTCCTTTACCTTTCAGCTCGATTGTTCAAATCAGTGATTTCGAAGAAGTATTTTAGAATGGAATTGAATTGTATTAAAATTCATTAAAGGACACCTGAACAATGAAACCATACTTGAACACACCATGGAGAATGCATTTACAGACATGGCCATGGAGAACGTTCTTCTCCTGAGCGTGACGTTTTCAAAATAGGGATGTTCGTTTCTGGAGGTTTACACATGCAGACTCCAAGACAAAAAGCGCAATTCATTCAAATCTTGTACAGGGCTTGCCGGATCGTATTGGAATTTCTTCTAGATATACGTTTGGGCTTAACTGGTTAAAAAAATATTCCAGAAGAAGGGTTGATTGGAGACATTTGTTTATTTCTAAAATTGTTCGGTAGCCTACTGAAATAAGGACAGATGCAAAATGGAGCAAAAATCATAGCTTGGAAACACTATTTCGTATTTGGATTAGGTTTTCTGCAGGCAATGTTAACGGAAGTCATACAGATAGGGATGATACTTGGTACTCTTCATTCAGGTGTCCTTTAATAAAATTCAAAAACAAGAGTCTTGTGCCAAAAAGTTGGTGGAGCAGTTGGTTGTTAATACACTCAGGGTATGCTTATTTGAACATTTGTTGACTTTGGACAGTGCCATTTTCGTGCATTTGCTCCGATAAAAGTCAACTATCAGTCAGCCAAAGTAGCTAATTAAAGTCCCTGAAAATACCTGAATAGGTTATTTTGGATCTCCATTCTACCATTTAGCCCAAAACCGCACTGTTCAAATTTAAGTAACTGTCAAATTAGCATACCTCTACTGTGTCAGTTTTTATGGCACTTGCAGCTTCGCTCAAGTGCCATATACCGATCACTTATCGGTCTGTCGGTCGGTCTGTCAGGCCACTCATCTCGAGTTAGGGTACTTCCAGAGGTGCTAGGACGATGAAACTTGGCAGGCATATTAGGGACCCGACCAAACTAACTTGGAAATAGTCACTTCCCCGATCCGACCACCGTGGGGGGAGTGGAGGGAGAGGGAATCCGGGATATTGACGTATTTATAACTTTTGAACGGGGAATCGGATCTTAATGAAACTTGATATTTGGAAACACCTCGTGCCTCAGATGTCACACATCAAATCCGGAATGGATCCGGTGACTTTGGGGGGGAGCTGGAGGGGGGAACCGGAAATCGTGTGACATGTTCGGAGTGGACGGATCGGAATGAAACTTGGTGGGAAGAACAAGCACAAGCCCTAGATCGATATTGACAAGACCGGACCGGATCCGAGCACTGTGGCGGAGTTGGAGGGGGGGATCCGGAATTCCGGTGATCCCGACTTAAGATGCTTACAGATGTGCTAGGACGATGGAACTTGGCAGGCATATTATGGACCCGCCAAACTAACTTGGAAATAGCCACTTCCCCGATCTGACCACCGTGGGGGAAGTGGAGGGAGGGGGAATCCGGAATGTTGACGTATTTATAACTTTTGAACGGGGAATAGGATCTTAATGAAACTTGATATTTGGAAAGACCTCGTGTCTCAGACGTCACACTTCAAGTCCGGAATGGATCCGGTGACTTTGGGGGGAGTTGGGGGGGGGAACCGGAAAATGTGTGACATGTTCAGAGCGGACGGATCGGGATGAAACTTGGTGGGTAGAACAAGCACAAGCCCTAGATACATAGTTGACAAGACCGGACCGGATCCGAGTACTGTGGGGGGAGTTGGAGGGAGGGCTCCGGAATTCCGGTGATCCCGACTTAAGATGCTTACACATGTGCTAGGACGATGGAACTTGGCAGGCGTATTAGGGACCCGACCAAACTAACTTGGAAATAGTCACTTCTCCGATCCGACCACCGTGGGGGGAGTGGAGGGAGGGGGAATCCGGAATGTTGACGTATTTATAACTTTTGAACGGGGAATCGGATCTTAATGAAACTTGATATTTGGAAAGACCTCGTGTCTCAGACGTTACACTTCAAGTCCGGAATGGATCCGGTGACTTTGGGGGGAGTTGGGGGGAGGAACCGGAAATTATGTGACATGTTCAGAGTGGATGGATCGGGATGAAACTTGGCGGGAAGAACAAGTACAAGCCCTAGATACATAGTTGACAAGACCGGACCGTATCCGAGTACTGTGGGGGGAGTTGGAGCGAGGGTTCCGGAATTCCGGTGATCACATGTGCTAGGCGATGAAACTTGGCGGGCATATCAGGGACTTTTCACTCAGGAACAGTCGTTTCTCCGATTTACCATCATGGGGGAAGTGGAGGGAGGGGGAAACCGGAATCTTGAGGTTGTCCAACTTTTTAACGGGTGATCAGATCTTAATGAAACTTGATATTCGGAAAGAACTCATGTCTTAAATGTCCCATTTCAAGTGCGGACAGGATCCGATCAATGTGGGGGAGTCGGGGGGGGGGGGAATTTTGTGACACGCTTAGAATATAGCGATTGGGATGAAACTTTGTGGGAAGAACAAGCGTAAGTCCTAGATACATCAGTGACAGAATCGGACCTGATTTGGTCACTCTGGGGGAGCTGGAGGGGGGTCCAGAATTCCGGTGATCGTAATTTAAGGTACTTCAAGATGTGCTAGGACGATGAAAACTGGCTTGAACATTAGAGATTTGACATGATTGGCTTAGAAATCGTCACTTCCCAGATCCGACCATCCCTTAAAGTACTCATCTTCACCGGAAAGTACAAAAAATACTATTTTTCAAAATCTACATTTTCATGATCCCCATAAACCCATGATCATTTTGCCTCAAGGATTTTGCTTAGAAATGACTTTCTAGCACCCTTAAAGTGCGCATCTTAACCGAAAAGTAAAAAAAAAAATACTTTTCACCAAAACATATGTATTCATGATCCTAAAGGGCCCAGGATCATTTTTGCCTCAAAGGTTTTGATTACAGATGAATTTCTAGCGCCCTTAAAGTGCACATCATCACAGCCAAGTGCAAAAAAAAACTTTTTACCGAACGATACATTCTCGTGATTTCCAATGGTCCGTCGTCATTCTTATCTCAAGGGTTTTGCTTACAAATGATCACAACAAACGCACGAATTGGCGAATTCCTACTTTCATCCGTTTACCAAACCTTGCAAGTGCCATATGAGCTTACAGCTCTTGTTTATTTTCTTTCCATTTTAAAGTTTTATAAGCAAGAAACGAAATCAAGGAAAGGAAAAATTAAGACAGGTGTTCAAATAAGCATACCTTAGTGTAGGGCCAGACTAGTTGGGTATGTAACTTTACGGTTTCTTTCGATCAGTCATATGCAAATCCTCATTTTTTGGCCGTAGTGGCCCAATGACGATGTATGAGCACCAGTGTTCATATGTTTGGGCACCATACCATTGAGCAAGGGTGCAGCACCTCTGTAAAAATCTCTTAAGGAAAAAAAAGGATTTTCAGAAATGGAAAAATCATTGGATTTTCAGTTCAGTTGATTATCACAGGGGTGCTGCGCACTTGCTCCAGGGCATGGTGCCCCAGCATATAAATATGTTGGAGCATGCCCTAGGATTGGAGCACTTTTCCCAAAATGAGGATTTGTTTATGACTGCTCTGCATCTTGCCAGGAGGCAAAATTGAAAATCTCTAATTTATGCTTTTGCACTATACAATGTGTAAATAGTTCATTGTCGTTTAGGCTGTTCAGCCTCACACTAAGTTTTAGCCTAGCCTAGCCCAATCTGGCTTGAGCTGGGCTCTGTCTGGGCTTGAGTTAAACCAAGTAGAGGCTGATCAGTAAAAGCAACATGCAATTTGAAAAAATGCAACAGCTAGACTTAGACTTAGACTTAGGTCTTCCCGCGCCTGGTGGCGCATAAGGCGACAACTTCTGACCTCCACGTGACTCTGTCTTGGGCAGCATTCCATAGTTCAGTCATCGTGGTCCGACCTGACTTGGCTTCCTTCTCGACGTTTCTGCCAAGTGGAGTGCTGCCTACCCTTTGCACGCAGGCCAGAAGGTTTCCAGCACCAAGCGTCATTGGGAAGTCTGCCCTCATCCATCCATACAGCTAGTAGCCTAGGCCTAACTGAGCATGAGTGCTTGAGTGCTATTCCATGAAAAGTGTTGATTGTGCTACGAGTCAAAGTTGTTCAGATGTCAGAGCAGGTTTGGCCTAGGCTATGTTATTCAGAGCTTTTAGGATAAGGATAAACAATTAATTAGACTGGTTTTCTCATCCACATACATTCATCAGTATGACCACTAAAAATATTAAATTATAAGTTCTCTTGCTCTGTAAAAGAAATTATGCCAAAATTATAAAGAATTTCAGACATACAAAGAACTTTTGTTGGCTTTGCTCTTTTTTGCTTTTTTTTAATACTTCATCTTGAACTGGCACCGGCCTGTTGATGGGTAATAAACAAACAACTAAATCGGCTGTTTTTTTAGGTCGCGATCACGATCTCCAAAGCCTGAAAAATTACCAAAGCAAGAAAAAGACGTCAAGGATGTTATTCCTAAGCTAGAAGATGGAGAAGATGCTCGCAAACATGACGAAGAAAAGAAGAGGAAAGAACCACTTTCTCTTGAAGAACTGATTGCGAAGAAGAAAGCAGAGGAAGCAGCTGCTAGTCGACCAAAGTTCTTGACGAAAGAAGAACGGGTGGCTGAAGCTCTTCTGCGGCGGCAGCAACAGACGGAGGAGTTGCGACAGCAACAGGAAGATGAGCGCCGGAAGCGCTTCCTCTTCATGCAGAGTGGCCATCATGAACCAGAACGTGATTCCCACTTCGAGCGCGATCGGGGTCGTGGTGAACGGGAGCCATACAGAGATCGCGATCGTGAAAGGGACCGTGACCACGACAGGGGGCGAGATAGAGACCGAGAGCGAGACAGAAGAGACCGCGATAAAGACGGCCAGGGTGAAGACAAAGATAAGGAGAAAGAGATGGATGCAATCAAAGAACGCTATTTAGGTGGGCAGAAGCGGCGTAGGAGAATGAGACGCTTGAACGAGCGCAAGTTCGTCTTTGATTGGGACGCAGGTGAGGACACATCGACTGATTACAACCCCATCTACAAAGAACGACATCAAATTCAGTTCTTTGGCCGTGGTCACATAGGTGGCTTGGACATAAAAATGCAGAAGAAAGAGCATACGAAGTTTTACGGAGATTTACTTGAAAGACGTCGAACAGACGCTGAGAAGAGCCAAGAAAAGGTTCGGCTTAAGAAGGAGCAGCACCGGGAGGATAGGCAGAAATGGGACGATCGCCATTGGTCAGAAAAAGAGGCGGACGAAATGACAGAGCGTGATTGGCGTATTTTCCGTGAAGATTACAATATTTCATTAAAGGGAGGTAAGATCCCTAACCCTGTTCGAAGCTGGAAAGAAGTTGGACTCCAGCCTGAAATCATGGAGATCATCGACAAAGCGGGATACCTGGAGCCAACACCGATTCAGAGACAAGCTATTCCCATCGGCTTATTGAACAGGGACATCATTGGTGTGGCCGAAACCGGTTCAGGTAAAACCCTGGCTTTCTTGATTCCACTTCTAATCTGGATTCAGTCCCTTCCTAAGATCGAACGGATTGAACAAGCCGACGAAGGTCCTTATGCCATTATCATGGCCCCTACTCGTGAATTAGCCCAGCAGATTGAAGAGGAGTGCATGAAGTTTGCAACCCCTCTCGGACTTCGAACCGTGGCTGTAATTGGTGGTCTGTCCCGCGAGGAGCAAGGATTCAAACTACGTCTCGGTTGCGAGATCGTCATCGCCACCCCTGGTCGTCTCATCGACGTCCTGGAGAACCGGTACCTCGTCTTGAATCGTTGCACTTACATCGTGCTCGACGAAGCCGATCGTATGATTGACATGGGCTTCGAGCCGGATGTCCAGAGAATCCTGGAGCATATGCCCGTCACAAACTTGAAGCCTGATAATGACGACGCGGAAGACGAAGAATTCTTGAAAGTAAATTTCTTGAGCAAAAAGAAATTCAGGCAAACCGTCATGTTTACCGCTACCATGCCTCCTGCAGTAGAACGACTCGCGCGAACGTATCTTCGTCGCCCCGCCATTGTGTACATCGGCTCCGCGGGTAAACCAGTTGAACGTGTGGAACAGCTTGTCTACCTTGTCTCCGAAAACGAGAAACGCAAGAAGCTCGTCAACATTCTCAACAAGGGCGTCGATCCGCCTGTTATCATCTTTGTCAACCAAAAGAAAGGCGCCGACGTTCTCGCTAAAGGCCTTGAAAAGCTCGGCTTCAACGCGACCACCCTTCACGGTGGCAAGGGACAAGAGCAGAGAGAATTCGCCCTTGCCAGTCTCAAGGGGGGTGGGAAGGACATCCTCGTCGCTACAGACGTCGCTGGTCGTGGTATCGACATCAAAGACGTATCGATGGTTATTAACTACGATATGGCCAAATCGATTGAAGATTACACGCATCGTATTGGACGAACGGGCCGTGCTGGTAAAACCGGTATTGCCGTATCGTTTTGCACTAAGGACGACAGTCATCTGTTTTATGATTTGAAGCAGCTTCTGCTGTCGAGCCCGGTATCTCAGTGTCCTCCCGAGCTGGCCAATCATCCTGATGCCCAACACAAACCGGGAACGGTGATGACTAAAAAGAGAAGGGAGGAGAAGATTTTTGCATAGTTTGAAGTGATTTTATATTAAACGAGCTGATTCATAGTTGGTACTAAGCGAAGATGGAGATTTACATCCTTTCCGCGGAGAAGTGATGATACGACGAAAAGTAGCAGTTATTTGGGCGAATCGTTTGGAAGAAAACATAATGCCTTACACCGAGGTAGCCCAATAGATTCAAGATGAGCGTCGTTTGACCTCAGATTAACGGTAATTTCGCTTGCAGCAAGTTAGAAACAGTGCTACCACGCTGTTTCGAATGTGCCGCGTCATTCGTTCGAAATCGAATTGAATGAAGCTCCGCCGCGATCTATGCAGAATACTATGAGCATGTTCCACCCTTCTAACAATAGTAACTATTAGTTACTGTTTTCGTTCCAACCTCGTCAAAAGTTAATACGCTGGCCGTTTCAACCTTCTCGAAATAGTAACTATATGCTTACCATGCTCGGGAACGTGGTAACTACGAAAATCTGTAGCGTTATTGGTCCGATTAGCCCGTGGCATGATATTTGACCGAAAAAAGAAGGCGTTCCAGCCTTGACGCCAAGAAGCTAAAAATGTGACGTCATGCGTAGTAACTACGGTAAGTAGGGTGGAACACGCTCTATGTAACGCGGAGCCTACGCAGTTAAAACTCGGTAACTATTATACCAGGGCAAAAGTAATTTCTATCCGTCATGTTATTCTATTTTGTTGATTCTTGTGAGAACATACTGATACTGAAATTCCATAAGGGGTTAAGCCCATTTTTTTTACTTTCTGGCATATCTGGAATGACCTTTCCAAGGCGCTTCGTTTAACTGTCTCCGTTTTCTTGGAACACTTCTAACGACCAAGTTCAATAGGGGTTAACTCCTTTAACTAAAAAATCGCAACATTCCATAACGGGGGAAGACGGCGCAAAACACCTCAAATAGCCAAGTCCAGTAGGAGTTAATGCCTTTTTCTAAAAATAGCATTATTCCATAGGGGGACAATTATTGCGCAAAAAAATGTTTTTTGGCTCTCCTGAAAAGTTGCTTTTTTAGAGTTACCCCATTATGGAATTTCAGTATCGATGTGCAGATGCAGCCTGTGGAAGTAGTTTCTAGGGAGGTAATTGGACGAAGTATCTAAATAACTCGAAGAAATTTTGAGTAGTCGAACTGATCGGAGTTGAAAATCCCATCAACAATGCACTTGAAACTATTGATCGATTCAGCATTAACCGCATCTTCGGTAAGGCTGTTCCAAGGATCAACGATTCTGTTACCAAAACCCCACTTAAAAACGTCCTTGTGGAATCTTGATTTTGCAAGCTTGTACGCGTGCCCCCGATGATGACGGTTAATGCTGAATCTTACTAAATCAGTCACTTCAAAATTGTCATAACTTCCATTCATTAATTTGAATGTTTCAATCAGATCTCCTCTAAAAAACCTGTATGCAATGGAGGGAAGGCACAACTTGGCTAGTCTCACTTCGTAGGGAAGATCGCGCAGACCTGGTACAAACTTCGTAGCTCTCCGTTGAATTTTTTCGCACGCCTCAATGTCACAATTGTAATACGGCCTCACTGTGGTGTGGCCATATTCAAGGATCGGTCGAACCATCGACTTAAACAGAAGCGAGAACAAACCATCCTGCTTAAATGTAAAGGTTCTTCGAATTACACCAAGGATTCTATTACACTTTTGCATGGTAAGGTTGTAATGTTGAGAAAAACGCAGATCCCCATCGATCAGGACCCCTAGATCCCGTTGGGTCTTACATTCGGGTATCGTTAGGCGTAGCCAGGGGCGTCCCTAAGGGGGGGCGCAGCGCCCCCCCTACGTTTTGGGCATTCGGTCAAATTTTCGCCGAAGGCGAAAATTCGGTCAAAACGGGCATCGCGGCGAAGCCGTGATGCCCGTTTTATATATCTTTTGTCGCCACATTTTCAAATTGGGTGATTTAACGTGATTATTGGTTCCCATTCTTCATCGAATTTGGTAATTCATCCAACTTTTGTTCAGTCAACATTGATTTCACCGCATTCGGTCCGTCCCTTCGTAAATTCGGTGATTTAACATGTTTTTTTGGTCTCATTCGTTAACGAATTCGGTAATTCACCGAACTTTTCTCAAGTCCGTATCTGTTCTAGTTCATTCGGTCAGTCCATTTCAGAATTTGGTAATTAATCAGATTCATTTGGTTCTGATTCGTTACCGAATCTAGTCGGTTTCACCCGAGAACCGGATTTTTGTTCGGTCCGTATCTACCAGACTTGACACATTCGGTTTTATTCCATTGCGAAATTCGGTTGTTATACCGCTCCCGATCTTTTTTTGTTATTTTTTAGGTAGTAGGAAATAAGTATTTGGTTCACCCCAGTTACTGAGTTGGACGTGAAAACTGCTTTTGTTTGCTGTAAATTCAGAATAAATGTACTTTGTCTCTACTTTACCCTGGATGTCCCCTCTTTTTTTCGCCTGACAGCTCTGTGGTTTAATAGGTAGTCTTGGGATCGCAAAACGGCACTTTGATCATCAGTGTTTCCACAAAATTTCGCCTGCGGCTTATCTCGCCGTATTCGCTATTTATAAGAAAGGTGCGTCAAATAGTTGGCGTTCAAGGTTTGGAATTTTGGGGGGCTTGAACCACATTAAAAGCTAGAATTTGCATGGAAAGCAGTTAAATGTTGCTAGAAAAAGGCGGATAAAAAAAAATTCGCCTGCGGCGCTTCACTTTTTTCTGGCTACACCCATTAGCGACGTTTGGGCTTTACAGCAACGGCGTTTTTTGTCGGCGCATTTTCAAGTCCTGTTGGCAAACTGGGCGTCCCCCAAAGGTAAAAGGCTAATGACAGCGTATCCCAGAAAAACAGGAGTGGAACAGCGTGAAAACGCGCCAGATTTTCTCTTTGGACTTGATTTTGTACATACTATGCAACTTTTTACGTTGTAGCTTCTTGAAGGCAACTCGCTGTGTTTTTAAGAAAAAAATTATAAATTCGGTCAAAATCAGGTACCGATTCGGTCAATTTTTACCAGGTTCGCCCCCCCAATGAAGAAAGGCTCGGGACGCCCCTGGGCGTAGCAGTAAACTTTGAAATGCCGTTCTCCGGGGATTCCTTGGGAAGTCGAGAGAACCGTGAAAATACTGGGAGTCACTTACTGTGGAATACTCGTACGGGAAACCGCTGGAACGCATAAATCTGCATGGAAATAGTTAAATTTGGCTGGAAAAAGTGAATTTAAAAAAAAATCGCCTGCGGCGTTCACTTTATGTGATCGTGGGTAGTATCAGGGACCCATAAATTTTCTTTACAGGTGGCCTGTCAATAAGAGATTTCTGATGCTATCTTGAGCGCACGGAATGCAGTTCGAGAATACCCACGGTCCAATGACGTTCAAGACCAGATAGACAAAATTTGGGATTGGCTGCTGGCCTTGAGGGAGGAGTCTCTTTGGCGCGCACGTCCAATGAGGCAAACAAGAATGCCTATCGACTCAAGCGGGGATTTTTGGAAACTGGATGGTTCGGTCATCATATCAACATAGAAGCATAGGAAATGACAGGCCCCCTGTAAGGAAATTTATGGGTCCCTGGTAGTATCAAGCAAAGATCTTTGGTATCAAGGATAAATAAGGGGGAATTGAGAAGACTTGAATCAAGCTGAGTAGTTTTTTTTTGCGATTCTGATTTACCGGGGGGGGGGGTGGAGCCTACCCGGTGCCTGTCCCGACTACAGAGTAATTATCGATGCTGGTTCGTCTGATCGCCGTTCTTCACGTCAAGGAAGTGCGCAGAATTCAAAATAAACAGAAAGAGGTAAACATTTTGCCCTTCTCCCTCCAACAAATCGTAGCTACCACCAGTTTGAAGAAACGAGATGAGGAGCTACCGTATGGTAAGATGATAGAAGTCGTGCATTCTAACATTCAAGGATGACGAAAATAAAGGCAGAAGGGACCGGCAGCAATTTAGACCCAACGCCAAGTTTAAAGAAGGAAGGGACATAGCCTACTTAGAAATGTTTTTACTCTAAATTCAGGAAGTCAAGTTCAATATCCGTCCCACGAGAAGCGAGAAGAACGATTTACCCTCTTTTCGATTCGCCATACAGTGATTAAAAAAACAGACTGTTAAAAGCATAGATAGCCTAATGCAAAATTTAGCCAGATGTATAGTGTGCAACTACCCTAGATAATGATATACATTTTGACCAAGAATAATAGGTTGTTATCACAAACAAACAAATTACAATAATCAATTATTAATTTAAAATTATGAAATACTTTATAGCCAACTGTTTGTCGCCGTTAAAAATTTTTTCAGCCCGTAAATTCTGTTTAGATAGTACAGCTTAAAAACAAAACATAATAACTCTTTGATTATATTTACTCAAGGGTTCCGCTTAGAAATGAGTTCCCGGCCCCCTTAATGCGCACAGCTAAACCGCAAAGTGCAAAAAAAGAACTTTTGACCAAACGACACATTTTCGTAATTCCCAAGGGCCCGTAATCATTGGTGCCCTAAGCCAGCGAGAATCTTAGCTATCTTTGCAAGTGCCATATGAGCTTAGAGCTCTTGTTTAATCCAGAATACCTTTCAGAGCAAAATAACACTAGTGTTATTCTGCTCAGATACCTTTTGTCAAAATTGTGTGTCTTGACTTACTTTTGACTTATGTCTCCTGCCGGGAGTCGCTCAGCGTAGAGAGTGATGTAAGCCGCCTCCTCCATCTGGTGCGATCAGCAGCCAGCGCTGGTGCATCGCGGACGTCGATGTTTGCCAACTTCAAGTATTTGGAAAGACTATCGGACCTTCGATGTTTCGGTCTGCCGCGGGGTCGTTTCCAGCCGGCTTCTGCGGGGTTGAAATCCAGCACGATTTTCGCAGGTAGGTGTGATGGCATTCTAAGGAGGTGACCGTACCATCGTAGAGTGCGCTGTGCAATTTGGATGGAGAACAATCTTGTTCTCCATCCATGGTGCAGAAGCAGTAGCTTCTCGTTGCTGACGAAGTCGAACCATTTCAGAACCACGTCGACAGTAGTTGTTCGGTCCAGGGCCACAGGAGGATTGGCGTTGCTAGAGGATGGATCTACGACCATAGTCTTGGTTTTGTCCCACTTGACATGTAGTCCTACTTTCGCAGTCTCTTCTTGAAGGATATGAAGTGCTTCCACCAGTTGGTCCATGGATTCCGCCAGGTCGTCGGCAAAGTCATCGTCCGAGAGGATGTGATCGCCAAATTTGAGTCCAAATCCAATCCTTGAGGTCGTCTTCGCCTTGACATGGTCGATGATGACGTTGAACAGTTCGGGCGCAACGGCGCAACCTTGCCGAACCCCTGTAGAAATTCGGAAGAACGGGCTTCGTCGGCTGTTGATTTGGACGCAGCACTCTGTCTCGTGATGGGGGGCTTCGGAAAGTCTGCAGTACTTATCTGGCAGGCCGATGGACTTCAAGATGCAAGGGCATCCCGGTTCATTGAATAGAAAGCAGCTCGGAAGTCGACAAAGGCGATGATTGATTTCTGTCGAAACTCTCTGGTTTTCTCGACTACTTGATGATGGGCTAAACTAAAGCGCATTTAGAGTGTATTTAAAGATTGCAAACGTGTTTAATTATTCTGTTGTATTTTGAAGTGTTTTCATTCGTTCCTTTTACTTTTTTATATTACTCCGGTCCGGTGTACCCAAGAAGCGGGTCATAAATGTATAAATAAATAAAACATCTATAAAATAAGAATAAATCAATCGATTTTAATCTCCTTCTGTTACTTACCTCTATCAAGCCTCACTGTCAGAAATCTGGGAACATTTAACACAGGAGCCACGGTAATCGACAACACCTTGGATTTTACTTTTTAATGTTGAAAATTTGTGTGTTATATGAGCCTTTAATTATTATGTTGCCGTTAAAGATAACACTAAATATGGTTCGCAATGTTACTTTGAAACGTAGGTCATTATTGGGTTCAGAGCCGTACGTATGGGGGGGGGGGGGGCCGCCCCTCCGATATTGTCAGCCAGTCGGTAAAGAATGGAGTCGGTGCGAAGCGCCACGACTTTCCTAACAAACAACCGCATTCTCTTAAAACTAAAGAGTAGTCGGTTCTTCGCAAAAATAATGTTTTTTTCGGAAAAACAGTCCTTTTCTCTGAAAAACAGTACGGTTTTCCGAAAAATAGTCGGTAAAAATGACCAGCCAGTCGGTAAATACCTTGCCCCCCACCAAACATTTTGGCTGGTAACGATCTGATTGGGATGTATGTAACACGTGCTGAAAATCCAAAGTGCCGTCTTTTTGTAAATTGCGCATACTTCTGTAAAATGTTACCAAACGTCTGACGGTGCAGTTAAGCGGTGTTGTAGGACATATTGTGTAATTGCTGTGTATGGCGTGTATGTAGGCGGTCGGGGATTCCTAAAATGGCATGCGCGGTCGCTAGCCTCATCAACGCGCGTCTTCTTCGGCCGCAGACCTTGTGATGAGTTGCCGATTATTCAAGTCCGCGGCTGATTACTAATGAAATTCAGCGTCATCTCCTGAATCCACAGAGGTAGACGTACCAGCTTATCCTCAGAGAGAAAAATAGTACTTAAATTGAAAACATGAGTCTATGGCGGAATAACGTTAATATAAAACATAATCTTTTTTTTTAACCTTTCTCACGACATCAAAACATTAAATTTGGAATTGTTTTTATCAGATATAGGCTGTACAACAAAAATTCCTCTTACGTTCCTGCAAAATTATAGAGGCGAAAGCCTTATTATTGCAATTATATTATTATTAAAATTGGGAATTTTTTTTTTAGAGTTCGTGTCGAAAATCGTCACGAAGGAGGGGAGGGAACGAGCATTCCCTCAACATTTTAGCTTTGGAGGATGAAAGATCGGGGGTTGAGTTGGAGGTTCAGTTCCTCTCTAGTACCTCTTAGAAGCTCTAAGAAGAATGTACGGATACTTCGTTGGTTTTCTGTCCGCTACCTCGAACCCTGTTGAGCCCGAGGTTGAGCCCTAGTCGGTCCAGAGGAAAGCTTGGGAAGTATTATTATGGTACGAACACTGGATTTTTTTTTCAATTATATGATATGATATGATATGATATTTATTACACTAAAAGCCCAAGGGCCATGGCAATACAAAAGAAAAATACATAATCTACAACATAACTATAACAAACACTTAAATCTACAAGAAAAATTCTCTGTGATTCATAGCCAACTTGAGGAATCTGCCCACTTTCCTTATAGTGACGAAACATTCACTCTTCAGCATTCGCTCCATCCATTCCTGATCACACTCATTTACTCCAAATATTTCTCTTCTTAAATCATTCAATTCCCTACATTCGCACATAAGATGTCGCACGCACTCATTCATATCTCCACACATGGGGCAGAAGTAAGGACCAATCCTCCCAATCGGCTTACCCGTGTACCTCCTCCGCCCCTCCACCCCTATTGAATATCTTGCCGTTCTCAAACAGCACTTTCTGCTATATCTGTCCACCTCTGCGGTCATGGTTGTCTCTCATATTTCTTCATCAGTATCACGGCGCAGGACAGTTTTCGCTCGGGACTGGTCCAGTCTATTTTTCTTGAAGGTCTTGTTTTCGTGATCTCGAGATTTTGGACTGAAGGTGGAATGGTAACAAAACGTTCGCGTGTGTTGTTCCAAACCAGTACGTGAGATGTGTGTTTTGAGCATCATCTGAGGTAGTTGCAATCACGGAAGAAAACATGCTTTTTGGACTGTTACTTTTTCGAGGCTGACTTTTCCATATAGCCACTCTGACGGTACACAATTTGTGGAGTAATTCATCTGTGATGTGATGGTAAGCTGTTGAACTTACCGGGTTGGGTGGTTTTAGGATAGGTTCAATCTTACACTGCTTCGAGTACACTACGCCAACCAAGTACGGGTATGGCGGCGTGTATACGTTGTATCTTTATTACCGTACTTATTTGTATTTGTAGTTAGATCAGTAGTTAAAGGAACAGAAAACTTGACTCGGGAAGCTAGCTAACATATCAAGAATGTACCCTGAGTCGATATTGAGAGTAAGAAAAAATCTCGTTACGACCATTGCAGTTTCCCGGCAGTTTCAGAGAATTCGACTTTTGAGCAAAAGGTTTGCAAAAGCAAAAGGTTTGTGTGCCGTGACTAGGAATCGAACCCCGGCCGCCTAGTCGGGAGGTCGTTACTCTGTAGTCTACATGTAAAAATGCGAACTTTTACAGTACATGAGTGCATAATTACAGTGCATAAGGGGCAAGGGCCTGCCAGCTAGCTTTGGGAACACTAAGGAGGGGGTTCGAGACAGTTCGAGATGACAAAGAAGGGGGGGGCCTGTTGACAATAAGACCCTGTATATTTATCCAAGCCCCCCGGGCGATTCGATGGCCGAAAGTTGCGTAGTCAAGTTTACTGTTCCTTTAAGCTAGTTGACTTCTAAGGTCCGGTCTTCTCGTGCTCTGCCGGATTTGTTTAAATTTTCATTTGATATATAACCTGAACCTGAAGCCCTTTTTTGTCAACCATACTCTAAGTCAAAATCAAAATAGGTATTGGTTTGTCTAATTACCAAAGTTTTATATACTGAGACCTCTCTTGGGAATTAGGCTAAGATAGGTATAGCCTACTTACGTATGAGGAAGATGGTTTGCCTAGCATGTTTTGCTAAAAAGTTTGTTTCGACTATGAATGGATGAATATTTATAATGCCCATTTCTGTAAGGAATTTTATTCCGAAGGGGGGGGGGGGATTTGCCCGCGGAATTTATTTCGGGTGGGGGAGGGGATTTGCCCGCGGAATTTATTTCGGGGGGGGGGGGGAGTTTGCCCGCGGAATTTATTTCGGGGGGGGGGGGGGTGCCCACGGGTTGGACAAAGAAGACATAGATCAGAGGTTAAAGCCTACAAAAAAATATTACTTTTGTGGGTTTCTGGGGGGGGCTCGAACCCCCTAACCCCCCGGACCCGGCCCTGCCTGCAATGATGGGGATTGGAGTGGTAAACAGATTTTTTCTGCTAAAACTTTGTTTCGGCTACATTTCGGCCCTTTTCCAAACATCTGAACTGGAATACATAAAATGATGTTTTTTTGCAACTAACAAAATTCAGTTATAAAACACAGCCGTGCGCAAAAGGAAATCTCAGCAATTACTAAATTTTAACTTCCAAAATTTGAAAAAGACCCTTGACCAGCTGACTTTTCCGTTTAGCACCATAAAACCTTTTTAATACTTTGATTTGGCCGAAAGAATACTTATGGGATCTTAGTACACTGTCAGAACATCTAACACTCGAAACTGTTAGCTTAGTAGGACAAATATTTTTCGCGCCTAAAATCTTGGCTATCATTGATGGTGACCCATATTATATTATGGTTGCTAGTGTCCATGTGTGCTATTCTAGATATTGTAAATTTTTGCTTGGATACCCTTTATTTGCTAGAAATACACCTCTAATTAATTCCCTTTCAGTTAAAGATCCTGCCCTGGCAATTCAGCAGAAACTTGATAATTTTGTAGCCAAAGCTAATAATTTTCTGACTCAGAAAAATCTGTTTCCGTTTTTCGATAAAAGTTAATAGTTAAGTAAGTACAGTGTGTTGTTTAAAGTACGTCAATTGTTAATTTATTGTTTGAAAGTTATTCGTGACAGTGTTTTTTTAAATTTATTTTAGTACTCCTCATTGTATATTCTTTGAGGGAAATAAATAAATCAATCAATCAATCAATAAGAGAGGTTTATGTTAAACGGAAGCTGAATGCTCTATATGACTGAGTCGAAACACGCCAGTGAACCTCGGGAAGAACAAGAAACGTCACCCAAACGAACCCTCAATATTGATTCAAATCCTACGTGTAAACCAATTAACAACGTTTGTTGTCGTGATGTTTCTGGCTCTACGTTGGGCACACGGCGATTCTTCATCGGCACGAATAGTTAGTCATCAAGAGTATTAGTAACTTACTAGTGTTCAGGTTTGGTACTGACTTTAATTCGCGGTGGATTCAGTTCAGATTTCAGTCTGAACTGAACCTTAGTCTGAACTTCAGTCTGAACCGAACCCCCAGTCTGAACTGCGAACTGATTTAGATTTTTAGATTTAGATTTAGATTGCTTTATTTGTAAAAAATAAAACAATAAAAAGATTAACTCCGATCTGCCAACATGCCAAAGGCTCTAAACTCAAAGTAATAAACACCTCTCTAGTTGAAGAAAAACTTCATCTCTTAATAAAATCACTTGTCACAACCCTATCCACGTCAAACACGACAACAATCCAAATATAAAGAGCAAGAAATAAATAAAATAAGTCACACCAACTCTCAAGACTCTAAAAGATATTTTTTCATTTTTTCTGCAAAGAGCTCAAGGACAACGGTTCTTTTACACAGCTCGTTCCTTACATTGTTCATGGAGCTGGATGTAGGCTGGACCAGTTCAGACCTAGCTCGAACAGATTTACAGTAGGCTAGCTTTGGTTTGGAAACCCCTCGTCGCTGGGCGTTGAGCAATACATGCCTTGACTATTTGACTAACTGTAAACGCTATTTTGGGCATGTTGTTTTTTGGACCGGTCCTCCGAATGAATCATCATAATGGTTGATATTCTGGTACTGTAAAAAGAGTGGAGTTACTTGATACTGGCAGGGGCGCCACAACTGGGGGGGGGGGGGTCTAAATTGACTTTGCAGACAGTTGAGCTTATTCTTTTCAATCGTACGTCTTGGAAGAAGGGACTAAATGGACTTTGCAGACAGTTGAACTTGATCCTTTTCAATCGTGCGTCTTGGCGAATGAAAACTTGGAACATTATCTTATATAACCTAGTTGGTATGTAAAGCTATCCGTAACTTTTCAGGATCAAAATACCATAGATTGCGAAACGACGTTATTGTTTTACACTATATATCATGTGTTTATGTTTTAATCGACTATCTCATTATCTGTTTAAAAATATTTTATTTGCCCCTTAATTTGAACCCCCTTCCCCACCCCTAAATGTAGGGCTATCGACGAACTCGCCCATCTACGAACTCGACATTTCTCTTGACCCAAAGAATCCTCACACCAAGTTTTATCAAAATATCTCATTCCCTTCAAGAGTTAGCCTATCGTGCTCACAGATGGACAGACAGACGGATAACTTTTACGATATCCCTCACTTATGTTTTGGGATCCCAAAAAACGAGAGGAGACTTGACAATATTTGCAAAAATGAGTTGATTATATACCCATTGATGTATGTGAACTAATGGAATTACATTAAGAATCCCGGCATCGCGCGACGCATCCAGGTGGTGAGCAAACGGGTTAGCCACTTGACGAGTAAAAAGTTAAGGGAATGTCTGAAGTTAAAAGGAAATGTCGTTCTTATGATAGTATTTCATTATACTTCAGTAGTATTTCCTTCCATTCCCGTTCACGAGATTCTTCAGTTCATAAGTGTATCCTATCTCCTCTGTCGGCAATACCCTGATTTTCACGCTTGCCACGATTCCTTTTCTTTACGTGAGGTATCAGGCGCCTGATCATTGTTCCCGGGGAGCTTTTTCCGTCCGAAAACCGGACACTATAAAAATATTATATAAATATAAAATATATAAAAGACCATATGCAGTGCGAGGGCACTTCCATGCACGGAATAGTTTGCTGATATCACGATAGATGGAAAGTGAGACCATCTTCAAGTCCATTGGTTTACCGAAATTTTCGTCGACATCGAGCTTCTGCTGGGCGTTCTCTTTGAAGAAATCCATTCCTTTGTCGAGCAGCTTATCTTCACACCATTAATCAGAATACCACAAATCTCGGGTATGACTTTAAGTAACTAATTTGAAAGTTAGCAATCCGGATATTTACTAGGTAATTGCTTGTTCCATTAGTTCAATAAGTCTCGAACCCTAACCCGTTGTGATCAATATAGGTTTCGTTTGTTACGATGGGTTCTGTACTCTATTGCTGACGAACTCTGCTCTATTGCTATTTATTTGGGAGGGGGTAGGGGGTGGTAGGGAGGAATGGGTGGTCCGGGTGGCAGGGAGGGAGTAGGGTTGTTGGGAGGTATATGTTTATTTTGGAGGTGATATGTGATGTTTTGGTCTGGTCTTTTCTGGTCTGTTTTGTTTTGTTTTTCTTGTGGTCTTTTTTCTTTATTTTCTTTTTTTTATTAGTTATTTATTATGTTGTTTGTTGGTGTGTTTAGAAAATGTTTAATTTTTACTACTGCACGCCAGCAAAAACGTAGGTTTTTCCATTAGAAGCAGTAGATGTAAATATTAAAGAGAAGTACTTCGAAGTCAGCCTAGTTAGTCAGTAGTTGAATTTCTTATTCCCGTTTTTTTGTTTATTTTCACACATGAATTTTAGTTACTTGTTGGGACTTCTTATCTGTTCTTCTTATTCGTTCGCAATTACATCTCTAGGCTGTTTGTATTAACAAAAATAAAAGCAAGTGCTGTAATAACTACGGATTTGCCGTAACAAGTTTTACACGCAGTTCTAAAACACATGTTGAATTCAGCACTAACTTTTTTTCGTAATAAATTGTGCCTTGAGCGAAACCGTTTGTATCGTAACTACGAAAGCGAAATCGTTTAACCAGGCTGGATTTTTTTTTAAATGGCGAAATTCGGCTTACTCAGCATAGGAGTCGATAGTTTACTTTCGTACTCCCGATTCGTCTTTCCTTTAGTCTGTTTTTTCCTGTTTCCCGTTGTCTACTCCCCCATCTTTTGAAGTGCAGCGTGTTGTATTCTCACAATGTTTTAGTTCAAGTTCACGGGCATAAAAATATCAAAATAATAATAAGGATAGATTATTTCCGTTACTGTAAGTTTCTTCTGTATCTTCCCCGGTCCCATAGTATTTCTAAGATCTAAGAACGTAGCTACCGACATTTTGTCACGGCTACAAGAATTGTACACTGATTTCCGTTAGAAATCCAGCCTACGTCTGTTGCCGCATCACCAACTGATTATACTTTTTTTTATGGCACTTGCCCTTCGGCCAAGTGCCATATAGCGATCGCAATTTGTGTCCGTCCGTCGGTCGGTCGGTCGGTCGGTCGGTCTGTCGGTCTGTCTGTCACGGTTTTGCTAGTTCGGGTACTTCCACATACGCTAGGACGATGAAACTTGGCAGGCATACCAGGGACCCCAAATGATTGAGTTGGAAATAGTCACTTTCCCGATCCGAACATCATGGGGGGAGTGGAGTGAGGGGGAATCCGGAATATTTTGGAATTTATAACTTTCGAACGGATGATCGGATCTTAATGAAACTTGATATTTGGAAAGAGCTCGTGCCCCAGACGGTCCGATTAAAATCTGAACCGGACCCGGTGACTCTGGGGGGAGCTGGAGGGGGGGGGGCGGAAATCTTGGGAAACGCTTGGAGTGGAGGGATTGGGATGAAACTTGGTGGGAAGAATGAGCATGAGTCCTAGATAAGTCATTGACATAGCCGGACCGGATCCGGTCACTATGTGGGAGTTGGGGGGGGGTCCAGATTTCTAGTGATCCCGCGAGTTCGGTGCTTCCTGATGTGCTAGGACGATGAAAATTGGCAGGCATGTCAGGGACCCGAACAGATTGACTTGATAATAGTCGTTTCCCACCCCCGATCCGGCCATCCGGGGGGGGGGGGGGCTGGAGGGAGGGGAATCCGGAAAAATAAGGTATTTTTAACTTACGAACGGGTGATCGGATCTTAATGAAACTTGATATATAGAAGTACCTTGTGTCTCAGACCTCCCATTTTAAATCCAGACCGGATCCGGTGACATGGGGGGTAGTTGGGGGGGTAAAAACGGAAATCTTGAAAATCGCTTCGAGTAGAGAGATCTGGATGAAAGTTGGTGGAAAGAACAAGCACAAGTACTAGATACGGGATTGACATAACCGGACCGGATCCACTCACTTTGGGGGAGTTAGGGGGGGGGAATTCGGCTTTCTAGTGATCCCGCGAGTTCGGTGCTTCCTGATGTGCTAGGACGATGAAAATTGGCAGGCATGTCAGGGACCGGAACATATTGACTTGATAATAGTCGTTTCCCCCATCCGACCATCTGGGGGGGGGGGGCTGGAGGGAGGGGAATCCGGAAAAATGAGATATTTTTAACTTACGAACGGGTGATCGGATCTTAATGAAACTTGATATAAAGAAGGAACTTGTGTCTCAGACATCCCAGTTTAAATCCGGACCGGATCCGGTAACATTGGGAGAACTGGAGGGAGGAGCCGGAAATCTTGGGAAACGCTTTGAGTAGAGAGATCGGGAGGAAAGTTGGTGGAAAAAACAAGCACAAGCCCTAGATACGTGATTGACATAACCGGACCGGATCCGTTCACAGTAGGGGGGGGGGGTGGGGTGGGGGCTCCGAATTTCTAGTGATCCCGCGAGTTCGGTACTTCCTGATGCGCTAATAAGACGATGAAACTTGGCAGGCGTGTATGGGACCCGAACAGGTTGACTTGAGAATAGTCGTTTCCCGGATCCGACCATCTGGGGGGTGGGGGTGGAGAGAGAGGGAATCCGAAAAGTGAGGTATTTTAACTTGCGAACGGGTGATCGGATCTTGATGAAACTTGATATATAGAAAGACCTCGTGTCTCAGACGCCCCATTTTAAATCCGAACTGGATCCGGTGATATTGGGGGGAGTCGGACGGGGGAACCGGATATCTTGGGAAACGCTTAGAGTGGAGGGTTCGGGATGAAAGTTGGTGTGAAGAACAAGTGAATAGCATAACCGGAATGGATCCGGTCACTGTGGGGGAGTTGGAGGGGATCCGAGTTTGTAGTAATCCCACGAATTCGGTACTTCCTGATGTGCAAGGACAATGAACTTGGCAGGCTTGTCAGGTACCCGAACTATTGACTTGAGAATGTCGTTTCCCCGATCCGACCGTCGATGGGGAGTGTACGAAAGGGGAATCCGGAATCCAGTGGCAACCTCAGCTTTTGAACGGGTTATCGGATTTAACCGAAACTTGATATTTAGAAAGGTCTCGTGTCTCAGACGTCCCATTTAATTCCGGACCAGATCCGGTGACATTGGGAGGAGTTGGAGGGGCGAACCGGAAATCTTTGAAATCGCTTAGAGTGGAGGGATCGGGATGAAACTCGGTGGGAAGAACAAGCATAGGTTCTAAGTACGTCGTCTGGAGCTTTCAGACTGAATGAACCTAGATGTCCTAACTGTAGGTCCGAATCGCATTTTTGAATGGCGGGGTGTTTATTTTGAAGTTCTCTCCTACTTTCTCGTACCACTACTCGTAACAAGTGCCATATGAGCTCGTAGCTCTTGTTTATTGATAGTTGTAGGCCTATTGTATGTTTCGTAAGTTATTCTCCTGTTGTCTTTGTTCTTTTCTTTTTTCCATTATCTTTACTCCACTTTATTGTGTTGTAAAACATTTTGTAGGTTACACATATACTTACTTACTTAAACTACTACAACTAAACTATACTAACACATAATATAGTCTACGGTCATGTAGCCTACACGTTTTGCGTTAATTTATTTCAGGATTCACTTCGAGCCTAGGGCTTATTTACACAATATACAAAATAGGGAATTTGATGTTTGCCGTGTGTTGGAGGAGTCCTAGGCGTATGCAGCCCCTTGACTGAGTTTTCCGCATGGTATTAAGGGCTTCTTCGGTCATTCCAATCATTTATCAAATTAGTTCGAATGAAGTTGAACAATCTCTTACAATGGACGCGTGTAGTGTACTGGGGTCGAAGCAGATAATGTGGTGTCAGAAGATCAGCGTATGTTTCTGGAGGATTGTCAAGGTTATACCTTACTTAGACGGGGTATAGTACTGTAATTATTCTCTGGTTTGAATGCGAATTTGAGAGGAGTCAGGAGCTCTTTTGAGTAGACAATTTGGTCATCTTTGCGTGAGTTCGCCACCTGCCCGAAGGGCGACGAACCTGCGTATAAACTCCTGCACTTGAGATTCGCGGCTACGGCTTTTCGATTGATCAAGTGACCTCATTTGCTTTTGGTCATGAGGAGTTCGCAGCGAGGTTCGTAGACCTATCTAGGAAAATAGATTATATAGTAAATGCAAAATAGTTTATTTTATTTTTTTCGGACGGAGATAAAGTCGATGGAAACAAACAAAACTAAATTTATGGACGAGCTTCGCAACCAGGTCCGTATCCAGGAATTTATTTCGGGGGGGGGGTTTGCCCTTGGGTTGGACCAAAAAGTACAAAAACGACATAGATCAGAGGTTAAAGCCTATGGAAAACGAGTATTTTTGCATTTTTCGGGGGGGGGGGTGTTGAACCCCCTAACCCCCCCCCCCGGATACGGCCATGTTCGCAACCCATTATGTGCTTTGCCGAGATTTTAGGTAATGGGAATGATGTCAGTTTCGCCATAGAATTCGTCGAAGGTTCTGCCAGAAAATGCCTATACCAAAGCTTGCTGTGACATCGTAAACTTTGTTATCACGGTCTTTAACAATAAGACCAAACACAAAAAAATAACGGGAAAAATAATAAAACAAAAAACCATTCCAGGGAACCATTTACAACAGACGACTCAAATCATTTGTAACTTAAAAGGAACCTGGTTAGCTGCATTTATTGCGAATCTTCCGATTCCTTGTCGAAGGAGGGGTTGGGTAGAAGGCAGAGCTGCTGCAAGCCCAGCAATTACGAGTCCGAGACCGGTCTCGGACTCGAAAACAAGACGAGTCCGCTTTATGTCTAGTACCGGGACTCGTCTTGGACTCGTAACTGCTGGACTCGCAGCAGCCCTGGTAGAAGGAAAGCTTCGCGTCTTTCAAGTAGTTTGTGTCCTTTCTCATTTTTACTTTTTCAGTGGACGTAAATTGCTCATAGTGTAATTAAAATTGTACCAAACAACCAACTCCCCATAACTAAAATGAAATCTCTTCAAAATATCTTTTGCCTTTAAGAAGTAGCTTGGGATTCTTGTGTAAGACGAAAACAACCGTGTCAGGAAAAAAGAGGGGATACTCACTCCCAAAACTTGTGTACACCGGGTGCTGGTGCCGGAATGGTGCTTGGAGGGTGCCGGAGAATGAGCATCCCTTCGCTTCCCAAAATCCTCCAATGTTCGTAACCACCCACTTCTTCCCAGTACCTTGGCATCCTTACCTGTTTATCCACATAGGCTAAAGTATGGCAGGCCGATCCTAGTGTTTCCGTGTACCATTTGGGCTACCGACTTGGGCATTACCATGCTATATTCATTAGTACCTATTGTAAAATTCCATTATCCAAAGATGTACCTCCTCATTACCATTAAAGCGTGTTTTTATTGAATCGAAGATGAGAATATTTTTTTTCCTGAGCACTTCGTCCTTCAACCTGCTCTCGGCGTACAAGTCAAGTTCAGTTGCATCATTACCTGTTCGATAGCACTGCGCATGAGTTGCACAGCGTGGATTTTTTATTCACATCACGCCCGAGCTCGGGTGTGAATAAAATGAACCACCTGCTGCATTTTTATCAATTTATAAATTTGACTTGCATTATTTTCGTGGGATTTTTTGGGAGCACGATGGACGCGTCGAAAGATTTCTTTTGCATTTTATTTTTATTTTCTCCTATAACCCGTTCGTGTCCACGGGAGTAAATTATGGAAATTTCTAGCATAATCTGCTTTTTTCCCGCGGTCGTCCATTGAGATTTTCGATTTTGAGGTGATTCATAAAAAAGGTGTGCCGACGTGTTTGATTTGAGATTAATGGACGGTCGGTAGTTTTTCCAGTTTAAAGGAATTTTTATCGTCACGTGAAATTGTAATCGGGTAGGTTTTTTTTATGCCACCGTGGGCTGGGCTTTTATCGAGCTTTTGTTATCGGCTTGCCACCAGTGCAAAAAGCATTTGAGGCTGTTAATTGTCGATTTCGTGAATATATGACAGTCTGTAAGAAAAGAATGCAGTATATGATAGGCTATGTTCAATAAAATTCCCCGAGTTCTTGTTAGCGGAATGCCAATAGTGGGGAAAGGTGCTGATGTTGTTCGTTGGTGATTAACACTTTGATTAAGGGAGTAATTAATTACAACTAGTCGTGTACTTTATCAGCAATTCTTGGAGGAAGAGTTAGTTGATTTTTTTGACGCTTTTGTCATTTTGTCTAACGGTATTTTGCCGTTTATTACGGTCTATTACGGTGTTTACGAATTAATCATTAATTTAAGAAGAGCCTACACTGTATTACAAATTAACTCTGTAATTATGTTTTCCTGGAGAAGAACCTAATGGTAGTTTTGTGGCTGCAGATCTGCACTTGCGAATTATTTTTAGAATTATGCTCACAGAGTTAGTAGGCTACGGTAGTCTATATTACGCGTAGCTATTTTCGCGATATCCTGAACCAAAAATGAAAACGTGGTAATCTTCCTAGTCCTTGGTATTCTGCTCCATATCCGACTCTGTAAAGACGGCCTTCGTGTTTTTTATTTGTTTACTTTTGTTTAAAAAACATTGACTTTTCTTGCAGGAAATCCGATGGGAGGAGAGGAGTATCCGTTGAAATCGGAAGTGATTCAAGTGCGTGTGTATGTGATTTCGATTTGAAAAATTGTGATAGATAGAAAGAAGTGAGTGAAAAATGGAGCCGAGGATTGGTCTGGATTACATAGTGGAGAATAGGGAGTATACAGGAAAACTAGCTTCAGGTAGGCTTCCACTATTTGTTTATAGGCCACAGTCAAGCCTCGAGTAAAGCTTAATCGAGATTAACACAAAAACAAACAGAAGAATACAAAGAGTTCTTGAGGCCAAGCTGTAGTTTCTTTATGATCTGTTTTTCTAGACAGATAGAATAGGGAGAAAATAAACAAATATGAGTCAGGGCAGCAATACAGATTATGCAACGATACATCAAGACTGCAGATACGAACTGATACACAAAACTGAATCTCATCCAGGCCCAAATAAACACCAACTTGAAATTCACATCTGTTTTAAATTTTTGTTTTGATTTTTGATAATACGCCATGCTTGGTGCAACTCATTCCAAGCCCGAGTGTGGTGGTTTAAATTTGGAAACTAGAACGAATGGTAGGCTACTCACACGAAGATCCACTCCTAAATTTTTGGATATGATTTATAAATTTGAATTAGAAAATAAGGAGATTTAAAAAGTTGGTGACGTCAGTTTTTTAATGTTATGATTTATTTTTTTTTTATTTTTTAGAATTTTTAACGTCACTGAGTGAAGGAGGAGTGGTTAGTCAGTTACTTTAATTTAATTCATAAATCGGAAAGAGAGGAAAAGATAGCCGCGCGGAATAAAATAAATATTTCCGTAAAATAGGTTTTAGCTATGGTGGACCGGGGTAATTCTTAACACTTGTGACGAATTTCTTCTTAAAAAAAAAATCTTTAAAGCACAATGGGTACTAAATATGCTTTAATTTTTATAAGATGCTTCACACATACCGACTTCCGCCAGAGAGCGCTTCAAAATTAATCTCTTTTCTTGTTGTCGCTTGTCATTCATTACCTCTTCGGCGTCTCGGCGAAGACGATATCAGAGCATGGTATTGCAAGGCGCGGAAATTCAAAAAAAATCGGCCACGTACGAAAATCAACCATTTTGTAAAGCTGAGTGATGAGAGTGCCATGGCTGCTCGAATCAACCGTCTCTGTAGTTACCAGATTGCTCTAGTGTTGTCTGACGAAACTTCTGTGGTTTGAGGTACCAAAGAAAAGGTTTGTTTTCTGGATGTAAAGTTATTAAACTGCCAGAAATTTACAAACATAACAGACTTGCTTGCGGCTGATTCCAGAGTTTACAAGGAATTCTCAGTTAAAGTTTAACTGAAAAGCCAACTTCTTTGTGTGTCATTTCATTGGATACACTGAATTATTTGGATTCTGCAAAGGGATTTTTTGATTTTCCACTATCTGCTATAAGGCGTTTTTCCGCGACAATCCCGGATTATAATCCAAGATTACGGATTCTTCAGAGAAACAGCGAATCGACAATCCCAGATTGTACAAACGACGATCCGACGATCTTGCTCCGTTGCAAGATTCTCGAATCGACAATCCAAGCACGAATCCGGATTGTCAGATTGTCAAGGAAAACGATTTTTCATAATCTGGATTGTCAGGGAAAACGAATTTTGGAGAATCCGGATTGTGAATCGTCAATCTGGATTGTCGCGGAAAAACGCCTCTAGTTATGAGGCTGAGAATATCTCCGGCCGTCCCCGCAGCAAAAATTCTACTATGACGCGGGAAATTTTAATCTCAACACAAATGCAGCTTTTCAGTGGCCAGTGGTGAGACTGTTGACGATTGCTTAGTGCCTGAACCAATTTTTTTTTATAAATCTTTCTCGTAAGGCAAACAACAAAAATACAAGCGCATAGAGGCACCACAAATCACACGGAAATTCCACTATTTGAAAATCGATTATTATATATTATCGCCCGAAGAAAAGCAAGGGCGATAATGATTATAACACTAGTACACTTTGCAGCCCCATGATACCTCCTGGCGGAAATTCGGTAAAAAGCAACTGTTTTATTTCAGTCTTTTCTTAAAAATTATCCGTTTGTCATTATCAACTGTCTTTTACCTTCACAAGGTTGTCGCTGAAGGGCTGGTTGAGCAGCGTCTTTTTCTGGATTTCTGATTAGTGAAATTGCCATCCTAGCTTAAGTCCGGTCTTCACCTCCCAGAACTTCCGGAATCTGGGCTTCCAGATTATTCTTCGACGTCTTCTGTAAATTGCATCTGGAATATGAACCGGTCCGAAAGTATATCAAAATAATCCGGAAAAAATGGGCTTTTGAACTTCCAGATTTCCGGAATTATTAAGTATCGCCGAAGAAATTCAAAAAAAATCTCGGAAAATCTGGGAATCCAGATTCCGGAAGGTGAAGACCCAACTTTACTGTTGAAATGTCAAAACGACTCAACACCATCTATTTTATTTGTGGTGAAGTAGATGCCATCTAGCGGCAGATTCTGAGGGAGATAGAATTGATAAAGCTCAAACCGGTGTTGCCGCTGGTTGCAGAATTCTGCAATGTATCATACATTTCGTTTCTTCGACAGAGTGAGCAAGAACTCTGCGACTGGCTCCTTAGCAACAAATACAAAAATGAAGTATAAAAGTTGAGGCGCATAATTGTGAAGATGATATAGCGAGATTTCTTGTTAATAGTTTGTGAAAAAGATGTAATTTCGTAGGTGCCAAAATATCATTGTTTTTTTTCTGGCCAAAAGTCACAGGTCCCATCAGAAAAAGTGGCAACAGTGTTTATTATGATGAAATGTTTAGGCTATCAGAAACTTTTTGATTTGCTCAGTAGCTGCCTTTTGGAGACTAGAGGAAAACAAGTTAGAGTAAGTTGGAAGTAATGGTGTTTCAGTTGACAATTTTCATTTCCAGTGGGAATGTGAGTGTAACAAGGTATAACCCAGGTTGGCTGGCTAGGAAAGCAACATTTTTTTTTCAGTTTTTAAAGACTTTTCTACAACGTTTTCCAACATTTTTGTTTACTGTATTATTTTTTAGTATCTTTTTGTTTTTCCTCCTAAGAGTGATGAGAGGCTCTATTTTTCAGTCAGGCTCTATTTTTCAGTACTTGTGGGAAAATGCTCGATGAACTTGATGAACCGACCAACCGTGCGTTATCACTTTTTATCGCACGGCTGGCTGTGCGGTATCACTTTTTACCGTACGGCTGGCTGTGTGGGAAAATGCATGATGAACCGACCAACCGTGCGGTATCACTTTTTACCGCACGGCTGGCTGTGCGATATCACTTTTTACCGCACGGTTGGGACTTTTTTCTTTTAACATCAGGGCAATACCAGAACATTTTGGCACTGGGTAGGATAGGACTGATATCATGGGACTGCACGGTGTACTGGTGTTATTCGTCAATAGCGGAACAACGAAGGAACTCATTTTCAGCGGGTCTTCAAGCCAATTTAAGTGAATAAGTGATGGGTAAATAGATTGTCCTATCCTAGCCCTTTTCGGTTAAGCTTTAAAACTGTTAATATGGTTGTTTGTCAGTCATTCAAACAATCTGGAGTAGATAATAACAAAGAATGGATAAGAAAAAAGAAACTCCGCTTATATATGTCGAAGCTAGTAAATTGGAGTACGACAGTCAGAAAAAAACGCCGTAACGATGCATTTGCGAAAATAAGTTGTCTAGGATTCTGCTGATTTCTGATGGAACACTGTATTTTAGGGTGTGGGAATGTGACACCATGATTGTTTGATCCGCCCATTGAACTTTAAGTTGTATTGCACTGAGTTACAAAATTTTGATGCCATGACGTAGCTGGCTTTCTCAGCTACCACTTCGGATATCGAAACATGGAGAGTTTGATACTCTAGTGCAGTACACGTGGTTCCCAACCGGGGGTACACGTACCCAAAGGGGTACGCGAAACCCTTGCAAGGGGTATGCGAAGGAACCAAAATCGTTTTAAATCGTAACTTCAAAATTTCGCATTACCCGTTTTGGAATGCCGAAAGCCTAATATTACCAGCAGAGGCATCACTAGCCAAAATGTTTTGAGGGCAAGGTATTTTTTACCGTCTGTTTTTCAAAGAAATCACGGAGCTTCGCGCCGGCTCGTTTCTTTTTAACCGTCTTGACGACCACTTTGGGGAAGGAGGGGGGGTGTTGCCAACAAGTGCGTGACGCCCCTACTACAGCTAGCCTACTGTCGTAAATTCTGTTCCTGTGTCTAACAATATTGTTTCAAGAAGAATCGAAGACATAACAGGTGATATTGTCATTCAGGTTACGAATTAAGCTAACGAAAACGTTTGCAATGCAGTTTGATGAAAGCACGGAGAACATTAAAACCGAACACAGAAACAGGCTGACTGTAAAAAAAAAATTAGCTAATAAGCAGCCTCAAGTGTCTCATTGATTGTGTATAAATTGTACACATTTGTGCCTTATCATTTATGATAATAAATATCGTCTTTTTAACGTTCTGGAAAAGGGGGTACGCAACTTTTCGAACCTTAATTAGAGGTACGCGGCACGGAAAAGGTTGGGAACCACTCTAGTGGGTGTAAGACTTCCGTCGGGTATAAATCCGGACAACAAAGAAAAAAGGTGAAGATAAGTAGCAAAAAACCAAACATTCTTACGCCTAATAGCCAACATGAAAACTATTGCACTGTAGCAGTTGGATTGCATTATCTCACTCCGCCGCTAAGTAATTGACTTTGCGCAATTTTTTTTACTACATTAGAATGTGTTAGGCAATGATGGAGTCAGCATATTTAGCAAACCTGGTCTGAAATTCGGTTTAAAGGAACAGTAAACTTGACCACGCAACTTTCGGCCATCGAATCGCCCGGGGGGGCTTAGATAAACATACAGGGTCTTATTGTCGACAGGCCCCCTCTTCTTTGTTATCTCGAACGGTCTCGAACCCCCTCCTTAGTGTTCCCAAAGCTAGCTGGCAGGCCCTTGCCCCTTATGCACTGTAATTATGCACTTATGTACTGTAAAAAGTTCGCCTTTTTACGTGTAGACTACAGACAAACGACCTCCCCGACAAGACGGCCTGGGTTTGATTCCTAGTCGCGGCACACAAACCTTTTGCTTTTTTTTCCTACTAACTCAAAAGTCGAATTCTCGGAAACTGCCCGGAAACTGCAATGGTCGTAACGAGAATTTTTCTTACTCTCAATATCGACTCATGGTACATTCTTGATATGTTAGCTAGCTCCCCGAGTCAAGTTTGAGTCAAGTTTTCTGTTCCTTTAATCATCTAGGACATTACCATGCACCAAAATCGTGTGCCTTAGATCTCATTAAGAAAATCCGATTCGTAAGCTATTTGCGTAAGCTTAAATTTTTATTGAAAACAGTCGGGTATATGAAATAACTAGGCTAACCTTTAAAACGGGATCGACTAAAATCGGGAACGGAACGGAACGACACGGGGCGGGAGGAACGCGTACTAAAAACGGGAACGCGAACGGGCATTCCCGATTTTAGCACTTGTTCCTCCTGAGTATGGAACACGAAGTACTAAAAAACAGGGATCCTGTCAATCCCGTTTTTAGTACTGGCTTCTGATGAAACTGGAACCGAGTGCTAAAGAACAGGGGACAGGCATTCCCGATTTTCGCGTTCCCATTTGTAGTACGCGTTCCTCCTGCCCCGTGTTCCGTTCCGTTCCCGATTTTAGTCGATCCCCTTTAAAACGCTTGCAGGGTGGCATTAGCATAGGCGGATGTCCACAGGTCACTTGCAGAATGATGTTTCGACCAAAGGTTGCGACCAGGTTGCGCGAAATAAAGCCCTGAAATTCATTCATTCAAATACTGACCCGCCTATTGCTTGAACAAACTTCTTGTCCCGTTTAGTCTCGCTTTGCCAACAAAACTGAACATATTCAGAGGCGTTACTACCCAAAACCTTTGGGGCCGGGGGGCAAGGGCAATTCTTTTGCAGGAAAAACCAGTTGTTTTGACTAAAAAAATCGGCTGATTTTCAGATAAAACATACTATTTTGAGAAACAACGACTCTTTGACAGAAAATATTTCCAAGAAAAAAATCTACTGTTTCCACGAAAAATCACGGTGCTTTGCACCGACTCGGTTTTTTACCGACTTGCGGACAACACCGGGGGGGAGGGCCCACTTTGGACAATGCCCCTGTCCATGTTACTCGCATTCACAAGTTCGGCTAAAAGATCCATGACCTGTTCCGATGGAGGCCGACTCCCACGCGTCCTTTATCGTACCTTTAGAGCATCATAGCCCTTTTTTCATGTTCTCCGGAGTCAAAGTTTTCTTCCTGGACCAACGACTGTATTTATGCCACCTTCTTGTCCTTAAAGTGGACTTATGCTCCCTTTAGACTAAATCATGCTCTATTAAGTCCTCTTTCCATAAACTGGTTCTTAAAGTGTTGTTCACAGATAAAAATAAATGACAGAAAAAACACAACAGTGAACAGAAAATAAAATTGTCAAAATGTAAAATTAGCCCTCCTTGTCCGGAATTACCCTCTTGACTTCGTCCGGAACTACCCCAAACGGGTCTTAAAAAGGTGTAATTCCGGACAGTTCTTTTTCCCTTTTTATCTTAGGTGAAAATTACGCTAAAAATCCCAAAGATTTGTGAATCGAAGGAGGTCATAGATGGCACTATATTTAACGAGTGATTACTGAGATATTTGCGATGTCCGGAATTACCCCACATCCGGAATTACCCCGGTTCATCCTACGTCATCATTACACAAAAATTAATTCCGCTTGTATAGTAAACACGAGAGTGGACAATACTAAAATAGTGATAGCGTCTGATTGACACACCTAACATCGTGAATTGGCTCCGCACACGGATGTATGATTGGTTTTGTACCCTAAGTACCAGGTTGAAAGATTGAGTAGCTAACGCCAAGGTCAACTTTTCGGAAAAATCATGTTTCGGTGCCATATTGTTTTATAGAACACACGATAGAAGATAGGATTTATGCTGGATTTATGATTCATTTTGCCAGCTTTCATTCCCCTCATTGGTAACCTTTTGACCATAGCTATCCGTCACCAGACTCGGAATTCGGTCAAATTAGTCAATCATCAGACTTAATTATACGCATTTTCTCAGCTTAAATTTCCTGACGGATCAAGGAGGCACTCGAGAGTTTCCCTGTCGAAAACCAAAGTGATTGTTGAAGTTTTGTGACTCTCTCAAGTACATGTAATTGTTTACTCTGGACAGCGTGAGGTCTCTTGATTAACTCGAGACGTCATAGGAAACCAATCACTTGGTCTTCTTCAGCTTTATGCAGAAATACAGATGCTTAAAAATTCGACTTCACGTTGTGAATATGCGAGTGCGTGCAGGAATTCCGGGAACGTCAAGGTGATTTCGAATCCATTCAAGTCTTATTTTGTTTTGTCAGGATTCATAGGCGTAGTTCGCAGGAAAATGGTGTACCCTAGCGGAAACATGAAAATAATCGTTTTTTGTAGGCTTTACCTGTGACATATGTTGTTGTTTTACTGTTAGGTATGGATTAGGTCAGAGCCGCGGGGACCCCCCCCCCCCTAAACATATTCCTGGATACGGCCCTGCCTGGCGTATTCCTAAAGCTTATGTGGCCGTGAATACTACGGTATAGCATCGCATCAGTCTACCACGAATCCCTGATTTTTGTATAGAATAGGCCTAACGTTGGGCATACGGTAGAGTCTATGCCAAACGCCGGTCACCCTTTACCACTTAAGCCGCTTTCACAATTCACATTGATGGCACTTGCCCTTCGGCCCGTACTTACTTCCCCGATCCGAGCATCGTGGGGGAGTGGAGGTAGAGGGAATCCGGAATCTTGAGGTATTTTTATAGTACTTGCCCTTCGGCCAAGTGCCATATAGCGATTGCAATTTCTGTCCGTCCGTCGGTCTGTCTGTCGGTCGGTCCGGGTTTTGCTAGTTCGGGCACTTTCACATAAGCTAGGACGATGAAACTTGACATGCATATCAGGGACCCTAAATGATTAAGTGGAAAATAGTCACTTCCCGGATCCGAGCATGTTGGGGGAGTGGAGGGAGGGAGAATCCGGAATCTTGAGGTATTTATAACTTTTTAACGGGTAATTGGATCTTAATGAAACTTGATATTTGGAAAGACCTCGTGCCTCAGGCGACCCGTTTAAAATCCGGACCGGATCCGGTGACTTTGGGGGAGCTGGAGGGGGGAACCAGAAATCTTGGGAAACTCTATGGGTGGAGGGATCGAAATGAAACTTGGTGGGAAGAACAAACACAAGTGCTAGATTAATCAGTGACATAACTGAACCGGGCACTGTAGGGGGAGTTGGAGGGGGGGTCCGGAATTCTGGGGATCCCTCGAGTGCGGTACTTCCTGATGTATTAGGACGATGAAACTGGGCTTGCATATCAAGGACTCGAACAAACTGACTTGAGAATGGTCGTTTACATAATTTGATTATCGTGGGGGGAGTGGAGGGAGGGGGAATCCGGAATCTTGAGGTATTTATAACTTTTGAACGGGTGATCGGATCTTCACGAAACTTGATATGTGGAAAGATCTCATCCAGCTAAAATCCGGACCGGATCCGGTGACTTCGGGAAGAGTTGGAGGGAGGAACCGGAAATCCTGGGAAACGCTTAGAGTGGGGGGATCGGGTTGAAACTTGGTGGGAAGAGCAAGCGCACGAGTCCTAGATATATCATTGACATAACTGGACCGGATTCGTGCACTGTGGAGAAACTTGGGGGGGGGGGGGTCCGGAATTCGGAGGATCGTGCGAGTTCGGTACTATAGGACGATGAAATTTGGCTGGCGTATCATGGACTCGAACAAACGGACTTGAGAATAGTCGTTTGTATGATCCGACCATCGTGGGGGGAGTGTAGGGATGGGGAATCCGGAATCTAGTGGCATTAATAACTTTTGAACGGGCGATCGGGTTTGAATGAAACTTGGCAAGTGGAAAGAGGTGTCGTCTCAGATGCTCCGTGTCAAGTCCGGACCGGATCCGATACTTGTGGGGGGTTGAAGGGGTTCACCGGAATTTTCGTGAAATGCTTAGCGTCGATGGGTCGGGATGGTATTTGGTGGGAAGAACAAGCAAAAGCCCTAGATACGTTTAGACAGAACCAGATCGGATCGGGGCTCTTTGAGGGGAGTTGAAGAGGGTTTCCTGAAATTCCGGTGATCGCGTGTTAGGATACTTCCAGATGGGCTAAGGAAGATGGAACTTGGCATGCATATTAGTGACCGACCAAATAGACTTAAGGACCTGACACTATGCCATACGAAAACTTCCGTTCCTGGATCCGACCACTTTTGGGGGAGTTAAGGGAAGGGGAATCCGGTAAATACTGACTTCCGTAGATTGCGAACGGTTGGTCCGATTCGAGTGAAACTGGATGGATGTTAAGAACTAATGACCTTGATATACAACACATGTCTCCGAACCACAGGCGGCAATCATGATAGGGGAATTGGAGGGGGGGGGTCCGGAAACTTTGTGACATGCATAAAACCATTTGAATGGGCCGAATGGGATGCGAGTTGGACAGTGCCGAGTTTATGCGGCCACATTTATTATTTGGCGTCCAAACTTGAAGGACAGGAAGAGGAGATGTCAGAGATGTGAAGTTTATGTGTCCTAGTCGTTTTAGGCCACAGGGAGGGGGGAGTCCCGGAAATGTTATGGCTCGCATTGGGGTCAAGCGAGTGGATTGGTTTGAATGAAACTCGGAAATTAGAGAGACTATATGCCCTAGATGACAATTTTTAGGGTGCGGGCCAGATCTGAGCGCGGTGGGAGGGGGGGGGGGAGGAGTTTCCTGAAAAATCCTCAGACAATAGTGTAGCATTCCTAGGGATCAGACTAGTGAGCACATAGTCAGCAGCAGACGTTGTCCCATATTCATGTAATTCCTCCCGAGTCGATAAAGCCGGCAAACAATCTGAAGTCCTTCAAAAACATGGCTAAGAAGTTTTACTCGATAATTTGTCACTATAGACGCATATTCTTTTTTTAGATAAAATATCTTGTTGTATATTTTATGTAGTCTCTAATATGAATGCTCGACCACCTCGCGGACATGGATGTTCTCAGTGTTAGTGTTTTGTTTTCTGTTTTGTTGATCACACATTGTCCAAGTCTATTGCATTGATTACTGATAAGTCGAGTCATATCTCTGCGAAATAGACCCAGTCAAGTTCCCTTGACAGATTAATCTTAAGCGACACCCGAGTCATGCCCGACGGATTAGCGGAACGACGCTGAAAACTCTTGCGCTCTGAGTCCCCGCATTTCATACTAAGACATTGTAATTTGACTCTATTCAACCGCGATAATTAACAATCTTTTAATTACTTGAGCGCTTTTCATTAGGTGTTTATAAACCCTCTGGAAAACGCTTAGCTTTGCGAAAATTAGCCAGCTAAACAGAAACCGTCGTTGGATAATTGAGCGATGATGAATGATTGTGATTATCCCATGGCAAGGTCGACGAAGAGATTGATGAACTTTGAGGAAGAAGTGAGACTAGAGAGGCCATAAGAAGGAACACTGAATGAAAGTGAGCTCGGCAGTTGCCTGCTATGCCGTCTGTCTAGGAAGCAATTATCCTGTAATCTCGCCTGTAGTAAGGTTTCATCTCTTTGAATGGCGGAGGGGGTTAATAGGGAAAGCGAGTCCGGCTTTTGCTTGCTATCTAATCTGTCTACGAAGTGTGAGTAAGTGAGGTGTATTCAGACAAAAACTTGATAGCGGGCTAATTTGGTTGTCTTTAAACTTCATTCGTTATAGCGCCCATAGTTCAACAAATTACCGAGCAAATAACGGCTCAAATATTTGCGTCCATTTTGGGACAGCAGATCTATGCTTATGTGAACGTTTGTTGACTTCGGACTTTGCCATTTTTATGCACTTGCTGTGTCTAAAGCTAGCTACAAGTTAGCCAAAGTAGGTAAGAAGTGCAGCTGAAAACACCTGTACAAGTACTTTGGATCTTCAGTCTACCATTTAGCCAAAAACTGCAGTGTTCACATTAAAGTAACTGTTCACATAAGCATACCTCTACTGTATGTACTTTTTTTCCACATGTTAACGAAAATGGCCAAAACATTTTTATGTGCCTGTTGATTTTGACTTTACTGTCTCCAGCTTGAGTTGTGAATGCGTATGATTATTTACGGGCTTATCAGTTGGTATGATAGTGCGGTGCTGGACAGACGCAAGGATTGTACATCCAGACTTGAAAATCAGTGACACTATCCCGTAATAAGGTTTCGTCTTAATACGTTTCAAGCCCAAGCTGACTGCGAATCATTTTTCAGGTCTTGAGAGGTAACCATACTAAACAGAGAAAAGATGTGCACTGTTTATTTCATCTTGTTAAAGTTTAACCGAAAAAGGACTGTGATAGGACAATCTAGTTACCCATCACTTATTCACTTAAATTGGCTTGAAGACCCGCTGAAAATGCGTTACTTGGTTGTTCCGCTATTCAGGAATAATCGATTTTCAAATAGTGAAATTTCCGTGTGATTTGTGGTACCTCTAATTTGTTGTATGCCTTACAAGAAAGATTTATGACTCTTTTTTTGCTCAGGCACTAAGCAATCTTCACCAATATCGTCACTGCCCACTGAAAAAGCCGCATTTGTGTTGAGATTAAAATTTCCCGCGTCATAGTAGAATTTTCGCTGTGGGGACAGCCGCAGATATTCTGAACGTCATAACTAGAGCAGATAGTGGAAAACAAAAAAATCCCTTTGCAGAATCCAAATAATTCAGTGTATTCAACTAAATGACACAAAAATAAGTTGGCTTTTCAGTTAAACTTTAAGCTCCTTTGAGAAGGCTGCCATTCAGCAGTCTCAAGAAGTGCCGAAATATAGCTCTAGTAAAATTCCGATGACGTCTCCGTTTAGCTTGGGCCAAAGGAATATTTAGCATCCTTAAAGTGTGCATCTTCACTAACAAAAATACTTTGAGCTAAATGATACATTTTCGTATTCCCCAAGGGCCCATGATTATTTGTGCCTCAAGGGTTTGGCCTGCAAAAAAATTCCCAGCAGATTTGCAAAAATGCTTTTGGTCAAATGATATATTTTCAAAGAGTTATGTAAGATGGAATTTATACTAGAAACTTATGAACTGCTACAGTTTTCATATTTTCATGTTCGCAAAGGACCCATGATCATTTTTGCCTTAAAGGGCCCCTCTTGCTTATTGTGCGTTTTCTTTTATCCCTAGCTCCCTTCCGGGTTTATGATATTCTGAAATCACCGCCATTCACCTTTGTTTCGTTGTCAGCCATGCTGCGCAAGAATGAATGAATAACTTTATTGTAAATATCGCGAGGATAGATAAAATAATATATGTTACAAAAATAAAATGTCTGTCAATTGTTAAAATTTTCCACAAAATATTGTCTGAATGACTGCCTGTATCTCGTCGACGCAACAGGGTTGCATGGTTCCAACTTGTTTTGGAACTTAGCCGGAAGCTTAAGGTTCGCCGACAACTCTTTCACGTTAAGGACGTGATAAGCTCCAAATTGTTGTTCCATTTTGAAAGACATACTAGGCTTGGCCATCAAGTCTATCTTCTGTTTTGACCTTCTTTTGTTCTGCTTAGTTTTCCGACTTTTTAACCACGGCGCATTCAGTTTTCAAATATTTTGCGTCCACCCGCCGCGTCGGAGGGCAGGAAGGCTGGATAGAGTCGATAAGCGCTAACAAGAAAGTCGTTGATTTCCCGTGAAAAGTTATGGTGTTTTCGAAAAAAAATCACAAACGCACGAGGCCCCGAGCCGCCGATGTCCAACTCAGTTTTTGGCCGTACTGCCAGCTCCCCATTTAGCTCTCCGATATTTCTGAGCTATTTCATCATGGAAAGATCATTTCTGGTAAGAGTTGTGGTCTAAGAGATTTGATCTGACACGCTTCATGATCCGAACGGGAGGGCACGAATCATGCGTTTCTCGTTCCCTACTACACCAGCAGAATCACCAGCGTTCTCTTCGAGCTACTTTAACAGGGTCCAGCGCTGCAGAATCCGAATCTGGTCTAGGCACTGCAATTGCGACCATGCTTCCATATAGGCTACCTCCTTTAAAACCGAAGACTTATTCTGTACTTTGCTTTGCAGCCTTGGATACTGATAATTTGATAGTCAAGAAGCAAGTATTCGAACTGCTGTCAGCGCTGTGCGTCTACAGTTCAGAAGGCTATAATCGAAGTTTAGAAGTTCTGGAACAGTGTAAAGTAAGTTTTCCTGCAAAGTAAGGAAGTGAATGAATGAATGATTTATAACCCACTGCCCAAGAGCATAAGTGCAGTAGAAAAGGACAAAGAAATATAAAATAATCACAAAACACTAACATATATTTTCCAAGGAAGTTTATTCACTAATTTAGAATCAAATTGACGAGTCGTGGACTGGTAAGTTTCCAATCCGAGAACACAAATTAGAGGAAAGGTCTTCAAGCGTCAACAATGGGTCGGAAATTGACAGACGGCGGAACAGGTAGCGGTTCCGCGTGCGCCGTGGTAAAGTCCGTCACCTTTAAGGCTATTTGAGGAGCATTGGGATTCTGCTGATGGACACTGATTGCGAACTGTGTCCACAAGCTCCTCTGGAGCTCAGTGGGTATAGCACTTGCCTAGGAAGCCAAAGGTCCTAGGTTCAAATCCCGGCTGCAGTTTTGTCTTCCAGTTCACTACTTATACAGCAAGTACTGACACAAATCTGAGGATAAAATATCCTCAAAAGATACGCGCCGCGCTGAGGATAAAATACCTCCCGTGATACGTATCCTTGTATCTTTAGTGACGTCACAGGAGATTGGCGGCCTAGGCCTTTAGCTAAGGCTTATGCTGAGCTAGACTTAGCCTAACTGATCAATGCTAACCTAAAATAAGTTAAGCTAGCTTCACGAATATGCGGTGTCGTACAAATTGGCCTTATTACAGTTCAGCGCTCCAAGTGGACTAGTTTCTATTAGTCCCCCATTGCCTCATAACCAACCCTTGTGTAGACATAGTAAAAAGTCGGATCCATAGGGTAATGTGTCATTTTCACTTTCTGCTGCTGAGACATATGCAAAACCTCCATTACCTGGGACACAGATGACAGGATTTCTACTCACTAACCTGTGGGTCTATTTTACCATGTCTGATCCAAGTGCTGATGGTGAGGCATAGGGGGATTAACAGAAACTAGTCCGCTTGGAAGCGCTGAACCGGGATATGGCCAATACCATATTGTCGTGAAGTAAATGGTAACATCATATGATGAGGACCTAACATAGGATTTGATTGTCCCTAGGACGATTTATAAATGTAAACGCGACTGGCGCCTCGGCCAATAGGAATAAGCTACAATTTTTCGTGCTCTACAACCTCCAGTAATACGGTCAAACTCAACGATTTTTATCCTTGGATGGTACGTATCTTTATATCCCTAGAGATAGATTTTTTAAAGTTTAACCGAAAAGGGCTGGGATATGACAATCTAGTTACCCATCACTTGTTCACATAAATTGGCTTGAAGACCCGCTGAAAATGAGTTACTTCGTTGTTCCGCTATCCATGAATAATCCATTTTTAAATAGTGAAATTTCCGTGTGATTTGTGGTACCTCTATATGCTTGTATTTTTGCTGTATGCCTTACGAGAAAGATTTATGATTTTTTTTTGTTCAGGGAATGAGCAATCTTCACCAATCTCACCACTGCCCACAGAAAAGCCGCGTTTGTGTTGAGATTAAAATTTCCCGCGTCATAATAGAATTTTCGTTGTGGGGACGGCCGTAGAAATTCTGAACGTCATAACTGGAGCGGATAGTGGAAAAGAGAAAAATGCCTTTGCAGAATTCAAATAATTCAGTGTATTCAGTTGAATGACACAAAAATAAGTTGGCTTTTCAGTTAAACTTTAAGGACCTCGCGGTGTCAGGTACTGGTGACGTATAAATGCTTCTTTCGCAAGGCGGGAACTGGTGAAAGGCGGGAAAAGATTTCAGGTACCTCATGCTAGGGAAGGTCCTTGTGGATAAATATGTGGAACGATTTTTGTCAATTTTATCTCCGTTCGCCGAATTTCGCTCTCGGTTCACTTATATTTGTCTGTAAGGCCTGTAGGCCGAAACAAACAAAAGTAATATAACATACCTACCAAGAAATAACAAGAAGGTGCGGATCACCTGTTGCACGGCTATTATAACTAATAATATTAAAAAAACACACAAATAGAATGTATACGTTAACTGAGTATATCAAGAACAAAAAGAAGAAGAACAGAGAAAAAAAGAATGATTCACCTATGGGTATTGAGTTATGTATATCTAAAAAAAAAAGGACAAGTAAAAGGGCAGGATTCTACAACTGATAATATTAAAAAAAAAAAATTTGTCTAATATACCGAGGACAAAACGAAGAAGAATTAAGAAAGAATAATATTTAACAATAAAGGAGAAGAAAAAGGCAGGATACTAGAACTGATAATGTTTAAAAGATACACGGACTCATAGATTAACTGAATGTATGAAGAACGATAGAGAAAAAATAATCATTAACCTTGGTGTAGACAATAGATATAAATGAAGGAAACGAGAAAGGAAATAAGAGGACACACCAAGGAAGGAAACGAAAAACTGCCGAGAATCAACCTGAAGGACAAACCTGGAGCATAGCTTAGGTGTGAAGTAAAGTGGTCAGCTATCTCAGAACATCTGAATGGAAACACTGTGCAGTACGAGGTTTCCTTTAAGCGTACAGTATTTTGCTGCAACTTTGCGTTTTTTTGAGGCCAGCACAACGTTCTGGATCCCTGCTGGAACCATGGAGATAATATCAAACTTTTTCCACAAGTTCGTTTTTCCAACTTGAGCGGTTTTTAGCCTGAAGAGGACCCTTGCCAAGAAGAGCCGAATATAGCTATAATAAAATTTAGCTGACGTATCCGTTTTGCACTGTCAAATATGGAGACAGTTTCTGGTTTTGTTGTTGTTCTTTCTTCTTTTATTTTTTTGTTCATTATTAGGTTAATTGGTTAGAAGTTAGTTTCTTGATTTTTTTTTGTTATGGTCTTACGTCTTTCCGTATAATACTTTTTCCTCTTTTTGTATTTACACTCCGTCTTTCTCTTTGTGAGTTTATGATGGGTCATAAGTGAATCATTATTGTTATTAATAATATACGAATCATATTTCAGACCCGCCACAACGAGAGGTACCGCTTCAAGTTCGTCGTCAAGGAACTGAAAGAAGCACAAACGAATGAGTACAAAACAGCCGTTCTCGCTTTTGTCAACTGCCTGATTATCTCTACCGCCAACTCTCACGACAAGATAAGAATCAGAAATGAATTTGTCGGTAAGTTGCATTCACCTCCTTAAAGTTTAACTGAAAAGGGCCGACATTGGACAGTCTAGTCACCCATCACTTGTTCACTTAAAGAGTCTTGAAGACCCGATGAAAATGCGTCACTTCGTTGCTCCGCTATTCATAAATAATCAATTTCCAAATAGTGGAATTTTGCTGTCGGATTTGTGGTACCTCTATGCGCTTGTACGTGTGTTGTACGCTTGACGAAAAAGGTTTACGAAAATTTTGTGTTCAGGCACTAAGCAGTCTTGACCAAGCTCACCACTGCCCTCTGAAAAGCCCCGTTTGTGATGAGATTCAAATTGTTCGCGTCATAGTAGAAATAGCTGTGGGGACGGCCGTAGATATTCCGAACGTTATTATACTAGAGCAGATAGTGGAAAATAAAAAAAATCCCTTAGCAGAACCCGTATAATTCAGTGTATTGAATTAAATGATACAAAACTTATTTGGCTTTTCAGTTGAACTTTAAAGGTGAATTATAAGGTAAATATAAGGTGAATCGTGGTTTTGAGGTTTCTTACTCCTCTATTTTCCTAAGAGGCCTCCCGAATATCAAGTTAGCTAATCGAAAGGAAGAGAGCCAGGCTGGTTGTGTCGTTTGGTTCATGGTCTCCAAAGATATGTCAGAGTGTCGTTCTTATGTGTTGACTGGAACAGCGAGAATGTCTAGTGCGAGGTATTTAAATAGGAACTCTTTTCTGGCGTTTTTATTCTTCTTAGTCTTCGACAAATTTGTAATCTCAGCTATCGATAATGTTTTTCCGTAAGCTTATAGACGACATTTCTCTCGAAAATAAGTTATTATCAGTGCCTTATCCGCAACTGTGTCTGTGTCTGGTAGAAATTTCCGCAAAATCGGAGCAAGTATAGATATTGTATATTATGCAGCCTAAGCCGGGTCACAGACGTCACCTGGCTAAGGAAAGGATCGCCGTTACCATTGGTAAGACGGAATGTGGCGACGGTCTAACCTTCCAGTTTTTTCTTATCTTTAAAAATCCTACTTTTCTCACTCTTTTTACTTCTCTAACTTTTTCTTTTGTCAACCCTTTTCTCTTTTCCTCATTTTTTTTTTCCATCACCTGTGCGTACAGCGATCAGACTTCGGTAGCGTTCCAGTGAAGTTATTACAAGTTATGATGATAAGAGGAGGGGCGATCGTCGTATTGTGGTAGTTATCACGCTCTCTGGAACGCAAATAATAACAACGCGTACCTACGTCATGGCTCTTACGGGAGTTCCTGCAGAACCGATAGTTATTATCACTTATGATGCTCGCGACCATCATAAGTTACGATCGTAACAGTCCTGGAACGAAAATAATAAGTGGGAGGAGCCAGTTTACTTATTACGGCGTGCTCTGGAACGGCAATAATAACAAGAATAGTAACGACCGAAACTAATATTACGTCTCTGGAACGCTACCTTCATGCCCACTGTCAACTGCAGGTTCCCCTCGCATTTCGCAACCCTCGGAAGGCGGCATAGTGTATTATCTCGGGTCACAAGCGTCAACCGTTGGGGAGATACAGGGACTTCCTGGGACTTTAAGGCCCTTCCTTCTCGCCGGACAAGTAGTTCGTGCGGAATCCGGCAAAAACCGGAAAGTTTGTAAAGAGTGAAAGTTTTATTTGAAGTTGATTAGATGTTCGATTTGGGGGTGAGAAGACATGCTGAACACTTCTGTGAATAGCATTTTCTACCCGGACAACTTGTTCGCCAGAATCCGGCCATAACCGGAAAATTTGTTGAATGCAAAAGTTTTATTTGAAATTGAGCCAACACGTGAAAGGTTTTTTGCTGCTCCTGTAAAATTTGAAGAATGTTGCTTGTAACCTTTTGGAAAAACACTAATGAAATAGCCTGCGATAGAAAACATAATTCATAATATGGAAGTGCCACTGGGTTTTCTAACTTGGGTTGTCATGTAGAGCTAGGCGCCAATGAGTCGCCAAGAAGGGTGATTTCCGAGCTTCTCTCTGAATCGTTATGAGCGGACGAAAAAGGAGTTCCGCCTTGGCGGGAGTTTTAAATACTTCTGTCACGTGGCCAAGGTCGTGTCCACCCGTAGCTGTTAATTTTTGTTCTTTCATTAAATGTATGGTGTAAATTGCTTCAATTGGAGGATTGTTGAGCTAATCGTCCAGACCAGCTAGCAACCATAACTCGACAGTCAAACCTACCGGGATGTTACTTTTTCGAGACTAGATGCTAAAATGATAGGTTATCGAGGGTTTGCCCACTCTCGATTTCAGCGTACAGCAAGTGCCGTAGTGCCAGCACCGGCAGACACCAGCCGATACCAGTTGCCATGTGTTAGAACATTAACGTCATCATTGGAATTGCATAATTTATGGCCGGCACCGCTGGTTTCGGTAGTGCCGGGAAAGGGTGTACAGCAGGTGCCGGGGAGTGGGCAACTCCTTGCACATTATACCTTAATTCGCACTTCGGATCGAATAAAGTCCATTATGGGTTTGGTTTCATTTAAACAAGAAAATTAAAAGTATGTGAGGTTAGATTGTCGTTTGGGGGAAGCAGTTTAGTTTCGTATTGAAAGTTCGCCCGTATACTGAATGTGAAGTTGGGATATTGTAGTGTTTTTGTTTTGTTTTTGTTCATGGCCCAAGGGCTTAAATAAACATCTATCTATCTATCTATGGGTTTGTTGTATGCTCCGCTTATGCACTGCAGTTCCGTCTTTTACGTTTGATGTACTCAAGGCCATCCGTGAGTTTTGGCCCCTTTTCATTGGTCAAAAACGTAAAATCGCCAGTTATCGGTAACGTAAATGACGGTGCAACGTAGCTGGTCACACCTGGATCGCAATCAACAGGGCTAGCAACCGTAGCCTGATTTCTCTACAATTTACATCGGCCGCTTGGCCTCTCGTCTCCCCTGGCCCCCCAGCACCGGCCTAAGGGTAAAGACGGCACTGCGCATATGGTTTTCTGGTTGGATGGTCTTCTGTTGGATGGTATATGGTCAAATTAAGTAGCGGGGGGGGGGGGATAGGAAGCCACCTGCTGTCGTAGGCAGTTCTTTCAAAATCGCCGGATCTGAAACTATGCTGATCTAATACTTTTTTTTTCTAGGTTTGAAGTTGCTCAGCGTTTTAAGCGATATAAGGTAAGCTAACTAGAAGAGCTATTAGTTCAGTTCAGTTCAGTTCAGTCTTATTTTACCACCGAAATATATTCAACTACGATGCAAGTACCCGCCCCAAGAAAGGTACAAAAAAGCACTTGCAATTGGGCGGGTACATAAAACTCATTTCCTAACTAATAATTAACTAGAAACAAAACATAACAAAACAAAAAAAGCACTAAAAATAAAAAATAATGCAAGTAATTAACTCAAAAGCCAACCGAAATTTTGCCAGACAGTAGAGATACATTAGAGTTATGCGTATTTAATTGTTTCACTTGAGTTGGAGGGAGGGTTCCGGAATTCCGGTAATCCTGACAAGACGCTTAGACATGTGCTAGGATGATGAAACTTGGCAGGCATATCAGGGATTTAACAATTTTCACTTAAGAACAGTCGGATTTTGCTTACAAATGATCACAGCAAACACACGCATTGGCGAATTCCTACTTTCATCATTTTACCAAGCCTTGCAAGTGCCATATGAGCTTACAGCTCTTGTTTGTTTAGTGTTTTCTGTTTTCCTTTTACTGTTATACTGCACTTATGCCCCAGGGCAGTGCGTAATAAATTCATTCATTCATTCATTCATTCACTACCCTGGCATTGTTTCTTGCGTATAAAACAGTCAAATGGAAAGGAAAAATAACAAACTTTGACACCAGCTAGCCAACTGTTTCAGGGTTATCCTGCGGCACAGACTTTGAGTAGAAATTCAATTAAATTTGGTTTTGCTTTCAATTTATAAATGTGATTCTTATTCAATCGTAGGTGTCTTGATTTGAACCGCCATCTTCTTGGTTGAACGTAATTTCCTTTTAGCAGAAGATTCAAATTGTGAACGGAAAACCAGGTGGCAGTTAACAGACCTTAAGCAAAATTTTCAAAATTAAATTATCTTCAAGTTATCTTAAAAAAAAGAGTGAAGCATGATAAAATAGGATATGAATTAAACGTTTTAGCAAGTATTTTGTCGCAAAAGTTGCCTGGTATGGGTTTTAGTTTTCTTTGGCGAAAGTTCACGTTTAGGCGACGTTCAAATATTAAGCCTACCTCTACTACATGCGTCTTGGAACGTCGCCTAACTTGACGCCGTTATGGATTTCAAACGAATATAATGTAGTTTTCAGCCTATCGAAAGGGTTACGTATCTTGTAATAATAATTCTAGTTATTTACTTTTACCAAACACACATTTAAAAAAAAAAAAAAAAAAAAAAGTGCATTCACTCTTAAGAAGCCCCTTGGTCGCATGACTTTCTCTCGTCACATCTTTGGCAGTGCAGACCGGATACGTCAGCTGAATTTTATTATAGCTATTTCGGCCCTTCTTGGCAAGGGTCGTCTTGGGGATCAAAGCCGCTCAAGTTGGAAAAACGAACTTGTGGAAAAACTTGTTTTTCCACCAATATGATTCGCGGTCAGCTTGGGCTGAAGGAATATTTATCTCGTCACACCAATTACCCACTCCCTCCCTGACCCCTCCACTCGAAATCTCTCCCGGAATCCCCCGCCACACTATTCACCTCCCAAAAAATGTCCTTTTAAATTCCCTCCCTAACACTGACCGGAAGCAGATTCCACTATTTTTAATCACAAATCGTGCTGTATTTGCATTTCGATGTTTATGCATAAACATGCCCGCATTTCTCGTAGAATAAAAGTGATAATTCGAATTAAAAGAAAAAAAATCATTAAAAACGGGAGCTATATTATCTATCACTTGATATACGAACAGTGCCATCTGATGATCACGTATTGCTGGACTTTTAAAATACCAAACTTAGTATAACAACTACGTGTATCTGCACAACTATACTTACTTCACCCAAAACTCGAATCGCTTTATTTTGTTTTCTTTGAATTCGCTTAAAATTATTAATAAATTGCTAGCACAAATTGAACAACCATAATTAATATAAGGATTGACCAGAGAATAATACGCATTTTTCAAAACATTCATTGGCAAAATACTTTTAAAACGGTGCATCACTCGCTGCCCTCATTGCTAGCTTAGTTGACAATCCCTTATTCTTCTAATACCCGTGAATAGAAACATTTTCCCTAGCCAACGTGTGCAAGACAAAAGAGCTTTCGATGCTATTATCCATTACGGGGGACGTATCGAGAGATGTCCTGGTTCCTGTTTTACGGCTGTTGCACTTCCGCACGTTCTATTTCCGTCTGTTTCTTTTCTTTTTACGTCCTTCTGAACTTTCTTCGTTAAAAGTTACTTATTACAAATTCTCTAAACTCCTTCTTCGTTTCCCATTTCCACTAGTAACTACGCCCAAATCATTGCAACATGCGCCTGGAGTCCTTAGCGACCACTCTAGCTGGTGTTGCTGTTTTTACAATATTTCAAGTCCGCAATGAGCTTTTGTTTATCCCGCCCCGGATCTAGTTTTTGTCTTTAATATTATGTAACCATCTCATCGGGCTGGGGAATCCCGGCTTTTTTGCGTTTTGTTTAGTTTCGACGGAATATTTTATGACATCAGGTTTTGTCATCTTTGTGTGTTTGGGATTTGAAAACAGACAGTAAAAAAATCCGTTTGTGTTTTGTCTGATTGTTTTACATTCCGCCGCTTGCCGTGAAACATGCATGTTACAGCAAAAAAATGTGCAAATCGTTTCTCTCACAAATTGACTGAACTTGAATTCCGTATCAAAATCCTTAATCAGTGTTATATTTATTTAATTTATTTATTTATTGTACTTGCAGGCAGGACAAGTCGATTGACCACGACCTATCAGTGCAGCTCGACGTCTTTGATGAGCAACGGGAAACCGACGAATCACAGTTCTCCGGCCCAGATGGTCTTGATCTCTCCTCGCCGCTCGATGTCTTCCACGCTGTCCTCAGACAGGTAAGACACTGCGAAGTCGTCTTTAAGTAAGCTCATCACTCCAAGTGTATTAGTCTCTGTTTGTCCCTCCATCGCCTCATTATCAGCATCCATTACAAATTATAGTGCAACAACAGATCTGGAATTTAGCTAACAGAAACTGATTAAATTGAAGGGTAGTGCAGAAAACTAGTTGTTTGGGAGGTCGCACCTTTTTCTTATGAAAGTATATTTTAAAGCGGGACTTAGGCCAGAGGAACTGAAGTGAATGGTAAGTTTGCGGGCGGATTCTCTCCCGTTGGTGGAAAGAAGAAAGTTTTGGGAAAGTTAAAGCACGCCTCGCAATATTTACTGTTTGCGTTCCAGTATTCAGGACTATTTGAATACTAAAAATAGGCTCTGCTTTTTACAATTATCCACGGCTTTGTCTGTTTAAGCCTTTTCCCAGGCCCATTGAACTTAAGCAAAAACTCGGCAAAATTCAAATAACCGGTTTTACGCGTCAATAGCATGATACGCTAACACTGGTCGGGTGCATAATGCGCATGGAAACTTGTGAATCGTGGCAAGTGAAAGATTAGCGAGGTGTCGTTACCAGGTTTAGAATGTAACGTGCGAAATTTAGGTCTCCCGGCTCAAGAATCAATGAATGCAGTTACGGAAGTAGGTTGCATTGGCATTAATAGGTATGACGGGTCCTTTAAGTCAGAGGCGCCACTAGCCGAAATGTTTTTTGGGGGGACAACGTATTTACCGACTGGCTGGTCATTTTAACCGACTATTTTTGCGGATAAAACAACTGTTATTGAGAAAAAAACGACTGTGTTGAGAAAAATCGGCTGATTTTCAGAAAAAAACAACTATTTTTTTTGAAAAATCGACTATTTTTACGAAAAACCGATTGCTTTTGATTGTTTTTAAGAAAAAACGACTATTTCTAAGAAAAAACGACTGTTTTTACTAAAAATCGTGGCGCTTCGCTCCGACTCGGCTATTTTTTACCGACTGGCCGACAACATTGGGGGGGGCGTCCCCCCTCCCCCCCCAGTAGTGACGCCTCTGCTTTAAGTTGTGTTCTGGTCCTTCCTTTTGCCGTTTGTGCGGTTTACAGGGAAAGGATATATTTCATTTGGTGGGTCGATGCGTGGAGCTAAAAAATTTGAGAACAGAGACCTTTGGGCGAGAAATGGTGGCTGAAAAACATTTGGATAAAATTGTGAGAAAGACAAATTTTGCTGATCTTTATCGGCTTAGGAGGTTCCTCAAGCAGGCTGTGGAACATCGGAAGGTTTTTGGGGGTAAGAATTTTCTCTTTTTGGTGTTTATTGTGTTTTTGAGTGTTATTTTGTTTTCCCGACATGGCCCCACGGGCTTTTGGGGAATAAACTCATTCAGTTCATTATAAACCATTATAAACCAGTTTACCAGAAAGTGTCGTAAATGCCGAAAACATCAATCAATTCAAAGCAGGTGTAGATCGCCACTTGGCTGAAATTCAATTTAGTGTATAGAGAAATTTATAGCAGTTATATCATAAACCATACTCATATCATAGCATAGTTTTAGTTAAACGTTGATGATGGTGATGATAATTGGGCGATAGCAAAATTGAAATACATGGTAGCTCTGAGCTGGAATTTGGAGAATTAGTGGCTTTATTGATCCGCAATCAGCTAATCAGTTAATGTAATTCCGATGTGTGGGAATAAAGGTGAAGCCAAGGTGTGAATTGATGATGATGTGAATTGATGAGCTAATGAGAAATGGGAGGGTAGGAAAGGAAGTCTGGGAGGCGGAGGTTTGTTAAACTGTAAGTTTTGCTCACTGTAGTCTTCCCCTAAGGGGTACCCAAATAATGCCTCTGTGCGGTCAACCCCCTTTTTCCTGTTTTAGCCGTATACCTTTTTGGCACAAAAATCTCATTATTTCTATTTGTTTACATAAGTACTTTTGGGCGTCGGGAAAGCCATGTATCTTGAGAAATAACAATTGCGGTCTGACGCCACCGTAATCGCTCGGATGGGAATTTAACATGCAACTCGGTTTTGCAGCCGTCAAAGAAGGTGTGTGTTTTGGCCAATTTAATTGCTCTCCCGAAAATAGATGGCGGGCCCACCATGACGCGTCTCGTGCTTTACTGGTTACATGTCACGATTCTGATGTCAGACATGTCCGGTTGTCTGTTTTTTAATATGTTTGGCTTGTTGAATAATCTGGGTATCAGAGGTGTGCAACTAATTTGAAAATTTTAGCAGTTAGCTGTTTTCCGTCCTGACCGAGGTCCTGACCTTTTTATGGCACTTGCAGCTTCGCTCAAGTGCCATATACCGATCACTTTTTCGTCAATTCCGTTGTTTTTCTTCGAACAGAATTCGTTTTGGAAGCATTTCCGTGTTCTCGTTGTTTTCCGTACGCGGAGTCCGCGTGCAGTGACTCCCTCTATTCTCGCCGTTCCCTTCGATTCCCAGAAGAGTCATCGAGGAAGGGCGAGAATACGCCTCTTGTGCTATCTGTTATGAAACTTCTGGCAGTGTAGCAACTATAAGTATCTTATTTTGGAATTACTTCTTAGGAAAAAGCCTGACGAGGACCCCTGCAAAGGAGGACCGAAACATCGCAGACGAAAGTCTTCGCTGACCTATCCGTTTTGCGTCCTTTGTATACATTAGTCTTAATTTGGCGCATTGGGCCCATCGGCTGCCCTTGCCGGCCTTTTAAAAAGCTTGGATAGCTATTCTTCTTCCTCTCAAATATTACACATTTAGTTATGTCGGAAATTTACCCTTTCCAGTGTTTAAAACCACCTACACTGTAAAAAGTTTCTCCGAGTAAGTATTAAAGTTAACTGCAGTATTTGCTACTGGGATTAATCTTATCTCTACCGGGGTAAGGTTAAATCCGAATTAGAGATAATCTTATCTCAATAGAGACAAGATTGATCCCAGTAGCAAATCCTGCAAGAATTTTTTTTACAGTTTAGTCAGTGTCCTTTTTGTTTGTTCTGTTCACCGTAAGATCTGAGAACGAACAGCGTATCCAGATTCGGCATGTTCTTCTCTTGTATTGACCCCCTCCCTAACCAAACTCATCGGGTTATCAGGTTCAGACGTATACATCCGGTTATGGTCGGATTCCGTCCGAACTACCGTTCCCAGATCAAGTAGTAATATACTTTCTTGATTTGCCCCCTCCCTCCCCCCGTTTGCCCTATTCTGTACAAGAAGTAGTCTGCATTTCCTTCATACACTCGAAAATCGAAACTGAGTGCCTTTTAGAAATCACTCCGCTCAGAAGTGGACCTCTGATTTTGATTCAGCAATGTGCTCGAGTTTTTTTTTTTAGCGTATTTATTATTTGTGGACGTAAAATAAACTAGTCGGCTCAGCGTCTTTTCAAGATTTTAATGAATGAAGAAAAGACGTTACGTCACCAATATTTAAAGTGTAGTTAAAGATCGTAATCATATTTAATTATTCTGTTATGTTTAGTGTTTTCATACGTGCCTTTTACTTTCTTTCTTTTAATTACCCCGTTGTATACTGTACTGTACGCGTCATCAGTAAATAAAACCGTTCTACATTTACTCCAGTATTTTTATTCTGTTAGAAGTGGGAGGGATAAAATATCTATTCATTGTTTATTTTAGGTCGCCGACACTCCGCAAGAGATCACGTTTCTAAGCATTCTCCAGCACTTGCTTCGAATAGATGTCAGAGAAAATATCAGTGATATGATCTGGGACACGGCAGAAAGCTTAGTCCACAAGGCAACTCTCTTAGACTCATCAGAAGAGCGAGAAAGACTCCTACGAAGCACATCGTATGCCAACCTGACAACCAAATTTGTGCCCAAGTACAAGGTAAATTTATAGTAGTAATCATATAATGCAAAAAAAGGCATTGGCCTCTACAGTGGACGTTTACGAGAGTTTACAGCATACAGGTTGTCCCGAGGAGTTACCCACTCCCTGGCACCTGCTGTACACCCTTTCCCGGCACCGTCCGGCACCAATCGGCACCGCTGCCTACTATAAATCGAGGGGTCGACGATTTTTGATGTACACCATTCCAGAATAACGGAATAATCCTGACCATTCCGGATTATTCCTGGCCATTCTGGATTATTCCTAACCATTCCATATCCTCCCATTCTGTATCGAGTTTGGTAATTCACCACCTTTTGTTTTGTCCGCATTTATTTCACATCATTCGGTCTGTCCTGTGGCGAAGGAGGGGTCGACGACTCTCATTTTTTATGTACACCATTCCGGAATAACGGAATAATCCTGACCATTCCGGATTATTCCTGACCATTCCGGATTATTCCTTCGGGACGTGTACACCATTCCGTGAGAGTCGTTGACCCCTCGCTATAAATTAGGCGATTCATGCTTATTTTGATGTTTTTACATGTAACAACCGGTTCCGGCTTGTTTTAGCCGGTGCCGGCACCGACCGGGCATCGCGGCACCGGGCACTTGCTGTACACTAAAATCGAGAGTGGGCAGCCCCTCGGGTTGTCCAGGGAACACTCTTCTAGTCCGAGACGCGCCAGTGAACTTCAGGAACAGCGCGAAACGTCACCCAAACGGATCCTCGATTCCAATTTCATGTCAACAAATCAACAAGCCGACGTCTTTGTCAAAGCTCGAATGATTAATTAAAACGAGCTGCGTATTTTCATCAAACACAACCAAAGGCGTTTTTTAGCGGTTCTTCTGTTCATCAACAGTGTTGACCAACAAACTACTGTTAACCGCCAAAACGTCATTTTGACCAACAATGTTGGCCACAGAGGTTTCTGTTGGTCGCTAGAACGCATTGTTGGTCAACATTGAGCGTGTTCCACCCCTCTACCAATAGTAACTATTAGTTACTATTTCCGTTCCAGCCTCACGAAAAGTTACTACGCTGACCGTTTCAACCTTCTCAAAATAGTAACTTAGTAACTATTTGCTTACCACGCTCGGGACCGTAGTAAGCGTAGTAACTACGCATCTCTGCAACGTGACTGGTCCGATCAGCCCGCGGCCTGATATTTGACCGAAAAATTAAAAAAGCGTTCCAGCCTAGCGTAGTAACTACGGTAACTAGCGTAGTAACTACGGTAAGTAGGGTGGAACACGCTCATTGGCTCAATGTTGGACCGCTAAAAAACTCCTCAAGTTCTCAGTCGGAACGTTGACGTAGGCGCCATGGCGCAATTTTTAAATCTCGATCAGATCCCCCTGGTAAAATCCGAAGGCCAGTGTTAGAACTCTAAGAGCGTGTTCCACCCTACTTGCCGTAGTTACTACGCTAGTTACCGTAGTTACGATCGCTAGGCTGGAACGCTTTTTGAATTGTTCTGTCACATATCAGGTCGCGGGGTGATCCGACCAATCACGTTACAGAGGTGCGTAGTTACTACGCTAACTACGCTCCCGAGCGTGGTAAGCAAATAGTTACTATTAGTTACTATTTTGAGAAGGTTGGAACGGTCAGCGTAGTAACTTTTCGTGAGGCTGGAACGGAAATAGTAACTAATAGTTACTATTGGTAGAGGGGTGGAACACGCTCTAAGTCGACGCAGTCTCTCCTTATACGGAAGATTCTTCTGAGAAAAGAGGAACTTTGTGATCCTTCGCTTGACATTCTCTAGGGCATCCAGCTCGTTTAGGAACAGCCTGGTCGAAAGAACCCAAAGTGGTCGCAATAATTATTAAGTTATTTATTTATTACCCACAAATTCCAGACGAAAAACAAGTGTAGTATTAAAGAAGAAGAAAGGAAGAATATACTGAAAATTAACTATACATACAAATGTGTCGTAATTGTATACACAAACAAGGGGTAAGCGGTGTTTGTGGCGAAAGCCGGGAGTAGGCTGATCCCGACAGCTTCCTGTGTAGCATTAGTAATTTCTCCGAAATATCTAATAATGATTTGTTGATATGTAGAAACTAACGCCTCTTTGTTTCATGAAATTTGAAACCTGTCCTTTCCACGTAAATGCCTGTAAATGCCATAAACGCTGACAAAACTGTAGCCTAAAATTTTCATCTTCTTTACCGCTGGTATTGACGAATGCTCTTTTAAACGCTCCAACTGCTTTGAGTGGTGTTATGGGAAGCATTTGTCTTTTATGGAGTACTTGGCATGAGTTTGAAGAGTACCAAAAAGCAGAATCACATCGAAACAAAAAAGGGTTACGGTTCCAGTGAGTCACTTTCTGGTTTCGTAAGCCATATTTCCATCTATATGTTGACGCGAATGCAAATTCGGCACCAATGCTGTGAAAGCCATTTTTAAATTAAAGGCTGCTCTTATCATCTAATAGAATTCGCTGTATTAGCGACAATGCAACATATACAATACTTGTTTGTGTGTTGAGAGATAAAAATGATCCGTGGCCGGGATTTGAACCTGCAAGCTTTGCCTGCTAGAGTGACGCGCTACCAAGTGCGATACCGAGGGCCTGTGAAGATAGTTCGCACAGCATTATAGCCGGCTACAGGGTTGTGATCCAGCACTCGAGGCAAATTGCTTCCCCACAAGCTCTGCCATTTTTACTCATTTTTCTTGTTATTGTAAAAAGTGAAGGAGAAAATTTGAAGGAAAAAGATAGATTAAGCTTAGAAGTATTAAAGAGATTAAGACTAAAAAAAAAATAAATGGAAAGAGAGCTGCTACACCGTGTCACTGAGAAGAGGGGTAGGAAAAAAAATAAGCTCTTCCCAATAGGCTCTGACACTGAAGTCCTAGACTTCTAAATTCAGTTAAAAATTATTTCTGGTTTATTTCACGGTTAAAAAGCCCGTGTATAATTTCCATCTTCACGAAAACTTTTTTTTTCTTTCAGGGGGGAGAAACAAGATGTCTCTGTGGGTGTCATCGTGACGAAACGGGTCGGCGAAAGTCCTCTTTGTCGAACAACACGTCTGGATTATTGTCGCCGAGAGAAACAAGCCCCCTTCCTCCCTCAAGGTCACCTGCTGGACCCCCTCCACCCCCTCCTCCGATGAATGCGCCTCCTCCCCCACCACCTCCTGGTAAGTTGGAAGGCGTTTTCCCGTGACATATTTGTATGCCGCACTTTCCTGAGTGTTTGTCGCGGCAATAGAGTTGTGTGCCACACAATCGACCCACAAGTTGACCCTCGCGGAAACTCCGTTTTGTCTGTTTTGTAGGCGGTAATTCCGATAAAAATTTAATCCAAACAAAATCTAAATAAACAAAATTTGAGGATTACGATTCTTAACAAGAAGGATCCTCAGTTTTATGTCTGTAAGCTTGATAAAGTAGTTTTATTTAGAGCATTTTATTATTTTTCTTTTGTTTGATGCTAAATCTGAATCTCCCGCCAAATTCGACTCTCAAAATCGAAAATCAACTCGACAGTTGTTTCTCAGATTCGAGCCACACAACGAGCCACAGAAACCTTGTTGGTCAGGGAAACGCACTTGTGTGCCACAAAAACGACCGCGGAAACACTCTTGTCGAACCACAAACTCTTTGTGGGATCGTGGAAAAACGCCTATAGATGATAGGGGATGACATCATTTGGGATATCATGAGCGTGTTCCACCCCTCTACCAATAGTAACTGTTAGTTACTATTTCCGTTTCAACCTCACGAAAAATTATTACGCTGGCCCTTCCAACCTTCTCGAAATAGTAGTAACTATTTGCTTACCATGCTCGGTAGCGTAGTAAGCGTGGTAACTTCGGATCTCTGTAACGTGATTGGTTGAAAATTTAAAAATGCGTTCAAGCCTTGACGCCAAGAAGCCAAAATTCGTGACATGCGTAGTAACTATGGTAAGTAGGGTGGAACACGCTCCATATCAGGGGTAGGCTCTCAGTAAATGGAGCCTGGTAAGTAAGAAAAAAGAAAGCACACGAATACTGAAAGAATGAATAAGCTCAACCCTTACGAGAAACGACCTTTTCACGATAAAATGGCTCAGAAATGTCGTTTTTCGAAAATACCATTACTTTCCACGTGAAGTTAGCGATTTTCTTCTTAGCGCTTGTCCACTCTGTCCAGCCTTACCGCTCTCCGACGTGGCGGCTGGACGCAAAGTATTTGAAAAATGAACGCACCGTGGTTAAAAAGTGGGTAAACCAAGCAAAAGAAAAGCAGAAGATAAACCTGATGGTCTACTATGTCTTCAATGAAAAACAGCACTATGAAGCTTTCGGCAAAGTTCGCGTTGCGTGGGAGACAAAACTCGGCTAGGCCGAAAAAGCGATAAAAGGTCGTAGGTAGAAAACGAAATAATGGTGAAAGGCGGTTATTTCAGAAGCTTATAATTCCATGAGGGAGCTAAGGATAACATAAAAGGCAGAACAAGCAAGAGGGGTTCTTCAAGGTAAGTGCACACACAGTCCAACTTTCTCAGTCGGATGCGAATTTCCTCCTTCGCTCTGAAATTATGCACATGCAGGATTCCTCATAGTGACGCGAGTTTTGCATATGTATTTATGCGAAATCGTATCGGGATGTGTGTGCACATAGATAGCCTAAAGGAGTTAAGTCGGAAGGATTCCAGTGTTTGGATTACCCCCCCCCCCCCAAAGCCGTGGCTTCAGACCGGGACGCGATATGAGCGTGGTATCGTTAGTTGCATTTTTGCAGATATCATGGTATCTGATACCACGGTCAAAGTGGTTTTTGCAGTTATCGTGGTAGCTGATACCACGGTCAAAAGGCATTTTTGCAGTCATCGTCGTATCTGTATTGCCAGTTATCGTGGTATCTGATATTCAGATACTACGGTCCGACCGTGGTAACTGATCGTTGTATCTGAAAAAGTCATCTCACTTTCATCAGTTTTTGTCAAATTGTTGGGAAAGAAGTTTGGCACTTAGTGATGTGACTGGATATCAGTTTTTCGTTTGGGATGACTTCGAAAAGCGCAATTGCTGCAATTTTCGGTTTGCAGAGCGACCGCATATAGATACCACGGTAACTGCAAAAACGACCAATTGCAGATCCAGTTACCGTGGTAACAGATACCATGGTATCTGCAAGAACGCAACCATTGAGTGGTGTGATTTGGATGTATTCTAATGGGCAAGCTCACATAAGACCTATTCCCTGGAGTTTCTGGGAGTCGAAGGGAATCACGAAGATAGGCGGGCCGTGGACAAATAGAAAGGCGGGACTCCGATAAGGGAATCACAGGGGAACAACCAGATTACGCGCATGGGCCTTGCATTCGGTTAATGGGTTACAGGAAATGAGCGTGACACTCTGAGCGTGTTCCACCCTTCTAACTGTAGTAACTAATAGTTACTATTTCCGGTCCAACCTCATGAAAAGTTACTACGCTGCACGTTCCAACCTTCTCGGAATAGTAACTGATGGTAACTGTTTGCTTACCACGTTCGGGAGCGTAGTTAGCGTGATAAATACGATCTATGTGACGTGGTTGGTCCGAGCAGCCCGCGGCAGGATATTTTGCCGAAAACAGGAAAATTCGTTCCAGCCTTGACGCCAAGAAGCCAAAAATCGTGACGTCATGCGTAGTAACTACGGAAGTAGGGCGAAACACTCCCACTGATATAATACAACCTTGAATGCTGGATAAGATACTGGATACTCGATGACTGACCTCAGATAGTGACGAAGATTGATTATCTCCATTACGACGTACGCTGCAAGAACAACAACATGAAATCTTGCCTTTAATTGATTTGGTTTATTTATTTCTAGCCGGAGGCCCTCCCCTCCCTCCCCCTCCTCCGAGCTTAGCTCCTCGGCCACCAGGCGGAGCCCCTCCTCCTCCTTTCGGACCGCCCCCTCCTACCTTGGTCGAACCGAAAGTGAAACTCCCACAGCAGGACATCCCGAAACCGAAATCGAAAATGAAGACTGTGAACTGGAATAAGATCCCTGATTCGAAGGTAATTTTGGAAACAAGGAAATTGTGTGTAGATTATGCAGAATTACGCGTCAAACCGTTTCCACCTCCTAGGATAATCAAAGATAAAACATATTTGACAGTGCAAAACGGATACGTCAGCTAAATCCTATTAGAGCTATATTTCGGCCCTTCTTGGCAAGGGTCCTCTTCAGGCTCAAAACCGCTCAAGTTGGAAAAACGAACTTGTGGACAAACAAAGTTCGTCCACAAGTTCTGTTTGTCCACAAGTTTTGATTGTCCACAATTTCGTTTTTCCAACTTGAGAGTTTTGAGCCTGAAGAGGACCCTTGCCAAGAAGGGCCGAAATATAGCTCTAATAAAATTTAGCTGACGTATCCGTTTTGCACTGTCAAATATGATTCGCAGTCAGCTTGGGCTGAAGGAATATTCAAAGATAAAACATTTTAAATTCATCATAATCATCATCATTTTTGCATTGATGCCATCCAGCTCGTTAGAAATAGTAAGCTTTTTTTTTTAAACCTCGTAGTATCTTTTCTATTCTTCCAGTCCAATATGAATTGGCCAGGTGACTACGCTTCCACTTTTTTTTTTTTTTTTACTTAATCACATGACCGGCCTTTCTATTTAGCGTCACCTACACTTTCCTCTATCTCTACGTTTATTTTTAATTTCCTAATTATTTTTTGTCCTTCAATTCTTTCTAATCTTTATACTTCCATCCTATCTTTATTTATAAAATAAAATTAACAAAACTAAATTCAATATCAATATTTACTCTTTCCGCTATCTATACATTTCAATCATATTATACAGTTTTAACATGATTAATAGTAAGCTTAAGATCCTGTATGCTATGCATTTAATCATACTGGTATTTCTAATCCAGTGGGGGAGTCGAAGTAAGTATTTAGAAAATCTGAAGAAAGTGGACGGGAGTTTATTTTTTCACTAGTTGAAAATATTTGCCGAAAGGGAAATACCCCTCCTGACATAGACTCCTGTTATAATAATATATTCTTTATTTCCATATAGTAGCACAACATAGTATGGCTAGCAGAGGATGAGCTAATGATGCCACTCAAAACATACTGAACGTGTCTGAAAGCTTTTTAGTGCTGTAAATGCTGCATTCAATGCTGCATTTTATATATTTTTTTTGTCCGAAAGCTGTTACCTTTATTTCTTCTCTAACACTTCTAGAATACCGAAATTTATCCTTAATCGCCTGCACTCCAGTTTCTTCTTGAATATTCAGCGTAAAATAGCATCTTTACTGAATTTCATGCTGAATTATTGCTGCATTAATTGAGCGAAAATTTAAGTCCGAAAGCGAAATGCTGCATAAAATCCTGAATTAATTCAGCATTCTCGTTCGTTTCGGAGCTTTTGAACACGTCCACTGTATTTTCTACTTTCTTAGGTTGTGAGCTCAAGGAACGTATGGACTCTGGCAGCAGAGAAACACAAGGAACCGAAAGCCGATTTGGACTGGATTGAGATGGAAGGGCTCTTCTGCATCCAATCTTCCATTCCCCCTAACGCTCGACTGGATCCTAGTGGTCCACCAAGAACTCCAGATCTGGAGAGAAAGAAAAAAGAACAAGAAATCATGCTGCTGGATGGAAAGCGAAGTCTGAATATTAACATCATTCTGAAGCAGTTCCGAAGGTGATTATGTTTTGTTTTTGTTTGTTTTTTGGTGGGGAGAGGCTACAAATTCGATCGGCTGGCTAGAAGTTCCGTTTGAATGATCCAAGCTCCACGTGATTCGTCAGTCCCGATTTTTCTTCGAAATCCTTCACCAAAGCACACCCCAAGGGTTTACGATCCCAAGGATCGATATTTCTATCGCCATTTCCTGCCTCCTCCTCATGTTCCCGAAAGAAGCCGACCCGAACGAGATGTGGCTACGAAAGTTCCAAAACTCGCGCCTATCTCTTGTAGAACCGAGCGATACCGCAATAGTTTCGTACCTCGATTTTTGGAAAAGTACAATCAGCTGATGTAATACGTTATCGGTTGTTTACAAGTTTATGTATTGGTTGTCCTTGTCTTGTATGTACAGTGACAAAGATCTACCAAATTGCTCGCGCATAAAATGTTGTATCCGCTTATTTATCCTTAATAAAAAAAAAAAAAAAAAAAAAATAAGGTAGAATGATCAAGTCCAGAGCAAAATAACACTAGATTCCTTCCCCTTCTTGGTGAGGAAGCTGCAGTTAGGATGCCACCCATTCCTGCAATGTGAAGGGCCATCAGACGCTTTAAACAGCCAGCAATGGCCCTCTCCAGATTCCTCTTTAGTTATCCCTAATTCACACCAGAAACTAGAAGATGGGCAGTAAGTGGAGGGATACCTATGACATCGCAAAAGTTGTCCGTCTGTGAGCAGCACAGGATAACTCTCGAAGGGAATGAGATATTTTGATGAAACTTGATGGGAGCATCCTTTGGGTCAAGGGAAAGGTCTAGTTTGTTTTGTGATAGCACTTTTAAGATAATCCCAGAAATATTCTACCAGCTCTTCACCTTACACGTGCTTGTCAACGGTAAAGCTGTCACATGGTTGTTCGTTTTGTTGCCCTGTAAATCCCAGTCTGAGTGTGTAAGGATTCGGGGGGGGGGGGGGGGGGGGGCGCCGGGAGGGGGTTTGGTACCGGGGGGTTTTCGCCGGGGGGGGGGGGTTCTCGCCCAGACCCGTTCAGAATATGAAGTTGTCGGAGCCAGCGCTGATGAACGGCAGAATGAGATTCAGCAGGAACATTCTCTATCGCTAGTGGTGCTAGTATCGCTGCTATTAGAGTGTGTGACAATTTTGTCAAGTCTCGCCGAGTCGGCGCTACTCCCTAGTGTTATTTTGCTCTGATCAAGTCGGGCTGAAGCTCCGACCCACTTTTGCTACCTCCAAAACAAGTCTTGTCTGCGGTCGCTTATACATAATAGACCATTATGCAACTTTGCAGAATCCTCCAAGCAAGCTTTACTAATCGTCCTTAAAGGTGCTAACACGGTTTGAGATTTGTTGATTTTTATTTTTGTTGAAATTTAATGTTGTTATTATTAGACTGTCCAAGAAGTTTTTCAAACTTGCTTGAAACCATTGAGAGAGTCACTCAATTTGTTGTTCTCACTTGAATCCGGTGAATCTGACAGAATATTCATCCAGAAGAAAAAGTCCGGCCGTATTTCGGAAAAAAAAACTGGGCAGTTCAGAGTCACTGGTAATCACGCATTTCGGAGAAGAATGCCTTCTAAACTTAAAATTCTGGAAAGTTTCCCCCATCTGCAGCAAAGTTGCACAGTAATCTCGATTTTCCAAATATGGTTTTTAGATAACGGGTTTTGGCAAAAAGAAGCCATTCTGGTTTCTAGTTCGCTTTGTGCATTCCGTCACGTACACCGTATTTATTTTTGGCAAAAATAATACCCATCTTCTTCAATCTGATTAGCAACCCAGATCTGCCTTATAGGCCTACTGCGTTCTCTAAGGTTTTGGAAGCAAAAACAAGTGCAAAATTGCACTACCATCAAGGATCGTGATTTTTTTTTGATTCGCTGATTCCATATGACGTTTCATATGATATGATATGAGATGATGGTATTTAATCACCAAAATATATCATCATATCACATCCTATGACACGTCATATATATATATATATATATATATATGGAGTTGATGCAAACACAACACGCCTGTCATCTAACTGTTTCCAACGCCATCTGTAAGACTGAAGGGAACTCGACTTTTGTGGAACGATTAGTTCTGTTCATTTCAGTTTTACTAAATTAATTGAAATTGAAAGAAAATAAAAAAAAGAACAACTGAAGATTTTTGTTATATTTTTACTTACCGCTCCATCCTCAAAGTTCACCTCCAGGTCCACACCGATCTCCCAGAATCCCTAAATTTCAACAAATAAAATAAATAACTAAATAGATAACAGAAATACTCAAGCCTAGCATCCAGGGATGTCGCAGTACCCTCATTATTGATCTTACCTTTAAACATAATACTTAAATTAACAGATTCAAGACACATATTATTTATTCCCGAATGTGTTTATTCTCCATTATTTTATCAACTAAAAATATTTTTAGCTGGGACTTAAAGGTACCAAACGATTGAATGCTACGGACATTATCAGGGAGACTGTTCCATACTTGTACATGCAATACGAGGACTGAAATCTGATCTCACAGTCTTGGTTTGAGGTAATTGTAGGTGATCCTTGTTGCGTAGATTATGAGAGCTCCTTGACTCAACGGAATCGGGAAAGAAAGAATTGAAGCAGCGAGGCAGATGACCATGAAGATATTTGAAAATCATCGAAGAGCACGAGGTTACATAGAATGCATAGGTATTCGTGAGCGGATTTGGATGTCCTTTATTAGTTTCGTAGATTAACTGGCGAGCCTTTTGATGGATTACTTTAATCGGATGGAACAGAGACTTCAACTTGTTATGCTTCCGAGAATGTAGCTAATGACCGTTCTTGAAATTACAATTATTCTCCTGTTCCTAGATTGATTATAGGCTTTGACCTGTTTGAAAATTCAGCTTCAAAGTCCTTTACTTTGCTCTCTTCGATGATCGTGAAGAAATTTCCTTTTTCGTTGGGTAGGGTGCAGTCTCTCTATAAACAAAGCTACGTTAACACAATTGAATCACATAGGTTTTCAACATGGAGTTTGCACTTTGTACTGTTTTTTGAACAAGAATATAATCTTTTTTATATTACTTTTAGCAAATATGTTAGTTAAACCATTAATTCTTTTTGCAGCACAACTGAACAAATTCTCCACCTCATAAGGAGTGGCGCTCACGACGAGATCGGCGCGGAGCGCCTGCGGGGCCTTTTGAAAATCCTGCCAAGTAATGACGAAGTTGAGACGCTAAGGTCCTTCGACGGAGATCATAACCGACTTGGAAGCGCGGAGAAGTTTTTGCTGCAGTTCATCGCCGTCCCGAGGTATCTTTTAGTTACAATGATAATAGTTGCGTTTTTGCTGATACCATGGTATCAGATATAGAGAGAATGCACCCTACCTGAAGAAAACGGACGGGAGAATAACAAAAAAATTTAACATTAGGAAGCATAGGACTTTCGACTTTGAGACTAAATTACCGGCCTTGTATAGCTGCTGTGAGTCAGAGAGTTGTTGTAATTGTTATCTTGCTTCTTCTTGTTGGAATAATACAACTTTTGCAAATTAATGTTCTTTTTTATGAAAGTTTGAAGGCTTCAAAGTGTGTAAGCAAAGAGGAAGTCGCATCCTATTGGTCGGTTGTGACGGGTTCCTTGAAATGCGCGTCACAACCGACCAATAGTACGCGAGCCTTTGTTGAGCTTCGTCTTTGTTGACAAATCATTAAGCCTTCAAACTCTCATAAAAAAGAACATTAATTTGAAAAAAATGTACTATTCCAACAAGAAGAAGCCAGATAACAATTACAACAACTCTCTGACTCACAGCAGCTATACAAGGCCGGTAATTTAGTCTCAAAGTTGAAAGTCCTATACCTCGTAATGTTAATTTTCTTTGTTATGATCCCGCCGATGACGGTGTAGAAATATCCGTTTTCTTCGGGTAGGGTGAAATCTCTCTATACGGTCTAAAGTCGTTTTTGTAGTTATCGTGGTATCTGATACCACGGTCAAAAGGCGTTTTTGCATTTGTCGTGATATCTGGCCAGTTACAGTGGTAACAGATATTCAGATATCACGGTCCGACCGTGGTATCTGGTCGTGGTATCTGAAAAATCATATCACTTTCATCAAATTTTGTCAAATTAATGAGAAAGAAGTTCAGCACTTGGTGATGTAACTGGATATCAGTTTTTCTTTTGGGATGACTTCGAAAAGTGCAACTTCGGCAATAGTCGTTTGTGCAGTGGACCGTATATCAGATACTACGGTAAGTGCGAAAACGACTAATTGCATATCCATTTACCGTGGTAACAGATACCATGGTATCCGCAAAAACGCAACTAATATCTTTTCTTACGTCTGAAAGGACTAGCTGAAGTTGGCCTTGTGGAGACACGATAAATGTCGTCAAGAACTGCGTCTATTTTTTGTACTAAACATCTGAAACGAAACTAACAGGAAAACAGTTTAACGTTTAAGCTTATTTAAAAAGCAGCACGAATCATGGCTGAGGCCAAATGGCGTGTTGCATAGTCACATTCACAGATAAAAAGTATCCCCCCCTCCCCCTGCCGATGGTTGCGTTCGGAAAACGAAAATTTCCTAGAGGTTTTGGACGGGTCCTTTACCCGTATGCCAATCGCCCTAGCTTGCGTGGAAGTGCCCTAACTAGCAAAACCCTGACCGACAGAACGACAGACGGACAGAAATCACGATCGCTATATCAGAACACGAAACTAAACCTCATGTTTTCAGCTACCGTTTGAGGATCGATGCGATGCTGCTGAAGGAGGAATTCGCAGCGAATGTGACGTATCTGGAACCAGCCATAAACGCGATGATTACTGCAGCTGACGGTACGTTTTATTTTTTCCGTGGCTTTCATTTTGCCATTTTACCCTTATTCCCCAGTTCTTCTTTTCTACATTCCTATAGACTTCCTCAAGTGATGTGCCAGTTTGGTTCTTGTTAGAATGCATTCAAGTTCTTGTACTCGACGCATTGTACCCTGAAAATTAGTGTTGGGCGATATTCGCATTTTTCGATATATCGATATTTTGACTTTCGATATTCGATAATCGATACATCGATATTTCGGTACCATGTTTCGCTATAGTATACGTCTCGTTTCGCTGAACTTTAAGAGCAATAATGTCATAAAGAAGCATCTTGCATCAACTCAACCTTCGAATACATAAAAATTAAATAACGAAGAACATATTGCTGCAATTTTGGATATATAAATGTAACTTATGATGAATTATTTGCAATAATTATAAATGAAAAAATATCGTTTTCGATATCGATATTTTCGTTTCGATATTCGATATCGATATTCGGTCCGATATATCGATATAGAATATCGCCGAACACCACTGAAAATGTCCTTACACCACACTATGTAATAAAAGGCTTGCATTTTCAAAAGAGAAAAAAGGACCCGAATTTATCATTTTTAATTAAACGCCTCAGAAAGATTAAGATAATTCGAGTCAGACTTTGTCAGAAGTGACGGTCTGCCGTCTTCGCTGTCTAAAGTCCCGTTTTCGACGCCAACGGATAACGCCGACAGTAAGTCTGTGTCTTGGGATGCTATTTGTTTCGATTCTTGCATAAAAAGCATTGCCAGGAAAAGCCGAAAAAGCATTTGCTGACTTAGCCGATATCATGATGACAAACAAAAATGGTCAGCAGAAGTTTTTTCGGCTGGGTTTCGGCTATTCTTGTATTCGTAACGTTTCAGTGCGTAACGTTTGAAATCTATAACAGCCAACATTCTAAGTGTTCTTGTCTTATCTGTTATGAAACTTCTGACAGTGAAGGACCAGAAGTATTTTAGCCTTCGAGATAATTATCTTGAGATGACTGCCTTGAACCAGATTTAAATTCTTTTTAGACCTGAAGGAAGACCAGCGTCTTCGTGAGATCCTTTACATGGTCGTCGTTGCCGGAAACTTCTTGAATGCCGGGGGATATGCCGGCAATGCTGCCGGAGTCAAGCTGGCATCGCTCCAAAAACTTACCGATATTCGGGCGAACAAGCCGGGCATGAACCTGATACACTACGTGGCGTTACAAGCGGAGAAGAAGGACAAGTCTCTTTTAGAGGTCGCTGATGATTTGGCAGCCCTTGAAGAGGCGACGAAGACAACCACGGATCAGCTGAAGAATGAAGTGGCAGCGCTGGATTTGAAAACTACGCGAGTTATGAAGCAGCTAGAGAGCCAACCGGTCGGTTCGGAGATAAGGGAGCAGATGGACGAGTTTCTCAAGGTTCGTAGATTTTTGTGTTCACTTAAATGGAAGGAAAAAAGAGGTAAAGGTATCAACATCAGCCTATACAGGTGTAACTGGCGATTCTAATCTCCGATTCTCTTCCCTAAGCCAGGAGGTGCAGTGGGCGGTTGGGAGCTAGCCATTCTGGTGCTTTCACACCCTTCCTGTCACCTTCCCCAGATTTCTCCAGGCTACCCATTTGAAGCTGGGTGGAATTTGGCTTGTCTTACAGGGTTATATGCCACATACCCCCGCCCAAAACCAAACGGTAGGCACCACCGAGACTCGAATCAGCGACCCTTCGCTAACGAGTTAGGCGTGTTAACCATTCCGCCAGGACGGTCTTAAATGGACGAATTAATGCCAAACAAAGTATGGAAAATAGGAGAAAGAGACAAAAAGAAAAACAAAGGCAAAAAGTTATAATATATTAATATAACTAATAAAAAATAATAACAATGTAAATAATAATAATAATTTAGTTTAATTAAAATTGTGAAAGAAAAAAAAAAACATGTGTGAACATGTGTTCTTCATTTTCCAGCTTGAGCGGCTTGAGCCTGAAGGGGACTCTTGCCAAGAAGGGCCGAAATATAGTTCTAATAAAATTCAGCCGACGTATCCGTTTTGCACTGTCAAACATGATTCGCAGTCAGCAATTGGGCTGAAGGAATATTTAACTCAAACTGGACATTTTTTGTTTCACAGCTCGCTCAGGCCCAAGTCCACGAGCTCCAGGAGGACCTCAAAACCCTCGACCAGATCCGCTGCGAACTCGCAGAATTCTTCTGCGAAGAGAAAGAAACGTTCAAACTCGAAGAATGCTTCCGAACCTTCTTCATGTTCCTCTCGAAACTCAAACAGGCCGTTGGCGATAATCAGAAGCGACATCAGCAGGAGCTGGTGGCCAAAGCGCGCAAAAAGCAGCGCGAGGATCAACTTGCGCGGAGACGACAGAGTCACGGTCCCGCCGGGTCGGTGAGCGGTTCGGAGTCGGACGCGATGGACATTGACGAGTTCGGGACGCGCTCGCTCCGCTTGAAACGAGCGCCGATGGATTTGAACGGTGCTCTATCGGATAGAGAGCCAAGCTTTTTGAGCGTGATGGATTCGCCGAGGTTGAAGAGGAGGCAGGGGTCGTTCTCTGGGCCGCAACCAGATGGTGCTGAAGACATGCAGGTGAGTTTTTGGTATTAAACTAACCAGAAAATATATTTGTAGATGCATTTCTGTTCCACGAATATCTTTGGCGCTTCCAAGGCTCTGTGAGCTCGGCATAACATAATTGCTGCAGTTTCGCCTCAATCGTTGCGGGTTAGTTAAGACTGTCGTGGTCTCTGTTGATTGGCTTAAGCAATGAATCGTAGATTTCTTAGTCTTTGATTCCTCTCGGGCGATTTCAGTAACAATTTCCAGGTCAAAAGTCCCAGTTTGTGACTCATGGGACAGTTAACAGTCCTGAAACTCTGCTCAAATCATCTTGTCCCCATCTCTCTCTGTAACACGACTAAGTTTCTTTATTGGTCATATCTCGGGTACGTAATCATCAAAGAGCCTACAGCAGCGTACAGAGGTTACACCTACCATTTGACAAGGGAAAGGCAAAAATCTGTTTTGTGCAGACCACTCGATATGTTTTCTTGTCACCCAGCGCTCTCTTTATGAGATATGATTTTTGCAAGCTGGTTGTTCTTACGCTCTTTCTTTCTGATTTGTGGTCCTATTCTCCGGTGCTAATTCGGAAAGTGTCACATTTGAATTCGCGAACCGATGAAAAGTAATGTCCTTGCCAAGTAGTTAGAAATATAAGACATGGGAACATCCAAAGCAGAAAGGCTTTAACGCTTTAAGAAGGTTTGCAAACCCTAAAAACATCTTCTAACATTAAAACTCTATATCTTGTTAATTATCATTTAGTATATATATTCCGGTATCGTATATATTTGTTATGTTAAATATATTTTTATTTTTCTGAAGTAGTAAATACTAAAATTTATGTTTGACAGCACAAAACGGAAACGGAAACGTATCCGTTTTGCACTGTCAAAAGTGTCAAATATGATTCGCAGTCAGCTTGGGGTGAGCGAATGTTTTTTTTTAAACTAAAATTCAATGATACGCACTTCCTCTTATCTCACTCAGAAGGATCTCGTTCGCGTGTTTCGTCCAGTAGTAGCAGGCTTTTAATTTTGTAGTCAGCAAATCGGAAGGAGCCTTGGCCCAAAGGCTGGTTCTTTGTAATACCAGGGACCCATGAATTTACTGTAATGACTCGCCATTCAGGGGGCTTGTCAATAAGAGATTTCTGATGCGCTCTTGACCGAGCGTCAGATAGTTCGAGAAATACCCACGGGGATAAAATACCCGACTATCCAGATAGACATAATTTGGGATTGGCTGCTGGAGAAGAGCTTCCGCCTTGAGGGAGGAGTCTCTTTGGCTTCACGTCCAAGAAGGCAAGCTAGAAGGCTGATTCGACCCAAGCGGAATTTTTGGAAACTACACTGTCAGAAGTTCCATAACAGATAGCGCATAACACTTTCAAGAATAAGACCTTTTCACTTAGAAATAGAGTGTTATGACCAATTAAGTTTACACTATTTCGTGCCTAGATCTCCAACAACACCTTCAATTGATAAAAATACTAACGGGAACGAAAGAAACATAACAGACAACATCCCAAAGTGTTATCTGTTGAAACCGGGCATCCTTGTGTTGTCGCTATGTAACTTCTGACAGTGTAGTATTTTTACCAATTGAAGGTGTTGTTGGAGATCTAGGCACGGAATAGTGTAAAATTAATTGGTCATAACACTTTATTTCTAATGGAAATGGTGTTATTCTTGAAAGTGTTATGCGCGATCTGTTATGAAACTTCTGACAATGTAGGTGAGGCTCGGGCAACATAGCAACATAGAAGTCATTACAGAGTCATTACAGGAAATTTATGGGTCCCTGGTAATACACATTGCTTCCTGCTTTCTAGTTAGGTCGTGCCGGTCATTCTCGTATAGATACGGGAGGATCCGGAACTGACAGGGAAAAGGCACTAGGACTGCGAATGTTTAGGCCGAACCGAGTTTCTAAAACTAACATTTTCAAGGTGGACGACTTCACATCCACGGGCTCCCTACGCCGACGGCGTAGCCGCGTGCCCTCAGAAGAAGATGACGCCAACCTTCTTGAATACCTACGCGCCGCCGGGCACGGTGATGGCACACGGGAGCGCCGCTCTGTCGGCAGTCTTTCGGAAACCTACGGCTCTCTCGACCGCTCGTGGGCGCGGCGCCTTCGAGGCGGAAAGAGGCGCCCGGACCTCCTGACCGCCGACCTCACTGGGGAAACAGTGTCCAAGTTGCAAAAGGAGGAAGAACCCAAGGCTGAGGACAAGCCGCCAGATCAGAAGGTAGAGGCCTGGCTTCAGAGTAACATTCAGACGAGAACGAAGGCAGCAGATATAAGGAAAAGGTTGTGGAAACATCGAAAGTCGTTAGATATCGAGTCTGACAAGATCCAAGGTAAGTTTGTTTTTCGATCATCTTTAGCCTCTTGGATCGAATAATTACTTCGTAAACAAATGCCTATCAGATTTGTTCCTATTGCCGACGAAGAAACGCTGGCCGAATAGGTTAACGCGCCGAACTCACGAGCGAAGGGTCGCTGGTTCGAGTCTCAGTGGTGCCAACCGTTTGGTTCAGGGCGAGGGATAGTGGCGTTTCCCCGTAAGACAAGCCAAAAGTCCACCCAGCTTCAAATGGGTACCTAGAGAAATCTAGGGAAAAGCACGGGAAGCGTCGGATGATTTGCCCCCAACCACGCATTGCACTCCCGGCCGAGGGTGGAGTATCGGGAGATCGGCACCTGCGCTACGCGAACCTTAACCGGTTTGCATGTGAAAGTTTGCTTTGCTTTGCTTATTTTTACCGACGAATCCTTACTTGTTATTTATTTTGTTTTTGACCCCTCAGGATTGAAGATCAGTACATATAGTAACACTAACTATCAGAAAGAAAAAAAATGAACAAAGTTGAAACAACCAGTTTAAAATTGCCTCAGTCTCGTATGACCTTGATCAGTAGCATATACTCCATAGCACTTCGGAGTTCGGGTATGGTGATCTGGAAACAAAACCTTTGGGAAGAAGTGTTGGCACACACGAGCGGAGCAGAACCCTTGCAACAGCTTAGGCGAGTGACCGTCCCCTCCCGCGATTGACGGTCGGGAGCTAAGAGTCGGGGGTTTCAAATTGAATTTTACTTCACTGTTTTCCCCTAAGTTGGAACTGCGATTGTCCCTGAAGAACAAATCTAGAAGTTAGGTTGGTCCCCTCACTCAGTAGGTGGCTTGCATATTTGACTATGGTCCCTGGCCGAAGGAACTAATCAGTCGGTCGATCGTTAGCACTCAGCAGGGTTACCACTCCATACAAAAATAAATCCCCTAAAAATAATACATAAGAAGAAATCGCGGTGGCGCCAAGCGAAAATTACGACGAAAGTTTGTCAAGTTATTGGGCCTTTCTATCAAAAGAATCCACAAGACCGACGATAGAAATGTCAGTACTTGACCTGACCTGGACTGCACCAGCTGTGCACCATAGCTATAGGCTAGTCAAATCCTAGGCTAGTCAAACCAGACATGAAGTTTCTTGCTTTTTTCTATCAGACTAGGTGCGATAGTTTCGATACCGCGATATTCGACACATCTGGTGTATCGTATCGTTGCATTGTCCTGTTTTACCCCGGTGTTTCGCAAACGAGATATTGAACTTCCCAAACGTTTTATTGAACTTGGGAATTTTTCGCACAAACTGTGATTTTTCAATGAAAGTTTCGCAAAATTTAATATCTGTCGTGTCATTCAACGGGAAATTTGAAAATTCAATGAAACGTCTGCGAATTCAATATAATTTCTGGGAACTTCAATGAAAGCTCTGTCAGTTAAACATAAGTCTTGGGAATTCAATACAACTTTTGGGAATTCAATATAAAGTTGGGAACCCAATACAACTTTTAGGAATTCAATATAAATTTTGGGAACCCAATATAACTTTTGGGAAGGTGTATTGTCCACTTTTGCCCCTTCGTACTGTAGTATTTTTTATACGAAAGCCGCCAAAGTGGATCGATGACTCAAGCATAATTTTGTTTTGCCAAATTTGGTAAATATCATCAATCAGGGCAAGCACCCTGTCAGTCAGATTGTCTGAGTAGTTGAGCCTCTAATTTTCTCGCAGAGGAGCCGATTAACTCAGTTCAACTGATGGCCCTTTCCCCGCTTCCGGAAGTCTCTCCTTCTCGAACAGAGCCTGCAACCCCTGCAACTCCACCCACCCTCTCGCAACCACCCATCAAGTCACCACCCAGTAGAGGAAATTGGAAACCAAGTTTCAACTCGAATGACATCGCCGGGACCGTGGAAATGATTGAAGGTAAGTCTTTTGAAAGCCTCAGCGACATGTTAAATAATTTACCTCATCTTCTCTAATTTAGGGGAATGTGCCGATTCTCTTCTTGTGGTGGACAGGACAGAAGATTGTGCTACACACTCGACGCACAAATTGAAAGTCGCGGAAACGCCTTTTTTTTCAGATGTGAGAAATAAAAATTAAATCCAGATAAAATCTCAGAAAGCATAACATCAAGCCTACGCCTTTAGCTGGACTAGAAAGATCCTGAGCGTGTTCCACCCCTCCACCAATAGTAACTATTAGTTACTATTTCCGTTCCAGCCTCACGAAAAGTTACTACGCAGACCGTTCCAACCTTCTCGAAATAGTAACTAATAGTAACTATTTGCTTACTACGCTCGGTAGCGTAGTAAACGTAGTAACTACGCATCTCTGTTACGTGATTGGTCCGATCAGTCCGCGGCCTGATATTTGACCGAAAAAAGAAAAAAGCGTTCCAGCCTTGAAGCCAAGAAGCGTAGTAACTACGGTGACTAGCGTAGAAACTACGGTAAGTAGGGTGGAACGCGCTCCTCCTGTCTTATTTTTTATCTGCTTGAAAAAGAAGATCATTTTGTTATTTGTTATGTCATTTGCCGTTAAATTTGAATTTCTCTCAAAATTTCAAGCCAAATATGGAAAATCATCTCGGTAGTTGTTTTGTAGAATTTGAACCACAGTGCGAGCCACAAGAACCTTAGTAGCGTTTTTGCAGATACCATGGTATCTGTTACCACGGTAACTGGATCTGCAGTTAGTCGTTTTTGCAGTTACCGTGGTATCTGATATACGGTTGCTCTGCAAAAACGACTGTTGCCGAAATTGCGCTTTTCGAAGTCATCCCAAAAGAAAAACTGATATCCAGTCACATCACTAAGTCCACTAAGTCCTAAACTTCTTTCTCACCAATTTCACAAAATTATATGAAAGTGAGATAACTTTTCAGATACCACGATAACTGGCCAGATACCACGATAACTACAGAAACGCCTTTTGACCGTGGTATCAGATACCATGGTATCTGTAAAAACGCAACTCTTGTTGCTTGCCGAAACAGACTTGTGTTCCACACAAATCATCATCATCATCACCAGCATTTACCTCCTTTGATGGTTCTTTAGCTTACTGCCATGATTTGATAGTTGTTCGAAGTACTTCGAAGTCACTTCGACGACCATTTCTGAAGAGTGGAGTGGACCGAAGATGAAGCGGAAGACAAAGAAGTTGAAAAGGAAAACTTTGGTGAACCTAGATAACGGAAAAGATGATGGGAAAAGTGTGCTATTATTCGACAGCAGTAGATGGGCTGAGCAATGGAAAATATCGTTTGTTCACTGTCAGAAGTTTCATAACAGATACACGAGGATGCGCGGTTTCAACAGATAATTTATAACAGATAACACTTCGGATGTTTTCTTTTGTGTTTCAAAATGTTATGCATAATAAGCGTTGCCATCAGGAAGAGTCGAAAAACCGCAGAAAAGCATCTGCCGAGTTTTCTTACATCATGACGACAAACGAAAATGTCAGTATATGATTTTTTGGCCGTTTTTTGGCTCTTCCTGACAAAGCTTCTTATGCTTGACATTTCATGGATAACGTTTGTAAACACAACAGATAACATCCGAAGTGTTGTCTGTTACGCACTAGCTGTTGAAACCGCGCATCCTCGTGTTATCTGTTATGAAACTTCTAATAGTTTAGTCCAACGAAAAAAAACGTCAGTCAGTATATTCAAACAATGTCTAAAACGGATACGTCAGCCACGATGCTTTGGCAGCGATATTTCGGCCCTTCTTGGCAAGGGTCCTCGTCAGGCTGTGAAACGTCAGGGACAGCGTTGGAGAAGAAACGACACTGTTTCCCAGAGCGTGTTCCACCCCTCTACCAATAGTAACTATTAGTTACTATTTCCGTTCCAGCCTCACGAAAAGCTACTACGCTGACCGTTCCAACCTTCTCAAAATAGTAACTAATAGTAACTATTTGCTTACCACGCTCGGGAGCGTAGTTAGCGTAGTAACTACGCATCTCTGTAACGTGATTGGTCGGATCACCCCGCGGCCTGATATGTGACCGAAAAATTCAAAAAGCGTTCCAGCCTAGCGTAGTAACTACGGTAACCAGCGTAGTAGCTACGGTAAGTAGGGTGGAACACGCTCCCGGTCAGCTTGGGCTCACGGAGTATTGATCAGTCAGATTTTACGCGGTGGTTTTAAATCAGCAAAAAATGCATTTCAGCTGTGAAGCATCCCTCAGACGAGGTTTTGCAATTTTTCCAAAATAAGGAAGCCAGAGAATAATTTACCAGGCCACAAGCTTAACCTAGGTGACCAGCTCACTTAAAGTTCAGATTGAATAAGTTTGTATAAACGAACTATTTTAAAGTTTAACCGAAAAGGACTGGGATAGGACAGTCTAGTTACCCATCACTTATTCACTTAAATTGGCTTGAAGACCCGCTGAAAATGCGTTACTTGGTTGTTCCGCTATTCAGGGATAATCGATTTTCAAATAGTGGAATTTCCGTGTGATTTGTGGTACCTCTAATTTGTTGTATGCCTTACAAGAAAGATTTATGACTTTTTTTGGTTCAGGCACTAAGCAATCTTCACCAATATCGCCACTGCCCACTGAAAAGCCTTGTTCGTGTTTAGATAAAAAATTTCCCGCGTCATAGTAGAATTTTCGCTGTGGGGACGGCCTCAGATATTCTGAACGTCATAACTAGAGCAGATAGTGCAAAACAAAAAAATCCCTTTGCAGAATCCAAATAATTCAGTGTATCCAACTAAATGACACAAAAATAAGTTGGCTTTTCAGTTAAACTTTAACGTAGACTATATAAAGAAACATTTTAACACACTGTTATTTGTTCTATAGTCATTTTGCCGATACCTTGACTGCATGTAAATACTGTTTAATTATTAGTTGTGTTTTTGCACATACCATGGTATCTGATATACGGTTGCTCTGCAAAAACGACAATTGCCGAAATTGCAATTTTCGAAGTCATCCCAAAAGAAAAACTGATATCCAGTTACATCACTGAGTGTGCTGAACTTCTTTCTCACCAATTTGACAAAATTTGATGAAAGTGAGATGAATTTTCAGATACCACGACCAGATACCACGGTCGGACCGTGATATCTGAATATCTGTTACCACGGTAACTGGCCAGATACCACGACAACTGCAAAAACGCCTTTTAACCGTGGTATCAGATAACACGATAACTGCCAAAACGACTTTAGACCGTATATCAGATACCATGGTATCAGCAAAAACACAACTATAGTTAATTTATTTCAGATGCAGCCAGAAAGTCTTCCTTCACTCCACCCAAGTCGAAGGTAGACGAAATTGACAAGCGAAAAGCGGTTATCATGTCCCTTGGGAAGAAGACTGACTTCAAGGACTCGTTAACTGTCTACGTTCGGGGGAAGTCCGTTGAGAGAGACGATCCGCCCCCCATCGTCGAAGGTACGTCAACCGCTCACTACCATCCGCCTAAAAAAAAACATTGTGGTCGGAGAGGCCTTAAAGACTGAAAAGACAGGTTATTTTTGTATCTTGTTTTTGCCATTTACTTATAGTCGATTTTCATAATGTGAATTTTCTCTTACCAATTTGTGGTACCTCTATGTGCTTATACCTCTATCCTGGAGTATTTAGCAGCTACAACGGCAAATGATTCCCAGATAATATATAAATAACAAGGATAAGGCAGAAAAATGGCAGATTGTCAGTCTGATATTTGCAACGTCTAACATAGTTTGATATCTACAACGTCTGTTATCTGAATCCTTTGCCATGAAACTCGAGTTCGATCAGAGGAGAGGCCAGAAAAATCACGTTTGTTATCTTGTTTAAATCTAGCGGCTCAGTTGTGGAGCCGGTCTTGCCGAGAGGCCGGCCATATTCTCAACGTCCCTACTAGAGCCGATTGTTGAACAATTGAAAATCCCTCAAGGGTCAATAATTTTGCATATTTAAAAAGAATATACAAAAATAAGCTGGCTTTTCGGTTACACTTTAAAGAACACAGTAAATGCACATGCCACACTACGACGTAAATTAAAACTTTGAAAATAGTTACGCTCGATATAGCAGCGCTTCAGTAAAATAGTTACTACCAGTTATAAAGCTAGGCTATTAAAGTTATGTTACATTTGCGTGTTCTATTTCTTTTAAATAACACATTACTTTTATATATTTGTATTTAGGAAAAGGCTTTCACTGCGGATTTCTAGGTCATGAAAATTGTAAAAATGCCCTTCTTTTCAGAACCCGTCCCAGAGCTGGATATGAGCGTGAGGAGCGGTCACATCGACGCAAGCCCAGTCACCATTAAAATCACCGACACGGCCGCAGTTCGCCCCCCTCTCGCCGGTTCACCTCCAAAACACAAGATTGACAAGATCGAAATCGACAGTGAAAACATCGAAACACCCCCCGTAACCCGTCGCGCCTTTGCCGTCACACGCCCCCTTCACTCCCTTCGCACGACTTACGCCAGTGATGACGATGACGATATGAAGAACTGGCCGAAAGTCGACATGCGCAACCAAAAAGTCGCCAATTTGTGGAACGCTGAAGAAACGAAGAAAAATCTCTGGAGCGGGGAGGAAAAGAAGAAAACTCCAGGCGATGGGAATACGTGGAGTAAGGATGAGGATTTAGGTGATGGAAAATTTGATCGGTATTCGTCAATGCGTCGTAGTAGGCGCGTGAGAAAGGCGCCGGAGGGCGCGCCATCTTCCGACGAAGAACCGAGTTTCGAGCGGAAAGAACCCGATGGCGTTGATTCGGAGCTGGAGAAAATAGAGGCGATGGATAAGATTGAGGAGAAGATTGAGCCAGTAGTGCCACCAGCAGATAGTAAGAAGGCGAAAAGAAATTTCAGGTGGAGTTTGATTGACAGGAGTGATGTGGAAAAGGCTATTTCCAAACTTGACGAAGCGGTGGAAGACCCGAAATCGAAAGACCCTTGGACTACCAGACTAGCGAAGTCGTTTAGGTGAGTATATAGTTTTTACAATAGCGGGAATTGTTGATTGTCCTACGTGTAGATTCCGGGACAAGAAAAGTGTACCTTCGCGAGGTGGGGCGGGGCAGGAACTTCAAGAGTTTTCCCTCGGAGCAGAAAATTCCGGATTCGGTTCCCAGCCGTGGGCTCAGAACTGTAAAAACGTTCCCCAGTGGAATTCTTGGAGCAGCAATTATAAAAATGGTCATCAGCTCATAGCTTACAAGGCCAGGCTCACCCCATATCGGGGGGGGGGGGCATTTTTTTTCTATCCGAGTGTATCTGTGCGATATGTACTAATAACGGATGAAACTGCCCCCACAGGTCCATTCGGGCTTTCCTGCAGTCAGAGTTATGACTACATGTATAAAGAATGGTAAGATGATTATGAAAGGTTTGTTCATGTAGTTTAATATGTAAAAGTTGGTTTATATAATAAAGAGTATTTAAACTAAAAAAAAAAAAAAAAAAAAAAAAAATAGGTATTGACCTGGAACGGACCGAAAAGTTTTCTTCGCACATAATATACACGATTGCTTATTCACCCATCGTAACAATAAAAAATCACCAATAATTCTGGTGAAACTATCCGGCCTAGTGCTTAAACAAATGATAAATAAAAATCGCACAAAAACTACTTTTCCGACTGTAAAATACTTGGTGTAAGCATTCCTTCAGCCCACGCGGAATGCGAATCATATTTGACAGTGCAAAATGGGTAGCCTACGGTCAGCAGAATTTTATTATAACTGTTTTTCAGCCCTTCTTGGCAAGGGTCCTTTAGGCTCAAGCCGCTCAAGCTAAATATTGATCCTGAAGAGGAACCTGGCCAAGTAGGGCCGAAATATAGCTCTAATAAAATTCAGCTGACGTATCCGTTTTGCACTGTCAAATTTGGTGTAAGCTTTGAGTAGGATCTTGTGACTCTTTAAATGGGAAGCTAGCATCACTGAGTGACGATGAAGGTTTTTTTCAGGCATTCGACAGATCGAGACGACTCCTCTTCTACTAAGAGAAGTGAAACCCCTAAGGAAAATATACCCCCTCGGACAGACCCCATGTCACGTCGCGTTTCCTCTGTTAGTATCACTAACATAAAACCCGACAAACCTGTCACCAAACTGCAACGTTCTGCTTCCACAGTTAGCACTGGCGATAAGGCCCGCTCTCTATTCCGACTCCGAAAGGAGTCTAAAGAGGAGCCGAAACCATCCAAGCTTGGTTCACTGGTTCGAACCTTGACCGGTTCAAGACCAGAAGCCCCTGTAAAGGATATTAAAACGGAGAGACTCGTTTCGACAACAACTCGAACGGTATTCGCCATGCCGAAGATGCTGTCGCGAGATAGTCTTTACGAACCGCCTAAGCCGCCAACCGTCGCGTCATCTAGGTTGTCGACCGGAACCAGACCGACGCCATCCAGGACATCCAAAGTAACCGTTGGTCAAGCCCCTCAGTTACGCTCGCTAGGCCGGACGAGCCGTGTGAGATCCGACGGTGGTCCGAATAGCCCCACCAGCTCCTTAAGTCCGAGTGGATCGCTGAGAAGATCCGGATCCATCCTAGTACCAGTTAAACCCAGCCTAGTGCGCAGTGAGTCCGTACGCGTTAGGCCTACTATACCGCGCGTGGACCCCTCTAAACCCCCGGTGAAGCTTAGCCAGTTGAAGCCTGCAGCTCCGACGCCGGCCCGACCCCCCGCAAGGGCAAGCACAGGGGGTGGTTTCAGCTTTATGAGGCCTACTGCTTCCAGCTCGGCCAAAGATGGACTGGGTACAAGTAAGACTTTACCAAGGAAAAAGTAAGCTTTAAGTATTTGCTCATATTCGAATAGTTGCGTTTTTAGTTTAGGAACGTGTAATGTAAGAATATCGACCGTTACTTGGGGCTTGGCGCGATTTTTTAAAAGTCGAAGATGCCAAACGAGCTGTAATTACATCGAATCGTGTGCGAAATTTGGACGTCAAGTTAGAAAGTGCCATCGAGGTTCAGACAGAGATGGGCGAATCCGATCATGGAACGATTCGAATCCGAATCCAGGGCTATGTACGAATCCGATTCTGAATCCAAATCAACCATTTCATGCTGAGGATTCGAATCCGGAATCGAATCTGGATTCGAACCCGACCTTAACAAAAATCAAATCATGTGTATAGGTTATAGTTTAAAAATCCGAGTCCGAATCCAGCCCGACAAGTAAAAATTGGGAAACGGAAACTGGAAGGATGTAGACTAGAAACCTGATCGGATTCGTAAGATTGAAGGTTTGGAATGCGAATCCGAATACAGCCAGACAAGCAGAAGATTTGAATCCGGCCAAAAGGATTCGAATCCGAGGCCGGATTCGGATTCGCCCATCTCTGGCTTCAGGCTGATAGAGCAGGAAATTTCCCGGCACGGCTACGATTTCGAGAGACCATGTCTCGTAAATTGATGAACGCGATACGACGAAAACCTGATTGTAACCTCTGGTTCAGACAATCTTCGTTTTGCGTCAACGCGGTATGTCATGGTGTTATTACGTGCATTGAAATATTTGAAACTTTTGCGTTAGCGGTACAGCGTAGCGCAATGGACGCAGTCTTTGTGAACCAAGGGTAAAGGTGCTTTCACACTGGCTTAATTGGTTACACGACCCTTTCACAGTTGCTTACGTACTTAAGTTAAGACTTCAGTTCTACTCAGGAAACTGTGCTACGTAATTTTCAAACTTGATGAAAAATTCATCCAGAGAGAGAGAAGTATACTGATCACAAAAATAAAATTGTGTCAACAAGTAATTAGGTACTGTACCATTGATGGCGAATGTTGTCAGTCCTAGACTGGCACTTATAGCACTTTATCTATGTAGGTTATTATTACTTCGTCGTCAGAACTGCTTGAACCATCGTGAAAATTCCACATTCTCAAGTTATTTGAAGAAAAATACGCCTCTGAGTCAAGTATGGCTCTGTTCCAGAATGATTACGTAAGATGTGAAAGGTTTACGTAGCGTAAGAAACGTAGCTCACTTAACGTAAAACCTTATGGTATCAATGTGAAAGCACCTTAACGCAGAATTAATAACAGTCGCTTTACAAATTGTTAACCGACATTATATCGGCCCGCTCTTTGCTACGAGTCGGGAAAACTGAATTTTTAACGTTTTTTCGCGAAAAAATATAGAGCAATTCGTAACCCAGTGCCAACAGAGTATGTAGCTTTATTGAGTAGTAGCTAGAGTGGACAGCTTTGGTATATTATTATATTTTGAAACCGTGTCACGTGTTTTCTGGTTAGATTGTGTTAATTGTGATTCTATAATCTGTGAGTCTGGAAACAGCTACCGGTGTTGTGCATTATTTCTGTCATATTTCAGAGCCAAAACCTTTGTTTATTAACATGGGCATTTTATACTTTTTTAACTCAACTCATGATTACTGTATGTTAAAGCTGCTAAATAAATAAGAGTAATTTTCGTTTTACTTGTTTCTCATTTGTGTCTTCTAAGGTTCAGCCTTTTATAGCCCGGCAGGAATACACTGATCTGACTAACTGATAGTAAAGACGTTCCTGAAGGCTGAAGCAGATATAATATAGATGTATTCTAACCTCCTATTTTTATTATCTATTTAACTTTTAGCCCCTCGACAACAAGTGAAATCACGGAGTACACGGCAAATAAAAACATTAAACAAGTAGATAAATAACCCACCCGTGCTGTCTGCATGGCAAACAAATCTCTACACGAGGACCAGCGTCAGTAGTTGCTTGAAGACACCATGGTCAGGGTTTGCAATTTGACTCAAATAAAATGTAGCGAAAAAGTACTACCATAGGAGAGAAAGTACTATCTAAAAAATTTGGTTGCGCGTGTTGTTGCTAGCAAACCACTTTAGCATGACCCTACAAATATCTACAAATACCCATATCGAACCTTCATATGGGTTTCACTCAGAACCAGATTAAATGAAAATAATCAGATAAAATATTTCAGATAAAATGAGCAAAATAGGCTACAACTAGGCCCACATGAACTTTAACAGAAAGGGTATTTTTTTTTCGTAATAGTACTACTACCTTTCTTAAAATGTGCTGCATAAGTACTACTTTTTTCAAATGTACTATCAACTCACTAGCCTACTTTGAAGAAAATGTACTAAAAAGAGTACAACTGTACTACCGGTCGCAACCCTGACCGTGGTAAACGGTAAACTTGCGACGTTAAGGTCGGGCTTCACGACCCAGACGCCCCAGAATCTGGGGTCCGGATTATGTGAAGACGGTCGCGACAGAAATCAAATCAAATGTCTCTTCAACAGTCCACTTTTGGGCATTTTTCAGCACTTTTGTCATTTTCTTAGATTTTACCATCTCAACACAAACTACTTTCTAATTCCCGCTTCTTTTCACCCAGAATCCGGGAATCTGGTAAGTTTTTCCCGGACGCGTCCGGGGTGCTTTCAGACCTGTCTTCACTACCCAAACCGTATCGAAGAAAACGGGAACCCAGAATCCGGGCGAAAAATCTGGGTAGTGAAGCCCGACCTTTATTCGTCCCCACAGAATGCGGATTTGCATTCACCTAGGTGTCGCCAGTGGAAAAATTCGCGCTGCGCCATCCGCGATTGAGTTTCGTAAATACTGAGCGGATGCTTGTACCAATGGCCTCGTATACCTTCTGTTTGGTAGACCTTAGACCAAAAAAAGGAAGCTTTAATAGGTAAAACCGTACTTTGGTTCAAGAATAACGGACGGCGACGAAAATTGTAATTTTTTACGCAAAATGCTAAGAAAATGGTATTGAAAGGAAAAAACGCTTATTTTGCGTCGACCCTGGATATGCAACTTTGGATATGTTGTTCAGTTTGTTTGTTTTTCTCTGTCAGAAGTTTCTTAAAAGACAACACAAGGATGAGCGGTTTTAACAGACAACACGCAACAGATAACACTTGGAACGCTATCTGTTGTCGCGACAAACATTATGCATGAAATGTTATGCTTAACAAGCATTGCCAGGAAGAGTAGAAAAAACGCCAAAATAGCATCTGCTGGCTTTTTTGTTTGTCGTCATTATATCGGAAAATTCAGCAGATGCTTTTTTGGCGGTTTTTCGGCTCTTCCTGGCAATGCTTGTTATTTATAATTTCCTGCATAACGTTTGTCGCGAAAACAGATAACATTCCAAGTGTTGTCTGTTGCATGTTGTCTGTTGAAACCGCGTATCCTTGTGTTGTCTGTTATGAAACTTCTGACATTGTACAAGAACGAAACGAAAAACCTCCGTTTGCCTCTACTATAGCGTCCCAGGGCTAGTGTACTGAAGATTGCAATGACGTGAGAGTCTGGTAGGGTTGAAGAATGGTGAAACCAACGTTGAGAAAGTTTTAACGAAACCAGCACGAAAACGGTTGGAAAGGCGAAAAGAAATTTAGGAGATAGAGAAATGCAAATTTTGATAGTAAGCAGATTCGTACAGAGGATCCGAGGACCCATCCAGAATCAGATGAGATTGGTAATGCACCAGAAATAATAGGAAGTAAGTAATTTATATATGTCCACCGTTTTCAAGAGACGGTGTATAAAAAGAAAGGAAATATTCCACAAAATGCAATTATCATTACTAGTCGGTCAGTCAAGAAAAAATGAATAACGACGTGTGCAGTGGTAATAGACTATTTTCCGAAGAGACAATGAAACTTCGACCAGAGAACTGTGGCACTCGAGTCTTGAGCGATGAATTTTTCAGATAAAGAAAAAAGGACAAAAGACAAAAAAAGGAGGCTTTAATAGGTAAAATCGTACTTTAGTTCAAGAAAAACGGACGGCGACGAAAATTGTAATTCTTACGAAAAACGCTAAAAAAAATGGAACTGAAAGCAAAAAACTCCTTATTTTGCGTCGACCCAGGATATGTTACTTTGGATATGTTGTTCAGTTCATTGCACAAGCTTGCAATGACGTGAGAGTCTGGTAGGGTTGAAGAATGGTGATACCAATGTTAAGAAAGTTTTAAGAAACCAGCACGAAAACGGTTGGAATGGCGAAAAGAAATTTAGGAGATAGAGAAATGTAAATTTCAATAGTAAGCAAATTCGTACAGAGGATCCGAGGACCCATCCAGATGAGATTGGCAATGCACCAGAAATATAAAACCCACCATTTGAAGAGACGGAGTAAAAAAAGGGAAATATTCCGCAAATACAATATCATGACTAGTTGGTCAGTCAAGGAAAAAGGAATAACGACGTGTGCAGTGGTGTAGACTATTTTCCGAAGAGACGTAGAAAGTTCCACCAGAGAACTGTGGCAGTTGAGTCTTGAGCGATGAATTTAATAATTGAATTGAGCGATGAATTAAAGGCCAGGCTTTATCTTCCAGATTTTTCCTCCGGTTATTGACGTTAACTATCATCATTATCAGTTGGATTCGGACACGCTCCAGACATTGCGTTGCGGAAGGCCCATTTATCTGTAAGTCGGGAAGGTGAAGCCACGCTTTATTGAGAGGATCTTATCTTCTTGGCCGCCTAAAGCTTGGCCAACAGAAGAGCTCCCAATCCGAAAATTTTGTCAGATCCCAAACATTGCTGCCGACTTTAGAAGTGAAGTACATGATAAGAGAATGAACGGTTCATGAAATGTGCTGCCATCTGTCAGCGATAAGAATCAAAGTTGAGGGTCTCTTTCATCTCACTGATGTCTCTGCCTTCGGTTTCACGGATTGTACTACAAAGCGGCGAAGAATTTGAAATAGTCCGGAAACATGGAGTGGCCCTGGTCCTATAATGCATTATTTGTGTTTTTTGTACTGTTGCTAGCCTCCTTCTGTGTTGGACTTCTGATTCTCAAACAGGTACGATTTTGCTTGTGTCAGTACGGAAGTTTTGCAATTGAGAAGAAGTTTTAATCAGCAAAAAGGATCCCTTCTTAACTTAGGATCCTGTTGACAACAGGATCCTAAGTTCTGAAATTAAGAAGGGATCCTTTTTGTCGTGTTGACCAGGGGCGTCACTGCTAGGGGGGAGGGGGGGATGCCCCCCCCCAAATGTTGTCAGCCAGTTGGTAGAAAATAGCTGAGTCGGCGCAAAGCGCCGCTATTTTTCGTAAAAACAGTCAATTTTTTTCTAGGAAACAGCCAATTTTTCGTCAACACAGTCGTTTTTTCTCAAGAATACCGTAGTCATTTTTATCTGCAAAACCAATCGGTAAAAATGACAAGCCAGTCGGTAAATACCTTGTCCCCCCAAACATTTTGGCTAGTAACGCCCAGTCTAGTACACTAGCCCCTTTTCAGGCACGGTGCTCAAACGTCTAGCACCATGCCTGGGTGCTGGACGTTCAAGCACTGTACCTTGGATTTCATGTATGGTGCATGGATTCCAGTATACAGTGCATGCATGAAAAACACAGTTTCTGTCACCACAACTTATCAACGGCTCGGATAGGGCTGAAATTACTACCAAGAATTAGAGAAATCAAAGACAATCCTTATCATATTTTTCCTAACAAAAACAAAAGGACGCGACTGATGATGGAGATGAAAAAGCTGACAGCAGCCTATCTATTTTCCATGTAGAGCGCCCTAGGAGCCAATATTCTGGTTGACTGTTAGGTAGAAAAAGCTGAGGCACAGGAAACTTCGCATGCAAAACCCTTGACTATGTAGAAAAGGAAATGAGGTTTTTCATCTCCATCATCAGTCGCGTCCTTTTGTTATGAAAAATATGATAAGGATTGTCTTTGATTTCTCTAATTCATGGTAGTAATTTCAGCCCTATCCGAGCCAGTGCTCAGTTGTGATGACAGAAACTGTGTTTTTCATGCATGCACTGTATACTGAAATCCATGCACTATGCATGAAATCCAAGGTACAGTGCTTGAACGTCTAGCACCCAGGCATGGTGCTAGATGTTTGAGCACCATGCCTGAAAAGGGGCTAGTGTACTAGACTGGTAACGCCTCTGGTGTTGACCAGCTGTTGACAGCCTGTTGACCACAATTTTTTTGTACTGGTTCATTTTCCGTAATACCTCGATCATCATCTCATTTTGACAAGTTGAAACGAGTTTAGTCAACTAGAAGCTCTAGACTAGAGTAGTCTTTTGATTTTGTCTTTGGACTTGCAGTCATCATGTGGTCAACTCTTATCTGTTACCAGCTTGTTACTAGCAGTAATACCGAACAGTAACCGTGCTAGATTGTGAAAGGAAAACCAGGTGGCAGTTAATAGACAGCTGACCAGCAGCTGACTAAACAGACAGCAAACTTTTCAAAGAAAGATGAACATGGCTGAAATTTATGGCAAGTATTTTGTAGTGAAAGTTGCCTGGTACAGGCTTGGTATGGGTTTTAGTTTTTTCTTAGGCGATCATTCACTGTTTGTTAGCGGATGTTCACATAAGCATACTTCTACTGTAGGCCTGGCTATCCAAGTTAGAGAAGCATTGTCTGATACTGGCTGGATAATACCTGGTTACCAGAACACTACGTACTCTGTTTCCCTTTTCATCACTAAGAACTTTTGTCTTCTTGTTGTATTGTTCTTCTTGTTCTGTGTGTTCTGCTGCAAGTATGGTATGCTGTTGTCTGTGCTGGTTGTCAGCTGACAGTTAAGTTGAATTTCAGTTCAGTTTTTTTTAACAACTAGGCTACACACAAAATTAAAATTAAAAAGGAGCACCCAATCAGCTGAGTAGCTCAATAGTTGAGTACCGTATGTTTGCTTGTGGTTCCTCCACCCCCAGTTCTGCCACAACAAATGAGCTAAATACGTAAACAGAGGTAGTTGCCGACAGGAAGGGAGGCTAAGTTTTATTATCTGTACCCAACTTGTGAATGAAAACTGCCTAGTCCAAGAGTTTTCCATGAGAAAACTGACATATTATGACCATATTATGACAAACAAGGCATATATGACCATATTATGACAAACAAGGCAATACCAAAACCTTCTTTATTTGATTAAGCATTGACCGTTAATGGCATTATGACAAACAAGGCAAACATGACCATATTATGACAAACAAGGCAATACCAAAACCTTCTTTATCTGATTAAGCATTGACCGTTAATGCTAAAATAGGTTATATTGCTTACAACACCTAGAAAATTATCTGCTGGCCAATCAGAGGCTATCAATCAGCTTGTCATCTCTGTTCATATATTTCAGATCTTGAAGTCAAGAAAAAATCTTCAGGGAAGACAAAAACAAACTATTGGAATCTTCCACCCCTACTGCAATGCTGGAGGGGGTGGAGAAAGGGTGCTTTGGTGCATAGTCCGTTCGCTGCAGAAAAGGTATGACAGTACATAGTAGCCTACTTACTTATTTGTACTTGGCTCAAGGCACAAGCTGTTCAGATGCCCAGTCTGTTAGAAGTCCATGCCATGCCAAACATTGGGTGTGCTCACTGTTTGAAGTAGCCCATGCCAAACATTGGGTACCCTGTGCCAAACTCTGGGCATCCTCACCTTATGCCTCTTACCTCAGCATTGGTTACCCTATGCCTAATTCTGGGCTCTTTTACCTAATTAAATATCCCCTTCCATGTTCCTTTAGCCTAAGCTGACAGTGAGTCATATTTGATTGCTCTAAATGGATAAGTAAGCTGAGATTTATTCTAGTGACATTGGAGTCGTTCTGTTCATGGATCCTCTTTAGGCACTAGTTACAGGTTATAAAGATGAGTAAACTTTATTACCCTTCAGGGTTCAAAAGAACATACGATGGACGGATGGAGTACAAAAAGAAGAAGAAAGAAAACTTGAAGACACAAAAAGCTTGTAAGCCACTAGTACAAACAACAACACCATTAACTAAAGAAAAAATATAGATTTTTCGGGGTGGTTGTTCGCCTGACTTCTCTTCAGCTTCTTATACCCATTTCAACGAGGCTTAATTCAATCAATCAATCAGTCAATGAAATTTAATTCCAAATAGCTTAAAGCTAGAAGAGGTGAATAAATGTTTACGAAAAACACAAAAACGACAACAAATTAACTAATACACTTTACATGATATGGCCTGTAATAAATGTTGGAATGAAACTGTGTAAAAATTGGGTTGCACTTTTTCTTTCAGCAACCCGGAGACATCCATTATCGTATACACAGGAGATCACGTAGCTCCAGAAGATCTAATAGCAAATGCTTCGAAAAGGTTCAATGTGGAGATTCAAGTTCAAGTTCAGTTCCGGTATTTAAGGAGGAGAGCCTGGGTCGAAGCATCCAGATACCCTGTCTTCACTTTGCTAGGTCAGAGTCTGGGCTCTATGTGGCTGGGCCTGGAAGCACTGTTCCTGTATGTTCCTGGTAAGGAATTCAGGTACTTATTACTTATTACGTTGAAATTTTCAGTACATTTCTGCGATGGGCCTGATGTTCCAGTCTGACTGCAAGTTGTTGCACCCGACCACGAATTTGGGAGTGTATGTGACTTTTCATGTCCTCGGCAGGATTGTTAGCTCTGCTGTTTTTTATACGAGTTCCATTCCCACTATTTGTCTCTTCATCATAGAACAAAAACTCTTACCCTCGTTCGGCCAGAATTTGGACTAGATTCAAGACGTAAAATATATAGACACACGAATATTACTTATGTAATGGTTCATACCGTTAGCAAAGACCTAGACCTCCTCACCAGAGCCTAGGACAACGACATCGACCTCAGAGAGGTGTCTCTAAGTGGGATCGAGTGGGATTTGGGACACAGACTTGTGCATTTGTAAGAATATGGTGTCATGGCGAGATACGTGCTAAAAAAGTCATACGATTTTCAATTGTTGAGTGGCTAGGCCAATTGAATTATTTAATGAGTTATGACAGTGGCGAAAAATCCTAGGTCACTAATCCCACTAAGCCTTCAGGTAACTAAACAAGGTTCGGCGCGTCATAAGGACATGGGTGTAAACCCAGAGTGACGGAAAATACCTCGTGGCGAAGAATCACGGTGGTGCTAAAGCACTGCTATGGTCACCGTACGACTGTACTTGCTTGGCGGGCGCTTCTTAAACAACATTGACAAGAGGTCTTTCCAGAACAGTCTGATGAGCTGCTGGAACGCCGTTCCAGCTGAAGTCGTAATGAGTGACTTTATCAATGTTTTGAGAAATATTTTTCTGGTGAACTTTTTTTTCTTGTTATTGATGTTATTTGTTTTCTCTTTTAGATGTTTATATCGACACAATGGGCTACGCGTTCACGTTTCCTTTGTTCAAATACCTTGGCGGTTGCAAAATAGCCTGCTACGTCCACTACCCAACTATCAGTACTGATATGCTACTAAAAGTAGCGAAAAATCTACCCAGTTATAATAATAGCGGCGCAATAGCACGTAGCGCCCGTCTCAGCACCATTAAACTACTGTACTACAAGCTCTTCGCAAAGCTGTACTGCTGGGTTGGCCGCTGTGCTGATATAGTACTGGTAAACTCCTCTTGGACTGAAAACCACATCAACGCCATCTGGAACATTCCCCTGAAAACGCACCGCGTGTACCCACCTTGCGACGTGTCCGAATTTTTGAAAATCTCGCCAATTCCGGATTCGGAGAAGAAGGTGAAGACAATCGTATCCGTGGCGCAATTCCGACCGGAAAAGGATCACGCGTTGATGCTGATGTCATTTTTCGGAATGATACAAGTGATTCCGGATGAGTTGAAGAGCAAAGTCAAATTGATTTTCGTCGGGAGTGTACGAGATGATAATGATCGGAAACGGGTTGAGGATTATAAGGACTTGGCGAAGCATTTGTCAATTGAGGATTATGTGGAATTTAAAGTGAATGTCTCATTCACGGAGCTAAAGGAAGAGTTAAGGAAGGCGACAGTTGGCCTACATGCCATGTGGAACGAGCATTTCGGAATAAGTAAGTATTGAATCGAAAAGTTTACTGTGATTTCGTCTGTTTGAGATTTTTTTTTGCCGACAATCCGTTGAAAGTCGACATAATTATGTAGGCGCTGCATGTTATGTCGTCTTTTCGTTGTAAATCACCTCCGAAAAAGGAGATAGTTTCGTAATAATAATAATAATAATTTGTTGAAAAAAATCGAAATACGGCCATAAACCAGACTCACTTGAGGCGCAAAAAAAAATACAAAAAATCACAAACTATTTTCCTCGCTTCGTTGCATTTAACACAAAAAAACGACCTCGCGATTGGTTCTTTTATTTGTCGGGTTTAAGATACCAGGGAAGCGAACACCATCGACCAACTCAACTGTACCCAGTGAAGGAAGCTCTTGGCACTGTCCTAAAAGGTGGTGAATGGTATCTTGCCCAGAGCAGCAAAGTGTGCAGCTGTAGTTCTATACTTGTTTTTTTCCTATCAGAAACTTTCTTTTTAGACCTTAGTGGAAGAGAGTTATTCCAGAGCTGGAACCAGACCCTAAGGATCTAAGCCGAAATTCCTAATTGAAAATATTATCCAAATCCAAGTGATTTTTTATTTTGTCTATAGGCTACTATAACGATAGGAGTGGCGTTTTTGATCGCCGATTAGTTCGGCGATAGCGTAGCCGTTTGACTTTTTGGCGTTTTTGACGTTCGCCGGAAGACGATAGCCGTAGCTGTTTCTTCTAATTTCTGTTTTTGTGCTCAACGGCTAACGTCTATCGCCTAAATTCCTGTCCATCGCCTATCGGCCTAGGACTCGCCGATAGGCGATGGACGTTGCCTCCAACTCCAACCGCTATCGGCTATCGAAAACAAATAAGCACGAATCGGCAAACTTCCTTTGTCTACCGGGGAAATTTCATCGGCGATCAAAAACGCCAATAGTGTCTCTGATTTTTCCAGTGCTGCCTGTCAGTTTTATATGTGAAGACCTACAGACTGCCATTTTATGGCCAGAATTTTTCTCCGACTTGGCCAAGGTTCTTCCTGGGAGCCAGATAGGTGCTGGTTTATTTTTTTTTTTTTTTAGGAGCCTGGTGGTGGGGGGGGGGGCTGAGAGCACCAGCTCACCTCCGCATCCGCTAGTGCGATGTAGATGGCGATAAATCTCGCTCAGTATTTACGGAACATCGTTGCTGATTTTTGCCTGGCGTAGTGGCTGAGAGACATACGTTCTTATCATTTATCGGTTCTTGATGACGAAAAAGAAACGCAAGCGATATAAAAGGATTCGCAGATATAAAAGACAGCGTACTTTTCTATTTACTGATGTTATGTTATACCCCTTTTTTAGGTATTGTCGAATGTATGGCAGCTGGTCTGATAATGGTGGCTCATAAATCCGGTGGCCCTCTGATGGACATCATTTCCGAATCCGGAACTGTCCGGAACGGATTTTTAGCAGAATACGAGGACGAATACGCGACGGCGATTTTGCGAATTTTGAACATGTCAGATAAGGAGAGAGAAAGTATAAGAGAAGCGGCAAGGTATGTTAAAGCAGTGGTTCCCAACCGGGGGTACGCGTACCCCAAGGGGTACGCGAGACCCTTGCAAGGGGTACGCGAAGGAACCAAAATCGTTCTAATTCGTAACTTCAAAATCTCGCCTAACTCACTTTTGACTGCCGAAAGCCTAATATTACCAGCAGAGGCATCACTAGCCTAAATATTTTGAGGGGCAAGATATTTTTATCGACTGTTTTTCAGAAAAAATAACTGTTTTCACAAAAAAATTGCGGCGCTTCGCTTCTGTTTGGGGAAGAGGTGTTGCCAACAAGTGCGTGACGCCCCTGAGTACAGCTAGCCTACTGCCGTAAAATCTGTTCCTGTGTCTAACAATATTGTTTCAAGAAGAACCAAAGACATAACAAAACCAAGTGATAATTATTGTCATTCAGGTTACGAATTAAGCTAACGAAAACGTTTGCGATGCATTTTGATGAAAGCACGGAGGACATCAAAACCATACACAGAAACAGGCTGACTGAAACTAATATTGCCGTAAATGACGTCGAGCCGAGATTTCATAAAATTTTAGCTAAAAAGCAGCCTTAAGTGTCTCATTGATTTTGTATAAATTTCTACCCATGTATGCCTTATCATTTATGATAATAAGTATCGTCTTTTTAACGTTCTGGAAAAGGGGGTACGCAACATTTTCGACCCTTGATAAGGGGTACGCGGTACGGAAAAGGTTGGGAACCACTGTGTTAAAGCCCCCGAGTTCATATCAGCGAACGGAAATGGGTTTGTTTATTATTTTAATTTTTACCGGCTACCCTTTGCAGTAACCAACTGCCTCCTCAGGGGTTTAACGAACAAGCGTGATGTTTACATTCATACCCGCAGGGCTTGTGAACTAGGGATAAAAAAATATTTTTGCAATTAGTGCGAAGAGACGGGGGGGGGGATACTGCTTGTGACGCTTATTATACTTACTTCAAATCGTATTTTTCTTGTAGATCCTCCGTCCACCGTTTCTCAGACTCCGCGTTCGACCAGGAGTTTAGAAGGACCATTTCTACAATTCTTGATGCGTAATCGTTTGGTTTTCATTTTATTATAGTCTCTAGTCATTTCAGTTTATGACATGAGGAGTTACTGCGTTTCTAGTCCATCTTATCTCCTCTTTAGCCAGACAGTTTCGATTATAGTGTTCTAAAATGCGCCCCAATTCCCACCGTTTCTTTCCAGCCTCTACATTTACCAAATGTGTGAAATTGGTCCTTGATTGGAAGCTCTAATTATTCTCTACAGCGTAATATTTTTTCCGTTTTCGTAGAACGAAGTCGCAGTGTTGCCAAATGCCTTTCTTCTAAACACCAGCTGACACAGGCCAAATTGTTTTTGCGCCAGCTTCCGTTTCCGATTTTCTTTTGCGCCTTTTGCAGATTTATTTGCGTTACAAGGCTAACTCAAAGAGCTTGAGCGTGAATATTTGCATCAGCGTTTTTCTGTCGCATGGATTTTCGCCTTTTTGGGATCCCAAAACGTAAGTGGAGGGATACCTATGACACCGCAAAAGTTGTCCGTCTGTCTGTAAGCACGATAACTCTCGAAGGCAGTGAGATATTTTGATGAAACTTGGTGTGGGGATTCTTTGGGTCAAGAGTAAGGTCGAGTTCGTAGATGGGCCCTGTAGCTTTACATTTAGGGGTGGGGGAGGGGATTTAAATTATGGGGCAAGCACAATTTTTTTAAACAGCTAATGTGATAGTCGATTATGGGGTAAGAAGACACGCTGAACACGAATATGAAAACCATTTTCTCGCCGGACAAGTAGTTCGTCCGGAATCCGGCCAAAACCGGAAAGTTTGTAAAAAGTAGAAGTCTTATTTGAAGTTGATTAGATGTTCGTTATAGGGGTAAGAAGGCATGCTGAACAAGAATATGAAAACCGTTTTCTCGCCGGACAAGTAGTTCGTCCGGAATCCGGCCAAACCGGAAAGTTTGTTAGAAGTGGAAGTTTTATCTGAAGTTGATTGGATGTTTGATGTGGGGGTAAGAAGGCATGCTGAACAAGAATACGAAAACCATTTTATCGCCGGACAAGTAGTTCGCCCGGAATCCGGCCAAAACCGGAAAATTTGTTAAAAGTTAAATTTTTATTTCAAGTTGATTAGATGTTGGATATAGGGGTAAGGAGATACGGTGAATCCGTTTTTGAGCTTTAGTTTTTCGCCGGACAAGTAGTTCTTGAATTTCGCCAGAACTGCAAAATTCACAGAAGTAAGCTAGGATCGTTTCGATCGGCTTATAGAGGTAAACGCACATGCTGAATCCATATCTGAGCTTGGATTTCTTAATGATTAGCTGTTTGGCCTGGTGAAGACTAGATCTGGCGAAGACAAAACCTAACTGTCTGGATCAAATATTGAATTTTTGGGATCCCATCGGAACCTTTGGTCTTGTTTACTTTGTTTTGCGCCAGGCAATTCTTCAAAGAAGAAATAGAAGTAAGTCAATGACATTTGATATCAGTTAATTTGGTCAGGATGGATGTATGTTGAGGTTCGTCACGCGATCCTTGTGATTTGGACTTTATTTATACAAGTTTGCTAGGGGTGGCGCAGATAGTAAAAAATAAATATCCGGAAAGGCAAATGCAAAAATCAGAAGTGTGCCGTTAGGGTGAATAAAAGTGACATATGAAGTTTTGGTTCACTTCAACTGACAAACCATGTGTTAACTTCGCCAGAACAGATGTTCGTTTCCCAAACCAAATGATACCTTTCTAAAATAAATGTTTCTTCCCAGACCAAATATTCATTCCCAAACCATCTGTTCGTTTGCCAGACTGTATATTCGTTTCCGAAACCTTCTGTTCCGCTTTCAAATCGTCTATTTATTTCTCAAATCCGCTGTTCGTTTCCGTCAAAATCATGATTTTCAAGTTTTCGCTCCATCGCGTCTCGGAGGCTCCGAACATTACGTCTCGCAGATTGAACATTAATTAATTAGTTAATTTATTTTTTAACCCGCTAAATGAACAAAAGCGGAGTATAAACAAAAAAGAAAAATACGACAAAGACGACTAAATACACAACACAAACACTTGATTATTTAAGGAGGCGGACAAACCCATGATGAGCTGGGAGAGCCTTCACTGTCTGGGGGAGTTTATCAGCAAGCTCAACTAGCTTTCAGGTTATATCTGGAAGCCCGAAAACTGAAAACTTTCTAAAAAAAATAAAAAAAATCGTATCGGCCGATAGGGCCTGTGTTTTCGCCAACATTGACGTATCGATAATATCCTTTTTCCTCCTTTTACTGCGTCCTTTACTGTTAGACCAAATGAATATTTCGGTCTGGGAAAGAAACATATGTTTTAGAAAGGTAACATTTGGTTTGGGAAATGAACATTTGGTCTGGCAAATTTAACATATGGTTTGTCATTTCTCAGAAGCAAACGACACTTAAAATCGTTATTTCATTTTCATGTTCCATCGTATTCTCCACTTTCACCTTTTAGAGGTTCACGTTTTCGCCCAGATGGCGGTTAAACTCGACAGAAGCCTCATGCGAAAATGTCACAGGATAATGGCGAATGGCATCTTCACGAAAATTTGCTGAGCTCGACCAAAGCTTTCAAGGCAGATGCAGTTTTATTAAGCAGTGTTACCCGAGCATTTGTTGAACAAACGTCATGTCTTTATGGCGATTGCGCTTTGACTGATAATTTTTGAAGCGCTCTTCGCGATTGCATTGGGTGATAAAACAACACTTAAAGTGGCTTATTTTGCCATCTTTACGAGGTCAGAAATATTTTCGAGAAGTTTACGTCCGTTAAGACTTCCGACCGGAACGGAGCACAACCATGCACGGACAGAGGACTCTTGCCAAGAAGGGCCGAAATATCGCTGGACAAATCTCAGCTGAGTTATTCGTTTAGAGAGCGAATAAAGAGTTTATTAAACTAACAAAAGAAGGAACTCTTCAGTGCCCAGAGACTAGCCTGTAAGGGAAGCAAGCCATCAAACATGCTCGAAAACAGGACCCTATGTCCAAGGCTGAATTTGAAAAAAGGTAACTTTCCGATAATGTACTTTATCCCAAAAAGGTATCAGGAAAACACTGTGGTGTCATTTACGCACATGAACGAATTAGAAACAACTCACGTCTATAAGAACAAATTAGGAACATGAAATATGTAACAGCACTATTGGTCCAATTTGAGAAGGCTGAAAAAGCGTGCTTCAAAACCGCCGAAGGCAACAAATTTAAATTACCAAGAACGGAGGCGAAATACCGCGATTTACGAAATTGAACAACTTCGCCCCGAGGATCCGGCGGAAACCGCAGTTTGGCGATGCGCAGCCGCTTCGCGCTCGCTTTCGGCGATAGCACGCGCTAGCATTTCGTCTTCTTCTTCCTGTGATAGCTGGGGTGTTGATGCAGATTGTCGAACCGGTGGATTGGCAGATCGTGAAAGCTCTAAAGCGCGACGCAGCGCTTCGTCTTCGCTCTACAACGAAATTGGCATAAATTCATTGCAAAAAAAAATGCAGAAAACCGTTTTATCAGAGGAAGTGGACAAGCACATGGTGCCTACCCGATAATCCTTACTAGAGGCAAGGCTATGGTTGCGTTCCATGGACTTACTATCACTTACGATCCTTACAATTCTGTTATTAATTTCGTTTTCCAGTCTCCCATGATGAAAAACAAAACCAAAGGTTTCGATGGGATCACAAAAATTTAATATTTGATCCAGACAATTAGCTCTTGTCTTCGCCAGATCCAGTGTTCGCCAGGCTAATCATCTGAGAAAACCAAGTTCAGATATACCTCTATAAGCCATATCTATTCTGACCATACTGATCGAAACTTCCTGCTTTAGTTCTGCCAAATTTCCGGTTTCGGCCGAATTCCGAGCGAACTATTTGTCCAGCAAAAAAAAGGAAAGTTCAGAAACAAATTCAGCGTATCTCCTTATCCCTATAAAGAACATCTAATCAACTTCAGATAAAACTTTAACTTATAAAAAAAAATCCGGTTTCAACCAATGATTTTCACCATCGTATTCAGCATGTCTTCTCCCTCCCCCACCCCTAAATGTAGGGCTACAGAACCCATCTACGAACTCGACCTTGCTCTTGACCAAATAATCCTCACACCAAGTTTCATCAAAATATCTCGTTCCCTTCGAGAGTTATCGTGCTTACAGACGGACACCTTTTGCGATGTCATAGGTATCCCTCCACTTACGTTTTGGGATCCCAAAAAACAGCGTTAAACCATAAACCTTACGATCGTTACAATTTACTGATGACGACGGGAGCATTATAAGAATAACTATTTATTCAGCACAAATTCCCGTCAGGATGGGCAGAATCCGTATCTTTTGTCCGTACTATTATTCTTTTAATTCCGGAGAGGATAATAACTTAACCAACAACAAATAGCTGGCTCCTCCTTTTATCATCATAAACCACAATAACTGTCTTAATAAATGTATTATTTATTCATTATTATTTGTATATGTCTCCAAACTCGTAGAGGATAAAGTCCTCAGCACGAGAATAAAAGGAACAAAATCGATGATTCACAACAATCTCGATTCTTTGGCATTTTCTCCCTTCTTATGGTTTTGTTTCGAATCTTATGGCGAAAACCTGAACTCGCTTTGCACTTTCGCTCAACTAGGGAAGTTGGTAATACGTCCCTCACAAAATCAAATGACGAATTGACGCCAGATGCGCTAGAGAAACAATAACAATCACACGTGAGATCGAGGGACAAGTTGTCTGAAGGGTGAATAAGCGATTAGGCTTTCGCTTCATACCGAGTAGAGTAGAGTAGAGTAGAATTTAATTTAAAAATGGCTTTCACAGCAATAATGCCGAATTTGCATTTCGTGTCAACATAGTCATTAACAAAAGCGTCGTCAGTTCAACATTTTCAACAGATATACAGATACAAAATATATATACAATTTAAAACACAGCCAAGGTTATCTGATTTCCAATGAAAAACCAAAAATTCACTTTTAGTCTTGAGAATTAAAAAGTGTCACGAAAGATGGAACGAAGCTTTTCCTGTACCTTTCGTGTGTGCAATTTATCGGTGTTAATTTAGGAATTTTCTGGGATTTTTCCCGGGGGCGTCTACTTCTAGGAGGGTTATGAACAGGTGGAAAAAGATCACGGAACCTGGGGTCAGAGAAAGCTTGCATTCCGTAATTATAGCACAGTGTTTGTCTCCTTTCCTCAAGCGTTGTGAGCTCGAACTTTTTTAGGAGATACAAATAGGGGAGCTTTCCTTCCCGCCCAATAATACGCAAAGCTCGTTTTTGGATACATTCTATCCGGTCGGAAAGATCTTTAGTAAGGCCAAAGTGCCATACTGGACAAGCGTATTCGAGAATTGGACGTATAAACGAAGTATAAAAATGTAGCAAGTCTGAAGGGGGGGATGAAAATTTGACCATGTGCTTAAGGAGCAATAGTGAGGGGAAAGATTGTTTAGTAATAGTTTCAACATGATTATCCCATTTAAGGTCGTTAGAGAGAGTAACACCCAACAGCTTTACTACCGAAAGTGCTACTTCTTGGGGGATGGGTTGTGAGAACTCGGGAGCAGATTTCAGAAAGCTGATCGTCATAATGTTTGACTTGTCAGTATTCACGGTCATCATTGATTCTGCTGCTTCCTCTGTGATATCTCCGAGTATCTCCATTGCTGAACTTTTTATGTTCCTTCGGCAAACCTCTAGAGCTGAGAGGTCATCGACGAACTTCCATCTCTCTGGTGATTCGGAAGCAAGGGAGTTGATCATGACTAGGAAAAGGAGGGGACCCAAAAGAGTACCTTGTGGTACTCCGCAAGTGGTGGGTAGGGGATCAGAATAAACGTTTTTATATTTTACAACTTGGAAACGATCAGAAATGAAAGAAGCTATCAAATTTACTAGAAACGGGTCCACTTTAAAATCATCCAGTAACTTTTTAATTAAAACCGAGTGACTGATCAGGTCGAAGGCCTTTTTAAGGTCAATTAGCAGTAAGTTGAGCCAAGTGTCCGGCTTTTCTAAGTTCTTGTAAATAGTATCGAGTAAACTTACTAGATAATGAGTGGTGGAAACACCTTTTAAGTTACCGAATTGTCTAGTATCTATTAAATCAAGGATTTTACTTTTAAGCCAATTAGCGAGAAAGCTCTCGTACATCTTGGAGAATATAGATGTCAGTGTAATAGGGCGCACTCCGGTGAAATCATCCTTTCCCCCTTTCTTTTTAATCGGCGTAATGTAACCAAGTTTCCACTGAGATGGGTACTGGCCAGTTTTCGTTATGGAATTAAAAATACTAGAAAGGGGAAGTGTTAATTTATCCGGAAAGGCCTTGATGAGATCAATCGGAATATCACTGGGGCAAATACTATTATTTTTTAGTTTACGGATCTTCTCAAATACATCTGAAGGGGAAATGGTGGGAAAATCTTCTTTGTCGGGAATGGGAATGGGAAAATCACTGGGTAGAGGAGGAATAGTCTGAACAATAGAAGCTAAGTGACGGTTCAAGTCATTGGCTGTCTTGAGTGGTGGCTCATCTAGGTGAAAATCCAGACTCTTGACAGTCTTTCCACAAAGTTGTTTCACCTTAGTGTACCACTGCTTAGGCTTTGAGTTGACCAGTCCACGAACTTTTTCTCTGTAGTAAAGGGTCGTGCATTAGCCCCGTTGAAAAGTCAACTAGTGCTCAGCACTGAAGTCGGAAGCCAGAATTGACAACTTGATTAAGTTTTGACAGAACAGAGTTGGGTAGCGCACAAATAGAGGCAGAAGCATTTTAAACAGTTTCAAACGTGGCTGGGCCTAAGAGGAATTGAAAATAGCCAAACAAACCTGGATAAACGTACACCTGGAAGTAACGTGTCATTGTTTATTTATGCTAGCGCATCTAGCGGCCAAAAATGAACTAATCTGGAAGGAATTTTATGAAGAGCTTATAGAGTCAACTGTAGCTCGTACTTACGTAGTTTCCTTGTACAGACTTTACGCCTTTTCCGCTTTGCTGCTGTGACTTAGCTGGTACTGCTCTGCTCGATCCAGATGGCTGAGCAAGGGCTGCTCGCTTCAACGCTGCTTCTCTGACTGCAGATAACTTCCCAGGACACTGATGGTCAGCGAAGTGGCGGTGTTTGAGGCAGAAGTTTTGCTTGCACTGGTCACACGTGATCGGGACCAACTCCTTTTGCTTGCATTTCGGGAAGGAGCAACGCTTGTCATACACTTTCCGCTTGGCCTGAAAGGACGAAAATCAACGCTCTGGGCTTACAGCACAACTGAAGTGCTGAGCGCACAAAAGTGATAACTCACTTTTTGCTAGTTCGAGATAATCGCGGTCAAAGTTTGGAAAGTTAGTACCTACATCGAAAGCTAGTTATCAACTTTATCGACTGGTTATCTCTGTAGGGAGTGATCTGACGAAGATTCTGAAAGCACAGGGAGAAAGAGCGTAAAAATGTGTACCAGATGGTGCTCTTAACTCAATTTGCCATCACCTTTGTGCGCACAATCTTTTCACGATGAAATGTTTCAGAAATATCTCTTTTTACCATTAGCCTACTTTCCACGTAAAATTGGCGATTTTCTCGGAGCGTGTTCCACCCCTCTACCAATATTAACTATTAGTTACTATTTCCGTTCCAGCCTCACGAAAAGTTACTACGCTGACCGTTCCAACCTTCTCAAAATAGTAACTATTTGCTTACCACGCTCGGGCGCGTTTGTAGTAACTACGCATCTCTGCAACGTGATTGGTCCGATCAGCCCGCGACCTGACCGAAAAAATAAAAAAGCGTTCCAGCCTAGCGTAGTAACTACGGTAACTAGCGTAGTAACTATGGTAAGTAGGGTGGAACACGATCTCGGTGTCGCTTGTCGACTCTACCGAACCTTCCCGCTCTAATACATAGATGGCACTTTATACAAGGGACTTTTAACGTGACTAATGAACCAAGAGCAACTTTTTGGAATTTAGTGTAGAAGTCTAGGACTCCAATGTCGGAGCCACGTAGACAAACCAGGACCCACTTGGCGGGGTCTTTCTACAATACTTCCCGCTCTCCGGTGCGGCGGCTGGACGCCAAATATTTGAAAACTGACTGCGCGGTGGTTAAAAGTAGGAAAACAAGGCAAAACAGAAGATAGACCTATGGTCTACGATGTCTTACAAAATGAAAGACTACAGTTTGAAGCTTCTCATGTCCTTATGTGTGAAGTAGATGTTCGTCGGGCCTTGAAACTTTCTGCGAAGTTGGCGTTGCGTGACAGTCAAAACTCGGCTCGGCCGAAAAAGGGCTAAAAACCCGTATCGTAAGTAGGCTACACAACGAAACTATGGCGAAAGGCCGGGATTTCATAAGCTAATAATCCCATGAGGGAGCTAGGGATAAAATAAAAGGCAGAATAAGCAAAAGGGGTTCTCTAAGTATTTGAAACACTACGAAACATTTTTCTCGGGTTTTCGTTACTCGACTTTATGTCACTAACTTTCGGCCCTCCATTATTTTTCGTTTAAAGAATATTATGATCAAACCTTGAGCCTAGTTAAAGGAAACCTTCGTACTACGTAGTGTTTCTGCTAAGATGTTCTCATATAATTTACTACTTTAAAACCCAGGTCTGCTTACAGCAAATTACAGAAGGCTTTGACTGTCGATGACAAGCGCGGCAAAATTTTTCTTCTGACCAATAAACTTCTCGGAGGCAACAGTCGGGAGCCCGATGCGTCTCGTAAACAGAACAAACACGATAAGCGTAAAAATCACTGTAAAGCCAGTAAGGGAGATAGAATATACTTATGAAATGCATCTCGGGATTGAGAATTGAGATATGACGGGCGCAGAGTGAATTAGTGAATTAGTTCTTTGTCTCGGGAGTTCTCACCGGTGGTCTCCGGTTTTTCTTATAAGGCGTTTTTGCATCCATCGGTGACTACTCACCAGTCTTATAACCCGTTCTTGAACTAACCGGTGTCCGGTTTTTACCTCACCGATGCGGACTAACCAGAACCTGCTCGGGAGCTCGGTTTTACGCGAGAAGTTAGCAAGTTTTCATCAACTCGCTGGTGGACCAAAACACGCGTTATAAGAGAAGAACCGGACAAACTGGTGACAAAACGCCAGAGACAGACCGGAGTGCAACGAACGCAGCTAGTATCATAGGTACAACGGGGCCTTTAAGAATTATCAGCAACACAGATCATGAAGCAACCTATACAGTCCAAAGACAGTTGACAGCACTTTATACGCGCATGTGTGTGTAATAAACGACTCCAAACACACACACCACTACGTTTTGGCCTACGAAGTAGGGCAGGGTCGTAAAGTCCCTTCCCTGCAGTTCTGACAAACGGTAATTTGGTGAAATAAGAATTACTTGAGCTTGGAAGGAAAGGGGGAGTACGAAACTGTTTTAATTTGTGGATGTGTTAGTCGTACGGACGTAATCATGATTATAGTCAAGTAGCCAAAGGTTCAAGTGGTTCTGCCATTTGGCCTCAACTCTCTGCCAAATTGGCTCTTTATGTTGTATTTAGTTTTTCAATAAACAGAATTTGAACTTTACAGCTATTGCGATTGCGATTCCGCTATCATATGCTGAAAGTGTGATAAAGCAAAATTTGCAAAATTAAAGGATTGTGGTGTTTTGCTGTATTTAGATTAGTCAATTTTCAGAAACAATCAGAAGAGATTATCTCAAAATGAACTTCACAGAATTTACTGTGAACCTTTATCACTACTATACAACACAGTAATAGGGGAAAACATATAAAGCATCATGCCGTGCTGAGAATAAAACAGGGTAAGTCATTAGGCCAGAGGCGTTACTAGCCAAAATGTTTGGGGGGGGGGACGAGGTATTTACCGACTGGCTGGTCATTTTTACCGACTGGTTTTGCAGATAAAAACGACTGTGTTGACGAAAAATCAGCTAATTTTAAGAAAAATCAAAAATTTTTACGAAAAACCGACTGTTTTTAAGAAAAATCGACTGTTTCTAAGAAAAAAATCGACTGTTTTTAAGAAAAATAGCGGCGCTTCGCGCCGACTCGGCTATTTTTTACCGACTGGCCGACAACATTGGGGGGGGCGTCCCCCCCTCCCCCCCCCCCCCTAGTAGTGACGGCCCTGATTAGGACATAAGCTGGGAAGATGACTTACCTTTGCAGGATCGGATTTGCAGTCCCTGTCAATATGGTCGCTGACCGCAATATCAGGGGCTTCCCCTCGCTTTCCAGGCACAGGAGCGTTGCACAGAGGGCAGCAAGGCACTTGAACATCATTTTTCAGAGCAGAACCACAGGAATGAGCTTCATATTTGTAGTGGTCACAGCTTGAATTGCAAGAACGTTTTGGTATAACTTCATCTGGCTTTACCAGTATCAGTGGACAAGTACAAGTTCAGACAATACTCCGCCTGCATCAAGCAGCCTGTCCCAAGCCAGGATAAAGGAGGAGGGACCGTCGATCTGGGGAACTGACGGTGAATCAAATTCCCATGAAACGTTCAATGAGAGGTGGTCCAAGAGATATTTCGTTCGGCAACTCGTGGACGCCGGATCGTCTGGTCCCGTTACAAGTACAAGTAAGTAAGTTCAGGCAATATGAGACATGCTTGGTGCAAGAGACCAAAGAGTCAAAATCCATAAACCAAAATGCTGCTGACAAAAAGAAAATAGCTGAGATGAAACTGGAACATTGACACAATCTGAGGGGTTAACCACTCCCCAGCACCTGCTGTACACCCGACACCGGCGGTCACCGGCCAGCAACGACCACAGCTTACGTATCTAGGCAGTTCTGCAAGCTCGATTTCTTTTTGGGACACAGTGGCGCGGGAGCAACAGCCATGCGAAGTGCAGTGACGTCGTGAATAGATAGGTAATCTGAAGCAGCCAAACAAAATTGCGCTCCCGCCTATGGTGTTCGGGTACGATCTACGCGTTAGGAACACAGTGGCGCGGGAGCAACAGTCATGCAAGTGCAGTGACGTCGTGAATAGATAGGTAAGTTGAAGCAGCCAAACAAAATTGCGCTCCCGCCTATGGTGTTCGGGTACGATCTACGGAGGTGCCAAGTTCAGAGCTGTGTACCAAAAGCTTCTCATGGGGAAGATAGGAGCTTGCTTAACTGCCTAGATACGTAAGCTGTGGCAACGACCGAAACCGGTCATAAATTAGACGATTTCCGCTTCTAACCATGCTTATTTTAATGTTCTATTTTATGTGGCAACTGGTGCTGGCACAGCAGCACCAGCACTTGCTGTACCCTAAAATTGAGAGTGGGTAACCCCTTGGGAGAATACCAGAGATGAAAAAGTCACACACAAGCTATTCCGCAAACTTGTTGGCAAGGAAAACTGCTCTACAAAGAAATGAATATACTGCTAAAATAAGACTTCTAGACCTGATATTTACTTAATCCCTGTGATTCTGAGGTGAAAGCACTCCGCTACTTGGAATCTTTGTGAATTGCTAACTGGAAACCATCATTGCATTAAAAAGCATCCTACATGAAAACCAATATCTTGTGTGACTCACCAATATGTCTTCTTACAAGCATCACACTTGACAGGCAGGAAATCTGAAAAACAATTAACATCAAAACAAACAAGGAGGAAACAAACAAGAAATGTCCACAAACACCAGGTAGGTATTATACATAGAAAATAAATCTACTGCTGAAAATTTTACTTTTTGTGTGGCAACTCTTCATCTTTGAATCTAACTTGTTTAGGTCCACTCTTTTGTTTCAGCATTTTTTTTGGTCAAGCTTGTACCACACTGCAGTTACCCTAAATTACGTATCCCTATCATATCCTAAATGATCATAATCTCACAGATTATGTTGTCATCGGGAAATATCCAGAAGGACAGATATAGGACAGGCGTATGTCTACTGACTGGCTACAAAAGACAGGCTAGCACAGTCAACCATTAATTCCTGATTTAGGGATAATCTATAATAATAATATAATGCAAAAAATAAGGCACATGGCCTCTACAACAAGTAGGCTATATATGGGGCCAAATGCTGGGTACTGTAGAGCCAGAGTAGAGCCTCTACTGTACCTCTACTAGAGGTAAAGTATGTTTACCATACAGTACGTACCTCTACTAGAGGTACAGTATGTTAATCTGAACACCTACAGTACTTAAACTTGAAGTCAGTGCAGTTTCGGGCTAAAAGGTAGAATGAAGATCCAAAACTGTCCAAAACCCATATATAGGTGTTGGTTTCAAGGGCCCTCCAGTTCAACTTGTTGAAATCAGTTCTACTTGTTTCAGGGGCCCTTCATTAGCTACTCTGCTAACTGGCAGATGACTTTTGTCTCTCCTCACAGACAGCAAGTGCCGGAAAACTGCACTGCTCAAAGCAGTCTAGTACACTAGCCCCTTTTCAGGCATGGTGCTCAAACGTCTAGCACCATGCCTGGGTGCTAGACGTTTAAGCACTGTACCTTGGATTTCATGTATAGTGCATGGATTTCAGTATACAGTGCATGCTGAAATTACTACCAAGAATTAGAGAAACCAAAGACAATCCTTATCATATTTTTCATAACAAAAACAAAAGGACGCGACTGATGAGGGAGATAAAAAACCTCATTTCCTTTTCTACATAGTCAAGGGTTTTGCATGCAAAGTGTCCTGTGCCTCAGCTTTTTCTACCTAACAGTCAACCAGAATATTGGCTCCTAGGGCACTCTACATGGAAAATAGATAGGCTGCTGTCAGGTTTTTCATCTCCATCATCAGTCGCGTCCTTTTGTTTTTGTTAGGAAAAATATGATAAGGACTGTCTTTGATTTCTCTAATTCTTGGTAGTAATTTCAGCCCTATCCGAGCTGTTGATAAGTTGTGGTGACAGAAACTGTGTTTTCATGCATGCACTGTATACTGGAATCTATGCACCATACATGAAATCCAAGGTACAGTGCTTGAACGTCCAGCACCCAGGCATGGTGCTAGACGTTTGAGCACCATGCCTGAAAATGGGCTAGTGTACTAGACTGGCTCAAAGTAAAAAGAATGTTTGAATAAACTGAACTCTACTCTAAATGACTTGAATCTTGAATCCATGACCTACAGTAGAGGTATGCTTGTGAGAACGTATGTTGCCATTTTCATGCACTTGCTGTGTCTAAAACTAACTACCAGTTGGCCAAAGTAGGTAAGAAAGGCATCTGAAAACACCTGTATAGGTATTTTGGATCTTCATTCTACCATTTAGCCCAAAACTGCACTGCTTAGATTAAAGTAACTGTTTACATAAGAATACCTCTACTGTAGTTTACCAGCAGGCTATAATACTGGAGAAGTATCAAGAAGTATCCAACCAGCATCCTGCCAGCATCCAACCTGAATTTACAGTACACAACTCAAACCTAGCCTAAAAAGGTTGGAAGGAAATTTCAGTGCAGTCCTAACAACAAGGTCCTAACTGTCAAGAAGGAAACCCTGCAGTGATCCAAGACTTGCCCAGCACCTGTATTTGCCTGAATTAGACCTGTTGACGTTGTATTAGACTGTATTAGACTGCATAGAAATTTCCTTGTAAGAATGTAAGGCCAGGGTATCATCAGCCAAGTTTTTAGGTCATATAAATTCGAGGTTGAATGCCCCTTCTGTACCTATTGACAAAATCAAAACTAGAAGCTAACTTCTGATTGACTTACCCAGTCTATTGCATGACGTTGAAGAACAGTGTTTCCCCAAATCAGGAAGTTCCATGTTGCCTCTTCTCTCTACTACAGTCGTGCTGTGGTAGTAAATTTTTTTCCTACCCTGAATGAGTGAGAGTCACTTGAATTTTTGTTGATTCTATCTGATTCTTTCCCAACTCTGTCTGAACCAGCTCTGAGACTGAACCTGGCAAAGTGAATAGCAGACTAACAAAGAAGAAAAGCAAAGCAGATGCTGGTAAAGCCTATCTATATAAGCAAAAAGTTCTAGAACAAACTAGATCCTGCTCCTAGTCACTGTGGGTGACATCAAACAATGATTCATTTGAATGATGATATAATTCTTGTATAAATTCATGAATCATCAGTTTTTCTTCGCCTTCTTCTCGGTTTCAATAGTGGCGAGGATACTCCGCCATCTAAGAAGATGCTTTGTTTCAATCCGCTTGTAGCTTCTCTCTTAGATGGCACGTTAACAGTGATTTTTGCTGAAAGAATCTTGGCTTGCTATTCCTGGGATTGTCTAGTTCACAATTACTACATGCCTATGTCCAAACTGGCCAAAAGACGTTTTTTCAGCGGCATAATTAGGGACGGGAGGCCCATGACATCGTAACCATGACTGTGACCTTGCTGTGACCAGCTAGGGACCCATAAATTTCGTGTAATTCCCCGCCATTCAGGGGGCTTGTCAATAAGATATTTCTGATGCGCTCTTGACCGACCGTCTGGTAGTTCGAGAAATACCCACGGGGTAGAATACGCGACTATCCAGATAGACAAAATTTGGGGTTGGCTGCTGGCGCCTTGAGGAAGGAGTCTCTTTGGCGCTCACGTCCAATGAGGCAAACAAGAACGCCGATTCGACCCAAGCGGAATATTTGGAAAGTAGGAGAGGGTCGGTCAACATAGCAACATAGAAGCATAGGAAATGACATAAGCCCCCTGAATGGCGAGGCATTACAGGAAATGTATGGGTCCCTGCTGTGACTAAGGGCAGCCGTCAGTCAATCGATGTAATTTTGCTATCAGTTCGAAATTAGTTCTTACCATCATGATATTCATGTAAGAGGGGCTAGCTACACGGAACTCTTCGATGAGATGGATTTTTCTTGTCCAGGCCCCCCCCCCCCTGGACAAGAAAAATCCAATATACTTGTATATACTAGCAAATATACTTGGTAGCAAATACTTGGAAAACCCAACAAAAATGGAACGAATTTGACGAATATTTTCGTTACTGGAGATGGTTCAGAAATGGGGAAAGAAACAGAACACGGGGACGAGAATCTGTGTGCCGATGATAGCCTCAGCTACCGTCGGTATTAGGCCTAACCAGCGTCGTCTCTTGCCGCCAGTTTGCCGACAGATTGCTCGTTACCTGTCAAGAGATCTGGCAAACTGTCAACGAGGAAGCATTTTGGAAAATGTTTTGTTTGATATTTATCTAAAAAAAAAGTATAATTTTCGACAATACGAATTCACCACTACCAACTAATCCTACTAAAATTCTCTAGGCGCAATGCGAGTCACCCGATCCTTGAACCCTTGACGCGCACCGCTGTTAGAGCGAACGTAATACTGCATCACCTTGCGATGATTAGCCTGGTCTGCTGATGATTGATTGCTTCTTTTCGTCAACGTTCCGGCTCTCTGATAACTTTATTTTTCTTCGACGTCTGAAGAAGTTGGCAGAGACACATGAGGAGAAATTAAATAGAAAACCGCTTCATATAATATAATCAAGGACCAACTTGCGAGTTATACGAAAGTTTCCAATTATCTTCGTTATTTGTTCTGTATATTATGTAAAGTACTAGTGACTGGCCCTCACTTAATTCAGCTGAAGCGGGGTATTTGCAAAACTTCCATCAAATTTAAGATGGACAACTCTGACCGCAACGCAACATGGCGATTACCTGTTCTCATGATTTCCTTTGTTTGCCACGGGGCAAGATAACTGGTCCTCCGTCAAAAACTAACTAAAAATAGTTTATTCTTTACCTGCGGAGGCAGAGGTTTTACGAGCCAAAATGTTTGGGGGGAGGGCAAGGTACTGACCGACTGGTTGGTCATTTTTAACGACTGTTTCTGATGCGATTCCGAGTAGAAAACAAATTACGTGAAAATAAAAATTTCGGAAAATTTAGCGTCTGAAAATATACAACTAGAATGGAGACAAATAATGAATGGGCAACTGTTATAAAGGAGTAAAATATCGAAGCATTCTAACATTTGCAATGTCTAGATTACCTCATCCAAGTTCGAGACTAGGCACGATCTTCGTATCTTCTAGTGGCACGATTCGGTAACACCCTTACCACTCTTATGGGCAAGCTATGAGAAACCAAGTAGTCTACGAATGTCGGGCGGCCGAAAAGTCCTACGGTTCAAAGATGAGCGAGCTCATAGGCATATTCTCGCCGTTCCCCGAGGACTCCTCGGGGAATCGAAGGGAACGGCGAGAATACAGGGACTCACTCCACGCGGACTCCGCTCACAGAAAAAATACAATTGACAAAATTAGTCTGGATCTTCTTTATTTTTGGTTTTGTTTATTCTGATTATTTTAAATTAATTTTACATTGCACCAACACCAGCAAAAATTGATTCCCCCGCACTGAATCACATATACAAACCCCTTTGACCCTCGAATGCACTAGCTCTTTCCGATGTTAACAGAGTGATCCGATGCAAAGAGTGACGTCACCCCACGCGCAGAGCTACTAGTGTGAAGAAAGAGGTAGGGGTTTTACAAAAACTACTAAATTCTCAGGATTCCCTCGCCCTCTACTCCCTCCACGGTGGTCGGATCGGGGAAGTGACTATTTGCAAGTTAGTTTGGTTGGGTCCCTGATATGCCTGCCAAGTTTCATCGTCCTAGCACATCTGCAAGTACCCTAACTCGAAATCAGCGGACCGACAGACCGACCGACAGACAGACCGACCAACCGACGTAAAAGTGATCGGTATATGGCACTTGAGCGAACCTGCAAGTGCCATAAAAACGCGGGGACTCATCAAGTGGAGTCCTCGGGGAACGGCGAGAATGCGCCTTTAGTTCTGAAAAGAGACGTCACTTATGGGGCGGAGGGTAGGCCTCTCCCCCAAAGTTGTCGGCCAGTAACGCCTTTGCTTCTGAACAATATTGGCTGATATTACGATCAAAAAGAAAATATGCAGCAGTAGTCATTTCAATCAACTGGTAATCGTTTCTCTCCCATTTTCGCCACATCAATTTTCTTTTTTGAATGAACCACTTGAACTTGAACAGCGTATCGTTTTTTCACACCTGACCGTCCATTTAACACAGCCAAAAAATCGCCCGACCACCTTGGGCCTATCGTGTAGCGGGCAATTGACGTAATTAGCAATTAAAGTACCGAGTCTCCTCTTCCCGCCTCTTGTCAGATAGCGTGGACGAAATTTTCAAAAGCGAAAGTCTCGCATAAAACGGTCTCGGTGAAATTTGTTAAACGCTTTCGTCATGAAGGGAGGAAGACTGTCTATGTTTTTCGTGTGTGCATGTGTGGAATTGGTGTTCGCTGCGCCTTTTTCGGATATTGAGCCGTCCTTTAACGGGCTGGAGGAGGAAGAGGCACCCCGTGCCAAAATCACCCCAAGTGAGTACGTACTTGACCTCAATTCACCGTGCCTGTAAAAGATTTTGGGTAAAAGCCAGGCTTCAGCTTTCAGATTTTTCTTCCGGATCCAGCCGTTTTCGTCGAGACGGATCTGGAAGGTGAAGACAGGCCAAAGTCCAGGGTTGCCACTTGACTCTAATAAAATGCACTACCCAATTAGCAAAAAAGTACTACCAGGACCAGACCAGGACAGAAAATGTACTAGCTAAAAAATAATTTGTTGCCCATTGTTTTCCACTGTAGCTGCTGCAAATCAATCTAGCATGGCCCTACCAATATGACCCGAATCGAATGAAAACTGGGTAAAATACAACTAGGCCCATGTGAACTTTGACAGAAAGGATGTTTTTTTCGAATAGTAGCCTACTACCTTTCTCAAAATGTACTGCGAAAGTACTACCGTTTTCAAATGTACTACCAACTCGCCACTTTGGAAAAAATGTACTAAAAAGAGTACAATTGTACTACCGGTGGCAACAGTGGGCCAAACACGTCTGGAAGTCCGGTGTGTTGGTCTGTTGGACCAAAGATCGTGTGTTGGACACCAGATTCCAGACGTCTGGAAGGTAGCATAGAGGTAGCAGTGTTTTAACGCCACCGCGGTTTTCCGCCACCATATGTTTCTCGCCACCTTTTAATTCAGGTAGCGCAGGTAGCCTATGCAGGTAGTTTCAGATTAAAATCTTTAAATGTGAAAAGGGTGTTTACCGTCACCCAGGAAATCTTACGTCCCCAAGAGGATTAGTTCCTCCAGAGGGTAGGGTCAAATTTTGTCAGACCTAATATTCTGATGGGGTGTCGAGCGCCAACCGGATTAAGTATCACAGCGATTAAGGGATTATCAGTTACTAACTGGTCTAAAAGTCTTTATAAGAGCAACTGTAACTGCAGAACCCGAACTAAGTGACAAGAGAAATAATCATGGAAATTAACGTTGAGTTAGCGTTGGTGGCGGTAAACACCCTCTTCGCATTTAAGGACTTGGATCTGGAATTGCACGAACCAGCTACCTGCAATAATGAGTTAGCGGAAAACATACGGTGGCGAAGAACCTACCAAAATATTTGACCCCTTCGTCTGACCCAACTAATCCTCTTGATGATGCAAGATTTCCGGGGTGGCGGAAAACATACGGTGGCGCTAAACCGCGGTGGCGTTAAGTCACCCATTTCAGCATAGAGGCAACCCGTTCGAGAGACGCAAAAAATATGCAAATGCAGGAAGCAAAGGGAAAGTGATGGACAGTTGTGATCGGGAAGCAAGAGGTATTTGAAATGTAAAGGGGACATCTAGGAAATGTTGAAGATCAGCGAAATGTTGCTGTCATCATTATCATTAAAATCTGGAAGGGTTGGCTTGACTCTGCGGAAGCCGTGGACGTCTGGGAATCTGGAAGGTGAAGCCTGGCTTTAACCTATTCGCCTTATCCTAGTTCAGCGCTCCAAATGGACATGGTTTCTGTTAGCCTCTGGCCCCCCCCCCAACACTTGTGATAGACATCGACATAGACATATTAAAAAGTCGGATCCTTAAGGTAGTAGAACTTTCATTTTCTATTACTCAAACATTTTCAAAACCTCCATTACCTGGGAAGCAGGTTGCAGATTTTTTACTCATCAGGCTTTATTTTACTATGTCTGTCATAAGGGTTTATAGGTAGGCATTTGGGGATTAACAGAAACTTGTCCGCTTGGAAGCGCTGAACTCGAATACGGCGAATTGTCGTCTCTTTTAGTCTGGACACTTCGATGATTTTACTGGGGTTGTCGACATAACGTCCCCATTCGAAACGTCCCCTGTCGAAACGTCCCCGTCGAAACGTCCCCGTCGAAACGTCCCCATGACAAAACGTCCCCATGACAAAACGTCCCCGTGACAAAACGTCCCCACTCAAAACGTCCCCTGACGAAACGTCCCCGGCTATAGATTTACATCAGACCGGCATTCTCTCAAAGCGGAATAATTTAAGACCACGCATGGGAATAAGGGATTAAAATCGCCTAGGTATATAAATGTTATCTCGAGCAATCCAGGGTTTATTAATCACTTGGTGACTGCACTGACTGCTACAAAATGCTACAGGCTGTTACCAACTCTAAAGTGACTCTAAAGCAAAGCCCAATGATCCGAATCCACGTATGAATTTGTTTCATGAAGGTAAGCAAACTAGGACTTGTTTAGCTTTTGGGGGCACTCTTGACCTACAGGTAAATAGGTATATCTGCATTCACTGGATTCTCCAGTGATACTGATACAGAATTCTAGGTTTGGAAGGCACTTACCGGCCGGCGCTTGAATACTTGTCCACATTAGCAAATTAGTTGCAATGGAGTAAGACTTTTTTTTGTCAAGCGGCCGGTCCTATGTCCGATCTTTCCTGCTAATAAGGAATGTTCCCATATCTGTGATCCACACTGTGAAGTTGTTTTACCTCGATCATGCACCTGAAGATAGAGGCGAACTTAAAAATCTATTCTTGGGGACATTTCGCCACGGGGACGTTTTGTCATGGGGACGTTTTGTCACGGGGACGTTTTGACACAGGGGCGTTTTGACACGGGGACGTTTTGACACGGGGACGTTTTGTCATGAGGACGTTTTGTCACGGGACGTTTCGCCAGGGGACGTTTTGTCATGGATACGTTTCGTCGGTAAGCCTTTTACTGTGGTTACCTGAACTCCGGAGAGCAGTGGCCAATGTTCCGATTCTGAATATCAGAAACCTAGTTCGCCCTGATCCATTTGGCAATTCTCTGCCCCTGGAGAGAGAATCCTCGGAGACAAACTCTATGATCCTTCTAAACTGTTAACATAAGCATACCTCTACTGTACTCTACTAAACTTTTCAATTCTTCTCTTTATTTTCGTTTCGTATTTTGTGTTTATTTTTACACTTTTCTCCAATTTTACCGGTGTTCGCCGAGTGCTATAGAGAGCAACAACACATTGAACGAGTAATTAATAGTCAAAACTCGCTCTGTTCTAGTTCTGTGCGCACCTTATCCCGAAATAATGTCTACCTGCAGAACCGGAAATGGTGTTTCCGCAATTTTAGCGGACGTCGATTCCATCCGGAAGCGTGTCTGCTAGAACGTAATGCTGGGGTAGAACCGGAATCACGGAAACTTCTGTTCCGGCATTCTATTCTGGTCAAATCCGGATATCCGGCTCTAATGCACATTCTAAACAAGATCAGCTATCCGACATTTTATTATAATTCTCCAATATTATAAAGTTCTCCAGATTTTGTTTGCCCGGCGCTATGTTCGATCGTCATCCACTAGCCAGTAAATCAGACGGAGCCACGTCTCTAACCCACAATTGACTAGCTGACATTTGGGCTGGGGTGTGGGGGGGGGCAGACTGGACGTCGGGACGATTTTATTTTTTTCTCCAGGTGAGGTAGCTTTGAATGTGTACTGCCAAGTGTATGTGGCGATGACACTGCGACCCAAATGCACCATAGCTTTAAAACTTTGCTTACCTAATGTAATTCAGCGACACATCTTGAAGATAAAACACGATTAAGGAAAGGTAAAATCGCTCTAGTATCAGTGAAACTGAACTTGTGAGATGTGTTGTTTTCTTTAATTTTTCAAGCAGCGCAGATAGGGAGATCCTGTCTTTTGTCTGCTTAATCTGTCGCGGGGCAAACAAAAACGAAAATTCACAAATATAAATTCGCGATTGGGGACGAAAAGCGGATCTTTTTTACGGATTTATAAAACTTGGCGGAGTTCCTGGAGCTGGAAAAATTTTGTTGTCAAGACATTTAGTATATAATTAATTTTTACGTTAGTGCACATGGCTCACACATTTTTCATTGCAATACCTTATCTCTTTATAAGTTTTGTCTTATTGTAGCCGTTTACGCCGTACAAGGGGTGGACACATGCGGAGGTGGGAAAGGCTATTGCCTCCGTGGGTCCGACTGCACGGAGGTCGATCGCGAGTTCCATCCCGACGACAACATGGGCCACTGCCAAGAGATGTCACATGATATCACCCCCTATGCGGAGTTTGTTTGCTGCAAACACATACCTATCCCCATTCAGGTAGGGATCATCTCTATCGTTCGGCTCCCATCCGCACTATTTCCACATACTTCGATATTCGTAACGATAGGGTTCCGGTAGTGGATTTTTTCGCATGCTATTTTCTCTGAGTCAGTTAAAATCCCGGCATCCTAGCTCTCATCCATACTATTCCGTGAGTTCTATATTCCATGTAAACACTACCGGAATATAAGCTCCAATTATATAGTTTCCGGTATCACCTACCGGCTCCCTAGCTTCTGAATGCATAACTCCGCGAGACTACCGGACGAGATGCTGGTACGATGAAGTTTCCGTGAGCTATTTCCATTTACTACCGGAACGGGAGCCAGCACATACAAGTTTCCGTTAGTGAATGACGTCAGATCCCGGAATCGTAGCTCTTACGGTTTGGTTTCCGTGATCTGTAGCCCGTAGGACATAAAGTATGGCTCCCGGTTCCCTAGACAGTGCCCACAGAAATTACTGAAACGCGGCAACATTGAAAATCAGCCAGGTGCGAAATATTATCGACAGTGCTGTAGGCCAGTGGTTCCCAACCTTTTCCGTACCGCGTACCCCTTATCAAGGGTCGAAAATGTTGCGTACCCCCTTTTCCAGAACGTTAAAAAGACGATACTTATTATCATAAATGATAAGGCATACATGGGTAGAAATATATACAAAATCAATGAGACACTTAAGGCTGCTTTTTAGCTAAAAATTTTATGAAATCTCGGCTCGACGTCATTTACGGCAATATTAGTTTCACAGTCAGCCTGTTTCTGTGTATGGTTTTGATGTCCTCCGTGCTTTCATCAAAATGCATCGCAAACGTTTTCGTTAGCTTAATTCGTAACCTGAATGAGAATAATTATCACTTGGTTTTGTTATGTCTTTGGTTCTTCTTGAAACAATATTGTTAGACACAGGAACAGATTTTACGGCAGTAGGCTAGCTGTACTCAGGGGCGTCACGCACTTGTTGGCTACACCTCTTCCCCAAACAGAAGCGAAGCGCCGCAATTTTTTTGTGAAAACAGTTATTTTTTCTGAAAAACAGTCGATAAAAATATCTTGCCCCTCAAAATATTTAGGCTAGTGATGCCTCTGCTGGTAATATTAGGCTTTCGGCAGTCAAAAGTGAGTTAGGCGAGATTTTGAAGTTACGAATTAAAACGATTTTGGTTCCTTTGCGTACCCCTTGCAAGGGTCTCGCGTACCCCCGGTTGGGAACCACTGCTGTAGGCTATCTGACGGACTTTCTTTGCCTGAATTTAGGATAGGCGTAGTCGCCATATTCCAGTTCAGCGCTCCCACGAGCATTAAATTCTACAAGCCCCCCCCTCACGCGTGTGACGTGTATAAACGCTTGTCTTCAGATATAGTAACAAAGATTCACAACTTGTTGAGTAGATCTGCAATTTACTTTCAGAGCAATGGAAGTTTTGCACTGTCTTTGGACTAGTTTTAGGCTAAAGCTAAAACTTTAGCTAAAACTTTAGCTTATGGATCTATGTTTTAGTATCTCTACGTCTCAAGTGTTGATAACGATACAATGGAGGACATGCAGAAACTAGTCCGCTCGGGACTCTGAACCTGAACAGGGCGAATCAGGGAAAGATAACTGTTTCTCAAACCCCTTCGAGCAGAGGAACCCCTTTCTCTCCCCCCCAGCAGAATCTTACAAAGTTTATTTGCGTAAGCGGATTTCCGGCACTGCAAATTCCCCCTTTACATAAAACATTTTTCAGTCTTCAATACAACATCCAGTGGTGACGAGCTGCATAGAAAGCTGTCGGTCATAACGTTCTCCCCCGACCAAGGTCGTGTCCGTTTGTTTGAAGTGTGATTTTTTTTTTTCCAGCGAAGCTACGTCCCTTCTTTTTATTTTCTTCTGATCACTTGCCCAATTATTTCTTTCTTATCAAAGCGGGTGGCGAAAATAATCATCCCATTCAGGCGTTCGATCGCCGTCCAACCAAGCTTAAAGGACACCTGAACAATGAAACCATACTTGAACACACCATGGAGAATACATTCACAGACATGGCCACGGCGAACATTCTTCTCCTGAGCGTGACGTTTTCAAAATAGGGATGTTCGTTTCCGGAGGTTTGCACATGCAGACTCCAAGACAAAAAGCGCAATTCATTCAAATCTTGTACAGCGCTGGCCGGATCGTATTGGAATTTCTTCTAGATATACGTTTGGGCTTAACTGGTTAAAAAATATTCCAGAAGAAGGGTTGATTGGAGACATTTGTTCATTTCTAAAATTGTTCGGTACTGAAATAAGGACAGATGCAAAATGGAGAAAAAATCAAAGCTTGGAAACACTACTTCGTATTTGGATTAGGTTTTCTGCAGGCAATGTTAACGGAAGTCATACAGATAGGGATGATACTTGGTACTCTTCGTTCAGGTGTCCTTTAAGGCGTTTTCCGTGACAATCCAGTTTGACGATTCACAATCCGGATTATCCAAAATGCGTTTTCTCCGACAACTCAGATTATAAAAATCGTTTTCTCTGACAATCTGACAAACCGGATTCGCTCTTGGATCGTCGATTCAGGAATGTTGTAATGGAGCAAGATCGTCGGAATGTCGTTTTGTAATCTGAGACCAGTGTTGCCACCCAACGGAAATTAAGTTTATTAGACTCCGGAGATTTTTTTTTTACTTACAGATTCTAATAAAATTTACTAACTAAAAAGTATGAATCGGCGAGAAATGCCGCAATCTTTCTAAAGACAGTCGATTTTTTCTTTAAACAGGTCGAATTCTTTTAAAAACAGTGTACATTTCCTCAGAATTTGTGAAAAATGATACAACTTCTGGGGCCTTTTTTTTTTTACTAGAAACTGGAATTTTTTACTAGATTAAAATGGATTCTACTAGATCCTCTAAATTTACTAGATTTTTTTCTTTTTAATAGATCTAGTAAAATTTTCACTGCCGGTGGGAACACTGTCTGAGATACAATCGATTCGCTGTTTTCTCTAGCACATCAGCTATCTAGGATTATAATCTGGGATTGTCGCGGTAAAACGCCTTTCATTTATTTTAGTTCAGGATTTCGCAACCCAAACCGCAATTTCGCAAAAACCATGGGACAACTGGATCACGGACAGACCCGCACAGAGTGTTTCAAAGCAAATTCGTATTCAAACTTTCCATAGAGAAACCAATCTTTCATGGGGGGGGGGGGATATGACGGTTGGCGAATAGCCACAGCAACGGGACCATTTTTTTGCGCGTATTCGTATTTCCATTCGTAACTCCATTTTCCAAGGTCTCTTTGTTGAGGAGATGATTATTTTATTCGACGATATTTTTGTCTTTCTGTACCCTCTATACAGAGCCTTTGTGTGCGATGTGTCCGAATGTTTTTCAAACTGATACTGACGAATATTAAGTAAAATTGGTTTATATTGCTCAAGCTAAGTAGAAGCGGCAAACATCACTATAGAACGAACAAAAGACGACGGGAGTGGGAAAAACGACCGAAAAAGCATAATTGCTAGAGCACGGGTCCTTTTTTGTCCCTCCAATGAGGTCTGTTGATGGGTTTTGTAAAAACTAATTGTGCTACTTAGCCTTAAACCTGGAGCAATGACAAGCCTCTTATGAAAATACGACTCATTGCACACAAGCACTGAGCTGGTACAGGAAATTTAAACACTTTCATCGACCATCAGAAATGACCATCATCTTTCTCGTCTCGGGATCAGACCCAATTATTTCGTCGACGAGCATGACAAACCGAAAGTCACGTTTTCTCTCTGTGATTCGGGAAAGCGCAATCAGAAAGTAGCTTAGTTCTTTAGGTGTCAGCCCTGACATATTCACTATTTGATGCTGTTTAATCTGGGTGTTTGCATCGTCCAGTCAACCGTGGCAGTCGTCCATCCCTAACAAAACAAAAACACAACGAAAAATGACTGTCGTAAAATCCTAACCTTATATGGAAAAGAAATTTGCTTTTCAGTTGTATTCGACTTAAAATCAGATGCACACGATTTTTAAGACACAGGGAATTCATGGAAGAATTATCTACATTGCAAAAATCTAGCTGGGGGGAGGCGCAATCAGAAATTAAAGGACACCTGAACAATGAAACTATACTTGAACACACCATGGAGAATGCATTTACAGACATGACAGCGGAGAGCATTCTTCTCCTGAGCGTGACGTTTTCAAAATAGGGATGTTTGTTTCTGGAGGTTTGCACATGCAGACTCCAAGACAAAAAGCGCAATTCATTCAAATCTTGTACAGCGCTGGCCGGATCGTATTGGATTGTCTTCTAGATATACGTTTGGGCTTAACTGGTTAAAAAATATTCCAGAAGAAGAGTTGATTGGAGACATTTATTCATTTCTAAAATTGTTCGGTACTGATATAAGGACAGATGCAAAACGGAACAAAAATCATTGGAAACATTATTTCGTATTTGGATTGGGTTTTCTGCAGGCAATGTTAACGGAAGTCATACAAATAGGGATGATACTTGGCACTCTTCATTCAGGTGTCCTTAAACCAGCTTTTTTAGTTGCTAATTGATATATATATTCTAATCAATCAATCAGTCAATCAACGTTAGTAACCAAATAACTTAAACCTAGATATTCCTTCAGCCCAAGCAGTGATGTTAAACCTCCTAAAACTCCCCCATAACATACACCCCCCCCCCAATTTCTTTTATTATAGGAAATCAATCTTATTAGAAACTGCAGTTTTGACCGCGAGCTCCTCGCTGTCTGTTGTAAAAAAGATATTCAGGAATAAATAGGACGATTGATTGATGATTGATATATAATTTTCATGAAATGAATATGTTTAATTCCATTTATTTTTCACTAGGGGGGGGGGGGGGGGTAGCCGGAACCCAGGCGAAACAATCCTGTTATTGTTCTCTCCAAATCATATCTGATGCGGTACGCTAGTACCTACATGCAGCCAATATAAGAAAGCTTGCGAGTTGCTGTTACATGTTTGACTTATCGATTCTAGGACCATGGCAACCTATTAACCTGGGGAGACCAAGGGAACGGAACATGGAGTCTCCCCCCTCTTGTCGGTGGTCCCCTTGAGCTTGCCCCGACCCATCTTGATGAGGTGGACGACACTAACATGGTGAGTTTCAATTTTTGGTTCTTTTCCAACTCATCAAGAAATTACGAAGTGCACGAAAACAAAAAGAGGCTCCTGCACGCTGTGAACATTTACGTCGGGCACCTCAACAAAAGCCTAGACAGGTCAAAGAGGGTTTTGACCATTTGTTCCAAATTATGTTCAATTTATATAATTGACATGCGCGTGTGTGTTGTTTGCCTCTATTTCAGATTATCTTCTTTGGCTGCCAAAAAATATTAGGCTTCACAAAAATTAGGGTCGGTTTTTAGATAGCGTAACATGGTATACACGTTGCAATATCACGAAGGAAATAGAGAGAGTAAGATAAATAATGCGCGTAAAGTAAATAAACTTAAAAATTAGAGTGATCTTAGAGTTTTTGCTGACTGCCATACTCCGATTTACTAGCATCGACAAATATAAGCGGAATTTCTTTTTTCTTATCCATTCGTTGTTGTTATATACTCCGGATTATTTGTATTGTTGACAAATATTCATATTAACGGTTTTAACTGAGAATTCCTTGTAAGCTCTGGAATCAGCTGCAAGTATAGGTCGGTTATATTTGTACATTTTGACAGTTCTGTGACTTTACATCCAGAACAAGAGCTGTAAGCTCATATGGCACTTGCAAGGGTTGAGATGTATTATTTGATCAAAAGTAATTTTCGACTGTGCGGTTCAGATGCGCACCTTAAGGGAGCTAGAGAAAAAGTATTTTATCGTTGAACTTGGCTGTAATGATGCGCACTTTAAAGGCACTAGAAATTCATCTGTAAGGAAGACCCTTGAGGCAAAAACGATAGCAGGCTCTTAGGGATCATTGATATATACGTATGATCAAAAGTAATTTTCGACTGTGCGGTTCAGATGCGCACTTTAAGGGAGCTAGAGAAAAAGTATTTTATCGTTGAACTTGGCTGTAATGATGCGCACTTTAAAGGCACTAGAAATTCATCTGTAAGAAAGACCCTTGAGGCAAAAACGATAGCAGGCTCTTAGGGATCATTGATATATACGTATTATCAAAAGTATTTTTTTTTCCACTAATGCGGGTAAAATGCGCACTTTAAGGGTGCAAGAAATTATTTTTTTTTGCATAACCCTTGTGGGACAACTGATCATGGGTTGAGATGTATCGTTTGATAAAAGTACTTTTCGACCTTGCGGTTAAGATGCACACTTTAAGGGAGCTAGAACTTCATTTGTAAGCAAAACCCTTGAGGCAAAAATGATCATAAGCTCATGGGGATGATGGAAATGCATATTTTGCTTAAAAGTATTTTTCTTAATTTGCGGTCATGATTGGTACTTTAAGGAATGGTCGAATTTGAAAAGTGGCGATTTCTAAGCCAATCTTGTCGAATTTCTAATATTCCAGCCAAATTTCATCGTCCTAGCACATCTGGAAGTACCTTAACTCGCGATCACCGGAATTCCGGACCCGCCCCTCAAACTCCCCCCACAGTCGCCGGAGACAATCCGGTTCAGTTTTTCGAGTTGTTTGTTATTCCCACAAATTTCCATCCCGATCTCTCCAGTCCAATCCGGTCACGTATTCCCCCCCCCCAATTGTTGTCGGATCCGGTCCGGACATGAAAAAGATCCCCACATGCACGCCCTCTGTTCAGTTATTAAATTTCACTCGAATTCGATCACCCGTACCAAAGTTACGCATGGCTAAATATTCCGGATTCCCCCTCCCTCCGATCCCACCACGACTATCGGATCGAGTGAATTTTTATTTACAAGTCAGTTTGATCGGGTCCCTGATACGCCTTCCAAGTTTCGTCGTGAAAATCCCAAAAACCGTCATCACCAGAATTCCGGGAAACTCACCTCCACCTCCCCCCCCCCAAGTGTCCGGGTCCAGTCCAAACGTGTAAACGATTTATCTGGAGCAGATTCTTGTTCTTCCCAGCAAGTTTTACTCCGATCCCTCCATTATAACCGTTTCTCGATATTTCCGGTCTTCCCCCACCCCAACTCCCCCATAGCTGTCGAATCCGGTTCGGACTTCAAATGGAACATCAGAGATATGTCATTCATTCAGGTATTAAGTTTCGTCCCAATCCGATCACCCGTTCGAAAGTTACACAACACTCAATTTTCCATATTCCCCCACACTGCACCACACATACAAACCCCTTTGACCCTCGAATGCACTAGCTCTTTCCAATGTTAACAGAGTGATCCGACGCAAAGAGTGACGTCACGCCGCCCGCAGACCTACTAGTGTGTAGAAAGGGGTAGGGGTTTTACAAAAACTACTAAATTCTCAGGATTCCCCCGCCCTCTACTCCCTCCACGGTGGTCGGATCGGGGAAGTGACTATTTGCAAGTTAGTTTGGTCGGGTCCCTGATATGCCTGCCAAGTTTCATCGTCCTAGCACATCTGCAAGTACCCTAACTCGCGATCACCGGACCGACCGACCGACCGACAGACCGACCGACGGAAAAGTGATCGGTATATGGCACTTGAGCGAAGCTGCAAGTGCCATAAAAACAAAACTTTTCTTCGGTACTACAAACCAGAGTAATTTTTGTTAGATAACACTAGAGCAATCTGCCAGCCACAGAGACAGACGGTTTATTTTAGCAAGTTATGACACTCGCATCACTCAGCTCTACAAAATGATTGATTTCGTACATGGCCGAGAGTTTTTATGGCACTTGCCCTTCGGCCAAGTGCCATATAGCGATCGCAATTTCTGTCCGTCCGTCGGTCGGTCGGTCCGGGTTTTGTTAGTTCGGGCACTTCCACATAAGCTAGGATGATGGAACTTGGCAGGCATATCAGGACCCCAAATGATTAAGTTGGAAATAGTCACTTTCCCGATCCGACCATCGTGGGGGGAGGGAGGGGAGCCGGAATCCGGAATTTAGTGGCATGCATAACTTTCGAACGGGTGATCAGATCTTAATGAAACTTGATATTTGGAAAGACGTCATGCTTCAGATGTCCCATATCAAGTCCGGACCGAATCCGATGTATGTGGGGGGGAGTCGGAGGGGGGAACCGGAAATCATGTTAAACGCTTAGAGTGGAGCGATCGGGATGAAACTTGGTGGGAGGAACAAGCACAACCCCTAGATACATCATTGACAGAACCGGACCGGATTCGTGCACTGTGGGGGGAGTTGGAGTGGGGTTCCGGAATTCCGGTGATACGGAGTTAAGTTACTTCCAGGTGGGGTAGGACAATGAAACTCGGCAGGTAAATCAGGGACGCGACCAGATTAACCTGGAAATAGTCAGCTTCCCGATCCGACCATCGTGGGGGGGGGTGGAGGGTGGGGGAATCCGGAATCTTGAGGTTGGCTTAGAAATAGTTAGTTCCCAGATCCGACCATTCCTTAAAGTACTAATGCTAACCGCAAAGTAAAAAAAAATACTTTTAAGCAAAATATACATTTTCGTGACCCCCAAAACCTGACTGAAATGTTCCAAGCCGTTCCATGCGGCATGTAAAAGGCACAATCAGGGCTCCATCTGTTACACCCTGTCATTATATGTTTTACACCCCATCCAATAACCGGCATATACGAAACGATTCCGCTCATACCTAGGAACATAAGCACATAGACCCGTTGTCATTGACATCATTGACAGAACCGGACTGGATTCGTGCACTATGGGGGGAGTTGGAGTGGGGTTCCGGAATTCCGTTGTTACGGAGTTAAGTTACTTCCAGATGTTCTAGGACGATGAAACTTGGCAGGTGTATAATGGACTCGGCCAAATTAACTTGGAAATAATCACTTGCCCGGTCCGACTATAGTGGGGGAGGGAGGGGAGCCGGAATCCGGAAATTTATTGACATTCATAATTTTCGAACGGGTGATTGAATCTTAATAAAACTTGGTATTTGGAAAGACCTCATGTCTCAGATATACCATTTCAAGTCGAGACCGGATCCGATTAATGTGGGGGGGGGTCGGAGGGAGGAACCGAAAATCATGTGACACGGTTAGAATGGAGCGATCGGAACCTCCCGAGCGTCACCGTCGAAAAGGAAGTGCTTGAAAATTTCGCTGATTTTTCCATAAGATGTCAAAATATTTAAAACAAATTGTTCAAATATATTATACAACAGCAAATATAACTAAGTGACCATTTCTTTTGAACGTAACTGTAGTACCAAACAACCCATCACACTGACAAAGCTACTATCCATTCACATCCTACTACGATAACTTGAGTACAAGCTAAAAAGCTTGCAAGTGCCATATGAGCTTGCAGCTCTTGTTGAATTTCTGCACCATGCAATACCATGCTTTGAAACTGTCTCCGCCGATTCGCCAAAGAGTCAATGACAAGCGATAACAAGAAAACGGCTTATTTTTGAAGCGCTCTCTAGTGGAAGTCAGAAATGTGTATGTGTGAAGCATTTTGTAAAAGTTAAAGTACAAATGTGTATTTTGTTTCTTTCTGGTATTTACCCTATTTTTCATAAAAAAGATATCAGTTCACTTCGTTCTTATTATTTCCGGTTTTCCCGTTTTCTATTGTATCTGCCTCCATGGTACAGAAATCGGAACCTCATATCTGTTTACAGTTTCCCAGATATCGGGTCGAAACTTACGGAGCTTGCTGGCAAAATACCCCAGTCTACGTATAAGTATCTGCCCGCCCACAGTGGCCTTACTCGTTTGCTTTAGTTTCTTGTTCTTTTTGTTTTGTGAAGTGTTTGTTTTGTTTCTTTTATTGCTACTCCGCTTTGAGTTTTTGTAGCGGGTCAAAAATAAATTATTATTAGTTAGTTAGTGCCCATTGTGCTTTAACACTGTGAATTCACTGCAGGGGCGGGTAATACAGGCCTGCTTCGGTCTTTTCCTCGCAATGAGCAGCGGCTGAGAGGAAGTAGACGGGCGTCAACTCAAAGCTCAGCAAGTAGCTCTAGCTCTTCTCATATACGCTCTTCATAAAATCCAATACCGAATTATCGCCAGATGTGCTAGAGGAACAATAACAATCACACGTGAGAAGGGGGGACAAGTTATCGGAATGGAGAATGAGTGATTAGGCTTTCGGCTCACACCGACCCGCTAATTAGCCCCGTCGGAAAGTGGTTCAGCAGTCAGCAATGATGTCGGAAGCCAAAATTGACAAACTTGATGTAGACTGATAAAACAGAGTTGGACTGAGAACAAACAGAGGTAGAGGCATTTTATGAAGTTTCAAGTATGGCTAGGCCTAAGACAATGTTGGAAATGGCCAAACAAATCCGGATAAACGTATACCACGAAGTAACATGTCATTGTTTACTTTATGCCAGCGCATCTAGCGGCAAAAAAAGAACTAATCTGGATGTAATTTTATGAAGAGCGTATTGTCGGGGTATGCATAGTCGGTGCATGGGACCAAAGACGGAGGTTTTATTGGCTTATTTTTTCTTGCTTGAACACAGCGGTCTTGTCGCTGGATCCATACATCAGCTGACCACAACATTTTCCCATCATAGTATACTTCGCGGTCGCCCGAATATCTTTTCTAGCTTCTAGTGCTACGCAACTTTCGGCCATCGAATCGCCCGAGGGGCTTAGATAAATATACAGGGTCTTATTGTCGACAGGCCCCCCCTTCTTTGTTATCTCGTACCCTCTCGAACCCCCTTCTTAGTGTTCTCAAAGCTAGCTGGTAGGCCCTTGCCCCTTATGCACTGTGATTATGCACTTATGTACTTTAAAAGTTCGCCTTTTTACGTGTAGACTACAGACGAACGACCTCCCCGACAAGACGGCCTGGGTTCGATTCCTAGTCGCGGCACACAAACCTTTTGTTTTTTTTTCTACTAACTCAAAAGTCGAATTCTCGGAAACTGTCCGGAAACTGCAATGGTCGTAACGAGAATTTTTCTTACTCTCAATATCCACTCAGGGTACATTCTTGATGTTAGCTAGCTCCCCGAGTCAAGTTTGAGTCAAGTTTTCTGTTCCTTTAACAACTTCGTTTTCTAGGTAACTCTGGTGATCAACGGACAGACGTTCATCTTTTCATCGGACACCTTTGGTTCTGTTAGCGACCCCATGGAGCTCTTCCAACTACTCAGCAACTCTGTTGATGGTTTCAATCGAACGTCTGACGTTTTGCGAGAAACCCCACAAAAAATCCATGAAACAAATGACAAGATTGACTACGATGACGAGACAATATTCTCCGACAGTTTAAGTAGCCAGGAACAAGAATTGGTCATAGAAAACGACAAATTCACATTCGACGGAATGCTTGTTGGATCATTCCGGCGCCGGAAACCACTGATGATCAAAATGCCACCGATTCCGATGATGCCAGATATTCTGCAAGAACAAATACGCCAAGAGAGGCAAATTCAGACGCAAAGACAACGCCAAATATACTGATTTTTATTTATCCGCAAATTATTTATTAAAAAAAAGATAAAAATCCAAAGAGCGAGTCGGTTTGGACCAGAATGAAGCATGATTTACAGCAGAGATGAGCTTTTGGCGAAAACTGTCATCTAATCCTGGACCAGGCCCCAGGCCTCCTGTCCAAGGGTCCTGGTTTCGCCCGGGTTATTCCCGTCCTGGGAACTGAACTCCAGTCCCGACAGGCTTACCATCTCACAACCCAGAATCTGCTAAAACTTGCCTTTTTCAATCATCTCTTATAGAGTCTCAGAAATTCAAATAAACATTTATTGTTATCTGTTCCCGATTTAGGCACATTTTATAATTATAATTATTAGCGGACTTTTTCCTTCTCTGTATTGTTCCATAACATTCCGAACGGTATTACCAAACAATCGAATATCTGTTCTCTCGTCATGCACAGTATAACTACAATCACGCTTTTACATAGTCGAGCATTCAATGATCACACTAAAACAATAACTGAAATAATTCAAACACTAAACATAAAAAAAAACGAAATTGATTTTTCCTTTAAAGCAAACCTCGCACTATTTACTGTTTATGTTCCAGTACTGAAAACTAGGCTCTGCTTTTGACAAATTATCTACGGCTTTGGCTGTTTTAAGCCTTTTCCAAGGTCCACTGACTTCTTGCGAAAACTCGGCAAAATTCAGATAACCGGTTTTACGCATCAATAGCATGATACGCGAACACTCATCGGGAGCATAATGCGCATGCAAAATAGTGAATCGTGGTGTGCAAAGATTAGTATGGTTGGCAGGCTTAGAATGTAACATATGAAATTTGGGTCTCCGGGCTTTAGAATTAATGAATGTAGTTACGTGAGTAGGTCGCATTGGCATTATAGACACGACGGGAGGGAAAAAATTGTTCCCTCCTGAGTTACACGCATGGGTTGGATATTTGGAACTGGCTGCGCTGCCAGTCTGCCACCCTCCATGGTCTTGTACTGTAGGGAAATGTGGAAGGGGAAGTACGTGACGATGGATGTGGTCTTCCAGTAGTTGGTTGCCAAACTCAGTAGCAAGTTGACAATGAGCGTGTTCCACCCTTCTAACAATAGTAACTATTTTCGTTCCAACCTCGTGAAAAGTTACTACGCAGACCGTTGCAACCTTCTCGAAGTAGTAACTATCTCATTACCATGCTCGGGAGCGTAGTTAGCGTTGTAACTATCGATCTCTGTGACGTGACTGGCCCGATCAGCCCGCGACAAGATATTTTGTCGAACCAGCCTTAACGCCAAAAAGCCAGGATCCGTGACGTCGTGCGTAGTAACTACGGGACGGAACGGTAAAAGATGTGAGGCCAAATTCGTTAAGAAGGGAAATCTTATTCGGGATTTTCTATTAAACCGAAGTGCCATACCGGACAGCAGTATTAGATAGAGTGGCGAATGAAAGCAAGGCAAATGCGAAGGAGGGCGGGAGTTGCAGATACCATGGTATCTGATTTGCAGTTATCGTGGCATCTGATGCCACGGTCAAAAGGAGTTTTTGCAGTTGTCGTGGTAACTGATATTCAGATATCACGGTCCGACCGTGGTATCTGGTCGTGTTATCTGAAAAGTCATCTCACTTTCATCAAATTTTGTCAAATTGGTGAGAAAGAAGTTCAGCACTCGGTGATGTAACTGGATATCAGTTTTACTTTCGGGATGATTTCGAAAAGTGCAATTTCGGCAATAGTCGTTTTTGCAGCGGACCGTATATCAGATACCACGGTAACTGCAAAAACGGCTAATTGCAGATCCAGTTACCGTGGTAACAGATACCATGGTATCCGCAAAAACGCAACTATAGTTTTTACATGCTTCTCCCACTTGAGATCTCAAGTTAGATGAACACCTAAATTTTAATCTCCTTCGCTCTGCTGTGATCTGGACGGTTAGGTCTGAAAGCTGGACTGGACTTGAGAAAAGAGTCAGTTAAAACGTCTGATTTCTCCTGGTTGACGGTCATTCGGTTGACAGACGCTTCCTCAGTAATGTCAGTCATGATGACGGCTACACTGCTCTGGATATATTTGTTATTATGTCCCCCATCTTTACCATTTTGGTGTTACGATGGGTAAATGAGCACATACACACACAATAGTTGCGTTTTGGCATACCACGGTAACTGGATCTGCATTTTGTCGTTTTTGCAGTTACCCTGGTATCTGATACTACTTTGCTTTGCAAAATCGTTAGTTGCCGAATATGCGGTTTTAGAAGTTATCCCCAAAGAAAAACTGATATCCACTCGCATCACAAGTGCCAAACTTTTTTCCCACCAATTTGACAAAATTGAATACTCGTTGTGTTGGTGATGATGAAACTGAGATAACTTCTTCAGATACCACGATCGGGAACGTGGTATCTGAATATCAGATGACACGGTAACTGGCCAGATACCACAATAACTGCAAAAACACCTTTTGGCCGTGGTATCAGATACCACGATCACTGTGAAAACGACTTTAGACCGTAGTATCAGATACCATGGTATCTACAAAAACGCAACTAATGTATATGACAAAATATTTGTCAAGTAATAGGCTTGTCTCGTAAAAACTTGTGAAGTAGCCACTCGTTTCTTAACATATTCAGAGCGTCTTTACTCGCTATGACTACAAACTGGAATGCTATATTCTAACTTTATTTTTTGACAATCAAAGTAATAACGTACAAAAAACAACAGGGTCACATCCTTCCAGCGACTGGAAAATAAACTAAATGAACGGCAGGCAGTCGCTGCGTCTTCTCTTCGCCGTTGCTTATTTTTTGCCTAATAAAAGAAGAAAATATCATTATTTTTTTTACGCTGCCGGACCAACCACAAAGTAACACAAGTTGCATAACAGATAACATAGAGCGTTTTCCACCCTACTTACCATAGTAACTACGCATGACGTCACGAATTTTGGCTTCTTGGCGTCAAGGCTGGAACGCATTTTTAAATTTTCGGTAAAATACCACTCCACGGGGTAATCTAGCCAATCACAGTACAGATATCCGTAGTTACCACGCTTACTACGCTCCCGAGTATGGTAAGCAAATAGTTACTATTTCGAGAAGGTTGGAGGTCAGGGTAGTAACTTTTCATGAGGTTGGAACGGAAATAGTAACTAATAGTTACTATTGTTAGGAGGGTGGAACACGCTCACAATGACGCGGGGTTCCAACAGACAACACTTGGGATGTAACCTGTAGTGATCTGAAAACGTTATGCATTAAATGTTATGAATAACAAGCATTGCCAGGAAGAGCCGGAAAAGCATCTGCTACTTTTCCGATAAAAAACGTCAGATTCCAGGATAAATCCTGGAAAGTGGAAGCACTGTTACCACTACACATTTACTCTGATATAGCAACGTCATTGTCCTTCGAACTATCAGATTTGTAAATATAGAGTTCGCGTGACGCTGCAAAAAGTATTAAATAATAGAAGAAAAGAGAAATAGGGCCGGAAGCAATGGGTTGCTGATGATCCGTCTTCAGTTAGATACCGTTGTCGAGGTTGTCAAGTCATGGCACAGGCATCAATCAAGGCATAATTTGGAACAAAGTAGATTTCGTGCTGCTATTGAAATTGAAACTGGTTCGTTTAGCAGTAGACCAGTGTTTGGCCAATTGACTGCGGGGAAGAGGACCAAGAAACCTCGCGGAAGAAGAGTGTTGACAACAAAAATTCCCGTCTAGACATTCAGATCCTCTTAGCTTAAAGTTTAACTGAAAAGGCAGCTTATTTTTGCATCCGACATTTGAACACACCGAAATAGTTTGACTCATCTACGGAATTATGTATTTTTTCAGCCGGCGATGTAGTGACAATGTCCAGACTGTTCGCTGCTTGCACAAACACCCAAAATTCACCCAGACGCGGAGAATTTGAATTTCAACAAAGGGCTGCATTTCCAGGGTTAAAGCTCGGAAAAGTTACGCCTGTAGAAAGTAGGAAAATGATGTTAGGATACGTCTTGCAAGGAAGCTGACCATTTTTAGTTTATTTTTCGGCAGTGGCTTACATTTGTAGTTGGTTTAGGCGTAGAGGGACAAGCACAAAGAGGTACCACAAAACCGATAAGCTCATTCGATGAAATCGATTAGCTTTGGATAAAGACAAACGAAGCAATGCATTTAAGTGAATAAGTGATGTGTAACTAGACAGACGGATCTCAGTCCTATTCGGTTAAACTTTAACCTAACTGGCAGGTCATACTTTTATTTATTAGTGTTGACTCCGAATAGTTGGCGATAAAAACAAAGCCGAGTCCTTCTCATGTATCTCTTTGTACACGTCTATCGGATCTCTTTTTATTTAATATTGATAGTGTCTCTGGCCCAGCCGAATAGAGATTCTGACGTCATAGTAAATTAACTTGCCTTGCTCTAGAATTTGTCCCGGGAACATCGGCGAAACGCCACTAATTATCTATCTGAGCCTCGTGGTTAGCGTAGTCCCCCAAAGCGCTCACTCATTTCCTTTGCTAGTAAGTCAACTCGAAAGCAAATTACTGAAAGAAGCAGATTCTGCCAGATTTATATTTATTCTTTCAAACTCCTAGGGATAATCCTAACTCATGATTTAAAATGGAAAGCACAGACGACTAGCATGATAAAGCGAGGGAATGCCGGTCTTCAGATGCTTAAGCTTATGTTCAGGCATGGGGCACCCACTAAACACTTGTTCCGAATTTATATTTCATTTATTCGACCAAATCTAGAATTTGATTTGGTCGAACTTACGGTCGAACAGACCACCAGACTTGGAGGATTCAAAAAAGAGCCCCAATCATAGCGTCAAAGGTGGCCGAGAGGTCCTATGAAGAGTTACTACGTGAATTCGAAATCACTTCTTTACATGATCGGAGGCTGAAACTCTGCATGGACGTTGATGTCAAATCCCTGAATCAACCAATCCACAATAATATTTTCTCCTCCGAAAAGGTGACAAAAAGGCTCCCTCGCAAAGTAGCTACTGTGGTTGAAAAATTGCAACCAATCAAATTCGCCCACCAGAGGTTTTCAAAGAGCTTCGTTCCCTCTTTTCTAAGGTTGTACAACGAAGTGTAAACTGAGCTGCCTGTTAAATTTTTAACAATATTTATGATTGTTGTAGCCCTATATAGGTCTGTTATGATTTATCTGTATGCCCATAGGCTACTGACTATAATACCGAACAAATTTGGAGTCATGAAAGGTTTTTGGTCAGTAAAAAGATGTATCTATCATATCTATCATTTCCCTCAAAACTGAGGAGTACAAAATGTATAAAACAAAACAATGCCTAATTCAACTGATCCTATGATATTATCCGATCCGATGATAATTCAAGTGTCATTCAGTGACACTTTAAATACTATAAAAAAATACACATGTTTTCAACAACCAAATTAGAATTGTTTACGCAATACATCGGTGGGGGGGAGGGGCTTCCAAATTAAATCCTTTATCCTTGCGATATAGGATGAGAGTTTCGGATTTGTCCAGGCCAGCCTTTATAAAACGTAACGCTATCAAGCCATCTTGTACCGTGTTTATGGTCAGTTTTCCTGTCACTAGACTGAAGTTTCATAACCAATAACACTATAGGATGCGCTGTTTCAACAGACAACACTTGGGATGTAATCCGAAGTGTTGCCTGTTGAAATTGTGTTGTGTATCGAATCCGATTTCATGACGACATACAAAAAAGACGGTTATCCGCTCTTCGCGGCAATGTCTGTTATACATAACATTTAATGTATAAAGTTTTCAAAATCACAACAGATTACATTCCAAGTGTTGTCAGATGACAGTAAACTTCTGACAGTGTAGTTATCTTATTATCTAAGGCCGTTATTCCGAAACTTAGTATTCTTACCTCCTCTTCCTCCCCTGGGATGTCCTCCTTTACCCCTCTGTTTTCCCCCACCACGGTTTGGCTGTGGCGTGAATTTCTTGGATTTCGGTGGCGGCGAGCGGGAAGTCAAACGGGATCCAGCACGCTCGTCAGCAAAGATTCGATCGTGGACTCGACTGGGTTGCTGAAAAGAATGAAGGTTTAGCCTAATAGGAGGACTAAACAGATCACACGTAGGCTACTTAAGAACCCTTTCCGTAATTTTTCTATTGTTCAGCAAAGTGACAAAATGTATTATCTTTTCTCTCAAAGTGTACTGGGCTGACCGGGTCTAGGGGAGCCACCCCCCCCGGCGAAATCCCCCGGGTACCCCCCTCCCCCCCGCAACCGAATGCAGATATCCAGGAAATTAGAAAATCTTCTTATGAACTGCAGTTTGGACTGCGAGAACTTACGGATTTTCACTAGGCACACGAGAAATGTAAACGCGAGATTGCAGTTGCATACCGCACGCCTCTATCTACACTTTTCACGAAAATATATTGCCTTTTATTAAAACTGTATGAAGGGAGGGGGGATCGCTGGGGGCGGGTATGTCTGGGGGGTTTCACCTTTTTTTTTTTTTTTAGCCAGAACCCGGACTGACAGACCGTGTGCATGCAGCTGCAGCCCTGCTAAGTTTTCAGGTTCGTCTTCTAGCCAGAGCCTGACGAGGATCCTTACCAAGAAGGGCCGATATATCGCAAGGATAATTCTTATTATTTATCCCGTTTAGCACTATCAAACACGATTCGCAGTCAGCTTCGGTTGAAAGAGTACTTATGCACCATTTTGGCTCGTTTTAGACCCTGGCGTGCGGCGTATCGCCTTGGATTCTCTTACCACTTGGCACATGTTTGTTTCCCGACAAAAAGGAACGTTAAACGCACCCGTCATGTCACCAGGGGTTTGAGTTTTTCTCAGCTAAGTGGACGGACATGTGTGATCCTATGTCACAAATGTAGCACATCAGACTTTGCCGGGTCTAAAATTCGTTTCTGGTTCTTACAGCCTAACGAGGACCCTTGCCAAGAAGGGCCAAAAAATGTCATAGCTGACTTATCCGCTTAGCACGATCAGGCAGAAGTCAAAATCTACCAAAATGAAGCCCCAAGACTTAAAGGACCCCTCGCACTATTTACTCTTCAACTTCCAGTATTTTAAAAATAATTGAATACTTTTATACTATACTCTACTTTCAACAAATTGCCCACGGCTTCTGTTGTTTTAAGCCTTTTTCGAGACCGGTGGACTTGTAGCGAAAACAGGGAAAAATTTACATAACCGGTTTTCCCGATGGAAAGACTTCTCGCAGACAACCGTAGACAGCATGATATGCATCGAAGGTAGCAAAACACGGCAAGTGAGAAAATAAGCGAAGTTTTATTAGAGGGGTTAGAATGTACCGTACGAAATTCGGGTCTCCGGGTTTAGAAATGGACATAGTGATTACGGAAGGAGGTTGCGTTAGCATTATAGGTAAGACAGGTCCTTTAAAGGACTAAAGAGCATCGCGAACCCCCTTCGTTTTTAGGCGAATTTGGTCACAGACTTACAGCATATATGGTCCGTTCCGGCGACTCCCGGTCCATCTGGTGGCGATACTCGACTTGTGGGGAATGGAACACGGCCTGCGGTGGATACAGGTCGAAAGGTTCTGGTCTGAAGCGATCTGCAAGCAAAGTTCTTAATATCACAATACGCTCCATATGTATGCCTCTTAAAGTTTTTACCGAATACGGCTGAGATACGAAGATACTGAGATACTAGTTACCAATCACTTATTCACATAAATAAGCCTAAATATCCGATGAAAAAGAGTTACTTCGTTGTTCCGCTATTCACAAAATCGATTTTCATCGCTCGAAGTTTTTCCTTCGGATTTGTGGTACCTCTGTGCTTGTACCGCTATGCTTGAAATATTTAGCGACTACAACGGTAAACAATTGGCAAACAAATATTTGTTGGGTTAGACGCAATGACGAGCAGTTTTGAGATGTGACCTTACAATCTGAAATCGAACATTTCACGAGCTTCGCTTCTTTAGCCATTGAAATGCTTGCTTATGCTGAAATTCAAATTCTCCGCGTCGGGATGAACTTAGTTTTGTCGTGCCAGCAGTTCATATTCTGAGCGTTACTACTAAAGCCCAGGATAAAAAAAAAATCCCTTGGCAGGGTCAAAATAATTTAGTGTGTGCAAATCCAAGATATAAAAATAAGCTGGCTTCTCAGTTAAACTTTAAATAGCCTTTAGCGATTTCAGAGAAAATTTACACTAAGAAGTAGCGTCAAGATCTATGCTTTCCATGCTTAGGAAACGGGCCTCACTCGTAGCGCCGCCCACTACGCTCGCGATATTCAAAGAGAGACAAACTTACGGGTTTCGAACGTTCTAGTACAGCTAAGATGCGGCCTGCACACATCGAGGAAACAGGGCAGGTCGTATTTTTTTTTTCGGAATTTTATAGGATTCAGCGCTGGTGCAGGACTGATGAAGTTTCAGTAGGGATATTAGATTAGATTTTAGATTTTTTAGATTAGATTATGTTTAATATAAAACCAACGCGTAACATTTGTCTGCATCACCTGCAGGGAAAGTCCCGGGGGACTTGTTAAATAACAGGCGAAAAACAAAAACATCGCTAGTACACTAGTGTCGTGTGTGCACTCAAACATCGCTAGTGGCACTAGTGTCGCTGCTATTCAAGTCTGTGTCACTTTTTTCAAGTCTTCGCGCTACTCCCTAGCATTATTTTGCTATGGCGACTTCCCAAGGACGACCTTGAGCACTTTCTTCTGGAGCGCCGTGAGTTTTCAGATTTCAGGGTGTCTTTTCTTAGGTGGAGTTTGTGGCTTCTTGAACTCACTGGAGCAATTCGCCGAAGTTTATATGTAAGATTACTGACGCAGGAGACAAACTTTGAGAGAACAGGTGTTGAAGTTAATATTACTTATTTTTTGTTGTATATAGTATTTTACAGATACAGATACAGTCTTTACAGATACTGTCTTAAAGTTCGCGTATCCCGGCCTAGGGTAGAGAGCAGGACATGTTACCCCCCCCCCCCCTGCTACCTCTTCGAAAATATATATTTCCCGACCCATAGCACGGAATGGACACCGAAAAGACGGTGCTCGCGTCCATCTGCTTTTAGCTGAAGAGTACACTGTCAGAAGCTTTCAACACATAACACTTTGGATACTGTGAGCGTGTTCCACCCTTTTAACAATAGTAACTATCAGTTAGTATTTTCGTTCCAACCTCATGAAAGGTTACTACGCTGACCATTCCAACCTTCTCGAAATAGTAACTATTTGCTTACCACGCTCGGGAGCGTAGTCAGCGTGGTAATTACGATCTCTGTGATGTGATGGCCCGATCAGACCGGGGCACGATATTTCGCCGAAAAAAAAATTCGTTCCAGCCTTGACGCGAAGAAGCCAGGAAACAAGCTCTATCTGTGTATGTTACGCATAGCCACCAAGCACAGGACCTCCTGCCTGACTTCAAACCTTTGAAATTGGTCCCTGACATCCGGGTTTAGCGGTTTACGTGCCCCAAATTCCCCAGCATATGCCTCCCTTGCCATCTGGGGAAGATCTAACCCCTCATTCTCTCTGCTGCAATTTCGCGCAAATCCTACGTTTGCAACGTACGGCATAAATCGTGCGACAAGCAACGCAAAACACGGTGTTTTTTTTTAACGCAAAACATTGCTTACAGTCGCAGTGTCGAACGCTGAAAAATTTCAACCCTGTGCAAAAAAACGCAAGCATCGATTTTACGAGGGAGAGAAAGTCTTTTTGAGGCTACTAGTTAATCCACCTTTCCACGGAAGTAAATAATGTAGTCCGTGGATGCTGAGCATAAATATCTTCCGGGTAAACCATCAATCCAACCCGATTTGCACTAGAGAGTTTGACTAAACGTCCAAAGTATTGGATTGTCCAAAGGGTCTTCATAGGTCATCTCCCAAGAATTTCTTTGTCCCTTGCAGAATGATCTTGCCAGAAGAGCTTGTGTGTGTGAACTTTCATGCGATTCTGCAGTACGTCGGAGAATCAAAGGTAGCGTTCCAGTGAAGTTATTACAAGTTACGATGATAAGAGGAGGGGCGATCGCCGTACTGTGGTAGTTACCACGCTCTCTGGAACGCAAATAATAACAACGCGTACATACGTCATCACTCTTACGGGAGTTCCTGCAGAACCGATAGTTATTATCACTTATGATTTGAGGAAACCTGATTGAAACATTCAAATTAATGAATGGAAGTTATGACAATTTTGAAGTGACTGATTTAGTAAGATTCAGCATTAACCGTCATCATCGGGGGCACGCGTACAAGCTTGCAAAATCAAGATTCCACAAGGACGTTTTTAAGTGGGGTTTTGGTAACAGAATCGTCGATCCTTGGAACAGCCTTACCGAAGATGCGGTTAATGCTGAATCGATCCATAGTTTCAAGTGCATTGTTGATGGGGTTTTTAACTCCGATGAGTTCGACTATTCAAAATTTCTTAGAGTTATTTAGAGGCGAAAGCCTTTCTCTTGCTTTGTATTATTATTATGATGCTCGCAACCATCATAAGTAAATCGTAACGATCGTAACAGTCCTGTAACGAAAATAATAAGTGGGAGGAGCCAATTTACTTATTACGGCGGGCTCTGGAACGGCAATAATAACAAGAATAGTAACGATCGTAACTAATATTACGTCGCTGGAACGCTACCAAAAGCAGAATCATGTCGCTTATAACGTAACGGTGTGACCGCGGGATAACCCATCTCTCTAGCCGCAGTGGCTATACTTATCGTGTCAAGGTTACAACTGGTCATTTAGCAGATTCCATTCCGTTTGATTTTACTCGCAGTCTGACAGGCAGCTCAACAACCCCGGGTTATGCGTGTCGCGGCTAAATCTTTGTAGTAATTGTGTCTTGTACAAGAAATAACCACGTTTTGCAGTCATTTGTGCTAAGCCCCATTATCTATAAGTCGTGTGCAGCTGCCACAACTACTTTTGGTAATTAAGTTAATTAAGACTCCACAGCAAAAGCAGGATCGTTATAGTTCAGAACGATAAAAAAGAAGACGGTACAGACATCACTGGATCCATCAGAAACGCGCCGAAGGACTTCAGTGACATTTGAGTAGCAACAATTACGGGGGTCAAATCTGTCTCAGGTAATTCTGAAAATCCGATTTGTAGGGCGGTCGGACAAGATTATTTAAATCAAAGCAAAAACCGACAGGATCGCAGTGCAAACATCGTTCATTACAGGTTCATTACCTTCATATACAGCTTGGTCGACCTGTCGCTCATGGACTATCTCGGCCCTGAGGTCTGAATGGCGCCGCCTTTCCAGACGATACCTCAAGTCAGCTTCGCTGACACGGCTCTCTCTAAAGAAAAGGGCAGTATGATCAGTAGGGGGGTTGTCACTGGACTTGGGAACCTCGGATAAGATAATTCAAAACACAGGAAAAACAAAGTCTCCACTTTGCATCCATTGCGGAATAGATGAAGAGAGGAATACACATCTTGTTCAAGATTGATCAGCATGGACAAGACAACGACTGCACTCTGCTACTGGGATTAATCTTGTCTCTATTGAGATAAGATTATCTCTAATTCGGATCAATCTCATCCCAGTAGAGATAAGATTAATCCCAGTAGCAAATATTGCAGTTAACTTTAAATCCTTACTCGGAGAAACTTTTTATAATGTAGAAGCGTTCCGTGTTGTGAAGATAGTTCTGCTAGAAGGAACTACGACGGGAAGACTCGAGAGTTGCCGGTGTGGGTGCTTTTTGAAAAGAGATGATAAGGACGGTCGAAAGAAATCTTTCAGATCAATTTTGAGGGACTGACATGACTGACTTTGAGAAAAACTTTTATAAACAAACAAAATCACCTGAACAGATTTGGCATGGGCGAACAAAATCCATACGGGGGCAGTCCCGGTGTTCTACCCTGAAGCATTGTGGGTTCTCTAGTGTTTTCTAAACACTATAATAAAGCAAGCTACCCAAACTGTTTTCCGGTCGCAGACTGGGCTCTCTCGTCCACTTTTGTAAACTTTTGTGAAAAATTCCACTACACAAGAGGTATATATGTGCGCGTGCGCCAGGAAAGCTGACTAAGGTTCGCGCAGTGCGTCCAGATCATCCCGTGACTGAGGAAGCACTAGATCACCAAATTCAGCATCCCTTTTCTGTCTTTCAATCGGTCTGCCAAGGAGCTTTTACCAAACTGCGAAGACAGCAAAAAAAAGTTACCGCACGAAATTTGGGGTATCCTCACCGGTATTATTCTCAACCGAACGACCTAAGCTACCTCACCAGCTGCTGCAATCCGTCGGAAAACTGCAACTGATTGTCCTACTCGATGCGGTGGTACAATTTCTAAATTTAGTCATGGTCCGCCGATGTTTGGCGTGCTGACACAGAATAAATTTGTGATTTTATTCCTTGTTTGACGTGTCTTGTTCATCGTGTTTATTTGACGAGAAAAAAAAAAAAATCGGCGGGTTGACGCCTTTTGCGCTGTTTTTGAGAATAAAATAATTTAAAATACGACGTTTCTGGGACCCTAACCGTAAAAAGGAAAAGTTAAAAATTGTTGCTTCTTACCGAACGGGGTCGAAGGCATCTGGCCTTTCCAAGTGTAAGTTGACCCTCGGCTCGAGTCGGACGTGGATATCCTCGCGTCTTGCGAAGTCGTCCTCGTGTCGCAGGGGACGGTCATCCTCGCGATGAATGCGAACGTCTTCTCGTCGCACTCGGTCATCACGAAGGATCGAGTGATGGTCATCTCGACGAACATCTTCTTCCCGACGTCTTATTGGTTCATCGCGTCGTGGGATCATGTCGTCTTCCCGTCGTCTGACAACATCGTCGCGTCTAGGCGGACTGTCGTACCGCATTCTAACATTCTCCTCTCGTCGGGAGCGTAAGTCATCAGGACGATAGTTCTCACGTATGACGCGGAGGTCGTCCTGTCGGTAGTTCCCACGCCCAACGTGTGTGTCGTCTTCTCTGAGAAGCTCGGTTTGCATACGACCCTCAGGACGTCCGCGATCGGCACGTATTACGCTGCGTTCGTCGCGAGAACGTTCTCTTTCTGGGCGACGCTCGGTCAATCTTGGGCGTGGTGGGCTACGAGCATCTCGACGAGGTGGATCTAGCAAAATAAACAATCACTAACGAACTCCACGCCCGAGGATGGACCAAGAATTTTCAAGCAGAACGAATTCAAACACTCTGATTTCTTCGACACACATTTAAGATACGGAATACCAACTTCACGGGCCTGGTTTAATTTCTTTTGTCTCTTTCTGAGTTCCCAAATTAAAAAAAAAGCAACCTACGGAATTATAAATAATGTAATACCAATCTTTTAATTTAAAATTTAAACAGCTATGGTTGAACCTTTGAAAATGTGCTTCTGGAGGATTTCTAAAGGATTTCAGACACTTGAGATCGAATTTAGTGACAGAAAGGATGAGAAATACGAGAATCCAGACCGATTCGTTCGGGGAGTTTCTAGAGGGCATCAGGTGGCAGATCTGCTTGTGGATTTAACTCTCACAGTAGGCTGTGCCCCAGCCAGCTCCTGGTTTGAGCTAAGAGGGAAGCTTTCACATTTAGTATTTAATTTGCATCTTTTTGCCATGGCTCTCGAACTTCGCTTCTTCGTAAATGAATCCATCAGATCTGATCCATGACTAGGTAACAGCTAAAGACATTTCAGCGTGTGTCGGTTTTTACATTAATAGTAAAGGGCTTCACTGCCAAGTTAAGAGAGCCACAGCTTAAGAGTTAAATAAGGATTTTCCACCCTGTTCACAAGTCCTCGTTTGACGACTGCATAATATTACTTCTGGCGAAAAAATCTGGAGTTTCCCAGTAGTGCTTCCGAGACCTGTCCTTCCACTCCATGTCCAGGCGTCGCTTGAAAGCGTCTATCGACTCTACAGCTACCGTTTCTTGTGTGAGGTCGTCCCAGAGATTCGTCACTCAGATTGAAAGTTTATATTTTGGAAAATAACTGCTTTTTTGGAGGTGGATGTCCAGAAGGTTGCTGGTCAGGTTTGCGGTCATATCGCTACTGCCTGTGAACAAGAGGGGGTAGGTTGAGCTCTTGCTGCTTTTCTTTATTGTTGTGTCTCCATCTGTCAATTTTCCCAAATCGTGAACTGCGTCGTATTCTCATCAGAAAGACACAGAAGAGAGTTGCATAAACGAAAGGTCGAGGAAGATATAGCTGGACGATGGCACCATAGCTATAGTAGGTAGAGAAATGACGACTGCATAAATGAACTGAATTCATGCCATCGTGGTGCAACGATGATCCAAGAAGTTCACTTGCAGGAAAAATTGCGCCGACATCTTGAGAGAGACAGCGCGCGGAATATTCTAACGTGGATACCGTCCCGGTTGATTAGACGGTTCGATAGAGCTTGACTTGTCTTCCTTTTGTTGGTGTTGTACAGAGAAGGAAGGAGATGACGTAGTACTGTTCCTGATCGACCGTCAAGAGTTAGAAAACGAAACTTGCGGGACACCGTGCGCGCGGGACCTTCTAACGTGGATACCGTACCGGTGGATTAGAAGGTTCGAGGGAGCTTGACTTGTGTCTTCCGTGAATCTGAGTTGTAAAGAGAAGGAAGGAAGATGACGTCGTATTGTTCCTGATCGGCAGTCAAGGAACAGAAAACGAAACTTGCATAGCACATCGATAGAGCGGATTCAACATACCACTTTTCAGCAAGGAGATTTGTATCCTTCCACTCGCGGCACTTCGTAAACGAGAATTCTAGAGTTGGATGGTGACAAGACGGGTACGCTTGGTACGAAGGCAACACACCGAGGGTTGAAAGTGCGGCATTGAAAACTGGATAGAGCTTCCGTTTTTAAAAAGGTTTGAGCGCGCTAGACTGGTGTCTTTCATTTATCTTTCGTCGGCACAAAATCGTTTAATAGGACCGTCAAATGGCTGATCTGAAGCAGAGATGTTTCTGACCACCGTACAGAGCGGAGAAGACCAGGTAGGATCGCCATTTGTCCCCTTGTCCCTTTCACTGGAGAGCGATTTCACCACAAGGTTCATGCAGTCCAAGGAGCTTCCAGTCTCGTTTTCACACAGGACAGTATCATATGTGTATGAATGATCAGGGAATCTTCGATTGTTCTGCAGCAAGGAATCACCTTCTGTCGCAGAATTCTCTGGTCTCATAGATATCTCTACGGGTACGGCAATATCACTGAAGTTTAACTATTCACAGAAAATAATGGAAAGTTGGACCGGCGTGTTTTCCATAGAATGAAGTTTAAAAACTCGGTGATGCATGCTTCCTTCTTCCCACGGGTCCTGAAGCCTGAAGAGGTTTTATTAGATACGACCACGAACGTCGAAGTTTCTACACTTTTCAACCTAGTTGATCTGCATCACTACTGATACAAATACGCTCGGCTCTTGCCTTGGAGTCAAACATTCCTATTCCTGCAGATGTATAATAACTGTCCATGCGTCAAGAAAACAAAGCGCAGGAACCAGGCAGGCCAGTTGATGAGTAGTTGTAGAGCGAGGTAAAACCAGGATCCACTCAAGCCTGGTCCGAAATAATCTTTCGTTAGGCTCTAGAGCTTTGGGCAGGGATCAGGCTTCTCAAGACACTGGACTTCCGACCATCATACGCCGCGGGCCTCTTCACCAACACTGCAGTCGAGCCAGTTTTCCATCAGCGTGCGGACGCACATTAACGTCTAGTTCCGTCATCTGTTCTTCGGAATTGCATGCAGGACAAGTCGTCGGCTCGTATTCAGACGGGCAAGGATCACATCTGTTCGAATTGTCAACGATTGCAGAGCGAGGATATACTGTCCGGTTCCTTCGTCTCTATCATCTGTTCTTCTGCATTAGAAGCAGGACATGTATTCCCTATGCAGAGTAATTTAATGACGCCTCTGACTGAAGAACTAACATCACTGTACAATCCCATTATGTCACGCTGTTTTTTTTTACTACTGATGTATAGTCACTTGTTCGCCTTTTGATCAATCTTCGTTTTCTCGACGGACACTACATGGACAAAGGCATACGAAAAAAGTATGAACAGGGCTGTAAGGGAAGAGTAAATGTGATAAACTTAGAACACATAAGACCTATAATTTACCTCTCTCCTTTTCGCGCTTGGTAACAATCTTCTTCTCTGGTGACGCTTCCTTAACAGCAACAACTCTTTCTTCATTCAGTGCTAGCTCAGGACGGTCAAACAGCGGCTTCAATCCTTCACCGGCGCGCCGGATAAGTGCGAACTCTTTCGGATCCAAATCGCGTTTAATAGGTCCGGACGATGGCTTTCCATTGATGCGGCGTCGGATTTCGACGGTGATTCGACGAAGCTCGGCAAGATCCTTATAGATGTCAATCGACGAACCTTCGAACTTCGGTTTTTCTCGAACACGTTTGTGCCTGTGTGTCAAGAAATAGTTAAGCGCGAGGTCATGAATAGCTAGTAAGAGATTAAGGCGGTTCTACATCCAGGCCGTCGTCTCCTGGCGCATTGCATGGAAGTGAAACTGGATTATGTTGTGTGCTACCTACCGGTTGAAACTATCTAGCTCCGCCCTTTGTATGCGAATCCGTTTCACGCACACGGGCTAAGGAGGGCAAAACTCACGTTGCACCAGTAACCCCAAATGCGTTTCGAAAACTAGCTGTACATGACCAAACAGTGACCAAGAAGAACATAGCAGACGTAATCTGACGAATTTACATCTACTGTTCACTTTCCACTTCAATTGCCTGTTTGCAGAAACCACTTAAACACGACAAACACTGTCGGCGGTAAAAGCAGACGGGAGTGGCGGAGCAACTCCTATCTCCAACTGTTGTTGTTGTTCAACTTCCTTTTCGGATGACACGGACCTCATGAAAGTGATCACATCTACTGTTCACTTTCCACTTCGCAGTTGCCTGTTTGCAGAAGCCACTTAAACACGACACACACTGTCGGCGGTAAAACCAGACCGTAAGTTGGCGTAGCAAATCATGTCCCAACTGTTGTTGTTGTTCAACTTCCTTTTCGGACGATACGGACCGTCTGAAGGCGATTGTGTGGATGCAAGGGTCTTGAACTGTAGATCAGCAGGAGTCTTATTGGTCTTGAACTGTCGACAACTTCAAAACGCAAAGTTGTTGCTTGTCAAGCCATTTGTTCGTATGCAAAGCAAACCTGGTACCAGGTCCTGTGTCTCATCTACCACTCGACAGGATTAAAAAAGTGCAAAGGGGTTTAGCCTTTCACCATGCTATGGCCGTCGGACACTGACTTTGAACTATGGCCCTTAAGTTAAGAAGAAGCTCTGGCGCAGGTTAGATGGGTAGGTACCGGTCCATGGCCATCAGGACGTCTTCAAGCAGGGTAGGGCTTCAGTTACAAGCTTTCCCTCAGCAAAAATCCACACGCGACCAATCATGAACGGACATGTACGGGAGATGAAAGATTCATTCAGTGCCTAATAGCAGTGCTGGATCCATAGGAGACAGAATGATAATTCAAAGCGTGTTAAAACTGCAACGCGGTTAGAAAATTACGAATATTCGACGAGATCCACATCGTCTGGAGGATACTCCACACCTGCTAAGAAAGCTCGTAGAAAGCAAGAGTTAAACCAAGGAGGGACCCAACCAATAACTGTAAGAGCTAATGTCTCCAGCGATCGTGTCGTGCAAACATCCGCAAACGTTTTCCGTAACATTGGTACCGCATAGAGCTAGTGTGTTGAACGTTGCAGAGACTTGATAATGTAGAAGATTCGCGTACAGTGTTACCAGCCATTGGGGCAAGGAACTGCATAGTCAGTCGGAGTAAGACAAAATTAACGGAACTGAGAGATGGATATTGTACTACACAGGAGTATTACAAGTTCTTGCTGGTGTAGACTCGTTCACTTTGGTGGCCAAACTTCAACCGCGTGCTAATTCTCTCATTTTGTAACAACCCGTGTACTTCTCACTTATGCATTCTTCTACAAGGTCGTGTCGGACCATGTTCTCGTCCTTTCTGGTCTGTTTCTTCTAGGTACTTGCACTACGACATTTAGAGCGTACTTTCCGTTCACGACTCGGCAGGGATGATTACGCATAAGGCAAGGTGTCCTTCCCACAGTTTTCGAAAACTGCCCCTATTATGAAGGTGGATGACGAAAGGAAGGAAGATGAAGTTTGCAAAAGCTTCTGCAGTAATACTTTTTCCATTTTGGCTGACTCTTCTAGGTTTTGATGGGACTCCTAAAGAGGTCATTTTTCACTAGAAACATTTCCTCCAAGGCCACATCAGAAAAACTTCCAGGCCCCATGAGACGACGATCTTCCTGCTCAGTGTGATCTTCGACTTCGGCTTTTTTCTAATTAAGTTCACTTCATTTCTTCAAGGCTTTCAGTCGACGTTTTAACACTCTTGGAAACTCGTTGTTTGATAATTATACTAATGAGGTTGACGCAGTTGCAAGATCGATCTCATAAAGACGGTCTCGGATTCCTGATTTCACACACAGCTACACATATGGTACCCCAAATTTTCTTCCCATGAGCTGCACTGTTCTTGCCGCGTATGAGCCCATATCCGGAAAAAAACAAACATATTCCATAGTCGCAGTAGAGGGATGTCACGGACCGTCGTCTTCGATTGTCACTCTCGACTCGGTTGGATGTAGAACAAACAAGCGGGATATTATTGTTCCACGCATTCTGGATGCTTGAGGCATTTAAAAATCCTGTTGGAAAATAGAAAACATCTGCGGTTGGAGATTAAAAGGTTCTGATGCAGAACCTAGAAACTCCTTTGCAGAACCTCTCTTTGGTATAGTAGTATATGTAAGTACCGACCATCGTAGCCTGGTCCTGGATCTCGGCTACCCGTTCAGTCTCATGTCTTCGCGCTTTTCCACAGGTACAATCAATCATCAAACAAATATGATGATTGATTGTACCTGCGGAAAAGCGCGAAGACTGGCGACTGAATAGGCAGACGAGATCCAGGATGAAACCAAGATCGTCGGTACTTAGCATGCATTTACTATTATACCAAAGAAACAACATACAACATAATCCATCAAAACATAAGAGAACGGTTCTCACACATCTCGGAAGAGTCGCGTATGTTCTCCAGCCCCCCCCCCCCCCTACTTCTCATAGAGAAGTGTAAGGACAAATACAATTGCTTGAGGAAGGAATCACTGACCTGAAGCAAAAGGTTCCTACAGGTATATAAAAAATGTCCCTCTAGAATCTGTACATATTTTTTCCTGAAATCTACCTGCTTCAGATGGTCCTGTTGCCCAAGTCGACTTAAGACTTGTCAACAGCCTCATAAGCCTCTAATAATAACTTCAAACACTCAGGACTTTGGCCACATTCCTCCATTGCTACTGCCTACCTAAATGGCTCTAAACCAACTGTTTTTTCTCCAAGTTTGACCTGTTTGAATACTTACGGTATATCTCGATTAGAAGCCCGGCTGAGTCTGTTAGTACTTCTTTTGACAGTAACCAATGAAAAGGCAAGCTGCACATGCATTAACTTTGAGATGTCTGATCAATTTCTGGTTCAACCCATCTTCCAGGCCATTAACATTACCGATTCCTGCCTATACCGAATTTATAAGTTTCTGCTCTTGGCCAGCCTAATGCTATTGGTATCATATCGTTTAGGTCGAGTTAACCCTCCTGAAACTTTGTACTTACTCAAGTAGAGTATTCAATTCCTCCCATGTTCCAGTCCAGGGGGCCTCACCAGGCCTAGCCCTCCTTCTGTCATTAGCGATGGTAATCTTAGTGTCATAGAACTTTTCTTTTTTTAAGCCAGAGCTGGCATGGATAATATCCTCAACTGGTGAGCCATCCATATCTCCTGATCTCAGAGGCAGATCTCTTTTCGGTGACGGGCTAGCGCGACGAGGTGGATCCCTGTGAACCGCGGGACCACGTCTAGCCTGGGAGCTTCGAACCGGTGACAAGCGAGCTGGTTGCACTGGTGATCGGCTCCGCGATCTGTGTGGCCTCCTTGCAGGTGAGGGCTTTCTGACAGCTTGTCTGGTACGAATGTCTGGTCGTGGCGACCTAGAAGGCGATTGGTACAGACGAAAATAGTTATGCGGATAAACCCCCTCATGCACCTAAGGCGTATTCTCGCCGTTCCCCGAGGACTCCACTTGAGGAGTCACCGCGTTTTTGTTTGTCCCGGGGACTCACTCCCTGTATTCTCGCGAGTCCTCACGGACGGGGAATGCTCCGTTTATCATCACCATCATCAAAAAGGACCCCCTTTCAAATTCGGAGGGGAATCAATTTTTGCTGGTGTTGGTGCAATGTAAAATTGATTAAAAACAATCAGAGTAAAGAACACCAAAAATAAGGTGGATCCAGACGAATTTCGTCAACTGCATATTTTTTTTTCGAACAAAATCCATTTTAGAAGCATTCCCCGTGTTCTCGCTGTTTTCCATACGCAGAGTCCGCGTGGAGTGACTACCTCTATTCTCGCCGTTCCCTTCGATTCCCCGAGGAGTCCTCGGGGAACGGCGAGAATACGCCTCTAGTGGCATTCCTTACTTCAACTCACGTATTTATCTTCTGACTTCTTTCAACCACACAACTTTCAGAAGGCTCTCTCGAAATCAGATTACCTTAATCACTCTTCCCCATAGACAAGGCAAGTGGTTTCTCCTGCAGAGTCTGAAGCAGGTGCCTCATAAACTGGATGGCGTCTTTGTTTCGACTGGTTCAGTGGATTCCTATTTGGTTTTAAAGGGTGGCTATTACCTCAATTATTTCAATACTGAAACATTGAATGGTATCTGCTTCAACTGTGCTACTGAAGAGACTGTCCTGGAGAGGCTCTTTGGACAAGAAAGTATCAGTGGTGGTGACTTTTTGTTTTTGTTGTTGTGTGGTTGTCTGGAAACAGCCTGTTGTTTAAAATCTTCATATATCATTGGGCTTTATGGGAAAAAAATTTGGTACCGCTGACGAAGGCCTGTTTCCAAAGAACTGATGAAAAGGAATAATTTCTGAAGTGACCTAACTAGGCAGTGTGCCAAACAAGGAAAACAGGGGTAAATGGATGCTTACTGATTTTTTTTTTTTTTAAATGAACCACAACTGTGAAGCTTGTGGTCAAAGAAAACAGAAAAATCTGTCATACCTGGTCCTGCGCCTGGGACTGTTCCTCCTGGCTGGTGATCTTCTCCTTGATGACATTTCATGAGCCTTTACTCGCTCTCTGTCTGGTTCTGGGCTAATCCGAACTGGAACCTCATGTGGTGGATAGACAACTGGCTGCTGCGTGTATGGTGGTGGATGCATTGCAAAATGCAACCTTGGATCAGTACTAAACAAAAAATACCAGAGCTTATGAACGTAAGAGTTCTAATAGGTTAACTGAGACACAGGCAACCATAATCCCCCCGAACTGATGTCCAGACACAATAAGACTCTAAGAAACATTGATGAGAGCAAACTAACTTCTGGAATTCTTTGGCATAAAGTTTGGTACTGGCATCCTTTTTTATTTCCTTCATTAGTTCAATCAGTGTTGAGTTTCATTCTAAGTGTATATCTTGTAACTCGTGTTGTCTGTACCCTACTGGTGCCAGCCCAACTCCAAGTGTATAAATTTAGGGAAAGCTATGCAGAGTATGGGATATACCAAAGTAAAATACAAATGCCTCATCTCAGAATATAATATGCCAAACCTTGGTTATATCAAACTTTCTGTTTTGTTCAATACATCCTACGCCAAACATTTGGGATAATCTGGGTATACTCATTGCCAAATCCTGGCTATGCCCAGCCTTTAGTAAAGCCTGCATCAGTGGGTTGCCCACCTTCACGTTGAACCACAAAAAAAAGAATTCCAACAATCTGTACTTGAATTTCTTTTACCGAATTGGCATATCCTATATTTAAGCATATATTAACCCATTTGACATAGGTTATTCCGAATGCCAAGTACATCAAATGTTTCAGTCTAACACAAGATTTCTGTATAGTTATGTCAAATCCTCAGCACATGCAGTTTGAAATGGTCTAAAACACATGCAAGCTAGGCTACCTTGAATGCTGGGACATTCTAACCCAATAAAAGATTGACAATTTTAGTGAAATTCCGAAAGTAATGAAAAAACCTTTTAAGTAGGTTAAAATGTCTTTAAATCTGGGGTATAACCAAACATCAAGACACAGTTCCCTGCTTAAAAGGCACTGTACTTCATGAAAACTGTTTAAATAAAAACGCTGGGCTAACAGTTTCAGGCTGATGAAAATTATTCAAGGAATGACAATGCTTTATAATTACCAATTCTACAAATGCTTTATAATTACCAACTCTACATATGGACAGGCCTGTTTTCCCACTTTATCCCAAGCAGGATTGTCTTGTTATCCTTTTTCCAACCTGTCGCAATCAAAAGTTTGATGGTCCAAAATGTAGTGTAAAGAGCGTGATTACTCTACCGAATGAAAACCTTATTTCTTTGGTGGGGCCGAGCTAATGAGCTTGTATCCGTGCCGGCCTCCACTGATCGATATATATTGTTATGAAGTATTGTTGAAATTAAAGAACCTGAATCTGGATGGCTGAAGACCTAGGGGTGTTCCCCAACATATAAGGAGTCCTTTCCATCAGCAACCAAGGTCAGACTCGAATCTAGCAATCCATAACTTGCCCTTAAACAGTTTTTGTGGGGGTACAATGCCCTTACATTGGAGCATACCCTAAATATAAAGCCATTTTACCCCAAAATTGGGAATTTGTGTATGGTTAGTTAGGTTTCCCAGCACTTGGCATGGGATAATCAGCATTTCAGTGAGTCACAAATCTGTGATTGTTGCATAGGCTATACTGAATGCTGGTTAGGCTATCACAAATGCCGGGGCGCACACTGCTCCAACATTAGGACATGCCCCAAAATATGAGCACTGATGCTCAGACGTTGAGTGTCATAGAGCAAAGGAACAATACCCACATGTAATGGGTTGACCTGAATATCTAGAAGAAAAAAAAATATACAGATTTTTACAGTGGCACTGTGTCCTTGCTTCACAGCATAGTGCCTCAACTTATGAGCACCAGTCTGACATAGGGTCTGCATTTGCATCTTCTGCATTTGGCATAGGGTATTTCCAACTGTGGGATAACAAATATTCCATCAGCCCATGAACTGAGTCAATTGTAAAGCACACCTGACTGATACACCTGTATTTAGGCTATGTTTAATAATTAATATTTATGCACACTATTAAATGAAACAAAATAGAAAATCAAGCATGAGTGACACAAATTAATATTATGAATTCTTTACTCTTTTCTGCTAAACAGTGACCCTGGCTACCATTTTCCTGCATTGCAGCAGACCTCTTTAAACAATTATTTGATAAGTATAGTTATTTTTTTCCCACTAAAACAGTTAAAGGACACCTGAACGATCCTACCATACTTCCATGAACCCCTCAGATCGTCCTTCACAGTACCGGTACAGAGAAGAGAATTTTTTCGCTCTGTGATTTCGGCGCTATCCACTCTTGAAGTTCTAAGTCTCCCTATGGCGATTCGTTACGACCTCCCAAGACAAATTTAGCGCCAATATTTAAACTGTCATTATCGCATGGATAAACGTACGTTGATAACGCATGGATGAATAAACAGCGCATGGATGGATAAACGCATGGACTGTTACGGCCTGGACTGATACAACATGAACTGTTACGCATGGACTGTTACAACTGTTACGGCGAGCGTTACAATCAAGACAAGTCGGAAAAAAGGCTGAAAATTATAGCACGGTGAAACTTCATCCGATTTTAGTCCGGTTTTCGAGAGATAAATGGTAAGCAGTATGTAAAAGTGGCAATTTAGGGTGTTAGACTTCATTCAGATGACCTTTAAGTAAATAAGAATGATGAATTACAGGAGGTTGAACTTATGCTTATCCAACCTTGAACTTATGCAACCTCGAACCTGGCCTAAAAAGGTTGAAAGGAAATTTCAGAGCAGTCCTAACAAGGTCCTAACTCTCAAGAAGGAAACCCTGAATGACCTTAGGACCTGTTTAGGACTGCATAGAAGTTTCTTCTAAGATTTTCAGGCCAAGTTCGAGGTTACATAAATTTGAGGTTGGATACCCCTCCTGTAAGAACTAGATATCTCCTGAGAGCCAAGAATTTCAGCTGTATTTTAACCTAAACATTTCGAGGAAGTGCTCACAGAAGCATAGACAGGGCTGCCACATCAGAAAAATTTAGAGTGACTTTAGACTGAAACAGAGAATGACTTTTGTCTGAAACTGGGAGTGAAATTTGATTTTCATGAACAAACGTGAAGGGTCATCTTTGAGGATAAATACTCCTTCAGCCCAAGCTGACTGCAAATCATATTTGACAGTGCGAAACGGAGTCAGCTGAAAATTCATTGGAGCTATATTTCGGCCCTTCTTGGCAAGGGTTTTGAAAAGCTGTTTTCCGCCTATTGACTTTGCTAGCTCTTCCTTTTTCATCATTTCTAAGTCAATCGAGGTAAGGTTAGAATAAAGTAATCTTGTTTGAAAAGAAAAATGTGTGAAGAGGACCCTTGCCAAGAAGGGCCGAAATACAGCTCCAATAAATTTTCAGCTGACTTATCCGTTTTGCACTGTCAAAATAAATATGGTCATCTTTGGTCTGAATCACTGCTGCAAAAATGTATTTCCGTGGAAACTCAATTAGTTTGGGAATCCTCTAAGCACGGTGAACACGAAAAAATTCCAGTTTTTGTGTTCAGGCCTCGACATACTTGTAGCTGCTGTATAAAATGAATGATTGACTGTCCAGTACAATAAGGCTAGAATGATTCACATTACAAGAGAAGAAAGGTAGGCCAAAGCATGTCCAAATGAAAAGTAGGCGTGCAGATCCTTCATTCCAGCATGCTTCCAGTTCACGTAATAGTATGTAACACGTAATCACCTCAGTTTATAGTCAAAATGCAGCGTAACTAACTCTTTTTGTAGCCTAGTAACAACAGAGTAGAATGCCTTAAAATTACTTGCTTTGAGTTGAATTCCCCATTTATTTTGGTGTTATATGGCAATGTCACACTATTGTGGGGCAAATCTGGACATTTTCATAAACATACAGGAGGGGTATCCAACCTCAGACAAGATTTCAAATTTCCAGTGAAGTCTTTCCTTCAGAATAATCCATCTGGCTTAAAAAGGAACCAACAAATATGACAAAAATACCAGACTGAAGCTAACTGAATGATTTACATACTGGATAAACAAATATTGCTTAAATATTTCTAGTTAAAACACAATTTTCTTTTCAAACAAGATTACTTCATTCTAACCTCCCCTCGATTGACTTAAAAATGATGAAAAAGGAAGAGTTAGCAAAGTCAATAGGCAGAAAACAGCTTTTCAAAACAGCTACAAAATGGAGAAAAAGGCACAGAATTGAATATTTTGGACACATGACTTTGAAAAAGTCATATTTTGCCTCTTGACTGTCAGGACAGCTTGTACATACAGGAGGGGTACCTGACCTCGTTTTTACGCAACCTCGAATTTTGCCGCGAAACTGTTAAAATTAAAGTTCCATGCTATTATGACAGTCAAGAAGCAAAATCCGAACTTTTTTTCAACAGTTATGTCCCAAAATATTACAATTATTTGTCTTTTCTTTGTTTTGAACCTGGTTTAAAAAGGGATTTTCTGGTTATTAGCTTTATTACCTCTATCTTTTTCATCACTTTGCAAGCAATCTGACCTCATGTAAAAATGGGTGAAACTGTTTGAAAAGAAAAATTATATTCAACTAGAAATATTGAACTATTGAAGTAAAATTTATTTCCCCAACATGTAAACCATTCTATTAGCTCCACTCTAGTATTTTTGTCATGGTTTTTGGTTCCTTTTTAAGCCAGGTAGATTCCACTAAAAAAAGATTTCTCTGGAAATTTGAAATCTTGTCTGAGGTTGGGTACCTCTCCTGTATCATTTTAACATTTTTACAGCAAAAATCGAGGTAGTGTAAAAACGAGGTCAGGTACCCCTCCTGTAGTAGGGTGGCCACAAAAACACCTAGTGGCAAAAATTTGCGATTTTTTTGTAATGAATGCAGGAATTGCTGTGAATTTTCCTGATCAATTTTACCTATCTAAAACATCTTCAAAAAATATTTTGAAAATACCATTGCATTCAGGACAAAATTGTCTGTTTTGTAAGGCCATCAGTAAGATGTCCTAGCTATTTAATATTATTTCTTAATATTCAATGTAAATTTAGATGTAAAAAAAAGTAGTTGAACTTGCCTACAAAAATTTGTTGATACTAAGGAGAAAAAGTCAGCAGCCTATAGCAGCAATAGGTCTATTGGACTATAACCTTAATGATCTTATTCATGTTTTCTCATCTAACTCACTTGCTGGGGCTCCCCATGCACTCAAAACCAGCTCAAAATACCCAGTTTTATAGAATTTCATTGAAGCACATAGTTCCAAGCTGGTCACTAGATGGACAAAACCCTAAAGTCAGTGTATGAACATAGGCATTTTCTTATGTAAAATACTGTTTTCTAAAGAATATTTAGGATGCTTAGAGGCAAGATAGAGAGGTGATTTTGGCCTCAAATCAAAGCTAAAAAATAGGAGAATCACATTCTGATCTTCAACAGCTCAGGTTTGATTAAAAAAAAATTTACTGGCTACCCTACCTGTAGTGAATTTTATGTCCTATGCCTATGGCTACCTAGGACCAGCCTAGCTAGGCCTAACCTAAGACAAGAGTGACAAACAAAAAAATTAGTGACAGTTCACACTATTGTGCAACATCTGGCAACCCTGAGCATAGACCAGGCAAGTCTCTACTGTCTGTAGGTAGACTAACTGAAATACTGAATGCTAGTAAAGATGAAAGAACATTACCTGCTATCATAATATGGGACAGGAGGTCTTGTTCCAGAAAAGTCTTGGGTGTATGCAGCTTGAGGATACAGCTGCTGGGCATACTGTTGAGGATACATAGGTACGACATTGCTGTATCCTTGAGAAGATGGCTGGTGAAACATTTTCTAGCCAAACCTTCCTTGGAATTTACCAATTTTGGCAAAGGTTAGTTGATGTTGCTCTTTTCTTCCGAAAAATTAACGACGAAAACGTGTGAGCAGGGTTGCCGGCTAGTATACTTTCGAAGAAGTCACTCTTGCTCTTGGTTCTCCGTCATTTGTTTTGAAGGATCCAGGAAGGATCTTGTTCTGTTTTTTCTTAATGAGATGATAGTCTGGTTCATTGTAGGAAAAGATAGGTAGGAAAAGATAGAAAAACTCATTTCAGCTATTAATAAACTTAGGTCTCTAAATTCGGAATAAATATACTTGTACTGGACTAAACTTACCAAGTTCTAGTAGCGCTTTTGTTTGCTGACAACGTTGGGTCAATCAAATTTTCTGTGTTTTTGAAAGTCAGCTAAATATCCAGGACAAAATGATTGCTGGCCCATCAAAAAGTTTAATCAGGAGTTTCTCCACTTCTCTTGCCCGAAAAGGCAATATGGGAGGTGTCCCTGGCGAGGTAGGCAATGCTTTTGTGATTTGAGGTGTTTTTTTTATTTGTACAGTACCGTATTAAAACTGAATAAAAGACATTAGGGTAGGGTGGCCACGAAATCACCTAGTGGCAAAAATTGGCGATTTTTTTGTAATGAATGCAGGAATTACTGTGAATTTTCCTGATCAGTTTTACCTATCTAAAACATCTTGAAAAAATATTTTGAAAATACCATTGCATTCAGGACAAAATTGTCTGTTTTGTAAGGCCATCAGTAAGATGTCATAGCTATTTAATATTATTTCTTAATTTTCAATGTAAATTTAGATGTAAAAAAAAGTAGCTGAACTTGCCTACAAAAATTTGTTGATACTAAGGAGGAAAAGTCAGCAGCCTATAGCAGCAATAGGTCTATTGGACTATAACCTTAATGGTCTTATCCATATTTTCTCATCTAACTCACTTGCTGGGGCTCCCCATGCACTCAAAACTAGCTCAAAATACCCAGTTTCATAGAATTTCATTGAAGCACATAGTTCCAAGCTGGTCACTAGATGGACAAAACCCTAAAGTCAATGGATGAACATAGGCATTTCCTTATGTAAAATACTGTTTTCTAAAGAAGATTTAAGATGCTTAGAGGCAAGATAGAGAGGTGATTTTGGCCTCAAATCAAAGCTAAAAGATAGGAGAATCACATTCTGATCTTCAACAGCTCAGGTTTGATTAAAAAAAAATTTACTGGCTACCCTAATTAGGGTGGCCACAAAAACACCTAGTGGCAAAAATTGGCGATTTTTTTGTAATGAATGCAGGAATTGCTGTGAATTTTCCTGATCAGTTTTACCTATCTAAAACATCTTCAAAAAATATTTTGAAAATACCATTGCAATCAGGACAAAATTGTCTGTTTTGTAAGGCCATCAGTAAGATGTCCTAGCAATTTAATGTTATTTCTTAATATTCAATGTAAATTTAGATGTAAAAAAAAGTAGCTGAACTTTACTACAAAAATTTGTTGATACTAAGGAGGAAAAGTCAGCAGCCTATAGCAGCAATAGGTCTATTGGACTATAACCTTAATGATCTTATTCATATTTTCTCATCTAACTCACTTGCTGGGGCTCCCCATGCACTCAAAACCAGCTCAAAATACCCAGTTTCATAGAATTTCATTGAAACACATAGTTCCAAGCTGGCCACTAGATGGACAAAACCCTAAAGTCAATGGATGAACATGGGCATTTTCTTATGTAAAATACTGTTTTCTAAAGAAGATTTAAGATGCTTAGAGGTAAGATAGAGAGGTGATTTTGGCCTCAAATCAAAGCTAAAAGATAGGAGAATCACATTCTGATCTTCAACAGCTCAGGTTTGATTAAAAAAAAAATTACTGGCTACCCTATAAAAGTGTTTCAATCGGTATTATTATATTTGAACATTAAGTAAAGGTCGGGCTTCACTACCTAGATTTTTCGCCCGGATTCTGGGATCCGTTTTCTTCTATATCGGTATGGGTAGTGAAGACAGTTCTGAAACGGTCTGAGTGAAAACACCCTGCTGGACGCATCCGGGAATCTGGTAGAAGAATCTACCAGATTCCCAGATTCTGGGTGAAAAGAAATGGGAATTTGAAAGTAGTTTTCATTTGACTTGGAGAAATTATTGTGATGAGGTGGTAAAATCTAAGAAAAGGACAGAAGTGCTGAAAAATACCCAATGGCCAAAAGTGGACTGTTGAAAAGACATTTGATTTGATATCTTTTTGGGACCATCTTCACACAATCCGGACCCCAGATTCTGGGGCGTCTGGCTAGTGAAGCCCGACGTTAACCATCTCGGACATTCCTGAATGATAAAACAGTGATAGGGGAGACCGGGGCTATATGGACACTTTTTTGCAAGATTGTCAATAACTTTTTAGTATAACAATCTTTGAAGCGTTCATGATACCAACACGAACTTCATCAATATGGCCATATTTTCGTAATTGATGACAACGTTGTACCTCTTACCAGTATTGTGTTATGAGTGATTTACGGAAAGCAGCGAAAGTGTCCATGTATACCAGAATACCGGGGTATAATGGACACTGGTGTCCAGTAGCCTATACACTGTGTAGCTAGGGTTCTGAACAACAAGAGTAGTTAACTGAGTATATGTTCAGTTTCATTAAAATAATGGATATGTTTCAGATATAATGGATGTATTTCACACATTCAGTTACTTGCATGGTCTCACTTCAAAACTACTTAATGTTAAACTTTGACAAATTCACTGGGAACACAAGCTGTTCACGTTGTCCGATGGTGCCACCAGTAAGCGACGGCTGCCCAATGTTCATTTTTATGTTGGAGCAAGTGTATATTATATTTGCGTAAAGTGTAGACCCATGTCCATATTACCCTGGGCCTTGGTGTCCATAATGCCCCTTGGTCAGCCATCACGTAAATCTTAAAAAATCTCGAAACCAAGAAGCGTCATTCCAGATTACAATCATCCAAATCCTAGCCAAAGTATGATTTTCTAAGACCTAGCTAAAACAGCACCTGAAATTACACATTACCTGGTGATAATCTTCAAGAAGTGAGTAGCAGAAAAGTTACTTTGCATTGCAAAATTCAAATTTTTGACTCCCACAAATAGATGTGTAAATGAACCTGCAGCAGCCATTAGTCATGTGTCTCTACCAGTAATGCCACCTCCTTTGGCTATGCTGGATTTTTAGGCAGGGTTATCTGAAGTGAATTAGAGGGGGGTGTCCGCATTACCCAGGTTTCCATATAGCCCCGGTCTCCCCTATGGTAAAATACATAGTTCGATATGCTATTAGTCACAAACAAACAGATGCAACACAGTTGTCCGAATAGGTTTATGTTGTCAAATATGGATAAAATACTATGAGCGTGTTCCACCCTACTTACCGTAGTTACTACGCTAGTTACCGTAGTTACTACGCTAGGCTGGAATGCATTTTGAATTTTTCGGTCACATATCAGGCCGCGGGGTGATCCGACCAATCACGTTACAGAGATGCGTAGTTACTACGCTTACTATGCTCCCGAGCGTGGAAAGCAAATAGTTACTATTAGTTACTATTTTGAGAAGGTTGGAACGGTCAGCGTAGTAACTTTTCGTGAGGCTGGAACGGAAATAGTAACTAATAGTTACTATTGGTAGAGGGGTGGAACACGCTCTATGTGTCTAGGCTATGTCAGAGTAAATAGTTTGGCACAAGTTTCAAAACAAAAGTCATTGCTGGACATTTTGGACCAGTGTGATATTTACTAATCTCAGTGACTTTGGTGTGTTAGCCCTCTTCAACAGAAACATTGGCCTATTCCCATTAATTTATTGCTTTACGGAACAGTTTCTAAATAATCAAAAACTAAAATTTTCCTAACCTTTGATTTGAATTTTCTCTTGTTAAAAGGCTACAGCATTGCCAAAAGCTAGTGGCAGTTGGGTTTTGAGTTTTCGCAACCTTTGGCTATTTTATTATTATTGCAAGTGCCGTGAGTTTGTTGTGAAAAATAAAATAAAGTGTCTGGTTTGAGTTGTTCAATCAACGTGTTTGAACTCCGATGTGTTCAAATTTCAACGTTTTACCTTATGTTTGAAAGTCAGTCTTGAAGTCCCAGATTTCAGAAGTCTACTGTATATTGTAATGTAGTTTTGAGGAGAGTATGTTAAAGTATAACTATTTGTGTAGTATAATTATTTTTTTATCTTTATTACGGTATTAAAAAGTGAGTGACACCATTAGCTGAAAGTGACCATTTTTCTTAGCACTTCAAAACCATATTCATGTTTCATCTTATAATCCAATTACCTTCCTCACCCTTGCTTAAAACCCGGTTTCATTTACTTTCACAGATCAAAGATGGCTGCCCCACAGTGGTAACCCAAGCAAACATATCACAGTAAAGGCCCATAAAGTTCTTGTTAACCCTTCTTGATGAAATCAGATTTGCTTATTTATTTATACTTTATCATGTCATCATTGTCTAATTGAAATTATGTTTATTCAAACAAGAATTATAATACTTACAGAAAGCCTGAGAGATAATTTCGATCTCAAACCAAAACTAAAAGCTAGTAGAATCTTAATCCAGTGACTGAAGTCTCATAGTTTGAAAATCATTCCCTAAATGGCTACTCTACATTGAAAAGCTAGTAGAATCATAATCTAGTGACTAAAGTCTCATAGTTTGAAAATCATTTACTAAAGGGCTACTCTACATTGAAATCAGTCCAGTTGAAACATTAAATTCAGAGAGCCAAGTCTTTCAGGTTTGTTTTGGGTAATGAATGTACAAATTATTTCCCATTGATTTTTTCATTGAGATACTTTGCTGACCATGAGAGTATTGCAAAGCTATTGCAGGACTTTCCCTGGTCGTTGGAGGGTGCAGTAGCAAATAAGCAAAAAAGGGCAAAAGACTAGGGAAAAACACAGTGTGTTGCTTTACTTTGACTTAACTTAAAGTATATTTTTATAATTTCTGTAAATATCATCTGTATATACAGATGATTGGATCTGGGAAAAGAAGGTTCTGCTGGGCATTTGGATCGGTCCTTTATAAGCATGCAAAGTTTCACCAGCCTCTTACAAACAGGGAAAGATAAACCTGTTCAAAAGTGCAAACATGCTGAATCATAAGATGGTATTTTTTTAAATTTTTTTTAGCAGTTTCGCAGATCGAAGAAACTGATTAAGGTGTAATTAGAGAAGAAAACATAACAAATCAGGAGGAAAATGGATTTTCATCTAGGAACCAACAAAGCTTATTAGGGAGTCTATCTTCAAACAAAATAACGGGTAGAATTAAATATGCCATCCAGTCTACCATAAACCCCTGATCCCAAAATTGCTTATTTTGGGTAAAATGATGCCGACAGGACCACCGATTTTCTGCCTAGAGCAGTATCTCATCTCTAATTCTGTTCAACTTCTTCTCAGTTTAGCGGATGGCGAAGTTGGTCTGAATTTCGGACTAGTATTTTTGTCAAAAAGTAAGATAAATCTTCATATTCGGAATCCCACCAAAACCTCTTTTTTCTTCTTTCAGCTCTGATACATCTTTATTATTTCAGAACTTGCCCTTCGACATCTACAACAAATACAAGCTTACGGCTTACTTCGTCCTCTTCTTCGGAAGTGGTATTGCTACTCCCTTTCTCATGGTGAGACACCAGCTTGTCAAGAAATTGGACTAAGTTATATTTTGTACAGAACGGCGCAATAGATCAGTGTTAAACCACCAAATGTGTATATTAGGCTACTTATGACCAGTGGTGATGCGAACCAAACTGCTGCTATATCTTCTTACTGCCCACCTAAAAGTAAGAAGGCTACTTTGTTTTCTGACCTGCCATTTTTGAAAGGCATATCATCGGTTTAGGTCTATGGATAAGAATACATTCCAAATCCATACTTGAACATTATTTTCTTGACGGACAAGTAGTTAGACCGAATCCGGCCAAAACTGGAATTGGAGCATGAGTATAGGATACACACTGAATCTTTATATATATAAACTTTATTTCTTCGCTCGACAATTATTTCCCCCTGAATCCGGAAAAAAAGAAATCTGGTAGAAGTGAAAGTTGATTCTGAAGTCGATTGAAGCTTTATGGAAGTAAGAATATGTTGATATGGAGGTAAGAGTTTTCACCCTGAAATCTTAGGAAAGAAAGGGGCTTGGAAACTTCGGGGCATATGAGTCCTCCAAAAAGATGATTGGAAAAGGTTGGGGTCCCCTTGAAAAGACACAATGAGTTGAGAAATAGCATTCGTTCTCGCCTGGTATGTATGAGAAAGAAAAAATCACACACACACTTTTTTATTTTCATATATGGATAGTGCGGTTGGAATCTGGTCAAAACCGGTTTTTACAAACGAACCTGATTGTCTGAAATGCATTTTGCTGGGAAATGTTGCCTAACGGATCTGGTTGTAAGGGTCTATTAGCAGGGGCGTCCCGAGCCTTTCTTCATTGGGGGGGCGAACCTGGTAAAAATTGACCGAATCGGTACCTGATTTTGACCGAATTTATTATTTTTTTCTTAAAAACACAGCGAGTTGCCTTCAAGAAGCTACAACGTAAAAAGTTGCATAGTATGTACAAAATCAAGTCCAAAGAGAAAATCTGGCGCGTTTTCACGCTGTTCCACTCCTGTTTTTCTGGGATACGCCGTCATTAGCCTTTTACCTTTGGGGGACGCCCAGTTTGCCAACAGGACTGGAAAATGCGCCGACAAAAAACGCCGTTGCTGTAAAGCCCAAACGTCGCTAATGGGTGTAGCCAGAAAAAATTTAAGCGCCGCAGGCAAAATTTTTTTTATCCGCCTTTTTCTAGCAACATTTAACTGCTTTCCATGCAAATTCTAGCTTTTAATGTGGTTCAAGCCCCCCAAAATTCCAAGCCTTGAACGCCAACTATTTGACGCACCTTTCTTATAAATAGCGAATACGGCGAGATAAGCCGCAGGCGAAATTTTGTGGAAACACTGATGATCAAAGTGCCGTTTTGCGATCCCAAGACTACCTATTAAACCACAGAGCTGTCAGGCGAAAAAAAGAGGGGACATCCAGGGTAAAGTAGAGACAAAGTACATTTATTCTGAATTTACAGCAAAGAAAAGCAGTTTTGACGTCCAACTCAGTAACTGGGGTGAACCAAATACTGATTTCCTACTACCTAAAAAATAACAAAAAAAGATCGGGAGCGGTATAACAACCGAATTTCGCAATGGAATAAAACCGAATGTGTCAAGTCTGGTAGATAGGAGGACCGAACAAAAATCCGGTTCTCTGGTAAAACCGACTAGATTCGGTAACGAATCAGAACCAAATTAATCTGATTAATTACCAAATTCTGAAATGGACTGACCGAATGAACTAGAACAGATACGGACTTGAGAAAAGTTCGGTGAATTACCGAATTCGTTAACGAATGAGACCAAATAAACACGTTAAATCACCGAATTTACGAAGGGACGGACCGAATGCGGTGAAATCAATGTTGACTGAACAAAAGTTGGATGAATTACCAAATTCGATGAAGAATGGGAACCAATAAACACGTTAAGTCACCCAATTTGAAAATGTGGCGACAAAAGATATATAAAACGGGCATCACGGCTTCGCCGCGATGCCCGTTTTGACCGAATTTTCGCCTTCGGCGAAAATTTGACCGAATGCCCAAAACGTAGGGGGGGCGCTGCGCCCCCCCGCCCCCCCTTCGGGACGCCCCTGTCTATTAGTATGATATTAGCCGAAATGTCTACGCGCTTTGGAAGTAGGCCTACCGAACACCTGCTAGACTCGACTGTCTGTGTTAGAAAGATCAGCAAATATTCCCCTTCGGGATCCCATCGAAACAATTGGTTTTGTTCTGGTTCGAAATTATGCTCGAGTTTCCTTCTGATTTACGTAATTCAGTCGAAAAAAGAAGTTTACCCTTTTGACTAACCGTAACATGTCTGCTAATCCCCCTTGATAAGTGGATAGAACGGAAGATCTTGTCTGATTAGGCTGCTCTTGTTGTGATTCTTCCGTCTGAAAAAAATAGACATCAGAAGCCGGAAGTTGCAGAAATACGTTTATGTTTCAAGGTTCTTGAATAGCTTATTGCTTAAAACAAGGAATTGCTTTTAAAAAAATTACAGCTTTCGCTGTTTTCAGCCTCTTGACTTAAAATACCGAACAAATTTACACAGCTGTTTTTTTCTACGAATTATCTTCTCACAAACCAATCGTCGGGAGCATGATACGCACCGAAAATAGTGAAACAAGGAATATGTGAAAATCCGTGCGATCCGTGGAATGGGGCTTATGAAATCGGGTTTCCGAGTTTTAGAAACACCTTGCACTACATAGTGCTTCTGCTAAGATGTTCCGAGATAGTTGACTACTACGCACACAGCAAATTACACAAGGCTTCCGCTTTTTTTCTTTTTTTTTACCTTTTTCCATGTCTCTTGCCTTGGATGATGAACTTCGCAAAATTTGAATAACCGGTCTTCCGTCGAATAAGCATCTCGGAAAAAATTATCGGAAGCCTGATAAGTCACGTAAATAGAACAAACGTGGCAAGCGTATTAGGGGAGATACTTATGAAGTGTAGAATCTTGGGAAACAAAATGGATGGAAATACTGATGATGTAGAATGAATTTGTGTCATAAGTACGACGTGTATTTTAAGGTACGTGCACACGCAGCCCTGCTTTCGCAGCCAGTGCGAATTTCCTCCTTCGCTGCAAAATTTGACGCATCGCATGCAGGTTTCCCCATAGGTTAGCGACGCGAATTTTGCATTTGAATGATCTTGTCTACTAAGCTTTAAAGGACACTCCCACTACATAGGGTTCGTTCCAGCTATGCCCGAAAGTTACTAAATAGTTACTTTTCAGTCACTTTCACCGTTCCAGCTTGTCACAAAGTTACGGGGAGCACAAGGAAGACCGTCACTTCGAAGTAACTTTTTGTAAAGATAGTACCCGACCATCTTAGCTAACTTTCACTTTCCAAGAGCCGTCTTGAGAAGGGAACTCGGGGCAGCAATGAGAGACAACGCGCATTATCTCGTCCCGTAGTAACTTCGACCGTTCCAGGTAGTAGTTAATTTGTGACGTCACACGTAGTTACTCCGAAGTAACTACGAAGAAGAGCTGGAACGAACCCATAGTGTTTCTGCTAATATGCTCTGAGACAGCTATGCTTACAGAAAATTACACAAGGCTTCGGCTGTTTTTAGCCTCTTTCCGTGTACCTTGCCTTGGATGACAAACTTGGCAAAACCTGTCTTGGGACCAATAGGCTTCTCTGAAACAATGTTCGAGAGCCTGATCCGAAAGTAAAGAAAAACAAGAGCTACGAGCCGGCACTTATTACGAGTAGGTGGTGAGAGAAAGTAGATGAGAACGCGTACTTTGTGCTTTTTCAGTTTCTTTTATCATACTTACTTGTACTTGTAACGGGACCAGAGGAGAACTTGTTTGACTAGGCGGTCATTTGGGCGCCGGAGGACGTGGCCAAGCCAGCGTTGGCGACGGGATTTGATGATGGCTGACCGAAGAGGCTCTTTCTATATTAGTACAGCGACGGCGGACTTCAGCGTTCGATACTCTGTCTGCAAATCTCACTCTGACTATGTAACGGAGGCATCGATGGTCGAAGGTTTCTATGAAGGTTTATGAAGGTTTCTATCTTTTTATCATACTCCACTGATTCTCGTGTAATGCAGTGGGTCAATAATGCTCATTCAAAATAGCCCCTTCAAAACCCCTAGGATCGGACCTAGCAATAAGATGTTTAGATTCACTCGAGTCTGAGCATTTCCGGCATCGCCTCGGATCATCTAGGGCAAGTGACTAACTTCCAAGCTTGGATCAATTCGGTTGATCCCCAGACGTGCCACACTATTTCCGGTACCCCCCCCCCCCTACCGCGGCCGAATCTAGTTCGGACACATAAATGGATCGTCTAAAGCATCTTCTCTTGTCGCCCATCAAGTTTCACTCGAATCTAAGCATTTTTCGGGCAATTTCTGGTACCCCCCCCCAAGTGCTCGGATCCGGTCTGGACCCTAAAATATGTCACTTAAAGCATATGTTTGACAGTGCAAAATGGATATGTCAGCTAAAATATCCGTTATTTTAGCTGACCTGTCCGTTTTGCACTGTCAAAAATGTTTCACAGTCAGCTTGGGCTGAAGGAATATTTATATGATCTCTCTACTTCCCAAGTCTCATTCAAATCGCTCCACTCGTGTACGTGACCCCTATGCGAGCCACATAATTTCCGGGACTACCCCTCCAACTCCCCCCACTGTGGGCAAATACGACTCGGACACATAGACTTCGCATCTCTGACAACTTCTCTTCACACCCATCAAGTTTGAGTCGAATCGGAGCATTTCCGTTTCGGTTACATTTCCGTTTCCCGCGTCCCGTGGCTGGATCCGGCCCGGACGCCAAATAACAAATCTAGGACGCATAAACTCGGTACTGTCCACCTTGCATCCCATCAGGTCAATTCATTTGGTTTCTGTGCATGTCATTAAGTTTCCAGACCCTCCTCCAACTCCCCCAACCATGGCCGCGTGTGGTTCGGAAATATGTTTTGCATATCTAGGTCATCAATTCTTATCACCCATAAAGTATCACTCGAATCGGACCACCCGCCCGGTCAGTAGTTTTCGGATATCTCCTTCCCTTAACTCCCCCAAAAATGGTCGGATCCAGGGACGGAAGTCAATTCCTAGGGCATTATGTCGGGTCCTTAAAGTTTAACCGAAAAGGGCTAGGATAGGACAATCTAGTTACCCATCACTTATTCACTTAAATCGGCTTGAAGACCCGCTGAAAATGAGTTACTTCGTTGTTCCGCTATTCACGAATAATCGATTTTCAAATAGTGGAATTTCCGTGTGATTTGTGGTGCATCTATGCGCTTGTATTTTTGCTGTATGCCTTACAAGAAAGATTTATAAATTTTTTTTGTTCAGGCACTAAGCAATCTTCACCGATCTCACCACTGCCCACTGAAAAGCCGCATTTGTGTTGAGATTAAAATTTTCCGCATCATATTAGAATTTACGCTGTGGGGACGGCTGGAGATACTCTGAGCCTCTTAACTATAGCAGATAGTGGAAAATCAAAAAATCCCTTTGCAGAATCCAAATAATTCAGTGTATCCAATTAAATGACATACAAATGAGTTGGCTTTTCAGTTAAACTTTAAGTTCTACTTTAAAACATGTTTAATCGCAATTTCCCATATTTAAGCGAAACAACAAAAAGGTCATGAAACATGGTGACCGGACGGTCGTTCCTGAAATGACAATAACTTCCCCTACTCCGAAACTTAAATATCACAACATTCTCAAGGGCAGCCTTAGTGCCACCAAGAACTGAAAACAAAATCGAATGAACCAGCGGCCTACAGGTCGTAGCTCCGTTTCGCTTTCCCACTCCACAACGAGAATCAGCTCTATGCCCGCGCTTAAAATAATGCACGATACCTTTAATAATACATGACACTGTAACGAAAACAGAATAGTTGCGTTTTTGCAGATACCATGGTTTAAAGTCGTTTTCGCCGTTACCGTGGTATCTGATACCACGGTCTGGCCACTTACCGTTGTATCTTAAAAAAGCGATCTCGCTTTCCTCGTTACCAACACTAGAGCCAATATTTTTGTCAAATTGCTGGGAAGGAAGCAATTTGATTGGGATATAGATATTTCTTTTGGGGTGACCTCCAAAAGAGCAAACTCGGCAACTGTAGTTTTTCAAAACAACCGTAGTATCAGATACCATGCACCTGCAAAAACGCAACTAACATAGCCAGTTCCTTTAAAGAGCGTTCATTCTGTTCTACGGAGCGAGCGCTGAAACCTTGCTAGAGGTTTCTGAATGAGCTTTCTGTTCGTACAGGTTGTTCATTCTATCGTAGCTTTGTAAGTTCTTGACGTCATATAAACACATTTCTCCCTTCCCGATCCAACCCACGTTAAAATTTGTGAAAATTAAAATACAGTCATGATTTACAGCTACACTCAAACGATCCAACAAAATATGACTTGCTCAACAAAATGTCTACCCTCACCGATTGAAACCACAACAGTTTGTACATTTTTGCGCATCTGGTATACCAACTACATAGCCTACAATGACGAAATCCTACAACATCTCCTATACGGGCATGTCAGAGGTCTGTGTTCTGCAGTTAAAGTGACTACTGCTGATGTACAGGTAAAGCTCTAATAATGAAGAAAACTGTGTTCTTTACAAACTTTGAACTAGAATTGTGACAGTACACGGAACTTCCGAACTCTATCTCTTCCGAGTGCCGAAAACAAAAAATTCAACCAAAGAACTTCCGGACTGTTTATCTGAAGAGACAACACGAACCGAAATCTGCAGACTCCGCGGCGTAAAAAAAAATCAACTATTTTCTGATCATCCTGAGTGTGTTTTGACCAATGCCCGTTCCTATAAGGACACACATAAATGAACTCACATGGATTACGGACATAGTACAGGAGTGTCGCCGTTTATATTAGCGAGATCCTGGACAGCCGCCGCACTGTTGTAATGCACCTGAGATGTGTGCTAAATAGCAGTTCTCCCGCAGGTTTTTTTTTTTTTTTTAAGGCACCAGCGGCAGCTATAAAACGGAAGAGCTCTTTAAGCCACTGACCCAAAACTGGATTCAGAGGTCGTCGGAATCCAGATATGGGGCTGGGACAAAACAACTAACATTATTTTTTGTTTAGCTTTTCCAGTTATGCTCGGCCGTAGTTCTGCGAACACTAGCCGCGTTCGTTTTCGTCGTTGTCGGTACGAAAAACATATTAGGGGTTTTCTTTGACACTTTCATAACAGGGTTTTCTGTGGCACACTGTATAAAAGTCATTTCAAGAACGAACTAGATACGAAATCTAACAAACTAACTTGATAATTGCAGCAGCAGCCACAACAAAGTACAAAATTGGAGTTTAGCGTTACATGCCCACTGTCTTAAAACTTTGCTTGCGAGTTTAAATTGTATTTCGCGAATTTTGAAAATTCGCGCCCAATTACCGAACCGAGATGTTGAAACTGACTTCCCGCCTTCGTTCGTCGTTTCAGGATCGACGAAAGAGACGGCGGTTCAACCGAACAAAGAAAACGCCTTATTCTCGGCTTCAACGCCGTTCACATACGGCGTTATAAAGAAAACGCTTATAGTAAAACGACTGTTGGAACGGCGAACCAAACAACGAAAACGAACGCAGCTATTATAAACTGATTCTCCCGCGCCTACGCGGGTTACGAACAGATTTTGATAGTGCAAAACGGATACGTCAGCTGAATTTTATTAGAGCTACATTTCGGAACTTCTTGGCAAGGGTCTTTTTAAGCTCAAGCTGGAAAATGAGCCGGTGGAAAAACCACAAACACTTAACTGAGCTGACGTATCCGTTTTGCACTGTCAAACATGATTCGCGGTCAGCTGGGGCTGAAGGAATATGAGTTGAGTTTTTGCAGCTACCATGGTATCTGTTACCACGATAACTGGATCTGCAATTAGTCGTTTTTGCAGCTACCGTGGTATCTGATATACTGTTGCTCTGCAAAAACGACTATTGCCAAAATTGCACTTTTCGAAGTCATCCCAAAAGAAAAACTGATATCCAGTCACATCACTAAGTGCTAAACTTCTTTCTCACCAATTGGGCAAAATTTGATAAAAAGCGAGATGACTTTTCGGATACCACGATCAGTTACCACGGTAACTGGCCAGATACCACGATAACTACAAAAACACCTTTTGACCGTGGTATCAGATACCACGGTATCTGCAAAAACGCAACTATGACAGTTTGTCGCACTCCTAGCAGTTTCTAGTTTTCGCTCACTAGTGTCTGGTGTGTCCTCTATATGGAGTTTTTGGTCTCACCATCTACTGGTGACTTCTCACTAAAACCTCCCTCCCGACCAGATTCTGGTTAGTCCGCACAAGTGAGGAAAGACCAGACATGTTGAGTCCTAAAACGGGTAATAACAGTAGGGAGCAGCCACCAGTGAACCCAAAGCGCCTCATAGAAAACAACAGAGACCACCAGCGAGTATTGCGGTGGCAAAGAACACAGCTAGCGTTACATAATGCCCGCTCGCACCACAGGGGTTAAGCCCTATGCCATCCTACGACCATCTCACCGTCCTTCTTTCCAAACCTCAAAACCCATAAGACAGTGATCAATTCCTGGTTACCCGATGAAAAATTATCACAAAATAGTAGTATGAAGTTGTACGAAAAAGTAGCATGCAGTACCAACTGATGCTACTATAGCAGGACTGGAAGCTACTGGAGCAAGGCGGGATGCTACTGAATACTACTGCTTAAGATTAGCCCCGTGTGAGGCACATTAAATTAAGGTATTCTGTACTACTGCATTTCAACACACGCAACTTTTTCGTACAACTACCATACAACTACACAGGCTACAAATTTTTTATGGGTATGTACCATTCCTTCTACAGGCTCCATATATATCATTCATCTAATCTCCTATTTCCTGAGAGGTTAAGGACGTTTTCTTGATCCGTTCTAGCACTGTTCACCTTCCTTTTTGCCGTCTCTCCGACCTGGAATTTCGTCATCCCGACAGGATGCTGCACCTCCTTGTCTGATCCACCATGCGCTTTGAAGGTCCACAGATTTCCGTGACTTGGGGATGTGAACTGATGGATGAATTTGCCTTCGGCCGGGATCACTGTTCCTATGGCCGGCTTGTACCGGACTATTGTAGTGGTTTGCGAACTCTGTTCACAAGCCCCTCGGTAGCTCAAACGGTTAGAATGTATGCCTTGTAAGCAGAAGGTCCTGGGTTCAAATCCCGGCTGAGGAGCATTTTTGTCTTTCAGTTCACTACTTCTACAAGCTTTCAAGGTCACTGCTGCTTTCGCCACTGGGCTGTGCAGTTTTTCTCCTTCACAAAGAACGCAAGAATGGTGGGACAGTAAGGGTGGGAAGATACAGGGTGGGATTCAGATTGGCTCTTACTATCAGCCGGCGCATGCGAGGATGTAAACATAGTACTTTTCTTCTTTTAAGCGTGGTCACTTTTCTGCATTTACTGCCATCGTGCACTGAAAATCGAACCAGCGCTGACACTTAAGGCCAATAGACCAGTTCATCAAGTCCAATAGCTACAGTCTCTGACTGAGCACAAGAGTTGCGTTTTTGCAGATTCCATGGTATCTGTTACCACGGTAACTGGATCTGCAATTAGTCGTTTTTGCAGTTACTGTGGTATCTGATAAACGGGTGTTCTGGAAAAAATGAAAATTGCCGAAATTGTACTTTTCGAAGTCATCCCTAAAGAAAAACTGATATCCAGTTGACAAAAAATGGTGAAAGTGAGATGACTTCTTCAGATACCATGACGATCGAATATCGGATACCACGGTAACAGATACCACGATAACTGCAAAAACGCCCTCTGAACGTGGTATCAGATACCACGATAACTGCAAAACGCCTTTGACCGTGGTATCTGCAAAAACGCAACCAAGGTTAAATAAATGCCCGATCCTTACTCTGAGACGCAAACAATCCGTGAGTCGAGGGAAGGCATAATAGTCCTCACAGACGACAGTCACAGAGAAGATTCCCTGCCTTGGTTCTCAGCAACATCGTCGGTTCAAGACGGAAAAGTTCGGTAGGGTTCCACCGGGTTATCTTCAGTTACGATCGTTACGATCCTGTAATTTGTCATTTTCGTATCCAAGAGTTACGATGGTCACAGTTCACTTTCGAGGGTCGGGAGCATCAAAGGTGACAACTGATCAGCAGTCTCCCGTCAAAATGGTGACGTAATCCGCACTATTATTAAAAAAAAATTCGTTCCAGAGAGGATGGTAACTACCACAATAACGCGCTGCTGCTCCTCTTATCATCATAACTCATGTTCATAACTCAATTTTTCCTTATTTCAGTTAGTTCGGAGGCCCAGGATTGGCCGATGGATATGAATTGGCCCCTCTTTTGGGAGGAGTCAACTTGTAAGAAGTGAGAGGTTTCGCGCCTAGGAGCAGGAAGTCAAGTGGTGACAAGCGAATAACATCATCATAACCCGTGTTGGACACAACCACAGAATTGTTCAGTTTTCCAGACCAGAACTGATCAAAGCGCTGAAAACCCGGCACGAAAATCTTCCGTGTGCCCACTCCTTAAAAGCGCAACCCAAAGATCCTCACCATCACCTTATGTTTATGCGCCGGTGTTTTGACTAAAGCGGCTATAAGTTCACGATTCGCGGTCAACCCACGCTTTATTAGTTCATCCGACGTCGCAGGGACGAGTCTGAAGATTGTATGATTTTGAACTGCTGGATCGGTCGTCTGGGGCCGACGATTACCGACTGATTTGACACTTTGTCCCGAGGCGCCTGGTGTTGGTCTGGCGGTGTTAAGACCACGATCATGCTCTGAACCTGCTCTTCGGCAGGCCTGATGTTGACATAGTTTGGAACACGAACTTGCTTCTCCGGGACTGGTAGTTCGACGTTCAATCGCCCTAAAATGAGACAAAGTTAGAAAGCACCGTGCTGAAATTAAAGGTTTTGATACAAATCGACTTTCGTTGTTATCACGACATATCACATTTATTAGTTACAAGTAGTAATAGTAAATTGCAGCATAAGTCCTTGGGACTTCCTTTTTGCTGCAATAGGATATAACCCCCCCCCCCCCGGTATCACCCCCCTCCCGGCGAAAACCCCACGGCTAAAAAAAATTGTTACCCCCCCGGCGAACCCCCCCCCCCCAATCCTTTACATTGATTACGAATCCAAAACATTCAACTTGACTTCCCGTGATCTTAGTCTAACTCAAGTGTCTTAGCCTATCAAACAAGCATGGGACAGTTTTACCATTGACATGCACGTGTATGGTGATGAGCTGGTAGAATAACTCTGGGACTATCTTGAAAGTGCCATCACAGAACCAGTGACGGTACAACCCAAGTAGTTCCAGGTTATGCTCTGTCCCAACCACAAGAATGCGATTATCATCGTCAACGCCGCTGTCGTTCAGTAAAAACAGCTGCCCATCTTGGAGTTTCTGGTGTGAATCAGGGATATCGAAAGAGGAACGGGGAGCAGGCAAGGGGAGAGGGAAATGCCTGACTGTTTAAAGCGTCTGGTGGCCCTTCGCATTGCACGAATGAGTGGCATCCTAACTGCAGCCTCTTCGCCAAGAAGGGGAAGGAATTGGGAAAGGATTTGTTGGGGGGATTTATGCGGGGAGGGTTTGGCCGGAGGGTTTTGGTACTGGGGGGTTTTGGTATAGGGGAGGTTTTGGTCGAGGAGGGTTGGTACCGGGGGGGGGGGGGTATCGGTGTGGTTTTGGCGGGGGGTTTAGCCGGAATCCCGAAGAACACCATTTGCCGCACTACAAGAACGGATCTCCACTGTATGAACGCGTCATTCGGTCGGAATGAGAAGATGTCTGGGCACGAAAAACGACTGGCGACTCTCCTTGGATGCACTACCCGAAAAATTTAGTAATTAGTTGTATGGTACGAAAAAGTTGCATGTATTGATATGCGGTAGTACAGAATACTATAATTTAATGTAACTCACACTGGGCTAATCTCCAGTAGCATCCGTTTTTGCTAGTAGCATGTAGTAGCATCAGTTGGTACTGCATGCTACTTTTCGTACAACTTCTTACTACTATTTTGAGATAATTTTTCATCGGGTATAAGCGCGTCTGGAGGTGCAGAAGGCAATTATTTTAGAGCAACGATGGCTGGTGTTAGGACTTTGCAGGAAGAAAAGGTACGAGCTCGGCCTGTTGGAGCAGTGGCACAGCCAATACCGGTAACACAACCAGTTGCGAGCTCTCACACCCGGTATCAGCGTAGTTTCGTGCCTTCGTTTGTGAGCCGGATCAACAACGAAGCGGTTAAAGACCAAGATTGATATTCACGTTGTAATTTTCGTTTTTATTTTTCACTTTGATAAAATTTCGTTGTATATATATATACCCACGTATCCTTCAGATTTTATCACCGTCTCGGTTCGTATTTTGACTGCTGTTGTCGTTTTTCGTCTTGAAGTATTTCTGTGACCTGACGAAACGTATGTATTATATTTTTGTTATATCCGTGGTTGACAAGAGACCGAAAATTTGGCAAGTCCGTAAATGGTTTTGAGAATGAATTGAATTGTACAGTTGTATTCCCAATAATCATTCCTATCTACTGGTTAAAGTTCCTCCTCAGTTTTCCCCCATACCAAACAATATGGCTAATACTACCTTCGAGGATATCATGGGTGACTGGACAGTCTTTGTGCGCAAGTAGAAGGGATTTGAGCTGTGCGACTTCGTGTCTCAGGGAAGCAGCTTCTTCTTTCGCTCGCCGGTTTTCCTGCAGTAGCAGCTCGTTGGATTTCTTCATCTCAGCCATTTGCTGTTTCCGTTTTAATCGAGAACGCTGCGCGGCGGCTCTGGAAAATACAAGAATGTACGAGGCCTTATTTACGACAACATTTTAATCAGGAACTCATCAACTTCTGGAATAAAAGAGGCATCTGTTCACCAGCGTGGTTTCACTTTAATCGCCATGTACCTTTTATTACTCATAAATAAAGCACTGGTCTTTCCACTAATTAATCGGTCATTAAAAAATAAAATAATACTGAAATTCTTAGTGAGATAAGGCACAAATAACTTTTTTTCGAAATACCTTTCGACTGAACAAGTGAAAGCTTGAACGAGCGAAAGCTTCTGCACTTTCTCGGGCTAATAATGAGGAGAACTCAGGGCGGTGGAGTTGAGCTCGTTTTAGACTGAACCCCTGTATTTTTGTAGGATAATGTAGATGGGTGACAGTTGGCGGGGTTCCTCAGGGTGCCCCCAGCCCATAGGGTGAATTCACATTTATATTTATTATGTTTGGAATATAAGTAGCCGTTGGAATATAAGTAGTGAAGTGAAAAGCTTCTGCGAGTGAAAGCTTCTGCACTTTCTCGGGCTAATAATTGTAAAACATTCCCCAGTTGCGTTTTTTATCTGAATTCTCAGTTCTCGATTCATGTACAAATTACCGTTTTTTGCCCTTCTCAGTTCTTGCTTTTGACAAAAACACTCATTTAGCCACCCGTTGATACCTGTTCATACGGATAAAACTTCCACCCTCTGTTGACCAATCAGGAAGGAGAACGGGAAACGATAATCGAGAAGTGCAGAATTGCGAAGCTTTCCCCGTTCTCGATTCTGACAAAAACGAAGAAAATGAGAATTGGCTTCACCTCAATAGTCAAACAAGACCAAAGGTTTCGATGGGATCCCAAAAATCATGTTATAAAACAGATATTCAGGAATAACTACGATGATTGTTTGATTGATTGATTGAAAAATTTAATATTTGACCCAGACAACTAGGTCTTGTCTTCGCCAGATTCAGTCTTCGCGCGGCTAATCATCTGAGAAAATCAAGTTCAGATATATAAGCCATATCTATTTTGACGATACTGATCGAAACTTCCTGCTTTAATTCTGCCAAATTTTCCAGTTTCGGCCGGATTCCGGGCTAACTACTTGTCCGACGAGAAAATGGTTTTCACCATCGTGTTCAGCATGTCTTCTTACCCCTAAATCGAGCATCCAATCAGCTTCAAATAAAACTTTAGCTTGCAGCAAATTTTCCGGTTTCGGCCGGATTCCGGGCTAACTACTTGTCCGGCGAGAAAATGGTTTTCACAATCGTGTTCAGCATGTCTTCATACTCCTAGATCGAACATCTAATCAACTTCAAATAAAACTTCTACTTGCAACAAATTTTCCGGTCTCGGCCGGATTCCGGGCTAACTACCTGCCCGGTGAGAAAACGGTTTTCACCATCGTGTTCAGCATGTCTTCTTACCCCTAAATCGATCATCTAATCAACTTCAGATAAAACTTTTGCTTGCAACAAATTTTCCGGTTTCGGCCGGATTCCGGGCTAACTACTTGTCCGGCGAGAAAATGGTTTTCACCATCGTGTTCAGCATGTCTTCTTACCCCATAATCGACTATCATATTAGCTGTTTCGAAATATTTTGTTTGTCCCTTAATTTAAACCCCCTCCCCCACCCCTAAATGTAGGACTACAGAGCCCATCTACGAACTCGACCTTACTCTTGACCCAAAGAATTCTCACACCAAGTTTCATCGAAATATCTCATTCCCTTCGAGAGTTATCGTGCTCACAGACAGACGGACAGACGGACGGACGGACGGACAGACAGACGTTTTTTCGATGTCATAGGTATCCGTCACTAACGTTTTGGGATCCCAAAAACGCGAAACAGGAGAACTGAGATAAAAAAAAAATGCAACTATTGAGTTGTAGCATAAATATGCGAGCGTGTTCCACCTACTTACCGTGGTTACTACGCATGATGTCACGGATTCTGCTTCTTGGCGTCAAGGCTGGGACGATTTTTTACATTTTCTTTAAAATATTGTGCCACGGGTTGATCGGGACAACCACATAACACAGATCGTAGTTACCATGCTTATTACGCTCCCGAGCGTGGTAAGCAATAGAAACTATCAGTTACTATTACGAGACGATCGGAACGGCGTAGTAACTTTTCACGATGTTGGAACGAAAATAGTAACTAATAGTTACTAATGTTAAAAGGGTGGAACACGCTCTACATTAACTACATAAACTAGTTGTAAACAAATCACATAATTATACATATAGCCTACACAGACATTTGTAACCGCGCACATTTTAGTAGTCTGTATTTTATTTGTATTTGTTGGTCATCGCATGGTTTGTCGAGTCCGCATTGTTCTTTTAGTTTTAGTAGCATTTCATCCCGATGAAAAATTATTTGACTGTGTATAGTAGTATCGTAGTTGTACGAAAAAGTTGCATGGAATGGTATGTAGTAGTATGGAGTAGTTCAATTATGGAATACTTTGATAAACATGCCTCCGACTCGGTTAATCTTATGTTATAGTAGTATCCGATAGCATCCAGTTTGCTAGTAGTAGCAACAGTTACTACCGCATGCTACTTTTTCGTACTACTCCATACGACTTTTCGGATATTTTTCATCGGGACTGAAATGTTCTTCCGGTCCACACCGCTCTTATGATGTTACAGTTCTGGTATACTTGAGTTAGTTGTTATTCGTTGAATACGGTTGCAAGACGGTGCAAGCGAATTACGCTTATAAATTATATTATATAAATATAGCATATATATAGCCTATATATTTATATATGTATATAAAATTATATTATTATATATTTATATTATTATATATTTATACCATTATATATTTTTTATATTAGATTATATATTTATATAATTGGCTGTTCGAGAGAGATAGCTCTTGGAGAAAACTGATCTTACGTATTCTTTCAGCAAAGGTACGCATACGCGGGGGGGGGGGGCTAACTGTTCCAAATCGACCAGCTTACCGGTTTCTTTCTAAAGAAGCTCGTTTCTTTTCGTCGGGGTCCTCATCTGACAAAGTTGCCCCACTTTTTCTTCTTTTCTTCGTATCTGAACCTTCCGAGGGTAGGCAGTTTGTCGTCACGGTAAAGTGCCGTCCAGAATTATTCATAAACAGCTGTGCGGAGTTCAAATTGAAGACATCCTCACAGGGATCCTTTCGCAGAATTTGCCTCAGTTTCTAGAATAAAAAAGATCAAGTTTTCGACACGACCTCAGAGGAATGGAACGGGCAAGACTAAAATATCGTTAGTCGTCTCTGGAAATTTAATCGGAACCAGACCATGTAGTAACAAGACCAAAGGTTTCGATGAGATCCCAAAAATTTAATATTTGACCCAGACAACTACGTCTTCTCTACGCCAGATCCAGTCTTCGCCAGGCTAATCATCTGAGAAAATTAAGTTCAGATATACCTGTATAAGCCATATTTATTTTGACGATACTGATCGAAACTTCCTGCTTTACTTCGGCCGAATTTCCGTTTTCGGCCGAATTCCGAGCGAACTACTTGTCCAGCCAAAAAAAGATAGTTCAGAAACGAATTCAGCGCATCTCCTTATCCCTATAAAGAACGTCTAATCAACTAAAACTTTAACTAATAAGAAAAAATCCGGTTTCAACCGGATTCCGGACGAACTATATGTCCGGGTAAAAAATGATTGTCATATACAGATTCAGCGTCTCTTCTTACCCTTAAATCTATCATCTAATCAACTTCAAATACAAATTTTACTTTTAACAAATTTTCCGGTTTCGGACGGATTCCGGGCGAACTACTTGTCCGGCGAGAAAATGGTTTTCACCATGGTGTTGAGCATGTTTTCTTACCCCTAAATCGAACATCTAATCAACTTCAAATAAAACTTTTGCTTTGAACAAATTTTCCGGTTTCGGCCGGATTCCGGGCTAACTACTTGTCCGATCAAAAAATGGTTGTCACCACCGTGTTCAGCATGTCTTCTTACCCCTAAATCGAACATCTAATTAGTTTCAAATAAAACTTTTACTTTTAACAAACTTTCCGGTTTTGGCCGGATTCCGGGCGAACTACTTGTCCGGCGAGAAAATGGTTTTCACTATCGTGTTCAGCATGTCTTCTTACCCCATAATCGACTATCACATTAGCTGTTTCAAAATATTTTGTGTGTCCCTTAATTTAAACCCCCTCCCCCACCCCTAAATATAGGGCTACAGTGCCCATCTACGAACTCGACCTTACTCTTGACCCAAAGAATGCTCACACCAAGTTTCATCAAAACATCTCATTCCCTTCGAGAGTTATCGTGCTTACAGACAGACGGACGGACGCACAGACGGACAACTTCTACGATGTCATAGGTATCCGTCACTAACGTTTTGGGATCCCAAAAAGTTGCTATCAAAACTGTTCCAGCCCCTGAACATAAATCACTAGTTTTTTTTTAGGCTCGTTTTTCCATTTTTACAAATTCACAGCACTCTTAAAACTATGCTCGAACACAAGGAATCAATACCACGCACTTCCTCTTAACTAGTGCAGAAACGTCATCTCCTCTTTTCAGAGAAACAGTTTCATAAATGACCCGATTATATGCAGTCTAAAGTCGTTTTGCAGTTACCGTGATAACTGACCGTGGCATCTGAAAAAGTCATCTCACTATAATCACCACCAATACAGGAGCTAAGGTTTTTCTCAAATTGGTGGAAAGAAGTTTGGTACTTTTAATAATATGATGCTAAAAAAAATTAAATCATTTTATTATAAGTGATTTTATTTTTAAGAATTTTTTGGCAAACTTTTTGCCGAAAGAGTCTATAGTATATTGTTTTAGACGAGTTTTGCAGAAGCCGATGGCATATTTTTATAACTGTGTTGTGACTATCACTAAAATGACGAACTGATTGAGTGTATATACATATGTATATTTTAGTGTTCAAATTCGGCGTTTACGCAGTGAAAGATACTTCTTATAAATAAAACTCTACTCTACTCAACTACATATGAGATGGATGTAAGTATTTATTTTGGGAAACATGAAAAAAACGCGACTTCGGCAATTTCCCGTTTTTGCAAAGCAATCATGGTATCAAATACCATGGTAACTGCAAAAACTACAAATGGAAATCCAATTCCAGTATTATCAGATGCCACGGTATCTGCAAAAAACACAACTAATATAAATACACAGCAATATGACGCTTTTATGTCTATCATACGCTATAAAACAAGCAAGTTAATCTCTAATAACTTTTCTCGAACAGATATGCAATGCATATCTTCCTCTGTCCCACAGGAAGTTATAATATGACAATTATTTTTGTGGAGGTTGTTGCGAACTCGTAACATCCTCCAGATAGGATGATACGAAGCTCGTATCAGCCTCCGCAGAAGTTCATCGAGCACTTTTCCTCAGATACTGAATTTATCGAGCACTTTTCCTCAAATACTGAAAAGTTGAAGCTGACCTCCAAAAAATAAGTTAAAAACAATACTTGATCCGTAACAAAACATAAAAAATAAAAAAAAATAAAAAAAATGTTGAACAATGACAGAACATCTTACTCTCTTAGACAACCGGCCTATGACCTAGGTCATACCTTGTCACAATCAGATTTCCACTGAAAATACAGTTTGTCAACTGAAACAACATCCTACTATCCTTGCTTTCCAAAAGCTAGTTATTCAGCATTGAAAAAATGACAGAACATCTTACTCTCTTAGACAACCAACCTATGCCCTAGGTCATACCTTGTCACAATCAGATTTCCACTGAAAATACAGCTTGTCAACTGAGAAAACATCCTACTATCCCTTGCTTTCCAAAAGCTAGTTAGTTATTCAGCACTGATCAATTTCTCTGTCTCAATTTCAATTTTACTTTTACTTCCACAACCCCTAGGGGTGGTCATTTTAGTACTGTAGTAGGCTTTCACGACCGCTAGATGGCATCTGAATCGCCAAAAGAGTAAAAGACTATTGGTAGAAACTAAAGTGCTTGGGTCCCAAAAGTAGTCTTAATAGGTTTACAGTAGGCTTGGGTTGCTACTTCACCAAAATAAAATTCCCTACCCCATTAGCGAAAAAGCACAACAAAAGAAGAATAAGTCCTACCTATGAAAAATATTCTGTTCGAAAAAGTTATAACAGTTAACAAACCTCCATCTCGGTTCATATCAGAATAACAATCTCGACGGCCATTTAAAAATATCAACCTCGCCTTCGGCTCGGTAGATATTTTTCATAACCTGCCTCGCCTTCGGCTCGGACAGGTTATTTTCAATGGCCGTCTCGCTGTTATTTTCCGATATCAGCCTCGATGTCTGAAGTTAACCTTTAATGACCGACATGACAGTATCAGTTATTTTTCGAAACGTCTCAGTTGGTCGTTGCCACATGTTGCTCAATAGTGTGAATTGTCACTCTATTGTTTCATATTAAACAGTTGGCGGGGTTCCTCAGCGTAGTCCTATTCTATAGAGCCTCTAGAAGGTCATATTTCAATTGCATTTGTTTATCAGTATTTACTTCTTACGTACTTGGCATGGCCGTCAGCTTTTATAGCAAAAAAATATTTTATCTTATCATATGTAGAAGCGAAATCCTTATTGGTGACGTAATATATTAGCAAGAACAAATATTCTGACAGATCCTCCGTCTCCCTATCTCTGTAATATGACTATGCGGAGTCGAATACTTCCCCATACCCTGTCTGCTACGAACGATCGGAGGTTAGTAGCTTCGCGCCACATCACGTTTCGTTACCTCTACAAATAGCTAAATCGCTGTGAAACCACAGTGAGGAAAAGCTGATTGGTTCTATGGAAGCGCTCCAGAGCGGGTTAGCGCGCTGAGTACGCCTCCTGCACTATTTTTTCTGCGATGAGCATCGGCGAAGACGGAAGATAAGTAAACGAGTATCTACATCAGCTCAAAGCTAGAGTAAATACCTATAGGTCCACTCAGTTTTGTCGCGGCATGCATAGTCGCTGCATGAGACTAAAGACGTAAGTTCTATCTCATTATTTGTTCCTGATACTAGCTGATACCTCTTTGGCAGAGAGTCCTCCAAGTTCCGGCTGGGTTCTACCCAATCCGTTTGCAATCCTTAAGGGGTCCAATTTCATGTTTCTTATATCAGACAGCGTAACTTCTCGGTCAGACGATGAGTTTGACGATAGTCCGAAAAGGAAGTCCGAGGTGTCGACAACATTCTGATTATCATCTTCCTGGTGAACTGTGAGTGGATGTTCGACCCCGGGAGGGCAGACAATTACCGATGTCTGCTTCACAAACCGCCTAGAATGGTTACAATGAATTAAGCCTTCGCTCAAACGTCGGGGGACACTGCCGTCTTTACCCTTAGGTCGGTGCTTAGGGGGGGGGGGCAGAGGAAACGAGAGGCCAAGCAGTAGGTGTAAGATGTTGAGAAATCAGGCTACGGTTGCCAGCCGCATTGTCTTGTTCATTACGATCCAGGTGTAACCAGCTACATTGCACCATTGTCGTTTACGTTACCGAAAGTGTGCTCAGATGCAGGGTTGTCAAAGTGACACTTTTGGTGTCATCATGACACTTTTTGGAGTCTGTGACACTTTCCAGACTTTCAGGCCAAATTGTGACACTTTTTGCTAAAATGACACTTTAATTAAACCCTCTTAGACTTAACAATACAATTTGTAGAAATACATATTTCTGTTAGCGACGCTGCATGGGTGACTGCAAGTCTTGTCCAGAACTCTAATTAAACGGGTGCATCGGTTATTTTCGACATTGATTGCTTAGCTTAGAAGCAAAACTTGTAAACTTTGTTATAGTTTGATCTCTTATCTGAACTAAACGTTGGATTTGTTTTATCTTGGACTACATGCCGGGTTTCTGTGGGCAACGACTTGACTCTCAGACCCCTTCTATTAGCGACAATGGCGTTTTCGCTTTCAACACCCATTTTTTAAGTTTTTTGGGAGGCAGATCGATTCAGTGTCCGTTTAAAAGTGAATATTAAGTGCCGGTTAACACTGGTCGGACCAAAGCAGCACTTAATTAATATTATAAAGAACAATAAGCTTCTTAAACCTGACTTTGAAAGACCACCCCTAACTCGAAATAAACTTGATAAACTCGACCCAATATTTTAATTCTAGTTAAGTCAAATTATATTTTTAAGTTGTAAGTATAGATGAAATGTCTACTTATGCAATTGTCATGTGTTATTTGTGTGATGACGATCCAGTGCTGGCATGTTTGTTACAAGCTATTAAGTAAATAAAGTACATTATTATTATTATTCAAATCCCGCCTTTCGCCACTGTCTCGTTTTGTACTACCTACGTCTTTTTAGAGCTTTCCGACCGAGCCGAGTTTTGCCAGTTACGCAACGCAAGCCGAATGGTTCAAGGTTCGTCGAGAACTCTTTCACACATACGGACATGAGAAGTTTCAAAGTTTTTATTATTTTGAAGAAACGGTAGGCCATCAGGTATATCTCCTGTTTTCGACTTCTTTTGTTTTGCTTGGTTTTCCCATTGTTTAAAGTTTAACTGAAAAGCCAACTTATTTGTGTGTCATTTAATTAGATACACTGAATTATTTGGATTCTACAAGGGATTTTTTGATTTTCCACTATCTGCTCTAGTTATGAGGCTCAGAATGGCTCCGGTCGTCCCAACAGCGTAAATTCTACTATGACGCGGGAAATTTTAATCTCAACACAAATTTGACTTTTCAATGGGCAGTGGTGAGATTGGTGAAGATTGCTTAGTGCCTGAAAAAAAAAATTATAAATCTTTCTCGTAAGGCATTTAACAAAATTAAAAGCGCATAGAGGCACCACAAATCACACGGAAATTCCACTATTTGAAAATCGATTATTCGTGAATAGCGGAACAACGATGTAACTCATTTTCAGCGGGACTTCAAGCCAGTTTAAGTGAATAAGTGATGGGTAACTAGATTGTCCTATCCTAGCCCTTTTCGGTTAAACTTTTAGTCCGGGATCCAGGCACCTCTATCGTTCAAGGGGGGTAGCAGGAGAGCTGCAGAAGGTTTGAAGAACTTTTCTAGAACAACTTTTTGTGCTGATAACGAAAATCGTACCGCACCACTCCGCACCGATGTACATCACCGACTTTTTAGCCTATAAAGGCCAATTTGGCCTATAGAGACCAACTCTATAAAAACAATTTTCCTAGCAGGACCGCATAAGCTAAATCAGACAAACTATACATATTCTGAATCCTCATTCTATGGTCTATCGAATGGTGTATTTCTTATTTTTTTAAACTTACACATTTTTCTTAGAAACGTCTCTTAGAAACGTTTTCTAACTAAATTGTCATTTTTCTCGGAAAAACTTCCAGCAAACTACATATTTTTATTATTTCGTTGGAAAGATAAGCTCCTTACCAATCGTTTGAGCTGTTAAAACTTCAAAAACATTTGATTTTAAGAATGTCTGGATTTTTTTAAAGAAGAGCATCCACGTTTTCATCAATGAGTGACGGTAGAAATTTTAAAGGAAATATATTAGTTTGACGGTAGGTTTAAGGTTAGTTTTTTACGTAGAATTTAGCTATGACATAATTTTACCTCTTGGGATTCATATTGGTCATATAGGCTATATAACATAAAGACTGAGTAGTCTATAATGAACTAACCCGTCATATCTCTCAAAATATATATTATTACAAAATATATCAGTTTGACGGTAAGTTTAGGGTTAGTTTTTGACATGGAGTCCAATCATGATATCAGTTTTTTCCTAGCATACGTATAGGTCATTTAGGCTATATAGCCTATAGGCTGAATAGCCTATAAATCCTATAAAGATTTTTTTTTTGAAAATATAGCCAAAGTTCTGAATAATCTTTACAGACCTGCTTTTTGAGCCGATAACGTAAATCGCGTCGGGTAAGACAGCATCTGTGACATTTTGGCCTATGAGGGGAAATTAGGTCTATAAAGACCAGCCCAATGAACATATTCTGGACAAAATTTAACATCCTGTATTCCCTGCAGGCCAAAGTGATGGCGTTTTCTAAGTACAAATTATGTTAGGTATCTTGTCGCCAACGTAATGCCACGCTTGCCCTTTGATGGGAAGCTTTCAAACCCTGGCTCAATTTCAGACCGGTCAAAATTCGCTGAAGCCACTGACTCACGAAACAACATCAGCCTTAGAAGACAAGAACTTAGGGCCCGCACGAAAATCTTGGCCGGACACTGTTCTCAACTATTGACCCGCACTCACCCGCTTGCAACGGAGTTTTCTTTCACGACCAAACTAGATTGCTCTTCGTGACAACCACCAAGCGACGCCATGTCTCCTTTCACTCATGGCGTTCATGCACAACTGGCTTAGTCATCAAGGCTAGCTATTGGGTCTCCCATAGTCTCTGGCCCTTCCTAAAGGCCACAATCGGTTCGAGGTCCGTGCTGACCGTCAGAACTGATGTCTTTTGAATATCCCTTAGTCTCTGAGACAATCGGTTCGAGGCCCGTGTTCGCCGTAGAACCAATGTCTTTCGTTGTACCCCTGTTCGCTTCTTCCACCCTTTGGGTCGGGGAGGGGGGAGGTTGCGGCGCAATCTGGACAGAGCAACTTCAGGTCACCGGAACACGTGCATGAACCGGTTTAGTCCTCTGGTTCTGACTGGGTTCGACAAAGCAGTCGGTGTGATCTACCATTGTTATCATTTCCTCATTACCTGTAATCCTCAGGTTTAATTTTCAGTATGGATCTCAGGCATCTTTGGTAGAACAAGGTGATTTTGCGTGCTTCTGCGGTTTTCATCGACGAAGGTTGGGAGACATTTAGAAGTTTCTACAAGACAGGACCTTCGTAGTCTGCGGCAGCATTCAGTATGTTCTGTGCCCTTTTGACTTAATCGGCGATCAGTCTGTTTCAGCGGAAAACGATGGAAAGTCATAGACTTCCACCAGTAGCAGACTTCCACCCCCGGTGCTTATCCATGATCCTTTAGAACCGAATCAGTGACGAACTTGAAAAGAGCTAGCGAGAGGATGAAACCTTTGCAAACGCCTCCTTTTGTCAAGAACTGTGTTGACTGCTCTATTTCACCTCTCACTAGAGCCTCCGTCTGGTCATAGAATACCTGAGCAATGCGGATTATCTTGGGACCCTCTCTATCCTGCATTCCCAGCTAATTGTGTCTTTCTTTACTGAGTCGAATGCAAGAACAAAGCCAACGCAGAATTTCGTGGTTTCCTGTTGATGCTTGAACGACTGATGGCTGCACATCCGTGCTGCCAATGCTCAAGCATGCGGCAGAGAGAGAAGAGCCGTGCAGCACACGCTCGTTGTGAAGCCCGCTTTGGTTAGATCTTGTGCGTCTGTCCCTTCAATCTCTGGAGCTTTGCAGTAGTAGGATAGTTGCGGACTTAATCTGCTACGAGAAAAATTCTAGTATAATTTTTACAATCACCCTTGTCACCTTTTCTATTGGGGGAGGGGGGCTATGATGGACTTGCGCCAGTCTTCCGGGACGTGTTCCAGATGCCAACGATGATGTTGTGGAGGTACAGCTAGACAGGCAATTCTAACGGTTCGTCTGTGGATTCATTACCGTTGTCTGATAGGGATAGTCATAGATTTCCTTTATATTGAGCGGACTGATGACTGGAGTTTTCCTCTGGTAACGTCAGCAATTATGTTGCGACCCTCCCGTTCTTGTTTCATAGGTCCTTATTGTAACGCATACGGCGCAGTCGTCACGGCTTGAAAGTTAGAGCAAGCAGATTTATATGTGAAACGCGACTGACTTATAAGATGCTGGAATTGATGACAAACCTGGATTCAGCACCAAAAACTGACCTATGGGCGTGCGAAAACTTAGTTTTCCGGAGATTTGTTCATTATAGGCTATTGATCCTTTATGCTATATAGTCCATATGACCTATAGCCTACTATCTTACAAGAGAAACTAGTGAAATAACCAGATTCCAAGTCAGAAACCAACGCTGAACCTAGCGTCGAACCAATATATTTAGTATAAAGTTTCTACTGCACCTCATAGTAAAAAACTTGGATTTCCTGCTTACAGAAATTCCAGAAATCCTAAATAATTTTTTTTAGTTTTAATACCTCAAACGATTGAGAAAGAGCTTCTCTTTTTAGTACAGTAATAATACAAAAACAAAAAAACAGTTTTCTGGAAACTTTTCTGATAAAAAGGTCAATTTATTTGAGAGATCTGACTGGTTTGTTCATTGTAGGTTATTTAGCCTATATGTTATATAGCCTATATGACCTATATGCGTACCAAGAAAGAAACTTATATCATAATTAGATTCTAGTACTACATTAGATTCTAGATTCTAGTACTCCTCTCTAATAAGTTAAATTTTGTGTAGAATGATTTCATTGAGCTGGTCTTTAGAGGCCTAAATTCCCCTTATAGGCCAAAATGTCGGTTACCTACACAGGTAACACAGGTGCTGTATTATCCGACGCGATTTTCGTTCTCGGCTCAAAAAGCAGGTCTGTAAAGATTATTCAAAAGTTGTGTTTTCAAAACAAAAATATCATTATAGGATTTATAGGCTATATAGCCTACATGACCTATACATATGCTAAGGGAAAAATTACTGTCATAATTGGATTCCACGCCAAAAACTAACCCTAAACTTACCGTCAAACTAATATATTTCCTTTAAAATTTCTACCGTCACTCACTGATGAAAACGTGGATTGTCTGCTTTAAAAAAATCTAGACATTCTTAAAACCAAATGTTTTTGAAGTTTTAATAGCTCAAACGATTGGCAAGGAGCTTATCTTTCTAACTGAATAATAAAAATGTGTAGTTTGCTGGAAGTTTTTCCGAGATAAATGACAATTTAGTTAAAAAAGTTAAATAATTTTCGCTTTTTCTTGGTTTCTAAGACGTTTCTAAGAAAAATACGTAAGTTTAGAAAAATAAAAAAATATACCATTCGATAGCAGATAAAAAGAGGATTCAGAATATGTATAGTTTGTTTGATTTAGCTTATGCGGTCCTGCTAGGAAAATTGTGTTTATAGTGTTGGTCTTTTTAGGCCTAATCTACCTTTATAGGCTAAAAAGTCGGTGACGTACATCGGTGCGGAGTGGTGCGGTAGGATCTTCGTTCTCAGCACAAAAAGTTGTTCTAGAAAAGTTCTTCAAACCTTCTGCAGCTCGTTTGCTACCCCCCCCCCCTGTTTTTGAACGATATCGCGGTCTGGATCCCGGACTATTTAAACACTGAACGTTCAGCTTTCAAATATTTTACGTTGATCCAAGCGTCGCAGAGCGGGAAGGCTGGATAAAGTCGAAAAGCGCTAACATGATAATCGCTTATTTCACGTGGAAAGTAACGGTAAACTGAACAAGAGCTACGAGCTCATATAGCACTTGTTACGAGTAGTGGTACGAGAAAGTGGAAGAGAACTTCAAAATAAACACCCCGCCATTCAAAAATGCGGTTCGGACCTGCAATTAGGACATCTAGGTTCATTCAGACTGAAAGCTCTAGATGACGTACTTAAAACCTATGCTTGTTCTTCCCACCAAGTTTCATCTCGATCCCTCCACTCTAAGCGATTTCAAAGATTTCCGGTTCGCCCCTCCAACTCCCCCCAATGTCACCGGATTTGGTGTAAATGTCAAGTTTCGGTTAAATCCGATAACCCGTTCAATAGCTGAGGTTGCCACTAGATTCCGGATTCCCCTTTCGTACACTCCCCATCGACGGTCGGATCGGGGAAACGACATTCTCAAGTCGATAGTTCGGGTAGCCTACCTGACAAGACTGCCAAGTTCATTGTCCTTGCACATCAGGGAGTACCGAACTCATGGGATTACTACAAACTCGGATCCCCTCCAACTCCCCCACAGTGACGGGATCCATTCCGGTTATGCTATTCACTTGTTCTTCACACCAACTTTCATCCCGAACCCTCCACTCTAAGCGTTTCCCAAGATTTCCGGTTCCCCCGTCCGACTCCCCCCAATATCACCGGATCCGGTTCGGATTTAAAATGGGGCGTCAGAGACACGATGTCTTTCTATATATCAAGTTTCATCAAGATCCGATCACCCGTTCGCAAGTTAAAATACCTCACTTTTCGGATTCCCTCTCTCTTCACCCCCACCCCCCAGATGGTCGGATACGGGAAACGACTATTCTCAAGTCAACCTGTTCGGGTCCCATACATGCCTGCCAAGTTTCATCGTCTTAGCGCATCAGGAAGTACCGAACTCGCGGGATCACTAGAAATTCGGATCCCCCCCACCCCTACTGTGAACAGATCCGGTCCGGTTATATCAATCACGTATCTAGGGCTTGTGCTTGTTTTTTCCACCAACTTTCCTCCCGATCTCTCTACTCAAAGCGTTTCCCAAGATTTCCGGTTCCCCGCCCCTCCAGTTCTCCCAATGTCACCGGATCCGGTCCGGATTTAAACTGGGATGTCTGAAACAGAAGTACCTTCTATATATCAAGTTTCATTAAGATCCGATCACCCGTTCGTAAGTTAAAAATACCTCATATTTCCGGATTCCCCTCCCTCCAGCCCCCCCCCCGGATGGTCGGATCGGGGAAACGACTATTATCAAGTCAATTTGTTCGGGTCCCTGACATGCCTGCCAATTTTCATCGTCCTAGCACATCAGGAAGCACCGAACTCGCGGGATCACTAGAAATCCGAATCCCCCCCAACTCCCCCAAAGTCAGCGGATCCGGTTGGGTTATGACAATCCCGTATCTAGGACTTGTGCTTGTTCTTTCCACCAACTTTCATCCAGATCTCTCCACTCGAAGCGATTTTCAAGATTTACGGTCCCTCCCCCCCAACTACCCCCCATGTCACCGGATCCGGTCTGGATTCAAAATGGGAGGTCTGAGACACAAGGTTCTTCTATAAATCAAGTTTCATTAAGATCCGATCACCTGTTCGTAAGTTAAAAATACCTTATTTTTCCGGATTCCCCTCCCTCCAGCCCCCCCCCCCCCAGATGGTCGGATCGGGGAAACGACTATTATCAAGTCAATCTGTTTGGGTCCCTGACATGCCTGCCAATTTTCATCGTCCTAGCACATCAGGAAGCACCGAACTCGCGGGATCACTAGAAATTCGGACCCCCCCCCCCCCAACTCCCAGATAGTGACCAGATCCGGTCCGGCTATGTCAATGACTTATCTAGGACTCATGCTCATTCTTCCCACCAAGTTTCATCCCAATCCCTCCACTCCAAGCGTTTCCCAAGATTTCTGGCCCCCCCTCCAGCTCCCCCCAGAGTCACCGGATTCGGTTCAGATTTTAATCGGACCGTCTGGGGCACGAGCTTTTTCCAAATATCAAGTTTCGTTAAGATCCGATCACCCGTTCGAAAGTTATAAATTCCAGAATATTCCGGATTCCCCCGGCCCCTCACTCCACTCCCCCCACGATGTTCGGATCGGGAAAGTGACTATTTCCAACTTAATCATTTGGGGCCCTGATATGCCTGCCAAGTTTCATCGTCCTAGCTTATGTGGAAGTACCCGAACTAGCAAAACCCGGACCGACAGACCGACCGACAGACCGACCGACCGACAGACCGACGGACGGACTGAAATTGCGATCGCTATATGGCACTTGGCCGAAGGGCAAGTGCCATAAAAACGGTATTTCTGATCCACCCGAAATAACATTAACGCGACCAGAAAGAACAAGAAAAAAGACACTTACGGACGGGCAGACGTCTTGATTGCTTCAACATTGTCGGTCCCATTGCTCGTTTGCGCCACCGCTGGCTGAGCCACCGTTGGTCTGCTATCTGGTTCAGGTGAAGCATCTTCCCTTATTACGGGTGTGGGGACCAGAAAATCGGTCATCGAGGGGAAGGATGGGCAACTTGAAACCTTCGTGGCAAACTTCTGAAGGTTTTCAGACATAACAGGAAATATGGGGGTGTGAAGAACATCGTCGGTCCTCTTGCCAGTATTTGGCTGAGAAAGAGATTATAAATTCAAAGCTGGTAGAATAGATAAAGTTGGGCTACAATAAGAAATCTGAAAAGCTTTGGGCCACAACAAATGATGTGAAAAGTTATTACTTTATTGTTACATATTACTTTCATATTACTTTGCTGGGACTAGGTTTTACACTCAATGAACTGAAATGTGCGGAGGATGGTATAAGGACAGGCATACTGCAACATTAGGTATAATTGTGACTCGGTTCTTTGCATTCTCCCTAGTTCTGGTACTTCTGGCATTCTAGCAAAGAGAAACAAGACCAAATGTTTCGATGGGATCCCAAAAATTCAATATTTGATCCCGGCAATTAGATTTTGTCCTTGCCAATCCAGTCTTCGCCAGACTCCTTATAATTTTTAAACTTAAAAATTTAGAAACAGATTAAGGCCAAATAGCTAATCATCTGAGAAAACCAAGTTCAGATATGGATTCAGCATGTGTGTCAGCATGTGCCTATAGGTCATATCCATTTTGACGTAACCGATCGAAACGATCCTGCCTTACTTCTGCCAATTTTCCGGTTTTGGCGAAATTCCAGATCTACTTGTCCGGCGAAAAAATAAAAGCTAAAAAACGAATTCAACGTATCTCCTTACCCCAACATCTAACATCTAAGCAACTTCAAATAAAAATTTAACTTATAACAAATTTTCCGGTTTCAGCCGGATTCCAGACGAACTATATGTCCGGCTAAAAAAAAATGATTGTCATATACGGATTCAGCATCTCTTCTTACCCCCAAATCGGACATATAATCAACTACAACAAGACCAAAGGTTCCGATGGGATCCCAAAAATTCGATATTTATCCAGACAATTAGGCTAGGTTTTGTCTTCGCCAGATCCAGTCTTCGCCAGACTCCTTGAACATTTTTACTCTTATAATTTAGAAACAGTTTAAGGCCAAATAGCTAATCATCTAAGAAAACCAAGTTCAGATATGGATTCAGCATGTGTGCATATCCCTAGAAGCCGATCCAAACGATCCTGCCTTACTTCTGCGAATTTTCCGGTTTTGGCGAAATTCAGAACTACTTGCCGGCGAAAAAAATAAAGCTCAAAAACGAATTCAGCATACCTCGTCCCTTAATTTAAACCCCCTCCCCCACCCCTAAATGTAGGGCTACGGAGCCCATCTACGAACTCGACCTTACTCTTGACCCAAAGAGTGCTCACACCAAGTTTCATCAAAATATCTCATTCCCTTCGAGAGTTATCGTGCTCACAGACAGACAGACAGACGGACGGGCGGACAGACGGACGGACAACTTTTGCGATGTCATAGGTATCCCTCCACTTACGTTTTGGGATCCAAAAACCACTTTTGCTTTTAACAGATTTTCCGGTTATGGCCGGATTCCAGGCGAACTACTTGTCCAGATTCGTATTCAGCATGTTTTCTTACCCCTAAATCGAACATCTAATCAACTTCAAATAAAACTTTTACTTTTAACAAACTTTCCGGTTTTGGCCAGATTCCGGGCGAACTACTTGTCCGGCGAGAAAATGGTTTTCATATTCGTGTTCAGCATGTCTTCTTACCCATTAATCAACCATCGCATTAGCTGTTTAAAAATATTTTGTTTGTCCCTGAATCTGAACCCCCTCTCCCACCCCTAAATTTAGGGCTACGGAGCCCATCTACGAACTCGAACTTTCCCTTGACCCAAACGATCCTCCCACCAAGTTTTATCAAAATATCTCATTCCCTTCGAGAGTTATCGTGCTTACAGTCGGACGGACAGACGGACAACTTTTACGATGTCATAGGTATCCCTCCACTTACGTTTTGGGAACACTTACTTTACTTTCTTAACTTTACCAACACTTACTAAATGCTACTATAGTAGTCTCAACCTACAACATAGTTACTACAGTCGTTTCAACCGTTTACAAATAACCGCCACTGGTAACTGTATACGTACTAGCGGGCAATATTAAATTTTTACAAACCAAAATGATGAGGTGACTTGAAAACTTACAAGAAAATGTGGTGAAGCGGGATAGAAGGTATGTCAGAAATATCTGTTTGATTGTCGGACGATTTTTAACGGAGCAATCGCAGTATGCTGAATAATTCCCGTCTATATTTGTTTGAATCTTTTACACTATGGATCTCCGTGTCTTTTCAAATTTTTGCTGTTGATCACGGCCAATACTCTTGATGACAGGGCGATTCTGGCGGTCTGGACAGCCCCGCGAGCTTATGCGCCGGCTGTTCTTGCGGCTTCGGCTAAAAGTCGCTTCGCTTTCCAGAGCTGTTCTCGCGCTCCGTTAGTTTCCGCCAGCATTTGGAAAGCGAATCCACTTCGCGAGTGGAAAGTGGTTTCGGCAAGTCAGCGAGAAGTTGTAAAGGTGCAAGTGAGGCGCAACGACTTTTTGCTTGTTCTTGCGCTCGGCGGATTATCGCTTTGCTTTTCGGAAAGCGAATTCAAGAGATCGCCAGAATCGCCCTTACCTCTCCTTGCCGCTGCAAAATCTCCGACCTCTCCGGGTACCTAGCAGAAGAAAGGCAGAAGTGGTATCACCGTATTACAGCTGCTCCCAAAGATCGCCGTGATTGCTTGACACAGGATTTGACTCGTTGACTTTGAGTCGTTACTCGTTACGGAGACGTTTACTCCTTCTTCCTGAGGATCACTGGCGTGTTTTGGACTTAGTCATATGCCTTTATTCGTACTTACGGAGCAAATAAGGACCACGAAGGACTTGTTATGCTCCAGATTTTATGGGTTCCTTGCTGAACCATCTTAGATTGTCAAATTTTTACTGCTGTTGATTTTTTATAGCAGTTTAAAAGGATTTATGATAATAATTATAATGCAACGCAAAAAAGACTGTATCATAATCAGAAGCCCATGCTTACTCATAATAGAAAGCAGAAACACGACCGTTTTAGACAAAACAAAATTAGACAAGAGCAGGGGTAGGGCTCTGGCCCCTTCGCAAGCAACAACCTCATTAGGGTACCACTTTTGAGCCCCTATGGACTTCCAGAAATTTAGGACAAAGCTATGCTGCCAATCGAAGATGACGGATTTATGTAACAGCAGGACCGCTTGATCACCTTAGCATTTCACTAGATTTCAGGTTCTGATATGGCAGAGGACAATCATAAAGGGAGAAGGAGGATAATAAACATTGAGTACCTCTGGTATAATGGGTTGGCTTCCGCTTTCTGTTGCTTTCCTGAACTGTTCATCGAAAGGATTGACATTTCCAAGCTCGTCGAAAACACCATTTTTTTCCAGCTTTTCCAGGAGCTTTGTTGGTGTTGGTGTTTCATCAACTGCAGAAGGAATAATACACTAAAACTACGAACTTAAATGATGAAACCATCATGGCTATTTTCGCCTCTGCGTGAACTCGATCTCCTGGTGATTAACCCGTTTACTAGTTTACCGTTTACTTGAACCAGAGAATGATATAGACAGAGTCGGGCAGGTAGCAAATAGCGCCAAGGATAAACTCATTCCCTGAAATTGGTATTGTAGAAAATCCAGCGATCAAATCTATAAGCAAGATCTAGTGGCGATGTAGTATAGTGTTGTGGAAACACACAAGATTGAGATTGGTCTTGTTTGTATGGTTACCCTAGGTTCACACTGCTGCGATTTCGCGCAAAATTCTGCGTCATGCGACATACGACACAAATCGTGCGACAAGCAATGCAGAACTTTGCGTTTTGTCGCAGTGTCGGATGCGTTGAAAAATTTCAAATGGTCCGACATAACGCATGCGATTTTTTTAGGGAAAGAAAAGAAAGAACAAATACTAGTTAATTTCCAAGACTATATATTATCGCCCTTGCTGAGGATGATAGCGGAAAAATTTGGCCCGCGGGTAGCACGATAGGCTGATATCGCCCAAGCGCAGCGATGGTGATATCTGCCTATCATGCTGCCCAAGGGCCAAATTTTCCGCTATCGCCCGAAGAAAAGCAAGGGCGATAATGATTATAAAACCAGTACACTTGAAAAATCGAAATAAGCGCAAGCGACAACACTGTAATGCCTGGCGTGATTTTTGAAAAGCACTGCCGGCATGCCGTTCTGGATCATGTTTTGGGTTTTGTGAAGAGAAAACTGTAAATAAAGTATTATTTTTACTCACAAGGAGAGAAAGAGGAACGTGAGTTTGAGCCATAGGCTGAGTAGGGTAGGACAGTTGGTGACATAGGTAGGAGTTGGTGTTATTTTATCACACGAGCTGTGAGCTAAGCCACTTCTCTTCCAAGATGAAAATTTACAAGCTCTAAGAGGTGAGGCATGGCTGTTTACCAAGGCCAATGGTTCTTGGTTGTTAGCACTCATCCTGACTTTGTCACATCAGTCTACTTGGTACTTTTGCATGGTGCTTTTTTCGTGTTGGCTATCACTACTGCAAGGTGGCCTAGACTGCAACTTTACTGTTTTCGCATGAACACAAGTAAAAGTGGTAACTTCTCCCTTTTTATGATTTTTGCCTAGTCCTGTAGTCTGTAGGCCATCTGTATAACACTAGTACACTTGTTTGAATTTTTTGGTATTCCCCTGATGTTAAAATAAAAAATTTCCAACCATGCGATTTCACTTGATACTGCACGGCTGGTCGTGCGTTATCACTTGATATCGCACGGTTGGAACTTTTTTCTTTTAACATCATGGGACTGCACAGTGTACTGGTGTTATTAAAATTGCTCTACCTTGTTCTGATTGTAATCCTAGGGTGGCGGAATGCAAAATATCTTCGGTATAAACTTGTATTGAACTGTTTTGAACAACATGACCTATAGGTTTTGACTGAAATTTTTGGTGAGTGGTATTCAGAAGTGTAATGTCCCTGCATCTTCAGAGGCTGTTTCCCCAAGGGCTCCTTTGTCCTTTTGCAGATTGATCATGCCGAAAAATTTCATTTTCCTTTTGCGTCTGCGTGGTGGTGAGCAGGGGCGTCACTATGGGGGGGGGAGGGGGGGACTCCCCCACCCCAAAGGTCTTGAGAAAGTACTTTCGTCGGGCGAAGCAGCCCGACGAAAGTTCACTTGTTTGTCGGCGCGGAGCGCCGGCAAACCGAGAAGAAATAAAATTTTGCATGCTTTTTGTCGGGCGTCGGTCGACTCGTCGGAATATCGGGTTCTTTTTATACATAAGAAATTCAGTTTTGTACGCTTTCGTCCGGCGTTGGTACACTCGTCGGCACATTGGGTTATTTTTACACGCAATAAATTGAATTCGGCAAACAGTTGTCGGGCAAAACACAGAAGAAATTAACTTCTGTATGCTTTTGTCGGGCGTCGGTCGACTCGTCGGCACATCGGGTTCTGTTGATCTGTGATCAATCAATTTCAGCAAAGATTTGTCGTGCGCATCGGGGAAGAACCGGGAAGTTCAAGTATCGTCGGCACATAGGGTTCTTTTTATGGCACTTGCCCTTCGGCCAAGTGCCATATAGCGATCGCAATTTCTGTCCATCCGTCGGTCGGTCGGTCGGTCCGGGTTTTGCTAGTTCGGGCACTTCCACATAAGCTAGGATGATGAAACTTGGCAGGCATATCAGGGACCCCAAATGATTAAGTTGGAAATAGTCACTTTCCCGATCCGACCATCGTGGGGGGAGGGAGTGGAGCCGGAATCCGGAATTTAGTGGCATGCATAACTTTCGAACGGGTTATCAGATCTTAATGAAACTTGATATTTGGAAAGATGTCATGCTTCAGATGTCCCATATCAAGTCCGGACCGAATCCGATGTGTGTGGGGGGGAGTCGGAGGGGGGAAATCATGTTAAAACGATAAGAGTGGAGCGATCGGGATGAAACTTGGTGGGAAGAACAAGCACAACCCCTGGATACATCATTGACAGAACCGGACCGGATTCGTGCACTGTGGGGGGAGTTGGAGTGGGGTTGTGGAATTCCGGTGATACGGAGTTAAGTTACTTCCAGGTGGGCTATGACAATGAAACTCGGCAGGTAAATCAGGGACGCGACCAGATTAACCTGGAAATAGTCAGCTTCCCGATCCGACCATCGTGGGGGAGGGTGGAGGGAGGGGGAATCCGGAATCTTGAGGTATGTATAACTTCCGAACGGGTGATCGAATCATAATGAAACTTGATATGTAGAAAGACAACGTGTCTTGGATGTCCCATTTCAAGTACGGACCGGATCCGATGAAGCTGGGGGGGGGGGGGGGGGGTCGGAGGGGGATTCGGAAACCTTCTGACATGCTTGGAGTGGAGCGATAGGAATGAAACTTGGTGGGAAGAACAAGCACAAGCCCTATGTAGATCAGTGACAGAACCAGACCGGATTCGGGCATTTTGGGGGAGCTAGAAGGGGGGGTCCGGAATTCCGGTGATCGCAAGTTAAGGTACTTCCAGACATGCTAGGACGATGAAACTTGGCTTGAAAATCAAAGACTTGACATGATTGGCTTAGAAATAGTTAGTTCCCAGATCCGGCCATTCCTTAAAGTACTAATGCTAAACGCAAAGTACAAAAAAATACTTTTAAGCAAAATATACATTTTCGTGATCCCTATGAGCCCATGATCATTTTTGCCTCAAGGGTTTTGCTTACAACTAAATTCCTTAAAGTACAAACAATACTTTTGAGCAAAATATACATTTTCGTGCTCCTGATGATCATCCTTTTTGCTTCAAGAGTTTTGATTACAGATGATTTTCTATAACTTGGAAATAATCACTTGCCCGATCCGACCATCGTGGGGGGAGGGAGGGGAGCCGGAATTTAGTGACATGCATAATTTTCGAACGGGTGATCGGATTTTAATGAAGCTTGATATTTGGAAAGACCTCATGTCTCAGATGTCCCGATTCGAGTCCGGACCGAATCCGATGAATGTGGGGGGGGTCGGAGGGGGGGAACCGGAAATCATGTGACACGCTTACAGTGGAGCGATCGGGATGAAACTTGGTGGGAGGAACAAAAAGAATCCCTAGGTTCATCATTGACAGAACCGGACTGGATTCGTGCACTACGGGGGGAGTTGGAGTGGGATTCCGGAATTCCGGTGTTACGGAGTTAAGTTACTTCCAGATGTTCTAGGACGACGAAACTTGGCAGGTGTATAATGGACTCGGCCAAATTAACTTGGAAATAATCACTTGCCCGATCCGACGTTAATGGGGGGAGGGAGGAGAGCCGGAATCCGGAATTTTATTGACATTCATAATTTTCGAACGGGTGATTGAATCTTAATAAAACTTGGTATTTGGAAAGACCTTATGTCTCAGATATACCATTTCAAGTTGAGACCGGATCCGATGAATGTGGGGGGGGGGGGTCAGAGGGAGGAACCGAAAATCATGTGACAAGGTTAGAATGGAGCGATCGGAACCTCCCGAGCGTCACCGTCGAAAAGGAAGTGCTTGAAAATTTCGCTGATTTTTCCATAAGATGTCAAAATATTTAAAACAAATTGTTCAAATATATTATACAACAGCAAATATAACTAAGTAACCATTTCTTTTGAACGTAACTGTAGTACCAAACAACCCATCGCGCTGACAAAGCTACTATCCATTCACATCCTACTACGATAACTTGAATACAAGCTAAAAAGCTTGCAAGTGCCATATGAGCTTGCAGCTCTTGTTATACGGAAGAAATCAAATTCTGTAAACGTTTATTGGGCGCATCCCGAAAGTCTAAGTTTTGTCGGCACATCGGCTTTTATTTACACATACGAAATAAAGTCCTTAACAGTCTTGTCGGGCAAAACAAATAAGAATTTGAATTCTGGATGCTTTAGTCGGGCGTCGGTATTCTTGTCGTCTCATCGGGATATTTTTATTCGCAAGAAATCGAATTCTTCAAACATTTGTCGGGCGCACCCGGAAAGTTTAATTCCGTTCGGAAGATCGGAATCTCATTACACGTAATAGATCAAATCCGTAAACTTTTTTCTAACCTCGAAAGTTATGTCTCGTCGGCAAAACGAGAATTTCTACACACAAGAATCAACTTAGTGCCTACTTTCTTACTGATGGCCACTACTTTTTTGGCTGAAAGATCTGTGATTTCACTTCTATTTGGGATCGCTCATCAGCGTTTCCACAAAATTTCAGTATTTTCTATTTGGAAGAATGGTGTTTCATTTAGTTAGCGTTTAGGATTGAAGTTCATGGGGGTTGGGAACACATTAAAAGCTAGAACCTGTAAAGTATAGGTATAGAATAGCCTAAAATTTTCCTGAAAAAAGACAAGTTAAAAAATTTCGCCTGCGGCGCTTGATTTTACTTGTTCTGGTTTCAGTCGTTGGAAAGCTTCGCTTTTTAGCGAAAGGTGAAAATAAAAGCCGAATATGTAAATCTGAATATACGAATTTATATTAAAGGAATAATCTCAACTAATGCATTACAGTTCATACTAGTTCATAGCCCTTTCGTATCACCAGACCATGTTGGTTCGAGTTAGCCCTCATGAGAATACAAGAAATAAAATTTTGCATGCTTCAAGGAATAATCTCAACTAATGCATTACAGTTAGTTTTACAAAAAATTTCGCCTGCGGCGCAGTTCATAGTATTCTTTATTTGGTAGAACGGTGTTTCATTTAGTTGGCGTTTAAGATTTGAAATTCTTGGGGTTTGAAACAGCTTAAAAGCTAGAACTTGTAAGCTCATTTTTTCCAGAAAAAAGGCAATTTTATGAAACTTCGCCTGCGGCGATTAATTTAACTTGTTCTGGGTACAGCCGTTGGAAGGTTCGAAAAATTATCCAGACAAAAATGCAGATTTTAAACATTTCGCCTGCGGCGAATACTTCCTTCTGCGTACAGTCGTTGGAAGCTTCAGTTTTTAGCGAAAGCTGCAACGAACACCCGAATTTGTGAATTTAAATTTACAAATTTATATTAAATATTTATACTAATATAGTACAAATTTATACTAATATACGTTTTTTGTCGGCACATTTATGAGTCCGTCGGCACATATTGGACGTCCCCCCCCAAAGGTAAAAGGCTAGTGACGCCCCTGGTGGTGAGAACGTCCGTGCGATTTTTAGGATATATAGGAAAATTATATACGATCAAGAAACATGTTTCCAGTTAGCTATAATCCTTTTGGCTTTGGAAAGAATAACATGAAACTACAAATATCAGTGCCACACCAGCACATGCCAGCCTGATGCCAGCACACAGCAATATGATTAAACATGAAATGCATCACAAGTACAGTAGAGATATGTTAATTTGAACAGTTACTTAAATGTGAACAGCACAGAATTGGGCTAAATGCTAGAATGAAGATTCAAATACCTATTCAGGTTTTTTTCAGAGGCCCTAGTTACCTACTTTGGCTAACTCATAGTTGACTGTCACAGCAGTTGCATGAAAATGGCGAAGTCCAAAGTCAACAAACGTTCAAATAAGCATCCCTCTACTGTAATTTATTTAAATTCCCCTGCATAGCATCAGATTGCTCATCCAGGGAAGCTCATCTGGGAATCTGTATGAGGATAAAAAGACGACTGATCTATGTTTTTTCCGTGCTTCCACAAACGGTTGTGGGTCGATTGTGGAGTGTTTCCGTGGCCTTTTGTGTGGCCCACAAGTGTGTTTCCGCGACCAACAAGATTTTCGTGGCTCGCTTTGTGGCTCGAATTCGACAAACAACTGCCAAGGTGATTGTCGATTTTGTGACTTGATTTTGGCGGGAAATTCAAATTACCAGCAAAATAACATCAAACTTTCTGAAATGTGTAGGCTAGACATAAATCTGAAGATCCTTATTGCACGGAATGGTAAGGACGAAAGCCTGGAGTTCTATTTACTGAGACTTTTACATGATTTTTCTTCATATTTTCAGACATTAGAAATTACAGCCCAAAAATCAGACAAAACAGCGTTTCTGCAAGTTTCAACTTGTGGCTCGATTGTGAGGCACACCATCGTGTTTCCACGAAAAACACTCAGAAGTGTGTGGCCCACAATTGTGTCGCGGAAAAAAACGTCATATGAGTAAGGTATTTTTAAAAAACTAAATAATTATCAAACTAAAAGGAGAGCAAGAAGACAGAGCGTTAACTGTCAGTTAACTGTGACCTCCATTACCGCCAAGAAGCCTCCCACAACTAAAACAGTAAAAGATAGGATATTGCAGTAATACAGTTACTACAGTGTCCAAAGGCTCAGAATTGGAAAATGAGCCAGAAGTAGAGAGCAGCTACTCCTAGTACAGTAGAGGTATGCTTATGTGAACAGTTACTTTAGTGTGAACACTGCAGTTATGAGCTAAACGGTAGACTAAAGATCCAAAATACCAGTACAGGTGTTTTCAGCTGCCCTTCTTACCTACTCTGGCTAACTGCTAGTTAGCTTTAGACAGGGATGGCCCGCAGCACTCAGGCCAGGGGGGGGGGGGTGCGACCCCTCATTTCAACGACTTCTGAATCACAATATATGACTCGAACATACTGACAAAAATGAACCGTTGGCGCAAGCGGCATCGGCGCATATTCCCCACCAACAAATAATAGAACCGGTGCATAACTAACTACAATGCATCACCTGAAATTATTCTTGTAATGAAAATTCGCATATACCTAAATTGACAACCTCAGCTTTGCATTTCAGCTTCGCTAAAGAGGAAAGCTTCCAACGCCTGTATCCAGGCCCATTAAAGCAAGCGCCGCCGGCGAAATTCTTTTATTCTTTCTTTTTCTGACAAGGTTTAATTACTTACCATACAAATTATAGAATTTAATGTGTTTTAAATCTGAAAAATTCCAAGCCTCATTGCCAAATAAATGACACAACATTCTTCTAAATAGAGAATACTACGAAATACATCAAAGGCGAAATTTTGTGAAACGCCGAGGAGCAGAGCATCTTTTCGCGATCCCAATGAAAAGTAAAGAATACCTATGAAATCCTGAATAAAGTAGACCCAAGGTAGATTTGTTCCAAATTTACAGCAAACAAAAATGTAATTTAAAAGACATGCTTACTCAGAAACAAAACTAGGAAAACAGGTTTGCCGGTGCATTTAAAAAATAAAACACCGGATTTACGGACGGTCTTCGTACGACAGGAGTTTACAGATTCGGACTTGACTTTTTATGTTTAAAAAAAGACGCCGACGAGACTTAAGTTGCATTTTTTCTGGTATAGTTTCACTGTAGTTCTGACGTACATTTGTTTAATTATGAAAGTACGTGTACCGTTTTGTTTCTCCTTTGGACACCCTGTACTTTCATAACTAAAACAAAAGTACTTCAAACCATAATGAAACTACATCCGAAGACCTGCAACTCTGAACTGGTTTGCAGAATTTGATTCCTTTTGTGTAAAAGCAAAACCCGATTAATTGACGAAATAAATTTTCGGCTTTCACCCGACAGAAACAGGAGGAGGGGACGTCCCCCACCCAATGTTGTCGGCCAGTCGGACCAGTTTGGAGGCATTTGTTGGAGACAACTTTGATGTTGCACTCGAGGTTGTACTATGGTGTTGTTTTTGTGTTATTTGCTTGTTAGTTTATGGCGAAAGCTGAATTAAAAAGTTAATAATAAGAATAGCCGAGTCGGCGCTCGCGCCGCGGTTTTTCGTAAAAGTAGTCAATTTTTTTTCTTGGTAACAGTTGTTTTTCTTCAAAACAGTCATTTTTTCGTAGAAATAGTTGATTTTTCCACAAAATCAGTCGATTTTTCGTCAAAACAGTCATTTTTTCCTTAAAAACAGTCGTTTATTCTGCAAAAACAGTCGGTAAAAATGAAGAGCCAGTCGGTAAATACCCTTCCACCCCCCAAAGATTTTGGCTAGTGACACCTCTGACCTATTGTAATTTTGACGGGCTAAATAAAAAATCTGCAAGACCTAAGTGAGACAGATACAAATCATATGCGAGTACAATAGGTTTTAAAACAAGGCGAGTTGCTGCCATCATGAATCATGTCTCCGACCTAACAGGGTCATGAAATCTGGTTTAAACGACTCGGCTTGCCTTTGACTGGGATGGATTTACGACTGAAGCTGGGTTACTTAAAATAAATGTATAAACGACTCGGACTGTGTTTGACTAAAACGAGTGTCCAGGACCTCGGCGAGGCCAAAACAACGACTGATACGACTTGGCAAAAGGCAGGGGGGGGTGAATCACCCCCCCCTTCGTTCGGGCCACCCACACAGCAAGTGCATGAAAATGGCAAAATCCGAAGTCAACAAACGTTCACATAAGCATACCTCTACTGTACTCCTCTACTAGCGCCAGTTAAGCAGCAGCCAGGCAAGATCAAGTCGGCAAGTCAAAATACGACCAGACTGCAAAAAGCCAATTTATTCCCGCAGATCTACTTTGTCACCTTAAGCCTACCTGGAAAGCTCATGCTGACAGGTTAGCTCCCTTCCAAGTTATAACCAACCAGTGACAGTCCTATCCAGACTGCATCCAGCTAATAAAGACAGTCACAACCAAAAGCACTGCCCCTGGAATCAACAAAAATAAACAACAACATTTTTCTATTTGGCGAAATATAATTCGCTGAGGACATCTAGCAACAGATAAATGTAGTTAGCTGTCGCATTTTACGTCAGGAGATGGCGTGGAAACAGCTAGAAATAAATTTGGAATCACTCCCATATTGCCATCTTCTTCACGATTATCACCAAAAGAAGAAAGAATTTGTTCAATATCTAAATAACAGAAAAGCCAGGTACGTTTCGTGTATCCTGGGTAATCGTACAGTTTTATTTATTTCTTATTACTATAGTGATATTTCCTTGTGATCGGGAGGCATCTAGCCCTTTTGTGTTAGCCATTTATGGCAAGTTGTAGAACATCAAGTGTGTTGTTTAGAGATCAGTGAATAGAGTAATTAACTTGTCAAGCGTATTATGATTTTGCAAGATGTTCTAATGCTCTTAGCCGAAACTTTTGTATAGTTTTATTTGCCCTTCCTTTAAACTGGGTTTGCTCTGTTGTGGACTTTATTTCTACAGGACAGGTAGGCTCATTTGAACACTTTTTTAACTCTTCCACTAGGCTACCTTGCATTTTTACTTGCACAGAGAAAAGTCAAGTGAAAAAGAAAAATAACAAACTTAATGTTAGCGAAGAGCTAATTATGTCAGGGCTATTCTGGCACTAATTTGAAACAATTTAAATTTTGTTGGTTTTGAATTTACTGAAAAGTTTAGACCGCCATCTTCTCTGTTTAAATTAAGGTGCATTCCTCGTTGCAAATAAGTCAAAGTTTTGGAAAGGAAATCTAGAGGTATATCCTCCCCTTCCACGAGGACTTCGCTTGAGGAGTTCCCAGGTTTTTGTTTGTTGGGGACTCGCTACATGCATTCTAGGCTCTAGTGAGTCCCCATGGCCATGGAGATTGGAGGGGGAATATCATCACCATAATCAAAAAGGGCTCCCTTTTAGTTTCGGAGGGGAATCAATATTTGCTGGTGTTGGTGCAATGTAAAATTAAGTTAATATTAAAAAAATCAGAAAATACAAAACCAAAAATAAAGTGGATCCAGACTACTCTTATTAACTGCATTTTTTTCGAACGAAATCTATTTTATAAGCATTCCCCATGTTCTCGTCAAATCCTTTTTTCTGGTTATTGACTTTGCTAACTCTTCTTTTTTCATCATTTTTAAGTCAATCGGGGTGAGGTTAGAATAAAGTAATCTTGTTTGAAAAGAAAAATAAATTTAACTAGAATTACTGAAGGAAGCAATAATTATTAATCGAATATGTAAACCATTCAACTAGCTTCAGTTTAGTATTTTTGCCATATTTGTTGGTTCCTTTTTAAGCCAGATGGATTATTCTGAAGGAAAGACTTCTCTGGAAATTTGAAATCTTGTCCGAGTTTGGATAAAGCAATAATTATTAATCCAATATGTAAACCATTCAAGTAGCTTCATTCTAGTATTTTTGTCATATTTGTTGGTTCCTTTTTAAGCCAGATGGATTATTCCGAAGGAAAGACTTTTCTGGAAATTTGAAATCTTGTCTGAGGTTGGATCGAGTTGGATACCCCTCCTGTATATAATATTGCTTAAAACTTGCCAGTTACTGAAAAGTCGTCATTTCAGATAGAACTAGGCTATCTTGCTATCTATGGAACTGAAAAACCTGATAAAGATTTTTGCTGGTAATTTTGAGGCAGTTCTATTGACTTTCCTGTAAATGGTCTGGCTTTTGATGCAGTTGGGTCTTAAGATATTTCAGACAACACAACCTGCTAATTTAATTCTTTCTCAAGTCCCTAGCCGAGGCTACTAATCTCTAAAGTAGATAACAGTTTAAAATGATAATGTAGGCCTTGAAAGTGAAAGTTGATCAATTTTTCAACCATCTATGAAGTGTGGCTCCAAACTGTTGGTCCAATCCCAGCTCTTAAAGCACATCTAGCGCTATTTCTTTTTATGATCCAGTATTTTAGACTATCAGAATACTGTCAAGTTAGGCTCTTCTTCCAACAAATTATCCACAGCCTTGCCTGTTGTAAGCCTTTTTCCAAACCCATTGACTTCTAGTAAGACCTCAGCAAAATTCAAAGACGTTTTACGCATTACTAGTATAATACACCAACACTCGACCGGAGCATGATACTCACATAAACTACTGAGCTGCGGCAAGTGCAAAGATTAGTGAGGTGTCTTTTTTGAGTTCAGAATGTAACATCTAAGTCATTTTTCTCTGACAGTCAAGAGTAAGGAGGTGCTCAGTAGATGAACTTATCCAGATAAATTCTATTGAAGTTGCAAGTGTCTTTTAACTGATTCCTGCACTAAACAACAAGGAATGGAAAGTAGATTTACCAGATACCAAAATATTGAAACAACAGCAATTCAGCGGGGCCTGGAAATTTTGACAAGTGCAAAAGAAACAGTGTGTATTTAGCATAAAATAAAGACAAATATTTACATAGCTAGTTTTTGTAATTGTGTTTTTTTTTAGAATAAGCCATGGCCCCACGTAAGGGAAAGGTACAGAAAGAGGAAGTCCAGGTTTCTCTTGGTCCCCAGGTCAGAGATGGAGAGACCGTCTTCGGTGTTGCACACATCTTTGCCAGCTTCAACGACACTTTTGTCCATGTCACTGATCTGTCTGGCAAGTAAGTAACTTGTCATCTGTTATGATTGATGATATTTATAGGTACATTGATTCTCAAGAAATCAAAGATGAATGACTTACCCACTTTATGCATTGTTGAATATATGTTTTCCAGTCAGCTTGGGCTCAAGGAGTATTTGGTGAATGACTTATTAGTTGAAAGTAGCCTACAACAATTAAAATGTAAAAAATAGTTTTTATTAATTTAAGCATGGGGCCTATGATTTTTCCTTATGTGATTTCTGTGCATCCTACTTCATAGGATCGAGTATAGTAATCTGCTGAACCCCAATAGCTTTTCACTCTCTGCTTCCTATCATAGTGACCCCATGTGATAGGTCCTTCCAGTAAAAAAAAAATCCAGGGTCCTTGGCCTCAGTATGCTTATTTAGTTTTTACTCCTCATTTTTTCCAGGGAAACAATTTGCCGAGTCACTGGTGGCATGAAGGTCAAGGCTGACAGAGATGAAGCTTCTCCATATGCTGCTATGTTGGCTGCCCAGGTAAAAACCCTTTCCTTATAAAAGTGTGATAGTGGCTGCAACTTGTAAGAAATCTGGATCTTGCCTCACCTTCTATTTGACCCAGATCTTCTGTCACCTCCCCAGAAGTTGTATTTATTATTTTTGTGACTAACGTCTGTGAGTCAAGAGGTATGGCATACTGTAGAGAAACTGATGTTGATGTGAAGGATAGTAGAGATGTTAAACTGCAACTAGTAACTACTAAATCCCAATTATAGTTTTGAGGTTGCAAATAGGAAGCCATGAAATCTATTTTTATCTTCTCTCACCTCTCAAATTTTTTTATTTACATACTGCAGAGAAACCGGTGCTGATGTGAAGGATAGTAAGATGTTAAATTGCAAGTAGTAACTACCAGATCCCAAACATGATCGTCTTTTCGAAAGTTAATCTAGTAAAGTTTGGTCCAACTGTCATTATTAAAAGGGAATTCATGTTTACGTAATCACTCATTCCAAGGTGAATTTTTATTAATCCCAAGTAGTGTGCACGTTTTTCAATGTCTGTTTATGCGTATTGGTAGTTATTTTTCTTTCACATTCATTCTACTCACGAAGTGCTATTGAGGGAAAATAAAGGAATAGTCTTATGTAGTGACCATGAATACCCCGACAAAACTGAGCAGACCTAGAAGTAATTACTCTAGTTTTGAGCTGATGTTGATACCCGTTTACTCATCCTCCGTCTTTGCCGTTGCTCATCTCAGAAAAATAGTGCAGGAGTCGTACTCCACGCGCTGAACGGCTTCTGAGCGCGACCGTGGAACCAATCAACTTTGACTTCTATTTTTCCTCACGGCGGTTTCATAGCGATTCAGCTATTCATAGAGGTAACGAAATGTGGTGTGGCAAGAAGCTACTAACCTCTGCTCGTTCGTAACGGACAGGGTTTGGGGAAATATTGGACTCCGCATAGTCATATTACAGAGATAGGGAGACGGAGGTTCTGTCAGATTGTGGAGTTACAATCTGAATTTTTTTTTTTTCCTTATTTAGGACGTTGCTGAAAAGTGCAAGCTTCTTGGCATTGCAGCTCTCCACATTAAATTGAGGGCTACTGGTGGCAACAGGACTAAGACCCCAGGACCCGGTGCCCAGTCTGCTCTCCGTGCTCTTGCTCGTTCAGGTAAGTCCTTTTACTAATACGGTTGAATTTAATCATCTTCCTCCATTGGGTGTCGAGTATGTGAACCTGGTAGCCCAGCAACATAACATTGTCACTTGAGGATGGGTCCCATGACCCTTGATCCTTGAGCGATGCTCATAGACTTTTTGTCAGGTAAACCACCCAGGTATAGCAATCACGAAAATTACGTATTTTGAGCGTGAGTAGGTGAAAAAATATCAATAGTTAAAGTTTAACCGAAAAGGAATGTAATAGCCGAATCTAAGTACCCATGACTTATTCACTTAAAGAGGCTTGAAGACCCGATGAAAATACGTCACTTCGTTCTTTTGACTTTAACTATTCACGAGTATTCGATTTTCAAATAGTGGAATTTCCCTGTGATTTGTGTTACCTCTATCCGCTTGTGTCTGTGTTGTATGCTTGATGAAAACGATTTACGAAAAATAAGTGTACAAGCAGTGAGCCACCTCCCTCGAGCTGATCACTGACCACTGAAAAGCCGCGTTTGTATTGAGATTCAGTTTTTCTGAGTCATAGTAGAATTTTGCGTTGTGAGGACGGCCGTAGGTATTCTGAACACCGTACTAGAGCAAATAGTGAAAATAAAAAAAAATCCCTTAACACAATCAAAATAATGCAGTGTAGTCAGTTAAATGATGCAAAAATAAGTTGGCTTTTCAGTTATACTTTAAAGATCAGGTGTTTCTCAAGACGAGAAGGAAAAGTATTGACAAATTGAAAAAAGCCCGTAAATTGAAGTTATTAAATGATTAATTTATAACGTGCTGTAAAAGAATAAAAAACACAAGAAAATCACTAAAAAAAATAGACAATTTCAAAGATTTTTAATCACAAAAGATAATTAAGGTAATCGGATAGTGAAAATCTAAACGGCCAATCGGAGATTTTGGGATGGATTTTAGTTCAACGGGTCCCAACGTCAAACCGCACCAAGCTGCATTATACAATTCAGTATTAAAGGAACAGTAAACTTGACTACGCAACTTTCGGCCATCGAATCGCCCGGGGTGGCTTGGATAAATATACAGGGTCTTATGGTCGACAGAACCCCCCTTCTTTGTCATCTCGAACCGTCTCGAACCCCCTCCTTAGTGTTCCCAAAGCTAGCTGGCAGGCCCTTGCCCCTTATGCACTGTAATTATGCACTCATGTACTGTAAAAGTTCTCCTTTTTGCATTTGAACGACAGAGTAACGACCTCCCCGACAAGGCGGCCGCGGTTCGATTCCTAGTCACGGCACACAAACCTTTTGCTTTTGCGAACCTTTTGCTCAAAGTCGAATTCTCGGAAAATGCCCGGAAAATGCAATGGTCGTAATGAGAATTTTTCTTACTCTCAATATCGACTCAGGGTACATTCTTGATATGTTAACTAGCTCCCCGAGTCAAGTTTGAGTAAAGTTTTCTGTTCCTTTAATGAATTTCTTTCTAGGTATGAAGATCGGCCGTATCGAGGACGTGACACCCATCCCATCCGACTCCACCAGGAGGAAGGGAGGTCGCCGCGGTCGTCGTCTCTAAATTCGATTCTTGGGACTCGTCCTTGTCTATTTTATATTTCCTATGAAATGAATAAAGCCGTGTCCCTCCATCGAAACTCAATGCGGCTATATTTGCATTCTGTCGTTAGCTTATCTGCGTTAGAATGGACAATCGTAAACCGAATAAAAACCCAGTTCCATGAAGTTCTATTTGATTCCCCCCCCCCCCTCAACTAGCCCGCCACGCCGCTAACGGATGTTCTTCCTTTTTGAAATTCGATAGATAAGATAAAATTTTATTTTACACGTATATACTAAACATTTTGCAACACTTCTCTATCGTCAGTCTTCTCTGTTCTATATATTCTGGTAACAAAAGTTTTTACATTATTGCATTCATACCTTTTGCAACACTTCACTCTCGGCAGTCTTCTCTATTCTATATATTTGGTAACATCATTTTTACATTATTTTACATGCATTCATACATGGTTCGTACATATGCAACAAACATTACTTGCGGTTTTGATCCGAATTCTTCTCGAAATTCTCCTATTTCGCGTTTTGCTCCTATAGTGAATTCTCGATTCTCTGTCCGTTCTTCTCCCTGATTGGTCCACAGAGTCCGGTATGCATAAACAGGCTGCAGGCATACGGGGTTGCAGACGAGCTGGCAAATCAGTGTTTTTGTCAAAAGCGAGAAGAGCAAAACGGTGATTTGTACGAGAAGCGAGCACTGAGAATTCAGATAAAAAACCTAACTATTCTGCTAACAAAAGACACTCACGCATCATTACTGTTCTTTTGCAAGGAAAAATCTCTTCGCTGTAGCCTTGAAGGATGCCGAATTTCTAATTTCAACTGGAATCCTGCTGGAATCATATTCCATATAGAGCGTGTTCCACCCTACTTACCGTAGTTACTACGCTATTCGCCGTGGTTACTACGCTAGGCTGGAACGTTTTTTGAATTTTTTCGGTCAAATATCAGGCTCGGGGTGATCCGACCAATCGCGTTACAGAGATGCGTAGTTACTACGCTAACTACGCTCCCGAGCATGGTAAGCAAATAGTTACTATTTTGAGAAGGTTGGAACGGTCAGCGTAGTAACTTTTCGTGAGGCTGGAACGGAAATAGTAACTAATAGTTACTATTGGTAGAGGGGTGGAACACGCTCATAGTATACAGAGGGGGCAAAATTTTGTATCACGAAAGAAGCTCTAGTCGTATTTCTGAATGAGTATACCAGATTTGATGCCCCTCGTGTATGGAGATCACTATTAATGGAGAAAGAAAAATTCGAAAGAAGAGATAAGTATATTACTGAGAAGAACCCTTGCATCTCAGTTTTGTCAGATATTGTGTAATTAGTGTGTGATTGTACTAAACTCCCGCGCCGCTGAAAATAAAACAGCGAGCCTCCGAGGACAGAGCCTTGTTCGTTGAGGGACTTCGGACTCCCCTTTGAGATGTCAATCAACGAATTGACATTGCGTTTTTGCAGATACCATGGTATCTGATATCGTGGTACAGTATCTGATACCACGGTCAAAAGGTGTTTTTGCAGTTATCGTGGTATCTCATATTCAGATACCATGGTCCGACCGTGGTATCTGAAAAAGTCATCTCACTTTCATCAGTTTTTGTCAAATTGGTGGGAAAGAATTTTGGCACTTAGTGATGTGACTGGGTATCAGTTTTTCTTTTGGGATGACTTTGAAAAGTGCAATTTCGGCAACTGTCGTTTTTGCAGAGCAACCGTAGTATCAGATACCACGGTAACTGCAAAAACGATGAATTGCAGATCCAATTACCGTGGTAACAGATACCATGGTATTTGCAATAACGCAACCATGGTCCATGCTCATGTAGGAGGGGCCGAACTAACAAAAGTGAGAGGGACAGCCGGTCGGACATTACGATCGTTACTATGTGCCAGAAAAACACAGGACTACCTCCGAAACAAATTTGGCTTAAAGCAACCGTAGTATCAGATACCATGGTAACTGTAAACGACCAATTTTTGCGTTAACATTTATTCCTGTGACCGTCGAGAAAGACAAGTTTCACCGCCTAGCCATTCCGGAAGTATTGGTCAACTTTTGCAAAAGCTGGTCAGATCTAACGATCGCCATATGGCACTTGAGCCGTTGACGCGACCTAGATTATTTATTAGTAACTGTCAACCCTGTACTGCCGACACCGCTGAAAAATCTTTCTGAACTTACGGACGGCAAACACGGCCCAGCAACAAACTGGAGCCTTTAGCAGTGGCTCAACAGAAAGACCACCTACTGTCAAAGTCGGGGTCGACTTCGTTGACTGAAATTTGTAGACCAATAGTTGCGTTTTTGCAGATACCATGGTAGCTGTTACCACGATAACTGGATCTGCAATTAGTCGTTTTTGCAGTTACCGTGGTATCTGATATATGGTCCACTGCAAAAACGACTACTGTCGAAATTGCACTCTTCGGAGTCATCCCAAAAGAAAAACTGATATCCAGTTACATCACTAAGTGCTGGACTTCAATCTCACCAATTTGACAAAATCTGATGAAAGTGAGATGAGGTTTCAGATACCACGGTCGGACCGTGATATTTTTGAATATCAGTTATCATGGTAACTGGCCAGATACCACGACAACTGCAAAAACGCTTTTTGACCGTGGTATCAGATACCACGATAACCACAAAAACGACTTTAGACCGTATATCAGATACGATGGTATCTGTGAAAACGCGACTATGGTATCTGTTGTCACGGTAACTGGATGTGACATTGATAAATTTGTCAAAATCGACCCAACCTCGGTAAGGGGACTTTGAGCGGTGGATGCCGGCAGAGGCGTTAGTAGCCAAAAAGTTTGGTGGTGACAAGGTATTTAAAGGTTCCGGGTGACCGAGTTCGATACCTGATTTTTTTTTTGAATTTTTTGACGTACGGAACATTCTCGTGTGTCAACTCCAAGCAGAGATACCTCACAAAGTCTAATTCCATTGGCTCCTTTGATGAGACCCCTCATGACTGGCTGGTCATTTTTACCGACTGCTTTTGCAGAAATTTTTGGTAGAGAAATTTTAAGAAAAAACGGCTGTGTCGACTGTTCTTACGAGAAACCGACCGAAACAGTTGTTTTTTGAGAAAAATCGACTGTTTCCAAGAAAACAAGCCCAAAGGTTTCGATGGGATCCCAAAAATTCAATATTTGATCGAAAAAATTAGATTTTGTCTTCGCCATACTCCTTGAACATGTTTACTCCTAAAATTTAGAAACAGATTAAGGCCAAATATAGCTAATCATCTGAGAAAACCAAGTTCAGATATGGATTCAGCATGTGTGTTTACCCCTATAAGTCATCCATTTTGATTTTGACGGAACCGATCGAAACGATCCTGCCTTACTTCTGCCAATTTTCCTGTTTCGGCGCAATTCCGGAACTACTTGTCCGGCGAAAAAATAAAAGCTCAAAGACGAATTCAGCGTATCTCCTTACCCCTATATCTAACATCTAATCAACTTCAAATAAAAGTTTAACTTATAACAAATTTTCCGGTTTCAGCCGGATTCCGGACGAACTACATGTCCGGCTAAATAGTGATTGTCTCCCCCCCTATATGTGACGTCCCTGGATGCCTGAACTTCTCCGAGAATTTTATGGTATGCATAACTTTCGAACGAGTAATCCCATCTGGAAGAAGTTTGACAGTTAGAATTGATCGATATGTATTGTTAAGAAGTATTTTTGAGGAGAAGAAACCTGAACCGTCTGCGACTCTTACTTTTCTTACAAGTGCCATATGACCTTTCAGCTTTTGTGTTTAGGGCACTTTCAGCTTGTGCGTTGAGATCTAGTGTCGGTCTCACTTTTGTTAGTTCAGATAAGAACAAATAACGAGACATAACTGCTGTCTCCCTATCTCGGTCATTCAAACATGAACGGTCGAGTAAAATACGACCGACTCCCGATGCAAACGAGCGGCTTCGCGCCACATCACGTTTCGTTACCTCTACAAATAGCTAGATCGCCGGTAAGTTGCTAAAGAGGAAATCTAGAAGTCACGCTAATTGGTTCTATGGACGCGCTCCAGAGCGGATCAGCGCGCGGAGTACGCCTCCTGCTCGCCTCTTTCGATGTTTCTTGTGCGATAGGCAACGGTGAAGACGGAAGAGGAGTAAACGGGTATCAATATCAGCTCAAAGCTAGAGTAAATACCTCCAGGTCGGCTCAGATTTGTCGGGGTTTTCATAACGATTATTTGTTCTTGGTTCAGACACGTCCACGTATAAGCATTTTTTGCCGCGTCCAATGATTATCCATGTGCGGGTAGAGGGAGGGAGAATGTGGAATCGTGTTTCTGGGAAGTTGGACAGAGAGACGAACCGACAGACAGTGCGATTGCTATATGGCACTTGAGCTGTTTACGCGTTGTCGAGCCAACATAGGATTTTCGGTAATAACCGACAGTCTTGCACTGCCGGCACCACTGAAAACTCTGTCTGCTGATATACTTGTCTACGGCAACGAGACCAAATATTTCGATGTGATCCCGAAGTTAAATATTTATCGGTCCTCTTCATCCAGGCAATTGGGGCTTAGATATTTCCAGACTTCGCTAGGTCCCGTAATAATGTAATTTATCTAAAATCAACCAATTAGTAAACCACCATCTGTGTAAGTTTGATCGGGGGAGTTTATTGACCCCTTCCGTCACCAATTATTTTTAACCGAGAAAAAAAATATTTGTTCACTGAAATCTACTAGTTAAGGCATAAGTAAGCTAGTGTTGGAGCGATTTGCTTGGAATCGTTTATTAAAACGGATGTCCAGTTGGATAACCTGGCCAGCATACGAAAATAGCATTTCAGTCACTTGACCTGTTTGGAACAAGTTCGTTGACCCCTAAAACACATCTCAACTTCGTATATTTTACAAATTGTTGTGGCTTTCAGCTTGCAGATCCTCATTTTTTTCTGTATGCTTAAATTTAACAACTTCTCTTACGAATTCTATCATTTACCGTGGATTAAATACCGAGACTCTAAGAAGTTCTGACGTTTCGGAAGCAGCAGCATCTACTGTAGTCTAGTCAATAGCGCCGCAGGCGAGATTTTCTTAGTTTGCTTTTTTCTGCCAAATTTAAGTATTTCTATCCAGATTCTAGCTTTAAATGTTTCCAAATCCCAATCGTAAAACCGGCTTAAAACCCCAGTCAAATGACGCGCCTTTCCATAAAATAGAGAATATTACGAAAAGCGCCGCAGGCGGAATTTTCAAAATATTTATGATTAGATCTTCTTTTTGGGACCCAAGATAAAAGTAAGGACTATCGATAAAATCATAGACCAGTCCTTTTAATTGCAACTTTACTCGACCTCTTCCGACTTTCGAGGTTCGTGGTAACCCCCAAATCCTGGCAAGTATACCGAATGAATTACCGAATCCCAGTTATTATACTTAAAAGTTTAGACCGATAGTATGTTTGGGATTATGTATAACTACCGTATCCCGGTTATTATACCGAATTGTTTTGGGATCGAAAGACTACCGAATAATATTCAGATTCGGTATAATTTCGTCGAAACTGGAACTAAAGTCGTGATTCGTGGTAATTACCGAATCTTGGAAACTATACCGAATAAACTACCGAATCGCAATCATGATACCGAATAATTTTGAACCGCTATCTTATACGCTCTTCATAAAATCCAATACCGAATTATCGCCATGGAGAATGAGTGATTAGGCTTTCGGCTCACACCGACCCGCTAATTAGCCCCGTCGTAAAGTGGTTCAGCAGTCAGCAATGATGTCGGAAGCCAAAATTGACAAACTTGATGTAGACTGATAAAACAGAGTTGGATTGAGAACAAACAGAGGTAGAGGCATTTTATGAAGTTTCAAGTACGGCTAGGCCTAAGACAATTTGGAAATGGCCAAACAAATCCGGATAAACGTATACCACGAAGTAACATGTCATTGTTTACTTTATGCCAGCGCATCTAGCGGCCAAAAAAGAACTAATCTGGATGTAATTTTATGAAGAGCGTATTCGGGACGAGGGGTTGCTCACTCCCCAAACCCGTGTACACCGGGTGCCGGTGCCGGGAGGTGCCGGGAGGTGCCGGGAGGTGCCGGGAGGTGCCGGGAGGTGCCGGGAGGTGCCGGAAGGTGCCGGGAGGTGCCGGAAGGTGCCGGGAGGTGCCGGGAGGTGCCGGGAGGTGCCGGAAGGTGCCGGGAGGTGCCGGAAGGTACCATCCAATTTAATAGTCGGTGTTAAAAAATCACAAAGTTTAATAAAAGTGCATTAAATACAAATGTGTAAAAAAAAACTTTTTTCATCAAGAGAAGAGATACAGTGATTACAAAAACTTGAAACGGAACTAGCCTACAGCGACTAGGAGCTCAAGAGCGAATAATAGTGTTGGGCGATATTCGATATCGATATATCGGACCAAATATCGATATCGAAACGTAAATATAGATATCGAAAACGATATTTGTTCATTTATATTTATTATAAATAATCCGACATAAGTCACATTAATATATCCAAAATTTGAGCAATATGTTCTTCCTGTTCAGTTTTATTTATTCGAAGTTTGAGTCGGTGCAAGATGCTTTTTTACGACAATTTTGCTCTTAAATTTTGGCGAAACGAGACGGATACTGTAGTGAAACATGGCACCGAAATATCTATATCGATATATTGTTTATCGAATATCAAAAGTGAAAATATCGATATATCGAAAATCCAAATATCGCCCAACACTACTATTTTATGCGTAGAAAAGAACTCTAGTTCTTCTAGAACTCTAAGTTCTGTGGAAGTGTTTGAGTGAAGTGGTGGTAATTTTTAATGATGGTTCACTGGATTTTTCCGTTTTCTGGGTGAAAGCTTCTGCGCTTTCCCAGGCAGATTGTGTATATATAAACATTTGCACAGAACTCTAATTGTAAATAATCTCAGAATTGTACAAACACATTTTAACACGCACTTTTATCTTTCGTTATTTTATCTGCATGTCGTTTTAATCCGCATCGTTTCTTTCTGGTTTTTGAGTTTCATGCCATTTTCTTGTTGTTGGCTTCGCATCGTTGTCCTGTTGGTATTGTTGTGGATGTTATGATTTAGTTTTTGTTTGTGTTTTCGCTGAGGACGGTTTGCCGGAAGTGCAGCCGAAATATCCGAAATTGATTTATCCCTCGCACATCATCTTAGAGGGATAATTTAGCTGATCAAAAAGAAACCCCGAAAATCTCGTTTTCATCATTTTGTTTACTTATATTCTCATCAGACAAGAAGAGCAGATTTCATTCAAGTTTTAAAATTGTAGTTAAGTGAGAGTTGCCAAGCTAACCCTAGAAGAACTTGTACGATGATTCTGAGCAACAATTTGAAACAAGAGCACTATCCAACTGTTAACCATTCAGCAAGGTATTCTGTAGGCATTATGTGGGAGGTACCACAGAATGCACCACAGAACCACCTTCCTTATTCTGCAAGAAGCATTGTTTAAGATAGCCAAACACTTTTAAAGAAAAATACCCCTATTTTGGGGCAAGTTTTGTCAGCTTTTAGATTCAAGAGCTGTATTCATCTTTCTGAGACTCTAAGGCAGACTGAAAAGCCTTCTCCTAGGAGATAGCTGGGAACTGACTGTTTGAAATATTAAAATTGAATTGACTTTTCCAACTGCCCCTGATGAAAATCTGACCAGCAAGTAAGTGACCCCTTGTTTGTAGATCATCAAGTTTCAACAATGCCGTGATGATCTTGGGAAGAGAACTATTGAATATCTCATCAGGCCAGCATTAGTGAGTAGTCATGTCTTTCCTTATTGCTTTACTGCCAGAAGGATAGCTGATTTTATCTCCTGTGTTTTAGGCATTTTTCCATGATCCCTCAAAGATGCTGTGGCTCTAAAAGGGTGATATTTGACAGTGCAAAAATGGATAAGGGTCCTCTTCAGGCTCAAGGCCGCTCAAAATGGAAAAACCAAACTTGTGATAACCAAACTTGTGATTGGTTATCACAAGTTTCGTTTTTTTCCATCTTGAGCGGCTTATCCGTTTTTGCACTGTCAAATATGATTCGCAGTCAGCTTGGGCTGAAGGAATATCTGAAAGGGTGTTTTTGAGATTGGCATTAGTGTGGCCCACAAGCCTGTTTCTCGACCAGCAAGGAGTTGTTTACACTGTGGCACTAATTTGACAAACAACTCCGGAGGTGATATATGTTTTGTGGCTTGGCTTTGGCATCAGATTAAGTCCAAGTAATAGAATCAGCCAAGATTTAGCTATCCTTGGTCAAGCAGATTGAACATATGACATAGGATCCTTCCAGTAGAGAATGGTAAAGGTGTTGCTTCTGCTGTGGCGTGTGAGGATACATTTAGGATAATCAAATATTTTGAACAGAACTTACTAAACAAGCTCTCTCTTCAACTCTCTCTATATTCCTACTAGCTCTAACGCCCACGCTTTTTTCCAGACTGAAAATGATTACTTCTTTTCCCCCAGTTGAGAAAATAAGACCTTAGACAAACTGGCACAGTTGGTCACCAATTCAGGGGCGTCACTATGGGGGGGGGAGGGGGGGGGGGACTCCCCCCCCAAAGGTCCTGAGAAAGTACTTTCGTCGGGCGAAGCCCGGCGAAAGTTCACTTGTTTGTCGGCGCGAAGCGCCGGCGATCACAGAAGAAATAAAATTTTGTATGCTTTTGTCGGTCGTCGGTTGACTCGTCGGCGCATCAGGTTATTTTATACGCAAGAAATAAAACCCTGCAAATATTTGTCGGGCAAAACACTGAAGAAATCGCAATCTGCATGCTTTTGTCGGCTTCTCTTCGGCACATAGGGTTCTTTTTATACATAAGGAATACTGAAGAAATAAAATTTTGTATGCTTTTGTCGGGCTTCGGTCGACTTGTCGGCACATCAGGTTCTATTTATACTTTGTCGGTCACACGCTGGAAGTTCAAGTCTCATCGGAACAACGGGTTATTCTTAAACGTAAGAAGTCAAATTCTGTAGAGTCCAGTCAGGCAAAACACAAGAAATCAAAGGCTGTATAGATTTGTCGGGCGTCGGTATTCTCGTCGGCACATCGGGTTCATTTTACACGTAAAAATCAAATTCTTTAAACGTATATCGCGCGCATCCTGAAAGTTTAAGTGTCGTCGGCACATCGGTTTCTATTTACACATAAGAAATAAAGTTCTTCACAGTCTTGTCGGGCAAAACACAGACAAAATCAAATTCTGAAATACTTTTGTAGGGCGTCGATATTCTTTTTGGCACATCGGGTACTTTTTATACATAAGAAATCAAATTCTGCAAACATTTGTCGGTGCAAATTTTTCCGAAAAAAAAACAGATTAAAAAAATTTCGCCTGCGGCACTTGGTTTAGCTTGTTCTGGGTACAATCGTTGGAAGCTTCGCTTTTTAGCGAAAGTTTGAAACGAAAAGCCCAGTATGTGAATTTCAATATACGAATTTACGTCAAAGGGACAATCTCAACTGATGCATTACAGTTAGTTTTACACAAATTTCGCCTGCGGCGCATTTTGTAGTATTCTCTATTTGGAAGAATGGTGTTTCACTTAGTTGGCATTTTTAGATCGAAATTCTTGGGGGTATGAAACACTTGTATGGTAGGTACAGCTAAATTTTTCCGAAAAAAAGGTTATAGATTTGAAAAATTTCGCCTGCGGCGCATAGTTTAACTTGTTCTGGGTACAGTCATTGGAAGCTTCGCTAGATAGCGAAAAGCTGAAATGAAAAGCCGAATATGTGAATTTTAATGTACGAAATTAAATTAAAGGAATAACCTCAACTGATGCATTATAGTTAGTTTTAACCCGGTTCTATTCTATGCTGGGGGAAATTTTTTTTTTGCTTCGCGGCAACGGCGTTTTTTGTCGGCACATTTGTTAGTCCGTCGGCACAAACCGGACGTCCCCCCCCCAAAGGTAAAAGGCTAGTGACGCCCCTGCACCAATTGATCAAACTTTACAGGCTACATAAACATTCATTAAAACACAAGACAAGGCAACCCTATTGGCTGGTGCACTGTAAGCGAAGTTGAGGACCGGATGAAAAGAAGGATTCCCCAGTTCGACTTCGGCCACAGTTCCGACACGGTTGAACTAATGAGAAGTATACATTAACCCAGCTCCAATGTAAGCAGATGTAAAATATATATAAAATAAATATAAGGCCTATAGATCGCCTTCGAAAAGACATCAACTATACAGAAAGTCAGAAACCAGTTGCCAGTATCATGCATGATCGCGGGCTACACCACACCACCACTTTTCTTTCTCATAGGTGTGAATAAAACTTGTAGGACTCGTTGCCTTTAGCTTAAAATAATAATACTGATAATAGGTTTGTTTCAGCAAACCTATGCAACATAACAACAACGAAAGTAGGCTATTACAGAAAGACAAAATTACGCTACCAAACTTCCCTGAGGAGGTACCTCCTCACTGGAAGGCGGGTGGCTAAGCCCCCCCCCCTTGTGTCAGAAAAACTGGGCCTGCAGAATATACTGTTCCCTTGTGCCTAAGCTTACTCTTAAAAGTGTTCTTGATTTGTCTATTTTTTAGGATGACGGCCAACCTTTCTGGGCCTACGAAAAAACTATCCTACTTAGCAGTGTGGAGAGTGAAGATGAAACATTAGCAGTAGACATGGAAGATTCTGATGAGTAAGTATGTGAGAATTGATATACCGAGAATCAGCTCAGCAGAAATCCGTAGATTTGCGAAAATGGAATTGTCAGGGGGGGGGGGGATTACAGCGAGCCAAACTTTTTTTCCGCTGATGTGCCGTATTGAAGTTGGTTGAAGAATACATCCATTGTGTATCATACACTGTAAAAAGTTTCTCCGAGTAAGGATTAAAGTTAACTGCAGTATTGGCTACTGGGATTAATCTTATCTCTACTGGGATAAGATTGATCCGAACTAGAAATAATCATATCTCAGTAGAGACAACCAATAGCAAATGCTGAATGTTCTTGTTTTAATATATGTTTTTTGTATTTTTTAGTTTTGGTCTTCAGTTTTGTACTCCACTTGGATTGGCTTGTGGAATTGTGGGTGAGAAATGAACAGTTATTGTTTATAGGTTGAACCCCGATTTTCCGTCATCCCACCAGGAGGGTCAAATGGAGTTAAGGCTACCGTTGGATGTTACCCTGAGGGAGGAAGTTCCTTACTCCCCCAATTTGTGCCCCGAGCGTCGTGCTTCCGACGGCGAGTCTGTCACAACTCTATCTGCTTATTCACCTATTCCCTCTGTTGACCCCCCGCTCACCCCCTTGCTCAAGTCTGCAGGGAAGAAAAAACAAACGAAAAGAGATTTTTTCATCAAGTTCCCTGAGATTTTGAAGCGGAAATTGGAAGAAGATGAAAGACACATACAAGAATTGAGCATGGTGAGTAACAGAACCCTGAATAAACACAAAGGTGTGACGCGAAACTGTTCACCGAAATGAACGAGAAAGCTTAAAAAAACACACAAAACAATGCAATGAGGATACCGAAAAATAATAGTCAAGCTTATATTAAAGTTTAACTGAAAAGCCAACTTATTTTTATACCTTTGATTTTAATACCTTGAATTATTTTGACTCCTCTAAGGGATCTTTATTTTTTTTTCGTCGCGTAGTCTATAGTAGTGACGTTGGGAATCTCCGCTGCTTGCACGACAAATAGTTTATGTCAGTTTATGAACATCGATGCTTCGTACGCAGTATAAGAAAGTAATAAGAGAAGAAGCAGCTTATCACGTCGGAAACCTAACTGTATCTTACATCTGATATAAATGTTTATAAAGTGGTTCCTCCACTGGCAATCGTAAGCTGTCGGGAGTGGGTTCCGGCTGACCCCCCACCCCTCCAACCACCGGCGAAACCGATACCAACCTCCCCTCGACCAGAACCCCCCGGATCCCCCTCGATCATACCTCCCGGATACCCCCCCCCCAACCCCCACACAGTGTTAAAAAAATGTAATATATTCTTATGAAAAATTTGTAAAGAGGCGAGCGGCCACCCAGCCGCGTTTACATTTAACTCACGTGTCTAGGGAAAATCCTTAAGTGCTCGTGGTCCAAACTGCTGTTTTAAGAAGATTTTGTAATTTCCCATATATTTGGGGTTGGCTGGGAAGGTTTTGGTACCCGAAGGGTTTTCGCCAAGGGGGTTTTGGCATCGGTTTTTTTTCGGGGGGGGGGGGGTCGCCAGTATTTAGCCACCGTACCGTGTCGTAAGTTGCCATTTGGGCGGTTTTGAACCAATGAGATCACGCCGGGTCTAGACGAGCACGGTTATGATGGTGTCGGATTGCCAGTGGGAGACACACAACATTGTTTCTTGCCTTTTAGTTAACAAAGGTTCCAGCGAAGCCCAACGTTGTCGTGATACTGGAGTCTTTTCTGAAGAACTACGTGCTGAATTTGGTGATAAAAACGCCAGAGAAGTCAAAGGCAGGATCTAAGGACCTGACTCTTCCCGAGAGGTAAGAGGAGCACAACCGTTTTCCCACAAGGAATGCTTTTTATATTTATTTCTTTGGTAAATAAGTGTATTAGTTCTTAAAACCATGGACGGACGAGCCGATATTTGTTTTTTCCCTCATAGGGACACCGACAAAATAAACATTAAAATAATCAAAATCAGAATCATTTATTTCCACAAGCTATCGTAGTCAAGAAGAAACAAGAGCTGGAAGCTCATATGGCACTTGCAAGGCTGGGTCAGAGGATGAAAGTAGGAATTCGTCAATTTGTGGGTTTGTTGTGATCATTTGTAATCAAAACTCGTGAAGTAAAAAACATGATGAACTCATCAGGAGCACGAAAATGTATATTTTACTCAAAAAGTATTGTTTGTACTTTAAGGAAATCACTTGTGAGCAAAACCCTTCAGGCAAAAATGATCACGAAAATGTGTATTTTGCTAAAAAGTATTTTTTGTACGTTGTGGTTGCGATTAGTACTTTAAGGGATGGTCGGATCTGGGAACTGACAATTTCCAAGCCAATCTTGTCAAGTGTCTGATTTCCAAGCCAAGTTTCATCGTCCTAGCACATCTGGAAGTACCTTGATTCGCGATCACCGGAATTCCGGACCCCCCTCAAACTCCCCCCCACAGTGCCCGAACCCGGTCCGGTTCTGTCACTGATGTATCTAGAGCTTATGCTTCTTCTTCCAACCAAGTTTCGTCCCAATAGATCCACTCTAAGCGTGTCACAAGATTTCGGGTTCTCCCCTCCACCTCCCCCACCAACATTCATCGGATTACATCCGGACTTTAAACAGGACATTTGAGACATGAGGTCTTTCCAAATATCAAGTTTCATTAAGATCCGATCACCCGTTCAAAAGTTATACATACCTCAGGATTCTCCCTCCCTCCACTCCCCCCACGATGGTCGGATAAGGGAACTGACTATTTCTAAGCCAATCATGTCAAGTCTCTAATTTTCAAGCCAAGTCTTATCGTCCTAGCACGTCTGGAAGTACCTTAACTTGCGATCATCGGAATTCCGGACCCCCCTCCCTCTAACTCCCCCACAGTGCCCGAATCTTGTCCGATTCTGTCACTTACGTACATAGGGCTTGTGCTTGTTCTTTCCACCAAGTTTCATTCCGATCGCTCCACTCCAAGCGTGTCACAAGTTTTCCGGTTCCCCCCTCCGATCCCCCCACCTTTATGGTCCGGACTTGAAACTGGGCATCCGAGACATATGATCTTTCTACGTATCAAGTTTCATTACGATCCGATCACCCGTTCGGAAGTTATACATACCTCAAGATTCCGGATTCCCCCTCCCGTCACTCCCCCCACGATGGTCGGATCGGGAAGTTGACTATTTTCAGGTTAATCTGGTCGAGTCCCTGATTTGCCTGCCAAATTTCATTGTCCTAGCACACCTGGAAGTAACTTAACTCCGTATCACCGGAATTCCGGAACCCCCCCTCCAACGCCCCCCACAGTGCACGAATCCGGTCCGGGTCTGTCAATGACGTACCTAGGGTATGTGCTTGTTCCTCCCACCAAGTTTCATCCCGATCTCTCCAGTCTAAGCGTGTCACATGATTTCCGGTTCCCCCCTCCGACTCCCCCCCCCCACATTAATCGGATTCGATCCGGACCTGAATCGGGACATCTGAGAAATGACGTCTTTCCAAATATCAAGTTTCATTAAGATCCGATCACCCGTTTGAAAGTTATGCATGCCCCTAAATTCCGGATTCCGGCTCCCCTCCCTCCCCCCACGATGGTCGGATCGGGGAAGTGACTATTTCTAAATTAGTTTGGTCGGGTCCCTGATATGCCTGCCAAGTTTCATCGTCCTAGCACATCTGGAAGTACCCTAACTCGCGATCACCGGACTGACCGACCGACAGACCGACAGACCGACCGACCGACGGAAAAGTGATCGGTATATGGCACTTGGCCGGAAGGCAAGTGCCATAAAAACTGCTAGGGCTTACAAACTAAAAGACGACACAAATCAAAGACAAAAAACTTAACAAGCTAAAAACTAAGACGGCGTGGGACGGCTATTTCACAGCGCTCGTCACGCCAAAAAACAAATATACTGATATTACTAAAATTTATGTCACTTTGTTGTCGTACTTATTTTTTGTTTCAGTCAAAAAATTCAGTACAACTGTCGAAACGGGTCAATAGAGCTATTAACATCTTAGTTGACAGTGACAAACGGGTACGTCATCTGAACTTTATCAAATCGAAATTTCGGCCCTTCTTGGCAAGGATCCTCTTCAGGCTCAAGCTGGAAAGTGAACTTGTCTATTAATAAACATCTAACTTGCAAAAATCAAATACAACTATTTTGAGTTCACGGGTTATTTCTGTCCATCAAAATTGAGGAGTAAGGCGTTTTTCCGTGACAGTCCTGGATTTATAATCCTAGATGCTGACCCATCAGAGAAACAGCGAATCGACATCCCAGATTGTACAAACGACGATCTGCCGATCTTACTCCGTTGCAAGATTCTCGAGTCGACAATCCAAGCACGAATCCGGATCGTCAGATTGTCACAGAAAACGATTTTTCATAATCTGGATTGTCAGAGAAAACGGGGAGTCTGGATTGTGAATCGTCAATCTGGATTGTCACAGAAAAACGCCTGTAGTGTATAAAGAAATGAAACAAAAATCCGTGCCTCAATTTTAAATTGAGGCACGGTTTTTTGTTTTTTTCACAAATAAATAAATTAATAAATTGACAATCTATGATTCCACGTTTTCAGGGTGAGCTTATGCAAAGAATACGTCGACAATATTCGAATCATGTTTGATTTCACATTAGATTCATCTCTTTTGTACGGTGAAGAGGAAATTCAAAGAGAGAAATCGAAAGAGATGAAGTTGGACGCGCCACCTTGCGGAGAACAGGGGAACGAAACGGAGACAGAGGTGCCATCTGTTGTCGCCGAGGGAAAGCTGGATGAAGACGCCGCTGAAGGTATTTCCGACTGTTTCAAATCGTTTATTCATTAAAGTTTAACTTAAAAGGGCCGAGATAGAACGGTCTAGCTATTAATTCGTTGCTCCGCTATTCACGAGTAATCAATTTTCAAATAGTGGAATTTCCCTGTCAGATTTGTGGTACCTTTATGAGCTGTACCTGAGTTGTACGCTTGACAGAAACGATTTACGAAAAATAAGTATTCACGCAGTGAGCTACAGTGTGTAAACTGATCACTATAGCCACTGAAAAGCCGCATTCGCTTTGAGATTCATATTCCCGCGTCATTGTAGAATTTCGCGTTGCGAGGACGTCCGTGTACATTCTGAACGTAATACTAGAGCAAATCGTGAAAAAAAAAAATCCCTTAACACAATCCAAACTATGCGATGTATTCAGTTAAATGATACAAAAATAAGTTGGCTTTTCAGTTAAACTTTAAGAATCTTACTCACGGCATGTGCCGACTAACTGATTCCAACGTCAACATGTAAATACACATCAATATGTAGCCTATAAGACAAAAAAAAAACAAGCGTAACTGTCGAGTCAACTGCTATTTCAGTTTGTGTCAAAACAACAGAAGAAATAAAAAGAAAATAATTACACTATACTAAACGGTCAAACATGTGTGCTTAAAAACCAACATAAAATCATGTGGGCTCTTAAAGCACAACTCTTACTACAAATGATCTTTTCCCTATGAATGGATCAGAAAAAAACATTTTCGAAAATACCATTACTTTCCATCTGAAATTAGCGATTTTCTTGTTAGCGCCTGTCGACTATGTCGAGCCTTCCTGCTCTCCGACGCGGCGGCTGGGCGCAAAACATTTGAAAACTGATCGCTCCGTGGTTAAAAGTGTGAAAACTAGCAAATAAAAGAAGTAATAAACAAAAGCTTCTCAGATCCTTATGTGTGAAAGAGTTGTCAGCAGACGTTGATGATCCCGGCAAACGTTTCGTTGTGTGACGGGCAAAACTCGGCAAGGCCAAAAAAGCGCTAAAATTATAATTCTGTATGGGAGCTCGATATATTATAAAAAGCAGAATAAGCAAGAGGGGTCCTTTAATGGTGGATGAAGCGTTAAACAGTTATGCTGCGGACGGACAATAAGGGTCGCTCCGTCGCCGACTGGAACTCCTGCAAGGATTTCGGCACTACCTTCCTTACGGAAAAGTTGATATTCTTTCAACTTCGTCATGAAAGTGAAACAAATCCGGCGAGGAAAACCTCATCATCTGTCAGCACCATACACCCTTTCAAAATCCAATGACGAATTACCGCCAGATTGGCTCGAGAAACAATGAACGTGTCCGAAAGCCTTTTAATGCTGTAAATGCTGCATTCAGTGCTGCATTTTTTTATTTTTTTTTCCGAAAGCTGTTACGTTTCTTTTTTCTCTGACACTTCTAGAATACCGAAATTTAGCCGTAATCGCCTGCTCCCCAGTTTCTTCTTGAAAATTCAGCGTAAAATTTAGCCTTTTTGCTGAATTTTTCGATGAATTTCATGCTGAATTAATGCTGCATTGATTGAGCGAAAATTGAAGTCCGAAAGCGAAATGCTGCATAAAATCCTGAATTAATTCAGCATTCTCGTTCGTTTCGGAGCTTTCGGGCACGTTCAATAACAGTCACACTTTAGATCTTGGTATAAGTTGCTTGAAGAGGGAATAAACGATTAGGCTTTCGGTTCATACAGAGTCGCGCATTAGAACCATAGAAAAGTCAGTCAGCACTTGAAGCCGGAATCCAGGGTTGACAATTTTGATCACTGCGCGTAATTCTTTACTAGAAGAAGTAAACGACTGTACGCACTGCCGATTTTGTTGTTGAAGGCGTATTCTTTGCCGTTCCCAGAGGACTCCTTTTGAGGAGTCTGCGCGTTTTTCTTTGTCCCAGGGACTCACTCCCCGTATTCTCGCGAGTCCCCACGGACGGGGTATGCTCCGATTATCATCACCATCATCGAAGGACTCCCTTTCAGATTCGGAGGGGAATCAATTTTGGGAGTTGCTGGCGTTATTGGTAAAAAAAAAAAAAAAAAATAGATATTAGAGATAGTTAATAAGAATTTCTGAGATCAACATTGAGATTTGTTATGGTTTAAAACTGATTTTGTGAAAAATCATCTTTTTCATTGTAGTTGCGTTTTTTTTATTTGGAAGTGTTAACAATGTAAAATTAATTAAAAACCATCAATATTAAGAAAACCAAAAACAAAGTTGATCGAGACTGATTCCGTCAACTGGATTTTTTTTTTTTTTTTTTTACAAAATCCATCAAATCCATCACACAAAATCCGAGGACTCCTCGGGGAACGGCGAGAATTCGCGTTTGGCTAGAACTTCTGATAACCCTTAGTGGCTTATGTATTCTTGCCGTTTTCAACTCCTCTCTGATCATTTTAGACGCGGACTCGATTCCCTTGAGCAAACTTGTCAAACGAAGCAGGACGAATTCAGTCTTCTCCGACTCTGACAATCTCTTGCGAAAAAATGTTGGATCCCCTCGAAGCCAGACGGAGAGCCAGACATCTAGGTGAGATAATCATGGGTGTCACTAGCCTTTTACCCCTTAAGTGAGAAGGTTAAATTTACCGATGGGGCTTGAAAATACCAACAAAACACACCGTTGCCGCAAAAATTCCCCGCGAACACAGAATAAAACTGATGTAATAGAAAACTGTAATGAATCAGTTCACACTATTCCTGTGATGAAAATTCTTATGTTTAAATTCTCATCTTTTCTTTTCATCTAAAACGACTGTAACCAGTACAAATTAAGCTAAGCGCCGCCGAGAAATCCGTTTTTCTGGCAAAATACCATACAGATTCTAGCTTTTAATGTGGTTCGAAACCCCCAAAAATTTGAAGCCTTAAACTCCAACTAAATGACGCCACCTTCTTCTGAATTGTGAATACTACGAAATGCGCCGCAGGCGAAATTTTGTGGAAACGCTGATGAATCAGAGCGTCCTTTTGCGATCCCGAATTAAAATAAGTACTACATCTGGAATCTAGGATCCGTGACGAAGGAGACCGGAGGGTCTCGAAAATAGTCGGCTGTGGTGCAAATGTCGTTACGATAGGTAGACAAATTTTAAAGGTAGCGTTCCAGCGACTTATTATTTGTTACGATCGTTACTATTCTTGTTATTATTGCCGTTCCAGAGCCCGCCGTAATAAGTAAATTGGCTCCTCCCACTTATTATTTTGGTTCCACGAATGTTACGATCGTTACAATTTACTTATGATGGTCGAGAGCTTCATAAGTGATAATAACTATCGGTTCTGCAGGAACTCCCGTAAGAGTGATGACGTATGTTCGCGTTGTTATTATTTTCGTTCCAGAGAGCGTGATAACTACCACAATACGGCGCTCGCCCCTCCTCTTATCATCGTAACTTGTAATTACTTCACTGGAACGCTACCAAATTTCCCAGCAACTATAGCACCAGTGTCGATCAGCTAGTTAGAAGAGTGGATAAGTAGGGTACACGAATCTTGATAATATTTAATACACGCGGCATAGTTGTGTTACATGTTAAAACGGACGCCAAAAATATTTATTTTACGACCCTTTAAAGCCCTGTTCACAAGCATGCCTAGCCAAGCACAGGTGCCTAGGCACGTGCCTAGCATCACCGTTCACACCCATGCCTAGGCACAGATTTGGGCCAGGCACGGAGTTCTAGGCTCTAGAACTCGGTGCCTGGGCACGTGCCTAGGCATCTATGCTTGGCTAGGTACGCTTGTGAACGCGGCTTAAGCGTTACGTTTTGTGACAATAGGTAGTAACTAGGTCCTTGTTCAGCAGTCATTCTTGGATATGTTTCTACTGATGACTAATTTATTAACACTTTTAGTCTCAAAGCTGTTTCCGGCCTGTCATAACAAGCTTAATTTTTCAGTGATAGTTTCAACAAGTCATTGGGGGCGCCTCAAAACCCGAAGCTGTTCGTGTCTTCCAGACCTGGAGACTGGTAAGTTTCTCCTTATTTGAATGTCTCAGAAAACACAGCTGGAAACTGCGGGGTGAAATTTCTTGAAAAGACATTGGAAAGTGGAGCTTCAGAAAACCGAAAAGTTGAATGCTGGAATCATCTCCCTGAAAGTGTCGTAAACGCAGAAATATTAATCAGTTTAAAGCAGGTGTGGACCATCACCTGGCTGACCATTCGCTTTAGTGTACATAGTGTCGTGAGAAAGTTATAGAGGTGGAAGCCCTTTTTGGTGCAACTATATTACCACTATTGGTATTGTTAAATTGCACGTCGGAGCAATCTAAGATATGAATCCTGATGCGATGCTCCTACGGGCGACGATTCTGGTAATTGGTTTCGTCTCAGAGCAAAGAGAACAAAATAACACTAAGGAGTAGCGCCAAGACCTATGGTTTCCGTACTTTGCAAACGGGCCATACTCGTAGCACCGTCCACTACGCTTGTGGCGTTTAAAGCGAGACAAACTTGCGGTATTATAAATTTCTAGTAAAGCAAAGGTGCGGTCTGCATACACCAAGGAAACAATGGAGGCTGTATAATTTTTTGCTATGTTCAGAATACGAAGTTATCGGAGCCAGCGCTGGTGAATGAAACACAGCAAAAAAAAGATACAACCTCCCCTGTTTCTTATGTGTGCAGACCGCATCTTAGCTTTGCTGGAAATTTCTAAACCCGCAAGTTTGTTTCGCTTTAAATGCCGCAAGCGTAATGAGTGGCGCTACGAATATGGCCTATTTGCCAAGCATGGAAAGAATTGGTCTTGGCGCTACTCCAGAGCGAAATAACACTAGGGAGTAGCGCCAAGACTTGAAAGAAGTGACACACACTCGTATAGCAGCGACACTAGCACCACTAGCGATACCGAACGTCCCTACTGAAACTCATTCGGTCGTTCACTAGCGCTGGCTCCGATAACTTCATATCCTGAACACAGCAAAAAAATTATGCAGCCTCAATTGTTTCCTTGGTGTGTGCAGACCGCACCTTTGCTTTAACAGAAATGTCTAAATCCGCAAGTTTGTCTCTCTTTAAATGCCGCAAGCGTAGTGGGCGGCGCTACGAGTGTGGCGCCCCATTCCGTGTCCACGGAGCGTTTTTTTTTTTATCATTCACTTCTATCATTTAAATTTAATATTTTATCTATCATTTTTTCTATCATTTAAATTTAACATTTAATCTTATTGTAATTTGTAATTCATCGCCGCTAGGCTACACACATAAACTCCAACCTTACTCAATTGCTTATCTCCAACAAACACATAAACAGCGGAGCGTTTGAATGCATCTACGGTCTTGGATGTAACATACTCCTCTGATAGATCTTTCCCAAGTGAGATAACTCGGTTTCGGAAGAAATGACTCCGAGATCTTGTTTTCGAGAATTGCTTCTCCAGACGACTGCCCACAGGTTCTCCTTGATTCGTCATGTTTAAAGAAGCGCGGAAGAGTATCGCTGCTCAATAGCTGCACCCGGATTATCTTTCCTCGTTTTCGTCGGTGGACTACACCCGATGAAAAATTCTTTAACTGTGTAGTAGTTCGGTAGTTGTACGAAAAAGTTGCATGGAATGGTATGTAGTAGTATGGAGTAGTTTGATTGGTGATATGTAGTAGTATGGAATACTTTGATAAACATGCCTCCGACTGGATTAATCTTATGTAGTAGTATCCGATAGCATCCAGTTTGCTAGTAGTAGCACGTAGTAGTAACAGTTACTACTGCATGCTAATTTTTCCTACTACTCCATACGACTAATTCTCGGATATTTTTCATCGGGCACTGCCAGAAGTTTCATACCAGGTAACACAAGGATGCGTAGTTTCAACAGAAAACACTTGGGATGTAATCTGTTGTGATTTTGAAAACTTCGTGCCTAAAAAGATATGCATAACAGTTATTGCCAGGAAGCGCCGAAAAGGCATTTGCTGACTTTTCCGATATCATGACGAAAAAAAAAAAACAGCAGATGATTTTTCGGCGGTTTTTCTGCTCTTCCTGGCAATGCTTGTTATGCATAACATTTAATGCATAACGTTTTCAAAATTACAACAGATTACATTCCAAGTGTTGTCTTGTGTGATCTGTGATGAAACTTATGACAGTATAACGTCGGGAGTTTCAGGTTCGAGTGCCTGCACTGTAAATAAAAATCCTGCAATATTTGCTACTGGGATTATCTTGTCTCTACTGAGGTAATCTGTTCCCTAATTGGGATTAATTTTATCCCAGTAGAGATAAGATTAATCCCAGAAGCAAATACTGCAGTTAACTTTAATCTTACTCGGAGAAGCTTTTTACAGTGTGGTTGTGCCATAAGCTACCAGGCACTCAAACCATCGTTCTGGTTCTGTCACGAAATGAGTCACATTCTTGTTATATTTGACTTTAATTTTAGCAAAATATTGGACGATGTTAATAAGTGGTCCCTAGTCCCGCCCACCGTCTATAGGCAAGCGCCGCCCATGCCATCTTTGGTTTACGGAGGAGTCCATTTACTGCGGCTAATGGGTAAGCTTTGATGAGTTTGTTGAACCTCGTTTGATAAATGTTGATGATTGATTGCGTGGTCAGGTTGTTAGGTAGCCGGGTCGTAGGGTGGTAGCGACTGGTGTCATAAGCTTTGAAATTACTGTCTGGGGACCCCGTCTAGTCGTCCACCCGAATATATCCCGCCCCAAAAATACTTCACTTCACCCGCTTATCCTGACAGTTCGCCTACCCGTCAGGTGACCCAAAATATCCGTCGATTCCCCCGCCCCTTATTTCCCCCACCCGTTGATTCGTCCAACCGCTGATTCATCTACCCGTCGATTCGTAAAAAATCGGAAGCGTCGATTCGCCCATTCCTTAAAGCTCCCAGTCCCATTCAGTGAACTTGAGCTTTCGTAGACGATTTTCTTGTATCGATTTGGGACCCCGTCGAAGCTTTTGTCCCTGTTTAATACTACTCGTCACTTTGGACGAAAATAAAGCAAACATTAATCGCTTTTTTTGTTACCAAGGCCTTGGTTCATTTCGCGTTTTTTTTTAATCAAGCGCTTACTCCTCGCTGCTCTTTTGACCGTTTTTGGACCAGGGCCTTTCTCCTTTCTGCCCAGGTCTGCGGAGAAAGGAGATTGGCAACTCCGAGATGAGCTTACCTATCTGCTCAGGAGAACAGTGCGTGACTCCTCTCGGCCAAAAACGGCCAGATTAGCAGAAATGACAGAGGACTTGGGAGAGAGGGCCTTTGAGCTCTTTTGACAAAAAAGCGGCTATTATTGTTGTGTCAGACCCGTTTCCGTTTTTCAGCACTGCTACCCGGTATCTTGTCCCAGATGGCGTTGCCCGATGAGAAATGGTCGGCTGTGAAAAGCTACACGGAGATCTTACTACAGTAAGTTCTATTAAATATATTATGTTGGTCGGAAGAAGGGACAAACTCATTTGTTTAACTACCAAATAATTTAACTCCCTATTCCGCACCTGCGGGAGGGGAGAGGAGGTAACTTCACCGATGCTTGCGCCGAGGCCGAGCTTCGTTTGGCACAAATGACGCTGCAGAATTTGAAACAGCGTCGTGACATTGTCAGACGAAGTGTTTTTGCGTCAAATGCTCTCGGCCGCAACCTATGCTAACTACCATGTCACGTGGAGTCAATGCAGTAGCCGTAAATATTATACTAGCGTAAAATTTTTCAATTTTCTCTTCATTATAATAATGGTTATATAATGCAACAGGAAAAGGCTTTCGCCTCTTAATAACTCTGAGAAGTTGAGAGTAATCGCAGAGTTAAAAATCCTCTCTATAAAGCGCCGTTAAGCATGCCTAGCCAAGCAAAGATGTCTAGGCACGTGCCTTGCATCACCGTTCACACCAATGCCTAGGCACGTGCTAGGCACAGTCCACAGATTTTGGGCCAGGTACGGAGTTCCAGGCTCTAGAACTTGGTGCCTGGCTACGCCTGAGCACGTGCCTAGGCATCTGTGCTTGGCTAGGCATGCGTGTGAACGCGGCTTAATGCACTTGAAACTATTGAGCGATTCAGCATTAACCGCATCAACCGTTATGTTATTCTATTTTCTTGATTCAAGTGGAAACATGCAGCCTGTCAGGTGTAGATACGTACTTTAAAGTCCGAACGAATGCCTTAAAAGCACCATTTTGCGGCTCTGCGATGACTGGTCCATAAATCCCGCCCGGTCTGTTCACTTTCTATTCGACCTCTAACGTAAGACCAATCTTCTACACCGTATGATAGAGCTCTACGAATCGCATCGAGACAGTAGTTGCGTTTTTGCAGATACCATGGTATCTGATACCACGGTCTAAAGTCATTTTCGCAGTTACCGTGGTATCTGATACCATGGGCAAAAGGCGTTTTTGCAGTTATCGTGGTATCTGATATTCACATACCACGGTCCGACCGTGGTAGCTGATCGTGGCATCTGAAAAGTCATCTCAATTTCATCAAATTTGTCAAAATTGGTGAGAAAGAAGTTTAGCACTTAGTGATGTAACTGGATATCAGTTTTTCTTTTGGGATGACTTCGAACAGTGCAATTTCGGCAATAGTCGTTTTTGCACTGCAACCGTATATCAGATACCACGGTAACTGCAAAAACGACCAATTGCAGATCCAGTTACCGTGGTAAAATATACCATGCTGCAAAAACGCAACTAATGGTAGCGTCCCAGTGAGTTATTACAAGTTACGATTATAAAGGGAGGGCCGAGCGGCGTATTTTCGTAGTTATAGCGCTCTCTGGAACGAAAATAAGAAAGGTCGGGCTTCACTACCCAGATTTTTCGCCCGGATTCTGGGTTCCGCAGGTCTGAAACGGTCTGAAAGTACCCCGGACGCGTCCGGGAATGTGGTAGAAAAATCTACCAGATTCCTCGATCCTGGGTGAAAAGAAGCGGGAATTTGAAAGTAGTTCTCATTTGACTTGGAGAAATTATTGTGCTGAGGTGGTAAAATCTAAGAAAATGATATAAGTGCTGAAAATGCCCAAAAGTGGACTGTTGAAGAGACATTTGATTACATATCTGTTTGGGACCGTCTTCACATAATCCGGACCCCAGATTCTGGGGCGTCTGGGTAGTGAAGCCCGACCTTAACATCGCCGACCTAAGTTATCGCTCTTACGGGAGTTCCTCCAGAACCGATAGTTATTATCACTTATGATGCTCGCGACCACTATAAGTAAATTGTAACGATCGTAACAGTCCTGGAACGAAAATAAAAAGAGGGAGGAGCCAATTTACTTATTACGGCGGGCTCTGGAACGTGAATAATAACAAGAACAGTAACGATCATAAGTAATAATAAGTCGCTGGAACGCTACCAGTACCTCCCATGGTTTAAAGAGATTTAAAGATGGCGTCAACCGTCTATTAGGGAGAGCCAAAATATGTTCCGCGTAGCACAGCTTTTTGGGGATTCCAAACAAAAGGGAGGAATAACCATGATCTCGTAAATCTATCCGTTCGTCCTGTGACATCTGTAACTCCCGAACGGATATAGGTATTTTCATGGTAGTTCTTGTATTAACGCTTTTGGCCACAATATAGGTCGAAATCGTATATAGGCTTTGTAGCTCGATATTCAATCATTATAAATTTGTAATGTATCTTCCTCGTTCATGTCGTAACCGTAAGTTAATCCAGAAGTTCGGCGTGCAAGATGTCATTCGGCCACTAGAGAGGACGTCGGCGTCTTTGTTAAAAACATCTGCTCATCCAGCTCATCGTCTACATGATGTTTTTCATGAGATTTTTAGGCCTAATTAGAAATTTAGTCCGGTCTGTCGTCACAAATGCTGTTTTTTTATTTGTCTTTGTTTTTCCTTATCTCCTTTTACTCCACTGTCGCCATGTGCATTTGGTGGGTTATAAATTGAATATATATTTATATGTATATTTAAGGTTTACCTTAAACCTTAAATATACATATAAATAAAAATATACATATAACTTACTGCAGCGGTTAAGGTTAAACCTTAACCGCTGCAGTAAGTTCGGCTGTCTTTTTATGACGGTTGATTGCTTTGGACGTGACGCCAGCCGGGAAAGGAGCAAGTTTACTGAACGGACGAGAGACAAAAAGTAGTTTAAAACAAGTTCAAATATTAACCTTTTCTCGCTGGTCGCCCGCTTTCTCAAGCTAATAGTGCGAACACACGATCAGGATCGGGCGCTCCCGGACTGGAATTCCTAACCGGATTTTCGGCACCATCATCACTTCCGTATGGAAAAGTTGAGATTTTTTCAACTTAGTGCAGGAAATCCGGCCGGATCGTGTTTTCCGCGCTATAGACCATTAGTGTGGCAAAGTTTGATCAGAAATTCTTCTAGGTACCTTTCAAACCAGGGTGGTCTTTGCGACGCAGAATATGAACCTTCGGAACCAACTGAAAGTTGATGCGAAGAAAAGCCTGGTGGCCTAGCCTATATTTATTTTGTACTGAAAGCGAAAGAGTATATTTTTAATTTTTTATTCAAAGTATATTTGTAGGACAAGACTAGTAACATAGAGATAATCACTTTTTGGAATATTAAGCATCACAAGTAACGTATTTTTTCGAAATGGAACCAGACGATCGTTTCGTGAACAGTACGCCAGATTTTCGCGCTCAAGCTGACAGTAATTCAGCATACTCCTTTCTTAGTGCGCTAAGTTTTGCTGATACTGTTGCCAGATCTCCCACCACCCCCAACCCTTTTGCAAATGCACCCTGCGCCATCTTCAAGCTCTGAGGGGTTAGCACACCAAACCATTTAATCGGCGGCACACCAACAGATTCCACACCACTGGTGTCTGAGGTCTTCTCTGTTGTCTGAAAAATTGTTTCTCCGCCAATTTCTTTTCTTGTAACTACCGTGGTTGCCACAAGATCGTTTTGAGGTATCTGAAGAGAGGTCAGGTTGGGTTCGCCCATAATGTAGCGTGCTTTGGCCAAGTGAAGGTACCCGCCGTTCACTCTGTTCTCGAGGTCTTTTTGAAGGGTGGCGTACTCATCAAGGGTTGTGAGAATTTCAAGGGAGATGGAGTCGAGTTTGTCATCCAGAGATGGCGCTGCCTGGAATAGAAACGGTACAGTAACCCAGGGTTGGTATAGTTTTTATGTCTTGCAGACTGGAACTTTGCAGTCTAGAGTAGTGTTTTCATGAGACTTAAAGTTTAACCGAAAAGGACTGGGATAGGACAATCTAGTTACCCATCAGTTATTCACTTAAATTGGGTTGAAGACCCGCTGAAAATGCGTTACTTGGTTGTTCCGCTATTCAGGAATAATCGATTTTCAAATAGTGGAATTTCTGTGTGATTTGTGGTACCTCTAATTTGTTTTATGCCTTACAAGAAAGATTTATGATTTTTTTTTGTTCAGGCACTAAGCAATCTTCACCAGTATCGCCACTGCCCACTGAAAAGCCTTGTTTGTGTTTAGATAAAAATTTCCCGCGTCATAGTAGAATTTTCGCTGTGGGGACGGCAGCAGATATTCTGAACGCCATAACTAGAGCAGATAATGGAAAACAAAAAAATCTCTTTGCAGAATCCAAATAATTCAGTGTATTCAACTAAATGACACAGAAATATTGGCCTTTCAATTAAACTTTAAGGAATTGCGTTCCAGAAAGCGATGTGCATCCTGGAAGCGCAGGAAGCTATTATGAGAACCCGAGTGGAGGCAGCAGATATAAAGGATTTTTGTTTTGTTCCAAGGTTTTAGAGACAGTGTCAGAGAGTCGGGGCATCAGCTCGTTTAGCACTTCAGTTAAAGGAACAGTAAACTTGACTACGCAACTTTCGGCCATCGAATCGCCCGGGGGGGGGCTTAGATAAATATACAGGGTCTTATTGACGACAGGCCCCCCCCTTCTTTGTTATCTCGAACCGTCTCGAACCCCCTCCTTAGTGTTCCAAAAGCTAGCTGGCAGGCCCTTGCCCCTTATGCACTGCAATTATGCACTTATGTACTGTAAAAGTTCGCCTTTTTACATGTAGACCACAGAGAAACGACCTCCCCGACTAGGCGGCCGGGGTTCGATTCCTAGTCGCGGCACACAAACCTTTTGCTTTTGCAAACCTTTTGCTCAAAGTCGAATTCTCGGAAACTGCAATGTCGTAACGAGAATTTTTCTTACTCTCAATATCGACTCAGGGTACATTCTTGATATGTTAGCTAGCTCCCCGAGTCAAGTTTGAGTCAAGTTTTCTGTTCCTTTAACCTTCAAGGGGTACCTCTAATCTTATGTGAAACAGGATCGACGGGGGAACTTCGACTGTTTCGTACTAAGTCTAAAGGCACGGACCACACGTAGACGTAGTAGCCTATATAATATACAGAACAACCTCAAGAGCCCATAGATTGTCACTTCGATCAACTGCAAGAACCCGAGAAAAATTCTTGAAATGAACAGTTTCTGCTTAACGGTTACACTGAATGGTTTATTTTAGAAATCTACAGATTATTGTGGTTCAGCAAAGTCACTCATCACCGCCATGCTTCGTAATGTGTGCACCTTTTGCTAGAACGCTCACTGTTCGAAGAGCTTCTCTGGGCACACTTCCAAGAAACGCTGTCACGGTTTCCTAAAGTGACAAAGGCTTGGGTTTCGGGCTTTTGGAAACCCTCCTAAGTAAACAGAATAAATAAAGATCAACAACTGGCAAAAACTGTCTTCCAGTCACAGTTTATGCCAATTGTTGATCTTTCATTTATTTTGTTTAGCGTACTTTAATTGGAACCCTAGTAGGAAGAACCAGGGGTGTCGCTAGCTAAAACTCGAGGGGACTCAGCTTTCGTCGCAAATGTAGCCTATTGATAAAACTCGTGATACCGCAAGCGTTGAAGATTGAATTGCCTAGTCGTATCTCCGAGCTCAGGGACGGTTTGAACGGCTTGGGCATGGAAGACGACTACCTCAAAATATACGACTGGGCTCATTTGTAATAAGAGGAATTCGTTTTCGTAAAAGCTCAACCCACTGCCCGCTAATACCAGACAGAATGACGAATACAGAATGAAAATGAGCGCCGCAGCGAAATTTTTGAAGTAACCTATGACTTTTTTCGGGGTAAACACTACTTCCCCCCAACAAAATCTTGCTTTTAATATGGCCCAAGCCGCGAAATTCCAAGCAAACCCGAATGAGATGACGCCCAAAAATGCGCCGCAGGCAAATTTTTGTGCAGTCCGGTAGGGTTAGAACGTCTTTTCGAATCCCAAATGAAAGTAAGGGCCATTTAGAACGGATCTGCCCGTCTGTCTTTGTTCACGACAAATCCAGAAAAAAGTGACATGTTTAGCTGGAAGTTGGTAATGTGACCCTTTCTGCCCCTTTCCGAAAAAGAAGTACTGATCATCCAGGAAAAAACAATTTGAAACAGCGCAGACATGTTCTCAATTTACAGTTAAAAAAACAAAATAAAAATCAAATGACGCGTTGTAATAATCAAGCCTGTCATTACATCTTCCTCCATTGCTGACTCACAGAGCCGATTTATTGTTATGTGACGCACTGGAGGAAAATTTTTTCACCAAGTTATTTTCTGTTAAAACACAAAGCACCTTTGCATGAAACTAACAAATTACTGAAAATATACGCCACAAGCAAAATCAGCCTGAATTTTGTTGAATCGATAGATGTTGGTACATAACACATCGTGTCGGTTTAGAAAACTCTTGGGAATCCCGAACCACCCTTACTGACTTTTCCCGGGTGAACTGCCAGCGCCCAGTTCAGCCGAATATGTATGGTCGGGCGCTCTGCAAGCGCCCAGACTAGCTCAAAGTTTTTAGTCGGGCACTCCAGACTAGCTCAAAATTTTTGGTTGGGCACTCCAGACTAGCTCAAAATTTTTGGTCGGGCGCTCTGCGAGCGCCCGTTTTAGCTTTTTTCTTTCTTCGAGGGGGGGGGGGGGAACACCACCCCCATAGCGATGCCCCTGGGAAGAACCTCCGGGTGCCTTTTAGTCAAGGCGGGCCACCTTCTTCCACTTTTGAGGCTTGCAACTAAAGCTTTGGCACGACTCAGCACTCCCTCACCCCCTAATTGCTTGGGACGGCTCTCAATGTGAAGAATAAAGTGATGGTTTTGTCATGGACACACAGGGGCGTCGCGACACCTTCCTGATGGGGGGGTGCGGCTTCGGAATTTTACCGGAATTTTTCAAGATTTTGAAGGAGATTTTCCATAGTGAATATCTCTGCAGGCACAGGCGTGGCAGGCACAGACCCCCAATGTTTTCGGCCAGTCGGTAAAAAATAGCCGAGTCGGCGCAAAGCGCCGCGATTTTTAGTAAAAACGCAGTCAATTTTTCTCTTAGAAATAGAGTCGTTTTTTCTTAAAAATAGTCGTTTTTTCTTAAAATCAGCCGATTTTTCGTCAACACAGTCGTTTTTTTCTCAATAATAGTCGTTTTTATCTGCAAAAACCGTCGGTAAAAATGACCAGCCAGTCGGTAAATACCTTGTCCCCCTTAAACATTTTGGCTAGTAACGCCTCTGTCTGCAGGAACTCTAGAATACTGCTGTGTTCTGACTTAGATTGTGTGTTACAAACGACGGTAAACAAAGACAGGCTCGTTGAAGTTTAACTGCAAAGGCATAGCTTATTTTTACTTCTGATATTTGAAAACACTGAAATATTCTGACTCTTTCATGAGAGTCTGTTACTAATCGCATGTGAAACCGATCTAGTTGACGAACGTTAAATTTTAACTAAAATTCACGAAAGAATTTGAATACCATATTTCTTCAAACTTTTTTTTGTTCCAAACCTGTCCTGGGGACTTCCGAGATCATGTCGGAACAAGGCTAACTTGTGAGTCGAGAAGGCTGTCGAATCTAGAGTAGATGGTACTGTGATTTTATTCCTGGAACAATATTTGTAGCAGGAAATGGTGTAAATTTTGGTAGGTTGCCTAATTTTTGAAAGCTACAGAAATTTTGGAGATTACCGGAATCACCCGGTGAACGTCCAGGTTCGATGTTTTGTCCGTCTGCACGATTCACTCTGATAAGTTGTGCTTCGCGGTCATCCCTGTAAGCGGTAAGCAGCAAAATTCCGGTAGATTCCCTGAGCCGAATTTTGGAAGATTCCGCGCGGCATATTCCGGTAGATCCCCTGAAACACGTTCCAACAGATTCCCTAAGTCAAGTTCCGGTAGATTCCTTGTGAAAGGTTTTGTTAGATTCCCTGAGCGAAAATTCCGGTAGGCTAGATTCCCTCAGCCGAATTCTGGAAGATTATGTGGGGCAAATTCCGGTAGATCCCCTGAGACACGTTCCGACAGATTCCCTAAGTCAAGTTCCGGTAGATTCCTTGTGAAAGGTTTCAGTAGATTCCCTGAGCGAAATCCGGTAGGTTCCCTGAACAATAATCCGGTAGATTCCCTAAAATTCGCCAAGTTCAGGTGAATTTGTCAAATTTTAACTGGCGCGGCTTCGCCGTACCAGTCAAAATTTACCGGAATTTTTTCCCACGGGCCTTCTGGGGGGGGGGGGGTGCAGCACCCCCCCCCCCCCACCCCCCCCCTCGCGACGCCCCTGTGGACACACACTTTGCTTATCTAACATTAAACAAGTGCGCAAGCGCTCAGACCTGGAGTGTAAAATAATGAATTGAATTGACTTAGATTTCTCCCTTCCCGTAACGTTCAATATTCGTATAGTTATCCGTGAAACCAACAATTGAGCTCTCAAAGAATCTCAGAACACGGCTCGGGCCATCTCTCATACAATCAGTTATGCTCGCAATGGGCACTGTAGGTTTGTTCCAATAGACTTCGTTTATTACCTTGCTCGAACACCCTTATGTCAAAGTAATGAATTTTCAAAGTGCGTGTCATCTGACACCTTCCACGCGAGAACACATGTTAGTTCACTTAGAAATGCAATCCCTTCGCGTAAATCGTAATTCGTTCTCCAATCGCAGTATAGTCCTTCTTTGTCTTTCCGTATACAAGAGATGAACTTGAGACCTGTCATAGACGAACTTAGCTCGTGGGAAATCTGGGCCCAGCTGCCCATGAACAGGAGTGTGAGTGGGGGGGTCGGGACCCATCAAAATGCGTATATCCTCAAGTTTACCAACTTAGAGTTTGATTCCAGTCATGGGCAAAAACTTAACTCATGGGCAATTTGGGCCAACTTGCCCATGAACATGGAGGGTGATTCAACTCCACATACATATTCCCAACCCTAAGATCTAAAAGCACAGGGAATTTCATCGTCTCACCTCCTGTTATTGTCAAGTTAAAGCATTAAAAAATGGGCAATCTGGGCCCAATTGCCCCTGAACCAAGTGGGAGTGGGGTTTGGGACCCCCAAAAACCAAAAAGAGACCCTAATGATCACAAGCCTACCAAGCTTCAACTTGATACCTGTTTATTCCTGTCATGGGTTACGAACTTTACTCTTGGGCAATCTGGGTCCAGTTGCCGACGAACGGGGTGGGTGGGGGAGGTGCAACTTTAAAAGTATTTTCCCAGCCTTAGGACCCTCTAGTCAAGTTATGAGCATTATTCTTTGGGCAATCTGGGCCCAATTCCCCTGAACCGGGTGGGTGTGGGACCCTCAAAAGGCAACACGTGTACCAAGTTTGAACTCGGTACCTGCACTGGTTCACGAGTTATGAGCTCCACAAAAAAAAAGTGAAAACCGAAAGCTGCTACAGAGCTCGCAAGAGTGGATTGTTCCAAGGAACACTCCACTAAAAACTGACACAACTTTGCTGGAAATTTTCAAACCAATATTCAGAAGGACCTGTAGACTGTCAACAAACACGAAACTGAGGGAGGCAATGGTTAACAAACTTTATTACAGATTTTCAATAAAACTAGGCCAACGGTCACTTCGTCTTGTTTCCAGCAGACTCTTCTGCCTCAGCACTTTCTTCACTTTCATCAGCAGCGGGCTTTGCTTTGGATGATACAGCCTTTTCAAACTTTGCCTTCTTTTTTGCTTCTTTAACCAACTTTTTCTGTTCTTTGGCCCTTTCCTCCAACATTGCCACCACTTCTTCACTTCTAGGGTCAATTTTATAACCAAAGTGCTCTCTCACTTCTGACATTAGCCTCTCCTTGTCTTCTACAGCTTTGCGAGCAAGTTCATTCTTCTTTTTCTGTCGAGTTATAAAATCAGCAATGTCCTTTTCTCTATTTGCCATTTTAGCTTGAACTTTCCGATCAGCTTCAAGTGCTGCTGTCTTTTTCTCTTCATGTCGCTTCCAGGCTTGCTCGATCAGTTCTTTGGCACTAGCTTCTTCATATAAAGATAGATAATCTTTGATACCAGATAGCTCTTCTTTAGTTGGCCAGGCAATCCCAGGATTTACTCCACTGTTTTCACCAAATTTGGCAAATACCCTTCTGCGGAATCCAACTGTTTTAAAGTATGGGAGATTTTGTAATTCACTTTGTTCTCCCCTTTCTATGGCTCTGTGGTGTGGCTGTAGTCTGGATTTGTTTCTTAAGTGGATCATTCTCTGTTCGTCTACAATTCTCTGCTCTGCTTCATAGGCTATGTCCTCGCTGGCATCAATAATCTCTTTCTGTGGAGCAATTGCTGACGTACTGATTGGTGCACCTCTAGGGGCTGATGATAGTATCCTCCGAACAATCATGTGGGCCTGTCATAAAGTCAATGTCAGTTCTCTATACAAGGCAATTTACTTTGCACAGAACAGTAAGGCCAAAGTGGTGCAGACCCAGTGGTGAAAATTTTTAGCTTAAACCATGATGGAACTCCTGTTCACAGCATTTTTTAGGATTAGGCTGCACAGAATTTTGTGCCATCCTGCATAACTATTCCTGGTCTGTATTTGCATCTGAATTCCAGTCCTTTTTTATTCCTATCTCTGCTCTGTTGTACCAGTTGCACAGTCTCTGATGGAGTGATGATGGCACTACGGTACTGTGTCTGTATTCAACATCAAAAAGTTAATGCTAGATGGTAACCCATAAGAAGGGTAAACTATTGAAGATAGTCAATTTACACTCTTTTTATTCCTATATTCATAGAGAATAGAAAGCAGTAAAAAAATAACTTTTGACTTTAGCTTCAACATAATGGACATACCAGTTGCATTTTAAATATTCCTTGAGCCCAAGCTGACCCAAGCTCAAATATTCATGTAATATATACAAAAACGGATTCGTCAGCTGTGATGCTTATGAAGCGATATTTTGGCCCTTATTGGCAAGGGTAAGTTTGTTTCCTTCCCCAGCGTTGGCCCAGAAGAATAACAGCCTGAAGAGGACCCTTGCCAAGAAGGGCCGAAATATCGCTTCCGCACGTTCTCTACCTTTCCCCTTTCTGGACAATCTTTAGTAACGAAAATCTTCGTCAAATTCGTTCCATTTTCTTTCGGTTTTCCAAATATTTGCTACGCCTCCCCCCATGGACAAGGAATAGCCATCTCATCGAAAAGTTCTGTATAGCTGATCCGTCTGCGGCTGTCCTAAGATCCATCAAGAGGATGAAGGACAGTTGTAACCACCCATGGAGCTCCATGATGTTCCGGTTTACTGAAGATTAATTATTTTGGTTGCTGTTGTTGTTTTGTTTCTCTCTTTTTTCATTTTTTACCATACTCCGTCTTTACCTAGACGGGTTATAAATAAAATTTAATTTAATTTAAATAAGCATCACAGCTGACGAATCCGTTTTTGTAGGCTATATATTATATGAATAGTTGCATTTTTGCATTTTATTCTAGCAATATTTCAGGGTGCCGAAGAGGTATGCTTATGTGGATGTCCCCTAACAGTAAATGTTTTTATATAAATATAGAGTAAATATAAAGTTTTTTCATTCAGTTTTTTATCACTTTTTGAATATTTTGCTGTTTGTAACAGTGTTAGTGACTCAACTGCCCCCTAGTTTTCCTTCCACATTCTGAATAAAAGCCAGGCTTCTCCTTCCAGATTTCCAGATGTCGGCCTTCTGCATAGTCAAGCCAAACTTCATGATAATAGTTGCGTTTTTGCAGATACCATGATATCTGATACCACGGTCTAAAGTCGTTTTTGCAGTTATTGTAGTTTCTGATACCACGATCAAAAGGCGTTTTGAAGTTATTTCTTTATTAACCGGAAAAGAGGTTAAGCAGAAGCCCTGTGATATCTGGCCAGTTACCCTGGTACCATATCTGATATTCAGACACCACAGTCCGACTGTCGCAACTGATCATGGTATCTGAAAAAGTCATCTTACTTTCATCAATTTTTGTCAAGGTGGTGGGAAAGAAGTTTTGCACTTAGTTAGTGATGTCAGTTTTTCTTTTGGACTGACTTCGAAAAGCACAATTTTGGCAATTGTCGTTTTTGCAGAGTATATCGGATACCACGGTAACTGCAAAAACAACTAATTGCAGATCCAGTTACCGTGGTAACATATACCATGGTGTCTGCAAAAATGCAACTAATGATGACAGCTAATCTTGCCATTCTTCAGCATTTCCTTGATGTTCCCACATTTCGAATAGCTCTTGCATTCCAGCCACAGCCTTCAATCACTTTTCTTTTTTCTTCCTACATTTGCATATGTACTACATGCTGTACGTCTCTCGGACAAGTTGCACCTTCCAGACCTGTTCCAGACATCCAGAATCTGGGATGCAGGGTGGCAAAACAGTTAGAAAAGTATTCAAATAAGCATACTTCTACTGTCCTTTTGAGGCAGTTTAGGCTCAAACTAGAAAAGCAAGCCTGCAATCGAAAGTCCTCATGTACAGTAGAGGTATGCGTATGTGAACGTTTGTTGACTTTGGATTTTCATGCACTTGGCCTTGCTGTGTCCAGCTGTTTCTAAAAAGCTAACTATCAGTTAGCCAAAGAAGGTAAGAAGAAGGGCAGCTGAAAACACCTGTACAGGTATTTTGGATCTATAGCAGTCTAGTACACTAACCCCTTTTCAGGCATGGTGCTCAAACGTCTAGCACCATGCCTGGGTGCAGGACGTTTAAGCACTGTACCCTGGATTTCGTGTATGGTGCATGGATTTCAGTACACAGTGCATGCATGAAAGACACAGTTTCTGTCATCACAATTGTGCACCAGCTCGGACAGGGCTGAAATTACCACCATGAATTAGAGAATTCAAAGACAATCCTATCATATTTTTTATAACAAAAACAAAAAGACGCGACTGATGATGGAGATAAAAAATCTGACAGCACCGTATCTATTTTCCATGTAGTCTGCCCCAGGCAGGCCCCAGGAGCCAATATTCTGGTTGGCTGCTAGGTAGAAAAAGCTGAGGCACAGGACACTTTACATGAAAAACCCTTGACTGTGTAGAAAAGGAAATGAGGTTTTTCATCTCCATCATCAGTCGCATCCTTTTGTTTTTGGTATGAAAAAAATGATGGGATTGTCTTTGATTTCTCTAATTCATGGTAGTAATTTCATCCCTGTCCGAGCCGGTTCTCAGTTGTGATGACAGAAACTGTGTTTTTCATGCATGCACTGTATTGCACTGTATACTGAAATCCATGCACCATGAAATCCAAGTACAGTGCTTGAATGTCTAGCACCCAGGCATGGTGTTAGACTTTTGAGCACCATAACTAAAAAGGGGCTAGTGTACTAGACTGATAGTCTACCATTTAGACCAAAACTACAGTGTTCACATTAAAGTAACTGTTCACATTATTACATTAACTGTAATGAAAGGCTGAAACCAAAATTAGCTGATCAGAAATGGTGCTCAAGTGCCAAAACTTTTGTTAAGAGTATGAGTAATTTACCATTTCTAGCCAATGAGCAGTGAAGCCTCTAGTTGTAGTAGCCTAGATCTGCCTTGGATCCTTGGCTTGGGATTTTTTCTAGTTAATTACTAGTATTCTTCTGGTTCTTCAGTTCAGTGTTTCCACTTCCCGAAGGCAGGTTTTCCGTTCTGGTAGTAAAAAAATCCGTAAAATTCCGACGATCAAGACGAGAAATCCGTCAAATTTTCCGTCAAAAAATCGGTCAGAAATCCGTCCAAAAAATCCTATGGTAAGCAGTAGTACATGGGAGTTGTTCAGAGCATAATGACGTGCTCTGTAGATAGATTCATCAAGCAAGGATCAAATCTCGTTTTGAAATTCTTGCTATCAGAAAAGACTCAAGCAAACAAAATAAAAATAATTGCGTGTAGACCCCGAAGCCACGCCGTTTATCGGCGCGCCGCCGCCGAAAAAGTGTCGGCGCGCCGCCGCCGTTTTCCAGATGGCGCGCCATAGCTAACGCCGTTTGAACGGCGGCGCGCCGCCGCCGTTATTTTTCGGCGGAAATACTTTTCATTGTTGCCCACTGTGTCTTTTGACAATGAAAAAGTAATCAAAAGACCGTCATATACCACTGATGTTTCTTTGAGCACGTCCACGCACAATGTCCGACCATGATGTTTTTTTTATGTTAATTAAGCTTGTCTGGGACTTACATTGGTTTGCTCAAGTACCATAACGTCTGTCTTGCTGTCGGCAGTCGGACTTTCACTAATCCGGGCACTTCCAGATAAGCTAGACCACAATAGTTGGCGTGCGAAGAAAGGACCCAGAAAAAATGCTTACATTTCATCACAACATCCCATCGTCGGTTGGGGGGGGGGGGGTCGTATCTTCTGTGTTATTTGTTGTTTCAGGTAGTAATCGAATTTGAGAATAATTGTTTTGTTTAGAAGCAATCGATCCATAAAAGCCGTCACCTAATTTTTATTTGCCATATTTCGCTGTTTCCCGGGTACTACTTGACGAGTCAAGGGGAGCCACGAGAAAAGAAGGAGTCACTTTCTGGGGACTATCGAGACTGGAAACAACGAGAACAGATATAATGTATCTGTATCAAGTTGGTTCGAAAATTTGCTGATCTATTTCCTTGCCAAACTCATTTGGTTGACGAAACAAAAATTAGTCTGTCTAATTGTCCACGTTATTTCACTTTTCTTTGATTTGATTTGCTTACTTAGTTTATAACTGTACAGTTTAAAAAAAAATCAGTAAAATAGTTTTATTATTTTCTAAGCGTTAGTTAAACCACTGACACCAGCAACTCCTCAAATAAGCTCCACATCGAATCCGAAAGGAGTTATTTTCTAGTTATTCTAGTTGAAGCAATGGCTTACGACGGGGACCCATGAGAATGGGGGGAAGGGAGTTGCTAGTACAATAAAAAAATCCGGGACTCGCAGTGGGAATCCGTCTGGAACAGGGAGATGACGCCTTGTACAAGAATAGCTGAAATTAGGTTGATACCAGCGAGGTAGCCTATAAACTTGATAGGCTACCTGGCTGGCCAGTCAACCGATATTTTAATTCCGTACTAATTATTTACACCTACAGCCAATTCAGGCACGAAATTGCTCCAAATCATGGCCGCAAAGTTCCAAAATTTTAGCTAAAAAAGTCCGGAAAACGGAGCCAAAAAGCGGCGCGCCGCCGAAAATTTTCGGCGGCGCGCCGCTAAAAAATTTCGGCGCGCCACGGCGCGCCGCCACGCCGAGGGTTTTCCGGCGCGCCGCCGCTGAAATAAAATTCGGCGCGGCTTCGGGGTCTAATTGCGTGACTACGGGGGAGGGGACCGTATCAAGACATTTGACTGGTTAATGGCCGGAAAAGCTAAAGAATTATACCGGTTAGAGAGAATAGACACGAACTTAACACCACAATGATTTTTTTTTTTTAGAGATCTCAAATTTTTTTAAGTCCAGCTTATTTTTGTCCAAATTTGTGGCCTTTTATGTGGCTCGAATCCCAAAATACATGCCTGTAAAGGTAAACGTCTTTTGTGCTAAGATACTGAGAAACTATGCACCGCAGGCAAAAATGTCGAAAATCAGTTTTTCGCTAAATGCAGAACTTTGAAAAAATACGCTGTGTTCAAACTGTGAGTCACAGGGCGAAATTTAAGCTTAGTCGCCTACCTGCCTTTCACGATTTTCTGTTAACTTGCGTAGGAATCAGCTCGGTGTCTGAATGACGAGATTAATTAATCAAAGGTTAGTATTTGATGATAGACTGTTCATGAAATTTGCTCTTACTCAAATGGTAAAAGATTCAGAAAACAGAATTTAAGATTTTATGCACGATCTTCAAAAATCCGTTAAGTCCGGTCTTCACCTCCCGGAACTTCCGGAATCTGGGCTTCCAGATTATTCTTTGACTTCTTCTGTAAATTGCATCTGGAATATGAACCGGTCCGAAAGCACATCAAAATAATCCGGAAAAAAGGGGCTTTTGAACTTCCAGATTTCCAGAATTTTTAAGTATCGCAGAAGAAATTCAGAAAAAATCACGGAGAATCTGGGAACCCAGATTCCGGAAGATGAAGACCCGACTTTAAAAATCCGGAAATCCGTCGAATCAAATTCTCATCCGTCAAAGACCCAAGAAATCCGTTTTTGACGGATAAATCCGTCAAAGTGGAAACGCTGCTTCAGTTAAGCTTCAGAAACGGAGTTCCTCAGTTGCTGATGCTACACACTCTGCGGGGCAAATTTAAAAGTCAGAAACCAAGCTAGAGCTAGAGAAATTAGACTAGGAGCGTGTTCCACCCCACTACCAATAGTAACTATTAGTTACTATTTCCGTTCCAGCCTCACGAAAAGTTACTACGCTGACCGTTCCAACCTTCTCAAAATAGTAACTAATAGTAACTATTTGCTTACCACGCTCGGGAGCGTAGTTAGCGTAGTAACTACGCATCTCTGTAACATGATTGGTCGGATAACCCCGCGGCCTGATATGTGACCGAAAAAATTCAAAAAGCGTTCCAGCCTAGCGTAGTAACTACGGTAACTAGCGTAGTAACTACGGTAAGTAGGGTGGAACACGCTCTAGATGGCTGAGAAAGTGGCAGCATCTCTGACTGCCTCAGAGTATGCTGAGAAGGTCCGACAATTTATGATAGATTCCTACTGCTGGCAAAGCTTAGTTGCCACAGCAGCTGTCTCCAGAACGGCTAGTTTTGGGGGTGATGGAAGTCCACCTTTTCATCTAAACAGCCCTCCCTTTTCTCTAGTACCTCATCCTTTACCTACACCATCTCAGCCAAATGGAATTCAACAGCATGCCACCTTCACTTCTGAAGGCAAGTCTACTGTCATTTTATCCATCCTAGGCTACAAGACAACAGGAGGGGTATCCAACCTCAGACAAGAGGTGCATTTTATTTACGATCCGAGGGTCCGCTAGCGGGTCACTGTGACGTCAGCATTTTGCTGTTTTATTTGAGCTTGCGAGCGTAAATAAAACAACATTAATAATCTCGGAGCAAGTTTCGGTCAGTTATCAGGATCGATTCAAACTTGGCGCCAAATGGTAATTTCCTGATGATCGGCCGCTCACTTTTCCAGCGGGTGTCTCATGGTCCGCTAGCGGACGAATTGTCCGCTGGGGTAAATAAAACGGCGAAACTGTGACGTCACTATGACGTCATCTGTCACCCACTCGCTAAATAAAACGATTTTAGTGACCCGCGCGGGCGAATGGACCTAAATAAAACGCACCTAAGATTTCAAATTTCCAGACAAGTCTTTCCTTCAGAATAATCCATCTGGCTTAAAAAGGAACCAACACATATGACAAAAATACTAGATTGAAGTTAATTGAATGGTTTACATATTAGATAAATAAATATTGCTTCAATATTTCTAGTTAAATTTATTTTTCTTTTCAAACAAGATTACTTCATTCTAACCTAACCTCGATTTATGTAAAAATGATGAAAAAGGAGGAGTTAGCAAAGTCAATAGCCAGAAACAGCTTTTCAAAACTGCTACTAAATTGAGAAAAAGCACAGAATTTGAATATTTTTGGTCACATGACTTTGAAAAAAGTCATATCTTGCCTCTTGCCAGTCAGGACAGCTTGTGCATTTCGTTTTAACATTTTCGCGTCAAAAATCGAGGTAGTGTAAAAACGAGGTCAGACTCCTGTATATGAACATCCTCCTTATGTTTTGGAGTATTCCGAGAGAGGGAAACATAGGTTTTTCTTCTGTATATTAGTCAAAATAATCTGTAAATGTAATATAAATGAAATGTGAAATGTATCTGTAAATGTTGATATAGCTAGGCCTATCACTGAATCGTAGGCCTTTTTAAATATACAAATAATGCATAAAACAGATATGTCAGCTACAATGCTTTGACAGCAATAGTTGAGCCCTTCTTGGCAAGGGTCCTCGTCAGGCTGCCAACCTTCAGGGTCAACTTTGGGGAAGAAACAAACATGCAATCAAAAGATGATTACTGATTGCAGGTTTGTTGTTTGTTCCTTCCCCATTGACCCTGAAGATTGACAGCCTGACAAGGACCCTTGCCAAGAAGGGCCAAATATTGCTGCCAAAGCATTGTAGCTGATGTATTCATTTTATGCATTTGTTCAATATATGTTTTGAAGTCAGCTTAGGTTTAATGAATAGTTACCTTTTTGAATGGTTTAGGATAGTTTAGAACTCTGTCAGTGGTGAGGTATTAGAGTGGCAAGTAGTCAGTTCCTAGTTGCTGCTGTGGCAAGTTGGCATTTGGTGTGATGCCCTAACATGGTAAAGGTTCAACCATACTGGAAGCAAGAGGCATAATTGAGGAGAGCGAACCAGATTTAACAGGGTTTCATGTGCTAGTTTCCACTTTAGCAGAGACACTCTGAACTGAAATTGATTCGGGCTCTAACTATGGGACTTCCGTGAGGGTTTGACTGTGGTCCCAGTTTTGTACTTATTTGCATCTTCCATGCAGATATTTTCAGGCTTAAACTCAGTTTGGTTGCAGCAGAATTAATTCTGCCTATCCATAGTTTTTGTTTCAAAAAGAGAGACTCCTCCATATACTCGCAGGCTATAGTTATGTTCATTTACTGATCAGAAAGTGAGATTCCTTTTTCCAGTTTTAATGGCACTTGCAACTCCGCTCAAGCGGCTCAAGTGCCTTATACCGATCACTTTTTGGTCGGTTAGTCGGTCTGTCTGTCAGGCCACTTATCTCGAGTTAGGGTACTTCCAGAAGTACTAGGATGATGAAACTTGCCAGGCGTATTAGGGACCCGACCCAAACTAACTTGGAAATAGTCACTTCCCCGATCCGACCACCGTGGGGGGGAGTGGAGGGACGTGGAATCCGGAATATTGACGAATTTTTAACTTTTGAACGGGGAATCGGATCTTAATGAAACTTGATACTCGGAAAGACCTCGTGTCTCAGATGTCACACTTCAAGTGCGGAATGGATCCAATGACTTTTGGGGGAGTTGGAGGGGGGAACCTGAAATCATGTAACATGTTCAGAGTGGACGGATCGGGATGAAACTTGGTGGGAAGAAAAAGCACAAGCCCTAGATACGTAGTTGACAAGACCGGACCGGATCCGAAGACTGTGGGGGGAGTTGGAGGAAGGGTTCGGGAATTCCGGTGATCCGGACTTAAGATGTTTAGACATGTGCTAGGACGATGAAACTTGGCAGGCATATTATGGACCCGACCGGAATGACTTGGAAATAGTTACTTCCCCGACCCGACCACCGTGGGGGGAGTGGAGGGGGAATCCGGAATATTGACGTATTTATAACTTCTGAACGGGGATCGGATCTTAGTGAAACTTGATATTTGGAAAGACCTCGTGTCTCAGATTTGACGCTTCAAGTCCGGAATGGATCCGGTGACTTTGGGGGGAGTTGGAGGGGGGGAACCGAAAATTGTGTGACATGTTTGAGTGGACGGATCGCGATGAAACTTGGTGGGAAGAACAAGCACAAGCCCTAGATACATAGTTGACAAGACCGGACCGGATCCGAGTACTGGGGGGAGTTGGAGTGAGGGTTCAGGAATTCCGGTGATCCCAACTTACGATGCTTACACATGTGCTAGGACGATGAAACTTGGCAGGCATATCAGGGACTTTACAATTTTAACTTAAGAACAGTCGTTTCTCCGATTTGACCATCGTGGGGGAAGTGGAGAGTGGGAGAATCCACTTGAGGTTGTCCAACTTTTGAACGGGTGATCAGATCTTTCTGAAACTTGATATTCGGAAAGAACTCATGTTTCAGATGTCCCATTTCAAGGGCCCAGGATCATTTGTGCCTCAAGGGTTTTGATCACAGATGAATTTCTAAGTGCATATCATCATAGCCGAGTGCAAAAAAAAAACTTTTTACCAAACGATACATTTTCGTGATTTCCAAGGGTCCGTCGTCTTATTTCAAGGGTTTTGCTTACAAATGATCACAACAAACCATCGAACTGGCGAATCCCTACTTTCATCCTTTTACCAAGCCTTGCAAGTGCCATATGAGCTTACAGCTCTTGTTGCTTGATACTTTAGACTAGATAGGGATGATTTAGACAAGATAGGGTAAGTGTATGGATGTTTCTTTGTTACACTTTTATGTTGTTATGACTTGCAGAGGCGTTAAGTCCGGTCTTCACCTCCCGGAACTTCCGGAATCTGGGCTTCCAGATTATTCTTTGACTTCTTCTGTAAATTGCACCTGGAATATGAACCGGTCCGAAAGTACATCAAAATAATCCGGAAAAAAGGGGCTTTTGAACTTCCAGATTTCCGGAATTTTTAAGTATCGCAGAAGAAATTCAGAAAAAATCACGGAGAATCTGGGAACCCAGATTCCGGAAGGTGAAGACCTGACTTTACTAGCCAAAATGTTTGGGGGGGGGGGGGACAAGGTATTTACCGACTGGCTGGTCATTTTTACCGACTATTTTTGCGGATAAAAACGACTATTATTGAGAAAAAAACGACTATGTTGATGAAAAATCGGCTGATTTTAAGGAGAAACGACTATTTTTACGAAAAACTGACTGTTTTTTATTGTTTTTAAGAAAAAACGACTACTTCTAAGAAAAAAATCGACTGTTTTTACTAACATTGGGAGGGGCGTCCCCCCCCCAGTAGTGACGCCCCTGATGACTTGTGCACAGAAATGGCATCAACCTCTTTGCATACTTATATTAAATATTTTTTTTTTCCAGGAAGAATATTCACAGTTCCACCTATTTGGAAACGCCTCCTTGCAGAAGGGATTGATTTTGTTTTCCTGCTGATACTGAAAATCTTGGTCACAATTGTGGTTTCGGACTATGTGGATTTCTTGTAAGTAGCTTACCATGTTGTTAACTAACCTACTGTATAAGATATACTATCTGCTAGAATATATTTTTTTTCTTGAGCCTGAAGACTGAAAATTAGAATTTTATTTTGAAGTTTAGGAATCAGGGATTTGTAGTTTTCATAGTTGGGATTCTTATGTGTGTTTCGGTTTTTGAGGGTTAGAGGACACAAAAAACGTGTAGGAATTATCAGATGAAAGTAATAATTGTTACCTGCACATTGGCTAAACTGTTAAAGTTTAACCGAAAACGGCTGGGATAGGACAATCTAGTTACCCATCACTTATTCACTAAGATTGGCTTGAAGACCCGCTGAAAATGCGTTTCTTCGTTATTCCGCTATTCACGAAAAACCGATTTTCAAATAGTGGAATTTCCGTGTGATTTGTGGTACTGCTATGCGCTTGTATTTTTGTTGTATGCCTTACCAGAAAGATTTATGATTTTTGTTATGTTCAGGCACTAAGCCATCTTCACCAATCTCACCACTGCCCACTGAAAAGCCGCGTTTGTGTTGAGATTAAAATTTCCCGCGTCATAGTAGAATTTTCGTTGTGGGGACGGCTGCAGATATTTTGAACGTCATAACTAGAGCAAACAGTGGAAAATAAAAAAATCCTTTTGCAGAATCCAATAATTCAGTGGATTCAATTAAATGACACAAAAAGAAGTTCGCTTTTCAGTTAAACTTTAAAGAAGTAGAAAAATTGATTAAATAAATTCTTGAAATTGCTTTGGAAGTACAAAAATTGTGCACACAGTTGATTTAATTTTAGATTTAGACATATTTGTAGAAATTTATAAACATAAGTTTTATGTTTTGTTTTGAAAAGCGTAGGTAAGGTAAGTAAACGTCACCGAGTGGAAGAAGAGTTGTAGCATAAAAAAAGATGAAAGAAATTATAAAAATGTATTCAAATATAAATTTGTCACATGGTTGCTCCTTGTGGCACAAATGTTGACATCCAGCTTGCAAAAATCTGTTGAGGCGCAATCGCTCAAGAAGAACAGACATATTTAAGCACATTTTGCCTTCTGTCTTTGATTTATGTGTGTTTCAGTGAAATGCCTGAGGGTATGGACTTTGAAGCAGTGTTTGAGAAAATGGACTACGCTACAGCATATTCGATTGCCAGTGACCTGTTTGCATTGGAGCTCCTTCACAAATGCATTGTCTGCATATACGAGGTATTTTTTTGAATGGATTATTATCCACGATTGACAGCCCATGTATTTCTGTCTAAGAACAGCCGGATGATAGAGATCCCGTATCATCTGAACTACCAACGCATTTAGTAGAACAGTTTTGTCCAAGCTTATTTAAAGACCCAAGGTTAAAACTATGATTATAATTGTTATACCGGTACGCGAAATATTCTAATAAACATGACAGTTATTCAGGATACTCTGGTTCCTGTGTAAAAAGTTAAGCCAAGCAAACAAATACTTCTAAACGTCCGGCAACTCAGGAATATTAATTGCCTTTTTCGTTTCTCCTCTCAGTTCTCTTATTTTGCGTTTTTTCTCATTTTCTTGAGAACGGTGAAAGGATCGCGATTCTGCAGAATCGAGAAGTTTCTTCGATAGTCACTTCCCGATTCTCGTTCTCCATAGACGCTCCTCATTGGTCAACAAAGGGCGGGTGTTCAACACGTATTAACTGGTACTCCGCACACCCACCCACTGGTACTCCACCCCCCCACACCCCAACTGCAGGCTGTGCTACCAAAAACCCACAGCTTTGGTCGCAGCTTTTCGTGCCTTACCATAAGCAAGAATAAATAAGGGAGAGAATTGAGAACTCGCATAACCTTGATGTCAGCAAGCTACGTTTCCTTCTAGCCGGCATTATTTACCGGGGGTGGAGACTGGGTGGGGCTTCGCGTGTTGCCTCTTGCAGTATTCAGCGTTACCTCCTGAGCAAAAGTGATGAAGCAGCCAGAAAAGGCGGGAAGTTCAAACAGTGCTGATTTCTGCGGATTACACAAATGAAAACGACTTTCAATCGGGTCAGATTTCCAATAAGGTGTTTATTTTATCGCGACCTTTCACAAAGACGATGAGCCCAAGGGAATGCAGCATTTGATGACTCAGGGAGCAATTAGGAGCAAACGTTGAGGCACTTGAGGCAATGACCTAACACGCGTCTTTGGTCCAGATCAATAGGATTGGTGCTGGATTGGTGTGAACATTAGTAATTTTATTTTAGTCTTCTCAGGACTGTAAAGCATCACTTGTAGAAAAGGTATGGACAACTAAAGGTATTTAGCTGGCAAAAATGTACTGAATGAGTTATTATGTTTTGTTTTTAAATTGTGCTCTCTAGTCTCGACACAAAATTTAGCTCATATCATTTTCTCGTACAGGTGCGACAAACAGTTGACTATAAATATTTCAAATTAGTATTTGCTGATTATGAAAAATCCAAAACGTCCCCATTTGTGATAATAACTTATTATTCTTGGTCAAAATGTATATGATTATCTCGGGTGGTTTATCTATCCTGTTATCATGTCATTGTCTATGCTATTATTAGTCTGTTATTTCATCATCGTTTTTTTTTTCAGTATCATGCTTTTTCATCATTCAAACTTAAATTTTAGGCATAAATGGCGAAATGTACTCAAAGAGTTATTCTGTTTTGTTTTAAGTTGTATTCACTACACAAAATTTAGTTCATACCATTTTCTCGGATAGTTGCGAAAAACAATAAATCCTAGTCTTACACTAATAACTAATTACTGGAAATGATACGGACACGTACACTCAGGATCTGCCAGAGGGATTAAATGAATAAATATTCCTTCAGCCCAAGCTGACTGCGAATCATGCAGATCCAATAAATTTCAGCTGACTTATCCGTTTTTCGCACTGTCAAATATGATTAAATGAATATTTGTGTATGAAAAAAAAAAGTGAATTGTTCTTCTCACTTCTCCAGCGACGGATATTCTAATTTCTAACTGACTTTCTAAGCCTAGAGTAAAACATTTGGTAGTACGTCCCTTCCTTTCTTTAAAGTACGATGGACAGTTATTTTGCTTTATTTTTTGTAAAATCCATCACAAATAAATATTTCTGACTTCCCGTCTATCGCGCTTCCAAAATACTCTATGTTCTTGTTATCGCTGGTCTTTACCTCTGTGGCCTGTCGACGATAGAGCTCGACAGAGCTCGTACTAGACCTGCGCAGAAAATTCAAAAACTCTCGGTCACGCACGAAAATCGATCAGTTTATAGAGCTAAGTGAAAAGTGGGCTGTGGCTGCCAAAATAAACAATATCCTTAGCCGGGAGATTGTGCATGTGCGTTCTGAATCTGATGATCTCTTTTGTGCTACCACTGAAAAGTTTTGGAAGTGCAAGGTTCCTGTCCACCTTTCAATTTTCATTGTAACAGCAGTGTCTTGGCACCTTTATTACAGGGTTGGAGGAGACTTGTGTGTTTATTAAATTTGCTGGTCTCTCTCAACCTTGTGGTTACGGTCCAAGTTTCAGCAGAGCTTACCTACCTGCGGTAGTCATTTGGATTATTTTCGGTGAGTCTTCGGTTTAAAAAATCTGTCACTCTCAGTTGTTCTCTTACATCCTCTAAAGTTACTGTACATTTTATGATTGTAAGTCAAATTTTCCCACTTAAATTTAGAAATTTCTATTGACTTACAGGATGGGTATCCTACCTCGAATGTGTACAACCCCGACCCTGGCCTAAAATTTGACAGTGCAGAACGCCAAAACGGATATGTCAGCTGCAGGCACGTATGCAAGAATTTTTTTAGGTGGGGGCCCAAATCCTTCAAAACAGTATATAAAAGGCGCATTATATTATGTAACATCTACTATTATTATGTACATCTAAAAAATCGTGAGATTTTGGGGGGGGGCCTGGGCCCGGAGGCCCCCCCTCTGCATACGTGCCTGGTCAGCTGAATTTCATTAGAGCTATATTTTGGCCCTTCTTAGCTCTAATAAAATTCAGCTGACTGACTTTTCCCTTTTACTTTTGCCCTGTCAAGTATGATGCTCAGTCAGATTCGGCTGAGGGGAATATTTGGCCGAAAACGTCTGAAAAGAAAATTTTAATGCAGTCAAATCAAGGTCCAAAATGTGAAGAAGGTAGCCCTGAATGACCTATAGCCTGTTTTGGACTGCACAGAAGTTTCCTTGTAAAATCTGTAGGCCAAGTTCGAGGCTTATACAAGTTCAAGAATGGATACCCCGGAATATGCAAATCCTGCAAGCTATTTTGAGCCATCAGAATCACATCTTCTTGATGAAAAAAAAAGTCAGTCCCATATAGAATGTTTGCAGAAACCAAAATTATTATGGTGCCACTTTCCAGTAAGATTGATCGAATGTGTTCTACTGTTGAAATCAATGGCATCTTTTATTTTCATCTCAATTGTTTTCTTCCAAGAGATAGCGAGAATCTCAGGTTAAGCTCCAAAACCGCAGACCCTTGTTTAGCAGGCAATGAGATGCAGAAGCAAGGCTCCATATACTGCGTTGCATAACAGTACTGGGTATGGGCTATGGTAGGCCTACATGATATTTTCAGGTCCTAGCCTAGGTTTGCATTTTTCTGGTGAGGGAATAAAAGAAAGTAGCTTGATTAAATCATCAAAGCATCATTTAATTCCAACTTTAATTTTAAACTCTACATTGTTTTCCTACTATTCAGTTTGTTCTGTGGAAACATTAATTTAAAAAGTGTTGAACATGGGCCATCTCCTGTAACACTTGTCCCAGTCAAATCGTTGTGATCACCAACAACTCTCTATGCATGGGACCATGCAACTGTTGCAAACTAAAAAGCCCAAAGTATAATTTGGGGTATTTTTCCTAACATTAGACAAGAGGAGTTGCCTGTACATTGTATTCATTCCTAGGATTTCACTGTACTCTTACCAGTGTGGCACCTTTCTTGCATGGTTGGGAGTAGCTTGACTCACTCAGCTTTGAAGCAGCAACATTCAGACAGCCCTACCTGAACATTTGTCAGACATGATGCACCGATTGCTTATCAGAGGATAGTCATTGTGACCAGGAATCTTCTAAGAATGCAATCATAAAGTTTTCCCTTCCATCAATAAGCATACTGTAGATGTCTCATTGTTTGAAATTTCTAAGCTACAGTTGCAGCATCTTCTGTATAACTCTTATAGGGCAACTCACACTCACCCATACATTGGACCAAGAACAAATAATCTGATAGAACTTCTGTCTTTAGTTCCATGAAGCACCTAGAGGTATATAACTCTTATAGAGCGAGCGACTCACACTCACTCATACATTGGACCAAGAACGAATAATCTGATAGAACTTCTGTCTTTAGTCCCATGCAGCTTTGAGGTAATACTGATACCCGTTTACTAATCTTCCATCTTTGCCGTTGCTTATCGCAGAAAAAATAGTGCATGAGGCTGCCAAGGGGCCTACTCCGCGCGCTGACCCGCTCTGGAGCGCGTCCATAGAATAATCAGCTTTGACTTCTACTTTTCCTCACCGGCAGCTTCACAACGATTTAGCTATTTGTAGAGTTAACGAAACGTGATGTGGCGCGAAGCTACTAACCTCCGCTCGTTCGTAGCGGACAGGGTATGGAGAAATATTCGACTCCGCATAGTTATATTACAGAGATAGGGAGACGGAGGTTCTGTCAGATTATTTGTTCTTGATTAGACCCAGCAGGGTGTTGAAACTATTTGCTGGAAACATTGGACCAAGAACGAATAATCTTTTAGAACTTCTGTCTTTAGTCCCATGCAGCGACTATGAATACCTCGCCAAAACATAGCAGTTCACAGCAGTTACCTGGTTGATTCTGCCAGTAGCATATGCTTGTCTCAAAGATTAAGCCATGCATGTCTAAGTACAAGCTGTTATGCAGCAGTGTTATGCAGCTGTTATGAAGCTACTAACCTCCGCTCGTTTGTAGCGGACAGGGTATGGAGAAATATTCGACTCCGCATAGTCATATTACAGAGATAGGGAGACGGAGGTTCTGTCAAATTATTTGTTCTTGATTTAGACCCAGCAGGGTGTTGAAACTATTTGCTGGAAACATCTCCTAATCTTCCATGTAAATTTTGCAGTCTAGGGCCAACCTCGGGGAATGGTACTCGCCGTGGTAAGATTGTATCTCGAAAGTGTGGGAAGTTTACATCTCTGGAACACCCTAGTATAATGCCCTAAGAACTTGGCGGCAGCTGATGCGGTTCTTGATGATATTTAGCACTGTAGCACCTTGTCCCACATTCGAAGGTGCAGCTAAGATGTTTGCCGGCCAACGACACGGTCCAACCCTGACAATCCCCAGGAGGCTCCTAAACTGATCCATGGACAAACAAAATCTTAAACAGAGAAATAGGCTATTCAATTAGGCCACACCAATTAATTAGCTGCACACAATAAAGGCAAGTCAGTCTGACTGATCAGAGATACAGGTGATGAGCTAATAAACTTTAATTTTTGACATAACATACAATGAAGAACCGGAAATAAACTGTATTACTCTTTAGTTTCATCATTTCCGAAACACTATGAGCCCAGTATGCTTCCCTAGACGTCAGTGAATCAGGTGCCGCTTCGACTGATAATGGCCATTACAGCTGTTTGAATGTAGCTGGCATCCAAGGTAATACAAAAGAAGTCTTCAAACGAAACATGGCCAGGTGAATATTATCCCTGCAAATAAAAATGTCAACTAGAATGTTGGCTATTCCAATAGCGTGAATACACGATCAGCACCGGGAGCTTTCGGACTGGAATTCCTGCCCGAAATTTGACACCATCATCACTTCTATATGGAAAAGTTGAAATTTGTTCAACTTGACGATGAAAGTGCAGGAAATCCGGCCGTAACTTAGCATTTTTTTTAAATCTGAAGTGTAGGTACTTAACTCGCTGCACCTTTAAAGTCTATATCCAGCCCCAGATATCTTACCCGAGTCAAGTCTCCAGTTTATGCTTCAAACAAATCTAACCTCTGTTTTGGTAGATGGTCCAACCCAGAAAATGTGCCAGGCATGAAACGCTTGCTTCCTAAGTAGGATTACTTTCTAGCAAGAAAGGTAATAAAAAGTAAATAAGGCAATCATAATTTTTGTTAGGATGAAGCTTAAATCTGGAATAATTCTAACGCATGAAATATTCAGCTTATGCTCTAGCACTTTCAAGCAAGAAAGGTAAAACAAATGAAAGGAGGCATCTAGCTGTTTGCAAGGATGATGCACTCCTGGGCATCTTTAACCGAATCAAATCTACAGCTTGTGCTTCCATCAACTAGTATCGAGTAATGAAGGTAATAAGAAGTGCGCAAGCGCTGAGGAGTGGGGTGTTGATGTCGGGTGATTTTGGCCAGGTTGCCCATAAACGATGAGGGTGGGGTAGGTATAACTTCAAAAGTCTCTTCCCAACTCTGGGATTTATAGGGACATGAATTTTCATTGTCTCAACTCCAACCCTGGTCTATTACCATCTTGCGTCACTCGGCAGTCTGGGCCCAGTTACAAAAAACCGACCGCTGCAGCGAAACCATGTGTGCAAGCGCTCAAACGTGGAGAGTGAGTCAAATTTTATCAAATCTTGTGTTGTACACGAACAACCCAGAAACAGTTGATTGCCACTGACCCTTACGGGCGTGGGAGGTGAGCCGTCAAAAGACATATATAGACCCCAATGCCTAACGGTATACCAAATTGGAACAGTCATTGGACAATCTGGGCCCAGTTGCCCCTGGAGCATTTGGGTGGAAGAGGAAATACACATAAACATCACGATGTAAACAAGTTCTCCAAGTTTCACTTTGACAACAGTCATGGGTCGCAAGTTACGCCTTACGCAGTGGGACCATCTCAATTGCCCCTGAACTGGGCAGTTCGGATTTGATACCAGTCACCTGTCGCAAACTTTACTCATGGGCAATCTGGTCCCAGTTGTCCAAGGACAAAGAGTGGAGGTGGTGAAACTCCTAAAGTCTCTTCCCAACCCAAAGATCTAGGAGTACAAGGAATTTAATCTTCTCATTCTCAAGCTATTGCTGAGTAAAGAACACAAATCAATGGTCAATCTGGGCCCAACTGCCACTGAACCAATTGTCTGTAGAGGTTGGACTTCTAAAAGGCATAAAGCGACCCCAGTGCTCGCAAGCCTACCCAGATTCTACTTGAAAACTGTCTATACCTGTCACGAAATTTACTCTCGGGCAATCAGAGCTCAGTTGCCCACGAACAAAGAGGGAGATCCAAAGAAACAAGTACATCCATGCTCCTACTCAAGTTGTAGTCAAGTTGGGAACAATACTCAGTGGGCAAATCAGCGTAACTGCCCCTTTGCGAGTGGGTGTGGGACCACCAAAAAGAAACAAGACCAAAGGTTTCGATGGGATCCCAAAAATTTAATATTTGATCCAGACAACTGGGTCTTGTCTTCGCCAGATCCAGTATTCGCCAGGCTAATCATCTGAGCAACCAAGTTCAGATGCCATATCTAATTTGACGGTACTGGTCAAAACTTCCTGCTTTACTTCTGCCAAATTTCCGGTTTCGGACGAATTCCGAGCGAACTACTTGTCCAGCAAAAAAAAAGAAAGTTCAGAAACGAGTTCAGCATAAAGAACATCTATTCAACTTCAAATAAAACTTTTATTTTTAAAAAACTTTCCGGTTTTGGCCGGATTCCGGGCGAACTACTTGTCTGGCGAGAAAATAGTTTTCATATTGTGTTCAGCATGTCTTCTTACCCCATAATCGACTATTACATTAGATGCTTAAAAATATTTTGTTTGCCCCTTAATTCAAACCCCCTCCCCCACCCCCAAATTTAGGGCTACAGAGCCCATCTACGAACTCGATCTTACTCTTGACCAAAAGAATCCTCACACCAAGTTTCATCAAAATGTCGATTTCCCTTCGAGAGTTAACGTGCTTACATACGGACGGACGGACAGACGGACAACTTTTGCGATGTCATAGGTATCCCTCCACTTACGTTTTGGGATCTCAGAAACTAGAACCAATGCCCACGTGTACACCAAGTTCATCCTCATACATGCTACAGCGGCGCAAGAGTGGATTTTGTAGTGCAGTTTTCCCTTGAACAATCCACTATTGCGAGCGCTGTAGCAGCTTTCGGTTTCCGGTTCTCACCGTTGTCGGTTCCCACTTGGTTCAAGGGCAATCAGGCCCAGATTGGCCATTTCTTAATGTTTTTAACCTGACAGTAACTAGATGTAGGGCGACGAAATTCCCTGTGCGCTTGGATCTTAGGGTTGATAATATACATGCGGAGTTACACCCTCCCAACCTCCAAGCTCATTGCCAAGTGGGCCCAAATTGCCCATGAAAAAAGTTTTTGACCTGTGACTGGAAGCAAACTCTAAGCTGGTATGCTTGAGGAAATAGAGGTGTAAATACGCACTTTGATGGGCGCCGACCACCCCAGTGCCCCACCCCCACCCCCGTTCATGGAAAGCTAGGCCCAGATTTACATTTACTTTCACACTCCACGTTTGAGCGTTTGCGCACTTGTTTATAATGAGCAGTCAAATAAACCTACCTAATGTGATCCGCTTTTGAGCCATGTTGATTCCTGCAGCAGTTATGACAGCAAAGCCTCTATAGATACAGACAATTCCGCGGAATACTGCCTTTGAATGTTTACTGGACGGTACTGACTGTGGGTTGATCTTGGCAGAAGGTATTCAAAGTTTCCCAAGGCTTCACTGCACTTTGATCTAAAATATATTTTTTTTTTTAGATGTTATCCAAAAGGTTCCAGCTGAAAAAAAAAATTATTTGGTCTCAAATGGCAGTGGGATAAGGGTGGGAACAAATATGGTACAAAAAAACTTAACTATAGAACACCCCTGTTGTTTGTCTGGATGAGGGTTTACCTCAGCCTACCTCTTTGTTAACCAACTACTGTTTTTTTGTTTTTTTTTGTTTTGTTTTTTTACTTTAGTAAATAATACATTCAAGGTAATTACTGAAGCTGGAAAATAATCACTAACTCAGAAATAACAGGAGATATAAAGGTCTAAAGTACAAAGATACTACTGGCACCCTGGCTATCTGTTAAGGAACCAAGGGTAAGTGTGCCCCATGCTGTCTGGTTTTCCATTCTACCTACTGTGGTTCGGAATGACAGTCACAAATCCTAGCCGGTAATCTAAACAATTATTTCTGTGTCACAACTGAAAACAAGGGACCAGATTTCTTGTATGTTTGATCTCAGTTGGATAAGTCATTCACAAATCCTCAATATTCGGACACAGGGCTGTAACGTTAGGAAATGCATGCTCTAAGAAACAGTAGAGGAAGGCTTTGCTTATTTGAACACCTCTCTTGATTTTCTTCCATCCCTTGGCTTTGTTTCTTGCCTGTAAAACAGTCAAATGGAGCAGTCTGCCACAAACCCTTGAGTTTTGATACCCTATGCCAAAAGCTGAATCTATCTAGCGTTTAGCATCATTACTCAGCATCTGGCATAGGCTATCTAAAAATCAGGGGTTTGTGGTAAACTGAAACGGAGCCAACTATTTCTTCAATCTTACTGCCACAAAATTAAACTGAAAAATATCTGTTTACAGGAATTCTTTGAAGTTTCAAACTTCTCTTCTTCATTCCCTTGTTTGAACTAGCAGCAAGGTAGAGCAATTTGGAATCAGTCCCTGCCAGTTTGAAGGCTGTTTATCAGTCCAAAAAAATTCCAACAAAGTTTATGTGTGAATATTATCACTTGCATTTTGCCCAAAACATTCAACTGTTTCTTCGAACATTAGCCTACTACTTTTGGTATCAATTCAAAGTTTTTGGCAAGTACCGTAGCAAGTTACCAAGGATGGTTTTAGCATTTTCTTCTGCGACAATTCTTCGTCAAGGCAAAATAAGCATACATACATATCTACTTTGTGAGCATGGTACTTACATTCTTTATCCCCATGTCTCTGAGCAAGAGAACACTACCCCACACAAAACTGTTGGAAAAGCAAATTTTCATTTCAATTCCGACTTGTCAAATATCATGGGATTACCGAGCCATTGCTCAAGGGTACCGACATGGTGCCAGATTAGGAAAGTTACTGACAAAATCGAGAGAGGTATTCAAATAAGCATAGCCTACCTTTACTGTACTTATTATTACCAATTTATTTATGAGGAAAAGACATTAAACAAACATAAGTCAGAAATCCGGGGCAAAAGAGTAAAAATCTGGAAATCCCACACAGGAACCAAGCAGTAACAATAACAGGCCTTGGGCTTGGGATACGCCCTAACACTGGTGCGTAGTCTATGCCCGAAAAAATGAGGATTTGTGCAAGACAGAGTTTTGACTTTTGACGTTTTGTCCAAGCAGGCAAGATTTTCTCTCAGATTTTACCCAAGACTCTAAAATTCATAACAGAAAAAATTACACACAGGATAAAATAAGAACAAGCAGCATAGTTTTCTTTGGTTTAAACTGTTTTATGTATGCAAATCCAGTGAATTTAATAATATTAATGAGAATAATTCCTCAGATAAGCTCAGAATAGGAACACCAGGCCCAGAGTAGAATCACTGAAACTTGTTAAAATAAAAGAAAATTCAATATTAACTGAAAGAAACTTACCAAGCTGAAGTATACACCTATCCTTCTCTGATGCTAAGGTGAAGCTGGGTTACAAGGTTTTGTTTGTTTTTGTTCCTAAGCTGAAGTTTGTAATTATACAAAAATGTACATATATAACAGTCTTATTTGTGAGTAAGCCAATTTTAAGTCAAGAAAATGCATTGATTTATCAGGTAATTTGTTTAAAATAACTTTCTAGAGGAATAAAACAATTTTAAATGTAAAATAACAAAGAAAAGATAAGTAAAGAGAAACTCCGCTTATATTTGTCAAAGCCAGCAAATCGGAGTTCGGCAGACTGCAAAAAAGGCCGTAATCGAATATCACCGAAGATAAATTGTTTACGAATTGGCTGATTTCAGATGTAACACTGCATCCGGGGGGGTGGTAAGCCGACAACGTGATAGTTTCATCAGCCCATTGTACTTTAAACTTGAACTTTCAGTCCAAATTGCTGTTGGTCCTTTTCTGCCTTTATTTTTGTCTTCTAATTCTCACATTCTTCATTCTTGGTATAATCCTCGGAAATCAGCAGTGTTTGAAAATTCCCGCCTTTTCTGACTGCTTCATGACTTTTGCTCTGGAGGTAACACCTAATACTGCAAGAGGCAACACGCGAAGCCCCACCCAGGCTCCACCCCCGGTTTTTTATACCGGCTAGAAAGGAAACCAGCTTGAGTCGAGTCTTCTCAATTCTCTCCCTTATTTATTCTTGCCATAAGACTGTAATCTATGGAGTGTGACGGATAGTTTGGTAATTTTAAGTAGGAGACTATACTTCTGGACAACTTGGCTGTCAGTTAACGTTTGGCAAAGTTTAGGGCGAAGCCGAGCTCAGACAATCCCGACAAGACAAGACGCAAACCGCCGCGAAAACCGAGGGATGCACGACGAGTCCTGGTCTAATTTCCTGCTTCTTCGTCCTTAAGAGTTGAGAGACAGGGGCCCTCCTTAATTTATAAATTCTGTGTTAATAATGTAATTTTATAAGTGTTCTAAACTGTTTTTGACCTCCGCTGCTATTTTTGTCATCGACAATGATATTAAGGTAAAATAAAAGTGAATTTGAAATTTGAATTTGAAAACGTCGATGTTCGGAGCCTTGTTTTGACTTTAACCTCATTGACGAACACGGTCCCGTTTAATTCATTCTGTAGTATCAGATAACGCATCTGAAATATCATCCCGAAAGTAAGAGCCTTTCTTTTTGTTATTTTAAAGGAGTTGAATCGTAAGCATTCTATCATTTACAACGCCTAGACCCCTCCCCCCCAAGTCCCTTTGTCACATCAACACTGGTACGACCGTGTTGTCATCTAGTGGCGCGACTTGGAAGCATTTCGGAGGTGTAAGCTCAAGGTATAAGGGCGATTCTGGCGGTGTCGAAAGCTCCGCGAGCTTATGCGCCAACTCTTTTTACGACTTCGGCTCAAACTCACTTCGCTTTCCAGTGCTGTTCTCGCGCTCCGCTAAGTTTTCGCCAGCACTTGGAAAGCGAATCCACTTCGCGGGAGGAAAGTGAATCCGGCAAGTCAGCGAGAAGTTGTAAAGGTGCAAACTGAGGCGCAACGACTTTCCCTTTCTTCTTGCGCTCGGCGGATTCCCCCTTTGCGGTCTTTGTCATCGGAATAAAGTATTGAATTGAATTTTCGGAAGACGAATCCAAGAGATTGCCAGAATCGCGCTACAATCGGACAAAAATAATAACTTTAGTTTATGCACCGAAAATGTATAGAATCAAACTAATTACTAGGGGTACAGATTTGGTTTGGAATCTTTTGTTAAGGTCGGGCTTCACTACCCAGATTTTATGCCCGGATTCTGGGTTCCGTTTTCTTCGATACCGGTATGGGTAGTGAAGACAAGTCTGAAACGGTTTGCAAGTACCCCGGACGCGTCCGGGAATCTGATAGAAAAATCTACCAGATTCCCGGATTCTGGGTGAAAAGAAGCGGGAATTTGAAAGTAGTTTTCATTTGACTTGGAGAAATTATTGTGCTGAGGTGGTAAAATCTAAGAAAATGACAGAAGTGCTGAAAAATGCCCAAAAGTGGACTGTTGAAGAGACATTTGATTTGATTTCTGTTTGGGACCGTCTTCAAATAATCCGAACCCCAGATTCTGGCGCGTCTGGGTAGTGAAGCCCGACCTTTAGCCTTTTTTACCCTTAGATTTACGAATTCTTTGTTTTAGACGGCTTTTCTGGCAACTGGGCGACGGTATGGTGGCGCCACTCCCGGTAAAGCCATGATGGGACTGCGAGTGGTGAGGTGCAAGCGAATTACCCCACAGGGACCAGGTCGTGTGAGGGTGGAGACTGGGGCGGATCTTGGGTATGGCAGGGCCCTGCTGAGAGCTTGTATTAAGAATTTCGGCTCAACTCTTTTCTTCCCAGTCGGCCTGCCATTCTTCCTCGTGGTTCACAACAGGACAATATATGACGTGTTCAGTGGCAGTATCGTTGTGGAGTAACCGAGAAAGAGCGATTTTTTTCTTATTTTTACCTTTTCGAATTAAGAGTATTCAATATAATCCTCGATTTCCCGTGTCCTGCTTAGTCCAGGCATTTCCGACGAAAACAGAAAAAAATCTCTGCAACCATTGGTTACTCTGTAATATGAAAGCGCATATCGGCAGGGTTGTCACTTCACTAAAACAAAACTCACTATCCAAGTAGCAAAATAGTAGCCTACTACCAGAGGAGAAAAAGTACACCTAAAAAAAAAATTTGTGCGTGTTGCGCGAACTCGCGAAGGTACATTTTTTCCCCAAAAGTACTGCTTTTCTTAAAATTGCTTCGGTGTAAATGATACGATGTTTCGAGCGTGACGTATCATCCCGCAAAGAGTGCGGCGGCAGCTCATTTCTCAATTTCGCGAAATTTGAAACAGCGACATAGTGCAGTCGGTCGAAGTGTTATTTGTGTTTTGCATTTTTTTTTCTTCACTAGGCTATGTCCTTTTCTTGATTCAAGTCAGTTTCGCACATTTGCTGATAGTGGTATTATAATAAGCACTAAGCTAAAATGGCCAAATAGCATCTGTAACAAGACCACAGGTTTCGATGGGATCCCGTAAATCTAACATTTGATCCAAACAGTTGGGTCTTGTCTTCGCCATCCAGTCTTCGTCAGATTCCTTGAAGATTTTTTACTTTTAAAATTAAGTTCAAAAATGTGTTCAGCATGTAAACAACATATCAACCCCTACTAAGCTTGAACAACATAGACCAACCCCTTCGACCTTCGATTACACTAGGTCTCTCCGACGTTCATAGATTAAAGAAAGAATGTCGACATCCACGCGCAGAGCTATACTATTGTGAAGAAAGGGGTGGGACTGCTATAGCCGAAAATTGGTCGACACATTTTGTGTCCGGTTTTTGCCGGATTCCGGGTGAACCTTCTCCCTCTGTTGGAACCAACCATGAAACTATTTGCAAGACTGACTCAAAAATTGGAACTTAATTTAAAACCCCTCCCCCACCCTTAAATATAGGGCTACGGAGCCCATCTACGAACCAACCTTGAAACTATTTGCAAGACTGACTCACGGACTTTGAATGGCATTCGCAGTTTTCAGCTGTAGTGCCAAACGTCGTTTAGTTCGGTGGTCCTTACTTAGGACCACCGTCCTTACCTTCGGCGAGAAAATAACTTTCATATTCGGATTCAGCATGTCTCCTTACCCCTAAATCGCTTATCTCATTAGCTTTAAAAAAAAATTGCAACTTAATTTGAAACCCCTCCCCCACCCTTAAATATAGGGCTACAGAGCCCATCTACGAACTCGACCTTTCCCTTGACCCAAAGGATCTCCCACCAAGTTTCATCAAAATAGGCCAGACTCATTCCCTTCGAGAGTTATCGTGCTCACAGACGGACGGACGGACAACTTTTGCGATGTCATAGGTATCCCTCCACTTACAATTTGGGTTCCCAAAAATACGACCAAAGCAAGTTAACAAAATTCTTTGTTTGGCCGCTAACACATTTTCTGTAGGACCTTTTCAAAGAAAAGCCATTCTTACGAGGCAGAGATTATATTCTGAAAGACCACTACGATATCTCCTCATGATATTTTCCTTGAACTTGAAGTAACGGCTGCGCAAGCCATTCAACTTGCAATCCAGAACCGAAGACGCTTGACTATTGTCGAGCAATCCCTAGATGCCACTCTTGGCACTTAATATGTAAAGGACCCCTCTTGGTTATTCTGCGTTTCACATTATCCCTAGCTGAAATCTCCGCCTTCGCCATTGTTTCGTTTTGTATCTAGCCTACTACTTTTTAGCGCTTTTTCTGTCGAGCCGAGTTTTGTCAGTCACGCAACGCAAACTTGCAGCAAGCTTCAAGGTCCACCGACAACTCTTTCCCACCTAAGGACATAAGAAGCTTCAAAGTATTGTTTTTGGGATCCCAAAACGTAAGTGGAGGGATACCTATGACATCGCAAAAGTTGTCCGTCCGTCTGTAAGCACGATAACTCTCGAAGGGAATGAGATATTTTGATGAAACTCGGTGTGAGCATTCTTTGGGTCAAGAGTAAAGTCGAGTTCGTAGATGGGCCCTGTAGCTTTACATTTAGGGGTGCGGGAGGGGGTTTAAATTAAGGGGCAAGCAACATTTCTTTAAACAGCTAATGTGATAGTCGATTATGGGTTAATAAGACACGCTGAACACGAATTAAATATCTGAAGTCGATTAAATGTTTGATGTAGGGGTAAGAAGGCAAGCTGAACAAGAATACGAAAACCGTTTTATCGACGGACAAGTAGTTCGCCCGGAATCCGGCCAAAACCGGAAAATTTGTTAAAAGTTAAATTTTTATTTCAAGTTGATTAGATGTTGGATATGTAAGGGATACGGTGAATCCGTTTTTGAGCTTTAGTTTTTCGCCGGACAAGTAGTTCTTGAATTTCGCCAGAACCGCAAAATTCACAGAAGTAAGCTAGGATCGTTTCGATCGGCTTAAAGAGGTAAACGCACATGCTGAATCCATATCTGAGCTTGGATTTCTTAATGATTAGCAGTTTGGCCTGGCGAAGACTGGACCTGGCGAAGACAAAACCTAATTGTCTGGATCAAATATTGAATTTTTGGGATCACATCGGAACCTTTGGTCTTGTTTAGTTTGGAAGACATGGTAGAGCATCGTATCTATTTTCTGTTTTGGACTTCTTTTATTTTGCTTTGTTTTCCCATTTTTTAGTCACGGCTCGTTCAGTTTTCAAATATTTGGCGTCCAGCCGCCGCGTTGAGCGGGAAGGCTGCATAGAGTTGGCAAGCACTAACAAAGAAATCGCTAGTTTCATGTAGAAAGTAGTGGTATTATTGGAAAACGGTATTTCTGAGCCATTTCGGAAAAGATCATTTCTAGTAAGGTTTGTGCTTTAGTAGCTTTAAACCAGCCATGGCCAATAGAACTGGCAGAAGTGATGACCTTGAGAAAGAGCCAGACCTGAGAACTGAAACCAAATATTCGGGTGAACTGAGGTCAAAGGTCAAAAATGGAAACCAACGACATAAACGAAGCAGGACTGAAACTCCTGTTAAACACGACTCAACAACGTAACGAACACAAAAGTCATTTTGAATCCGTGTGTATTTACGCAAACAGAGCTCCTATAGTAACACAAAAAGGGAAACAAAGAATCGAAGGCACACAACCAATAGTCCAAAAACCTGGTAAACCTAATATCTACAAACGCATGCGAGTAAAAGCCAGTCTTCACTACCGAGATAACGCTTCCTGAGTCTGGAGAACCCATTTCGTCGACTTAAACCTGGAACGAGGAGGTAGGAAATCTGGAAGCGGGATGTAGGAATTAAATTTGAAATCTTGAAGGGTCTCAAAAGCTTAGAATTTTTCGAGAACCATTTTCGTCGGCTCAAACCTGGAATAAAGAGGTAGGCCTAAAACGTCTGGGAAAGCGGGATGTAGGAATTAAATTTGAAATCTTGAAGGGTTTGAGAAGTTTAGAATGTTTCGATAACTATTTTCGTTGGCTTGAGCCTGGAGCGTTGAGGCAGGCCTAAAACGCTTGGGAAATCAGGACGTTGTCGTCAAATCTGGGCGGGTTTCATAAGTTAACAATTAGGAGGGACCAATAAATACTCAAAATAATACGAGGTAAGAGACAGTGAGGCTTAGTTAAACAAAAAGACAAACTATCTTTGATGGTAAATGGATGTTTTTGTTTTTTGTGTAATGTTATGTTTTTTTCAATTGCATATAAAAAAGTAAAATGGAAAAGAAAAATTACAAACTTAATATCAGCTAACAGCCAAGTATTTCAGGGTTATCCTAGCACAAACTCGAAGCAGAAATTCAACTGACTATTGATTTTGAATTAAAAAAAAAAAAAACTTCTGCCTCTTTTGAATGCATCTGGAGGTTCGGACAGCCATGTTGTTGTGTTCCATGTGGCGAAATTTTCAAATATAACAAAGGAAAACAGCTGAAGTTTAATCACATTCAGCAGTGAACAGCAAAATATTCAAAAATTGCAAATGGCGTGAATGGTTATTATTCAATATTTATTGAAAAAAAAAGCCTGGTTTGAATTTTAGTTTTTTCTTCGGCGATCGTTCACATTTACCAGACGTTCACATAAGCATACCTCTACTGTATATCCATAATACAAGAACTGGTTTACCTGAACTCAAGGACTTGTAGTCGCGAATATTTATGATCATTATGTTGCCTCAAGGTTCTGATAAATGTATCACAAAAGATGGGAGGCAACTGAATTGCGAAAGGACGAAATGTTGAAAAAGCTATCGAGATCCGGAAGTTTTATCTCTACTTTATGGAAGCCGCCGCAGATACCTGGAAACCTTGGTAGTGAAGCAGGCTTTACTAAGAACAGATCGAACTCGACCAACCGTGGGTAAAAACACATAACAAAAGCCATGAAAACATCACGGGCGTAGTCCCATCATAAAAGACCTGATGGCTTTTACCATATTTCACTTTTTCGAAGATATAAAGTTTTACGTTTCACTATCTTCTAACTACAAATTAGTTGATGCTCTCATTATAGTAGATTACTTGTTTTTCTTTTTATTTCAAATTAACCCCGCTCGTGCGGAGGCCCATGCGTAGGCCCTGATAACAATAAATTAAATAATTCTTAAATAGTAATACTTTTTTGTTTTTGTTTTGGGTGTCCAATGTTAATTCGCCTTTTTCCGATTCAGCGCTCCTAGCGGATACGATTGGAAACGCTACTAAAAAACGAGACCTTATGAAACGATAAAGCGTATCATTCTAAAAAAATTTACAAAAATTTATCATATATACTGTCCTTTGTGCTTTAAGGGAGAAGAAGAAGAAAACCATCAGAACAGGGGTCCTGCTCATCCTCGTTTTTCGCGTCGTTTTTAAGTAGAGGCCAATGGCCTATTTTTCATTATATTATTATTATTCTTATTAAAACAATATCGAAAACTCAAGAATTTATGAAGTTTAGCCTAGATGGTAGGTAAAAATCAAATAAAATAAAAGACCGTATGGTAAGCTAATAATGATAACCAATAGATAACATTAATCGTAACATCAGAATCAGAAATCCTAGCTTTGGCGAAGAGTTCCGGGCATCAATTCGGAGTAGCGTTTCCAATCGTAATGAATCAGCTAGGAACGCTCAATAATAATAATAATATAATTGCATCAGAAGGCTTTCGCTATAGGAAAATTGCGAATTTCCTGTAAAAACAGATGTAGTGAAATAAATAAAAAAAACTGTGATTGCACAGCACAACTGCGTACTGGTCTTTTCTAACAAATCTGAAAAGAAGCCCCCCCCCCCCCCCCAGTTAAGCTTGCGGTGCAATGTATCTGCCAACTAAGCATCACGTAAGCTCACGTTGAATTTCAAGACGAACTTTACGATCAAAATATTCAGATCCCCAACCATAATGAACGATTGAACCAAGTGCAGTAATCAGTAATTTAAATAGCGTCATAAGACACACAATCCTCTACTTTTGAACGTAGCTTTACCAAAGCAGCCAAAATTCGGCAAAATCCAGCAATTCATAGCAAAAACACAAATCTCTAATTTGGGGTGAAACTTTGATTCTCAGCGCGATCTAAGGAGGGTTTTCGTGAGAATGGAATCACTTATCCAGCGAGCGAAGCACATCGCGACAACTGTGGGAAACCAATTCCCGGAATTGCTTTCCACTTTCACATGGAAAGCTAAAATCGCTGGGAAAATGCTGAATTCCAAACTTTTTATAATAAATACGGATCACGGGACGTTCCTGCGGTACTCATATGTTCAAACGAATTCATCCTTAAAGTTTAACCGAGAAGGGCTAGGATAGGACAATCTAGTTACCCATCACTTATTCACTTAAACTGGCCTGAAGACCGCTGAAAATGAGTTACTTCGTTGTTCCGCTATTCACGAATAAAATCGATTTTCAAATAGTGGAATCTCCGTGTGATTTGTGGTGCCTCTATGCGCTTGTATTGTTGCTGTATGCCTTACGAGAAAGATTTATCATTTTTTTTAGTTCGGGCACTAAGCAATCTTCACCAATTTCACCACTGCCCACTGAAAAGCCGCATTTGTGTTGAGATAAAAATTTACCGCGTCATAGTAGAATTTCCGCTGTGGGGACGGCTTGAGATATTCTGAGCCTCATAACTAGAGCAGATAATGGAAAATCAAAAATTCCTTTGCAGAATCCAAATAATTCAGTGTATCCAGTTAAATGACACACAAATGAGTTGGCTTTTCAGTGAAACTTTAATGACGCTTGTGGTGTTTTTTTCGGTTCGTTGATGGCGCTTGCCCTGTTTTTTTTTCGCTCTTTCAAAGTTCCCGCTGAAGCCATCGACTTTTTCGCGGACCTTTCCATTAGCTTTCTGGGATCACTTTCTGAGAAGACAGCTTTGGCTTACAGCCAAAATCAGGCGGAAAGTTCGGCAACCATCCGAGCAGCGCAAAAACCGTTGGGAAGTGATTCGACGTCGCTTTCCAGCTTGCGAAAACCCTCCACTACATATTGTCTTCTCCAAGAACTGATAAGCCTCTCGGGAACTACATTCTTCCCAATCAGATTTCATTTAAAGCAGAGCTGAAACCCGACTCGACTGAACTCGCCATCACCATGTCCGCCTTTTTAAATTCTCGTTTTTCACAGTTGTTTCGTTCTATCGCCAACTCCAATCTTCCCATGGATCCACTTTTCGCAGTTGAGGCCCGCCCCTCCCGTTATTTTTTTACTGATTCACTCGGAGTTACGCTGGACAAACCAATCAGTGACAATTTTAATTGGTGGTGTTCGTCAAGATCGCGCATGGGCTTCCATAGTCAAAAGGAACTGCGAGACTTGCTGCATTGGGGGTTTGTTAAACCTTCACAAGTGTAAACTTTTGGAGGTGTTGTAGTTACTAGTTTTTTTTCCTAATAAATCCTACATAATGTAAACTTATCAAATCAGGAACCGATATGTTTTTCCTTCCGGGTATTTTCAGTTCTTAAGTGCAGTCCAGGGCGATCACGAGCTTACCGACTGTGGCATTTTGTTTGCGTTCTGATGAAGCTGCACTGACCTGTTCTCCTCAAAGGCTTATCAGTTCTTCCTTATGGGACACGCGTAAAGAAAACTTACACTTACGTATAGTTACATATAAACACAGCAGTGGGAATATTGAGGTGCAGTATTGTCGGTACACGATGTTCTACGATGCGAGGCACTGTTGCCAAGCGAGCCCGCCGCAAGACAAGGAGACGATGAAGTAGACAATCAGCTATAAATGGAACAAAAATCAATTGGAAACTAACTTCTGCAACACACATGGACGCAACGAGAAAAGTGGGCTTTCGATGACTGCCCCGGAACTGGCAGGCCAGTTCGACCTGATGCTGGACTTTAGGACTGCTATGTTGTCAACGGACACCAACGTCGATGGTCCTGCTGCGAGTCTTAGATTATTAAAGGTACTAATTAAAAGTGAACAGGTAAGAAAAGGGTTCTTACTGCGTAGATTCTTTTAGACTTCCTTTCGGAGAGCCAATGACATCGCGATTTTGTCCATCCGTTAGAACGTCGATGACCGCTGGATGAGACCTTCTGATCAAAGTTGGTTTGATGTGAGGGTTATATCATTATCTTGGTCAAAATAGAGGTAAAGATCAAAGATGGACTCTGTAGTTGACTATTTTCCAAGACTAAGAACTCTAAGAAGTTTCCGGCTTTCTTCGTAGTCTTCATTGTGGGGTAAGGCAATTTGTTCGTCCGGTTGGCAGCGAAGCATCGGGAGGATCTAATGTAAGTGTTATTAAGTTATATCTAGATTTTTTTTTCATTTTTTTTTTTTGTAAGTGATTTTGTTTTGTGGTAGTTGCTATGGCCAGTTGGCTTTTGCAATAAATATCACATCATATCATATCATATAAGGATTACTAGCCACTTACCAAAACTATAAGACTCGCGATGACCCAAATCTTCACGTTTTTCCAGTACATCGACCGGGAGAGGTTTCGGCTGGTAGATCGGAATGTAACACTCTGCAATAACGGTTCATTAACTGACGAATAAAGCCAACATCCTATGAGGCGTACTTTCGCCGTTCCCCGGGATTCCTTGTGGAATCGAAGGGAATCACGAGAAAAGGGGGAGTCACTTCCTGAGGACTCCTCGTACGGAAAACAACGAGAACAAGCGTAATGCCCAGACACGAAATTTTTTCGAAAAAAATATTGAAGTGACTCAATTTTTCTGTAAAGTTTATGGTCCACCTTATTTTAACTTTTGTTTATTCTAATTTGTTTTATTTATTTTGCATCTAGTGAGCACTTTTGGTGTAAACTTAAGTATTAGCGGGTACCAACTGAAACGGTGTAAGTTCAGTTGCCCAAAAGTAATCAACAAGATCAGAGGCATAATGTATTCAAGTGGTTTGCTGATGGTGATTGAAGGTAAACTATTTCATTTATTATTAATGTTACAGTTGCTATGTTATGATTCTAATTCATTCTACTTCAGTAGTATTTCCATCCATTCTCGTTCCCGACATTCTACACGTCATAAGCGTAGAATATCTCATCTATTGGCGTTACACCAGTTATTACGCTTGCAACGGTTGTTCGAGAAGCTTATTGGTCAGCTGACAGGTTATGCAAATTTTGCCACGTTTCTCTTCTAACGCAAGGGACACAGCTGAAGCGGAAAACAGCCGAAGCGCTGTGTAATTTGCTGTAAGCACTTCTAAAGTAGTCAACTATCTCAGAACATCTTAGCAGAAACACTATGTAGTGCGAGCTGTCCTTTAAATATAATCCGTTGCTTCGTATCATGATCCATGTCTCAGATTGGTCCGAAGTGCAATAACTGGTGGCAGCGGTGGGATTCCTTACAGCCAAAAATAAAAAGTTCATAACTTAATTAGTCTCAAGGGCCTTTCACGACCTAACCTTCAACAGAGCGATCCCCCTTCCCCTTTAATAAAGGATGGTCGGTCGTAGGGTTATCCTGTCTCAAGTTAGACAGGATAAAATCAATGGATCAATAAGACCAAACTTGTGTTGTGTATGCTCAACTCAAAGCGCGCAAAGCACCGCTGTTTTTGCGAGTCATCTGGCGGGGAACGACATAGCTTACAAGAGGGGTGATGAAGATAGTCAAGAAATCAAGCCACGTGAAGGCCCCCCCCCCTTTTTTTACATCTTTTGTAATTTAACTTATTTTTTATATTATTTAAAATAAAAACAAGAGCTGCAAGCTCATATGGCACTTGCAAGCTTTTTAGCTTGTATTCAAGTTATCGTAGTAGGATGTGAATGGATAGTAGGTTTGTCAGTGTGATGGGTTGTTTGGTACTACAGTTACGTTCAAAAGAAATGGTCACTAAGTTATATTTGCTGTTGTAGGGGAGACCCGCCCACGTTCGGCCACTTTTCACTCGAAGAATTTTCGTGGTCTTGTTAAAAGACAGAATTGTGTCTTTTTTTTCGCAAGACGTTTACATTTATGTAGACTACGATTCGCAAAAATCGGAGCATCCGGATAGGTACCATTTATGAGATAATACCCATCTTCTGAAAACCTCCAAAACGTCCGAACCAGGACCACCCTGGTGCACGTTCGGCATATACCGGTACAGGTTCGGCCTTACCTGTTGACTACTCTCTGAGCATCAAATTCTCTCAAAAACCGACAACCAATATCAATAATCTCGTTTAATGAAAAAAGGTAAAAAATCACGTACAAAATTAGTGAAAAATTAAACGAAAAAATCGGCTACAGGTAGGTATTCGGGAAAAGCACAGATTAAATAGGCAAAACGACATGGCTGAAGTCTACTTCACGCTGTATGACGTAAAATCAATATTGAATGCCAGTTTTTCGCTCAAGCGTGAAGTCCCTCCCGATTTGGTCGGTCTTCCCAGCTTCATTGCGACTTCGGCCTTGGAAATTATTGCAACTTCATCGGTTAGAATGAACCAGCGTTCACTACACCTAAGAAACTGGACTTCTAGGTCAAGCGCTGAATCGTGCATCACCATCGCGACATAATGTACTATGAGCTTACTTTTCCCTGCCAAAGCGACTAGAATGTAATCATCCGGTTTGATTTCATTATCGTCCTCGTCCCCGACATCACTGAGTCCTAAGGTCATGCTGGAAGTGTCAGACTGGTCATCCAAGCTAGGACACTCGTCAGCATCTGACTAATCATCACTCTCAAACAACCATACCTTTGCTTTGGTCGTCTATGATATGAATAGATTTGAATGCGGACGTAAAACTGTTATCACTTATTTCTGGTACACGTTCGGACGGTCTTGGTTCGGCATGCCGGAGGGACCCCACTCTGGGTGTCCGAACGAGGGATTTTGCCACCTATTGACTAAAGTTAAAGATACAAAATGTGGGGTAAAGGTGGCGCAGTGTTAGTACCACAGAAGTACGACTAAAACTTACCTTTTCTGCCTGTATAACTTTCATTCTTTCTGCGTAACGCGAGATAGCAGTTTTTCGGCATTTTCGAAGCTCGAAAAACTACGATTTTGACCAAGAAAAGGGGCCTACCTGTTCAAAATCCAAATTGCGGAAATTAATGCCGAGTGGCCATCTTTAAAACATCAACTACCATCTAGCGTGTCTTTTGAACGTTATTTCGGAATTTTATAACAAACCGTGTTCTCGTAATCGGCTCTGTCCGAAGGTGGACCGTTTCGATCATTTTCGACGGTGACGCTCGGGAGGTTCCGATCGCTCCATTCTAACCGTGTCACATCATTTTCAGTTCCTCCCTGCGACCCCCCCCCCAGATTCATCGGATCCGGTCTCGACTTGAAATTATATCTGAGACATGAGGTCTTTCCAAATACCAAGTTTTATTAAGATTCAATCACCCGTTCGAAAATTATGAATGTCAATAAAATTCCGGATTCCGGCTCCCCTCCCTCCCCCCACTATGGTCGGATCGAGCAAGTGATTATTTCCAACTTAATTTGGCCGAGTCCATTATACACCTGCCAAGTTTCATCGTCCTAGAACATCTGGAAGTAACTTAACTCCGTAACACCGGAATTCCGGAACCCCACTCCAAATCCCCCCGTAGTGCACGAATCCAGTCCGGTTCTGTCAATGATGAACCTAGGGATTATTTTTGTTCCTCCCACCAAGTTTCCTCCCGATCGCTCCACTGTAAGCGTGTCACATGATTTCCGGTTTCCCCCTCCGACCCCCCCCCCCCCCCCCCCCCCCACACATTCATCGGATTCGGTCCGGACTCGAATCGGGACATCTGAGACATGAGGTATTTCCAAATATCAAGTTTCATTCAGATCCGATCACCCGTTCGAAAATTATGCATGTCACTAAATTCCGGATTCCGGCTCCCCTCCCTCTCCCCACGATGGTCGGATCGGGCAAGTGATTATTTCCAAGTTATAGAAAATCATCTGTAATCAAAACTCTTGAAGCAAAAAAGATGATCATCAGGAGCACGAAAATGTATGTTTTGCACAAAAGTATTGTTTGTACTTTAAGGAATTTAGTTGTAAGCAAAACCCTTGAGGCAAAAATGATCATGGGCTCATAGGGATCACGAAAATCTATATTTTGTTTAAAAATATGTTTTGTACTTTGCGGTTAGCATTAGTACTTTAAGGAATGGCCGGATCTGGGAACTAACTATTTCTAAGCCAATCATGTCAAGTCTTTAATTTTCAAGGCAAGTTTCATCGTCCTAGCATGTGTGGAAGTACCTTAACTTGCGATCACCGGAATTCCGGACCCCTCCCTCCTCTAACTCCCCCACAATGCCCGAATCCGGTCCGGTTCTGTCACTGATCTACATAGGGCTTGTGCTTGTTCTTCCCACCAAGTTTCATTCCGATCGCTCCACTCCAAGCATGTCACAAGGTTTCCGGATCCCCCTCCGACCCCCCCCCCCAGCTTCATCGGATCTGGTCCGTACTTGAAATGGGACATCCGAGGCATGTTGTCTTTCTACATATCAAGTTTCATTATGATCCGATCACCCGTTCGGAAGTTATACATACCTCAAGATTCCGGATTCCGATCGCTCCACTCTAAGCGTTTAACATGATTTCCGGTTCCCCCCTCCGACTCCCCCCCACATACATCGGATTCGGTCCGGACTTGATATGGGACACCTGAAGCATGACGTCTTTCCAAATATCAAGTTTCATTAAGATCTGATCACCCGTTCGAAAGTTATGCATGCCACTAAATTCCGGATTCCGGCTCCCCTCCCTCCCCCCACGATGGTCGGATCGGGAAAGTGACTATTTCCAACTTAATCATTTGGGGTCCCTGATATGCCTGCCAAGTTTCATCATCCTAGCTTATGTGGAAGTGCCCGAACTAGCAAAACCCGGACCGACCGACCGACCGACAGACCGACCGACCGACAGACCGACCGACCGACAGACCGACCGACCGACAGACCGACCGACCGACAGACCGACCGACGGACGGACAGAAATTGCGATCGCTATATGGCACTTGGCCGAAGGGCAAGTGCCATAAAAAATAACATTTCGTACTTTTTGGAGTGCAGGCCCCTTTAAATATCATAGCCGTTGATGCAAGGCAGATTATGTAGTCCTGTTAATTTGTGTTTTTGGCAAAATAATGATTTTATTTACACTTCTTTTTATTGGGGCTTAATGGATATTTCGGCTTTCCGATATCTTTATCATGTATGCTACATTCTTAAATGGCGCAGCCCCGGTTCTGTTTTTTGCCGCACTCGTCAGAAGAATTCCCTAACAGTTAAACCCGCTCTGTCACAAACCGTCTAGCCCCCCAGCCCCCTACGGGACAGTCTCACCCGTTCCCCTTCAAAAACGACTACCGAAACTTACCGATGAATTCAAGTTGTCGGCTTTATTTACCAGCAGCTCAAGCTTTTCTCCTCGCTCTGTCAGCGTTTCTAAAACGAAAAAGAAAATATCACTTGAGTTTTAATTTTAATTATTCCTTTGGCCCAAGCTGGCTGGATTCATGGTTGGTGTCGGTCTTTTCCCGTTTTGGGTGTAACGTCAATCTCTTTGTCAAGCGTTTAACTAACATCATGACCGTGTTCCACCCTTCTAACAATAGTAACTTTAAGTTACTATTTTCGTTCCAACCTCGTGAAAAGTTACTACGCTGACCGTTCCAACTTAATCAAAATAGTAACTTTTTGCTCACCACGCTTGGGAGCGTAGTTAGCGTGGTAACTACGATCCCTGTGACGTGATTGGTCCGATCAGCCCGTGCACGATATTGTGACGAAAATATAAAAAAATTGCGTTCCAGCCTTGACGCCAAGAAGCCAGGATTCGTGACATCATGCGTAGTAACTACGGTAAGTAGGATGGAACACGCTCTATCACATCACATCACCTCAAAGTTACCTTAAATCGCAATTGCTAGCGACAAGGCTGCACTGGGTAGCTGTAGCTAGTTTTCCAGGTAACATCTTTCCAGTCACCGTCTACTCTTCTCTTGAAAGTATCTGCTGTCTCACTGTCTCCTCGCCAAGGGAGTTTCAAGGAAACACTGCTAGGATGACGAAGGAAAGATTGGTTTGAGAAGAAGTCGTATCACTCCCGTTTCTTGCTGAAAGACTGCTTTAGTCTCTGGGAGTGACCCCACATCCTGCTGGAGGTATTTTGTACGAGGAGCTGTTTGTAGCGGTCGGTGGTGAGCAACTTATGGGCAAAAACAGAGTGCAAGTGAACATGATCGTCCGCTATAATGATTACGCGGAAGCTGAGCCGCTTAACAAGCACGTAACAGTCGTTGGTGCAGAACCGATGCTGCAAATAAAATAAAAGCTACTACTTAAATAAATAAATAATGATTCAATCCGTAATATCTTTCAATGAAGCTTGGGCTTTGGATGTGTCAGTATTCAAATAAAGGCACATCAAGCAACAAGACCAAAGGTTTCGATGGGATGCCAAAAATTTAATATTTGACCCAGACAACTAGGTCTTGTCTTCGCCAGATCCAGTCTTCGCAAGGCTAGTCACCTGAGAAAATCAAGTTCAGATATACCTGTATAAACCATATCTATTTGACGATACTGATCGAAACTTCTGCAAAATTTTACTTCTGCAAAATTTCCGGTTTCGGCCGAATTCCGAGCGAACTACTCGTCCAGCCAAACAAGACCAAAGGTTCCGACGGGATCCCAAAAACCGAATATTTGATCCAGACAAATCGGTTTTGTCTTCTCCAGTGTCCGCTAGACTTCTTGAAGATTTTTACTGATGAACTTTGGAAAGGATTAAGGAGAAAAAACTAATCATTAAGAAAACGAATTTCAGACATCATGGTAAAAACAAATGTAATCGCTTATGTAACGATAAACACTTGTCCGAGTAGAAAATGCTCTTCATATAAGGATTCAGCATGTCTTCTTACCCCTGAAACGAACATCTAATCAACTTCAAGTAAAACTTCTACTTTTAACAAACTTTTCGGTTTTGGCCGGATTCCGGACGAACTACTTGTCTGGCAAAAAAAATGATGGTCATATACGGATTCAGCATCTCTTCTTACCCCTAGATCGAACATCTAGTCAACTTCAAATAAAACTTTTACTTTTAACGAACTTTCCCGTTTCGGCCGGATTCCAGGCGAACTACTTGTCTGGCGAAAAATAACTTTCATATTCGTGTTCAGCATGCCTTCTTACCCTATATCGAACATCTAGTCAACTTCAAATAAGACTTCTACTTTTAACAAACTTTCCGGTTCTGGCCGGATTGCGGACGAACTACTTGTCCGGCGAGAAAACGGTTTTCATATTCTTGTTCAGCATGCCTTCTTACCCCTATATCGACCATCTAATCAACTTCAAATAAGACTTCAACTTTTAGCAAACTTTCCGGTTTTGGCCGGATTCCGGACGAACTACTTGTCCGGCGAGAAAATGGTTTTCATATTCGTGTTCACCGTGTCTTCTTACCCCATAATCGACTATCACATTAGCTGTTTAAAAAAAATTTGCTTGCCCCTTAATTTAAACCCCCTCCCCCACCCCTAAATGTAAAGCTACAGGGCCCATCTACGAACTCGACCTTACTCTTGACCCAAAGAATCCCCACACCAAGTTTCATCAAAATATCTCGCTGCCTTCGAGAGTTATCGTGCTTACAGACAGACAGACGGACAGACGGACGGACGGACGGACAGACGGACGGACAGACGGACAACTTTTGCGATGTCATAGGTATCCCTCCACTTACGTTTTGGGATCCCAAAAAAGATAGTTCAGAAACGACTTCAGCGTATCTCCTTATCCCTATAAAGAACATCTAATCAACTTCAAATTAAACTTTAACTTATATAAAAAATCCGGTTTCAACCGGATTCCGGACGAACTATATGTCCGGGTAAAAAATGATTGTCATATACTGATTCAGCGTCTCTTCTTACCTTTAAATCTGTCATCTACTCAATCTCAAACAAAAATTTTACTTTTGACGAACTTTCCGGTTTCGGCCGGATTCCGGGCTAACTACTTGTCCGGCGAGAAAATGGTTTTCATTATCGTGTTCAGCATGTCTTCTTACCCCTAAACCGAACATCTAATCAACGTCAAATAAAACTTTTGCTTTTAACAAATTTTCCAGTTTTTGGCCGGATTCCGGGCTAACTAATTGTCCGGCGAGAAAATGGTTTTCCCCATCGTGTTCAGCATGTCTTCTTACCCCCAAATCGAACATCTAATCAACTTCAAATAAAACTTTTACTTTCAACAAACTTTCCGGTTTTGGCCGGATTCCGGGCGAACTACTTGTCCGGCGAGAAAATGGTTTTCACCATCGTGTTCAGCATGTCTTCTTACCCCATAATCGACTATCACATTAGCTGTTTCAAAATATTTTGTTTGCCCCTTAATTTAAACCCCCTCCCCCACCCCTAAGTGTAGGGCTACAAAGCCCATCTACGAACTCGATCTTACTGTTGACCCAAAGAATCCTCACACCAAGTTTCATCAAAATATCTCATTCCCTTCGAGAGCTATCGTGCTTACAGACAGACAGACGGACTGACGGACGGACAACTTTTGCGATGTCATAGGTAGCCGTCACTAACGTTTTGGATCCCAAAAAGTAACTATTACATTAGACACGCGCTTGTAACTAGCTTATTCGATTCTAAGGACCCATAGTTATAATTTTGTGTCGCTACAGCCTTCCCCTGTGGCGACAAGGTTAACATTCTCAAGCACTTCACGATTAGCCCTAAGAAGTCTAGTAACTTCATTTCTTGCACGTGTATATGCAGACCAACCATCAGTATCTTCCACCACGGGATCAAGCTGACCTTGTTTATTTTTCCGACCTTGCGACTCAATGTAAGACCGCCAAAGTTTTTTTTTTCACGAATTGAGTGTATTTCCTGCTTGAAGTAAACTGTCATGCTGTTTTCCTTGTTTTGTTGTGTTTTTGCCTTTGTTCTTTTCCTACGGTTTCTAGGCCGCAACCAAAAGAATTGCTTGATTGGTTGATTAAATTGTTATTGTTATTATAATGCTACGGCGCGGGTACTACATAGGCTAGTAATGGTACTAAGCATAATGTGATGAAACAGCTGGGCTTTCGGCTAATTTGTGGTTTAAAGCCAAGCAACACATACATAAGCAAGAACAAAACGATATTTTCGGAAGTTTTATTGGTCAGTTAATTATTTTTAGATGTTCTTTGTTCAACCAATGTTTATTGATAAACCCACTTGATGTCTTTGAAGACGGCAGCCGTAAGTGCAACCGAAATATCACGAAACTATCTTTATCGCTCGCTGTATGTATCGTACAAGCACGGCACGTAGGAATTTTTATTATACACAGTACTCGTCTAATATATTTGTAGTTTAACGTCATGAATTGGACAAAGAGTACCCTAATCAAAATCTTTAAGAAGGGCGATTCCACTAAGTGTGAAAACTGGCGTGGGATAAGTCTCCTCTCCATCCCTGGCAAGCTCCTGGCCACCATCTTGCTGAACCGCATACAGCCAGCAGTCGACAAACACTTGCGCGAAGACAGCATGGCTTCCGCCCAAACCGTTCATGTGCGGATCTCATATTCGTGCTGAGAATGCTGCTAGAGGAGTGCAATGAATGGAGAAAAGAGCTGTATCTGGTCTTTATAGACTTCGAAAAAGCCTTTGACTCCATCGATCGTGCTACACTCTGGAGAGTGCTCCGGTACTACGGCATACCGGACAAACTCGTAAACCTGATAGCAGCCTTTTACGAAGACACGGAATGTTGTGTCCGTACCCGCGACGGCAACACGAAATACTTCCGGATTCTGACGGGCGTGAAGCAAGGGAGCGTTCTCTTTCCGCTGCTGTTCGTCCTGAGCATCGACTACATTCTAAGAAGATGTGAAGGATACGGCATTGACATCGGGGATGGCAGAAAAGTGGGAGACATAGACTTTGCCGATGACATCAGCCTAATGGAGACCTGCAAACAGAAGCTCCAGGACTTACTCGCAAGAACCAGTGAAACAGCTGAACTGTTCGGATTGAAAATAAACATCCCGAAACGAAGAGTATGGCGGGCAGCGGATCCCCGCTAGACATACGCTGTAAGGACCAGCAAGTCGAACAGGTCGTTGATTTCCGATATCTCGGCAGTACAGTTGAAACTACTGGAGCTTGTGCAAGGGAGGTTCAATTGAGACTTGGCCAAGCCAGCGGTGTATTGAATCGGCTTAAGAAGATATGGAGGAGCAAGAAGTACTCCCTTAGACTCAAGCTGAGACTTTTCAACAGCAACGTTCTCTCCGTACTTCTGTACGGATCCGAGACGTGGTACCTCAGCCAACAGCACGAGAAACGTCTGCTAGCCTTTGAAAACACCTGCCTTAGGCGGATCTTAAACTGATTAACATACACTGGACAGAAAGGGTCACAAACCTGGCGATTCGACAGATGACAGTGCAACCCCATATTACTGAAGTCATCAAGATCCACCGGTGGAGGTATCTGGGACATACAATCAGGACGGTAAGCACCAGACTCCCAATGCTATCCTCCAGTGGCATCCGGATATTCCGGAGGGATCCAGACGAAGAGGGCGTCCGAAGAACACTCTTCGCCGTACCTACCAGTCGGATCTCCACAATATCAACGCATCTATCCAGCCCGAATGGAAAGACGTATGGGCAGTGGCCCTTATGAGAGATGACTGCGGCTCTTCTTGGATGCCCTAGCGCCTCTGGAGGTGCAGGAGGAACTAAGGTCTAAGGTAAGGTCATCAATCATAAACTTAAACTTGAACTTAAAATTTTAGAGAAAAAATTGTCAACACCGTCTTTGGGCTCACCTATGTTTTTCACCATGATATCTCGAAGCTCGTCCACGTCTTCCTTCACCCGTACCAATTTGTCCGCTTCTCGGGAGTCAGAGAAGAATCGCTGAAACGCAAATGAAACCGTTAAAAACTGCAAGAATCACCAAAATCCACTAAAGTTTCTTATGGAAAGTAAGTGTACCCCAGCAAAAGAAACCCCAAGCGAGCTTTGAAGCACCTAACACTATTTTTTACGCCAATTTTGAATGATGATCACCATGTTGATGCTTTAGCAAGGTCACTGAGCGTTAGAGCGAATCTTCTTATTCGAAGGTCATGCAAAGCGTCTGTGAAGACGTTCCTTTTCAAAACGTACTGTTCCCAACTATATTGTTACTCTCTTGTGACTAACCAAGGTTTAGATGGAACTGTAGTGCTTCGGGTATGTTTGTTGGTGAAGGAGTTCCTTCTCTCCCTGAAATCCGTCGTTCCTCCGTTCTTCCTCTTCAGTCTCGAATTCTGGCGTCGGGCAATCTTCTGCTGATGATCCTGTGCGGACCGCAAATGCTCCTGTCTTTGCCTCTGTGGCAATCATGGGGTAAAGTTAAGAGTTTCGTGTGAGCTCGACCCATCTTGATTGTGTTGTGTAGGCTACTTTTTTTTTTGGAGGCTTCATGCCTTCAGCATACTTTTTCTTTTTTTTTGTTTAATGTATATAAACTGAGTTGTTATGTAGCAACCCCAGTGGCTATATTTTGAAACAAATAAATAAATAAATATTCTAGACTCTAAACATGATCGACGTAAGGTAAGGGTCGTATAAGAAAAGGAGAGTGTATAAACACGAGAAACAGAACTGTAAAGTTGATAACTAACCCTCAACCACTGAAAGGATTATTAAACCCACAAATCCAGACACTTACGAGACGAATCGGGGCCCTTTCCCATTCGGTTAGAAGAACGGCATTGACCTTTGGAGATCCTGCTGGTAGCGCCGGCAAGTCGACAAGCGTCCTTAGCACACCCAGAGGCGTTACTAGCCAAAATGTATGGGGGGGGGGCAAGGTATTTACCGACTGGCTGCCGGCTGGTCATTTTTACCGACTATTGTTTGCAGAAAAACAGCTGTTTTTAGGAGAAGAACAACAGTTTGACGAAAAATCGACTGATTTTCAGAAAAACCGTCCGCTTCTTAAAAAAAAATCAACTGTTTTTACGAAAAAACGCGATGCTTCGCGCCGACTAGGTAATTTTTTACCGACTGGTCTACAACATAGGGAGAGGGGGCGTCCCCCCTCCCCCCGTACGTGACGCCCCTGTACACACCCTCCCGATTTCCCAAGCAACTTCTTCCGTGAGTGTCAGGTGCCATAATATTATACGACATGACATAATTCCAAAATACAGACCATCATAATTTCCAAAACACAACCCAATAACTAATATTTTTAAAATCAACCCAATGGAACCTTCCTAGTCCTCTTATTTCCCCCAAAACTTGTGTCCCCATTATTTGATGTACTTTATCAACTAATCCTAAAATAATTCCTCACTTTATCAAGGATCGAGCCTTGCTGTCACTCGTCTAATGGCGGGCTTTCGGACTTTTAAGTGTGTCATACGAGATTTGGAAATCTTGTTGACATTAACTAAACTAAACAAAACTTACCATTTGGCTGGCTAGAACTTTGGAAAATTCAGCATTCATCGCAAAAGGTAGGGCAGTGTGAATGTTTGAGCCATATGACGTTTTGAAGCGTCTTCGTACCTCTCCAAGGAACATAAACGCTTTCGAGCGATCGAACTCCTGGAATGACAAGACCAACTCAGGAAAGGAACTCAATTTCCTTTCACACTTTAAAAGATAAAACTGAAGAGCACCTAATCCATCATTTCTGAGTAATCGAAGCATGATCAGGCGCAAGTCCAAAAAAAACACAGTTTGTTCTTCGCTCTCTCATCTCCACTCACAGCACAGTGACGATCATCTGTCACCCCTCTCGAATGGCCTTAGTAATAACTGTGAGGCAACGATACTTTACAGGATGGTACAGATACAGGACACTGGTGACGGAATCCAGGTACTGACGGTCCACTTCCAGACCTCCACTCAACCTAAGTCTATAAGAGTTACGAACCTGAGAGCTGCTGGAATGAACGGACGAACAACTTTTTCCGATCTACTGTAATGTCCCTTCAAGAAACTACAAGGAATCCTGTAGAGAGAACCGTTTTATGAAGCTTGCAAGAATAAAACAAGCATAGGCTACTTACAGCATCTGTTATGCAGAAATATGTGATTCCATTATCCACCGTATAATGTGACATGTAGTCTCCATGACTGTATGTAAGTTTGGCCTGAGACGACGGGTCTATCTTCGGCAAAATCTGCTCAGTGACTTCTGAGAAATTGCCGGAACATGTGGCATACCTGGCAAGAGTAATTTTACCTCTGGCTACAACCGCATACACGATAGGCATCTTGAAACCAAATGAACAATCTGTAAATATTTCACATCAACAGCTTAATTAGACAGCACGAGACCTTTATGGATTGCTGAATGAAGAAACAGCTTTAAAGTACGTATCATCACCTGGCAGGTTACGATGTCTTAAGTAATAGCAGCTACAACTTTTCACAGCGCAGAATCTAGCGCGATTAGAGTGCGATTCTGGCGGTCTGGAAAGCTCCGCGAGCTTATGCGCCGGCTGTTATTGCGACTTCGGCTAAAAGCCGCTTCGCTTTCCAGAGCTGTTCTGGCGCTCAGCTAATTTCCGCGAGTACTTGGAAAGCAAACCCACTTCGCGAGTGGAAAGTGGTTTCGGCAAGTCAGCGAGAAGTTGTAAAGGCGCAACGACTTTTTGCTTGTTCTTGCGCTCGGCGGATTCTCGCTTTGCTTTTCGGAAAGCGAATCCAAGAGATCGCCAGAATCGCCCTTAGAGCCGGCCGTTCAGCATTTGAGGCGGTAAAAGAATCATCAGGAGGGTAAATCCGAAACAGAGCTGTAGCGTGGTCAGTCGAAGCGTTATTTGTGAAAAATTAGCGTGGGGATTACTCAAACATTTTAGTTGAACCAAGGTTGAACGATATTTGCTGGAACGCAACTATATAGTGCAGCCTATGCACGTATCGTTTCCGAAAAGTTGCGATTCAATCGGAAGATTCTAGCGTACTCAGTAGCGTATATTAGGGGGGGGGGCGACAGGGGCGATCGCCCCCCCCCCCCCGAAATTCTTGAAAAAGGGATTTTTAGTGGGAAAAACGTGTGCGAAACTCGGGCGACAGGGGCGATCCTCACCCGAAATTCTCAGAAAAGGAGTTTTTTACGGTAAAAACGTACGCTAAAATACAAACTGAGAAGATCAATCGAAATTATTTACAGCACGGTTCAGTAATAGATCTCAGAAACTGGTTTGGAGTCGTAATGTGAGTGATTACAAGATTAAAAGATGTTGTTTGCACCTCGTTTTTAACAAAATCGTCATATGGAGTCGAATTTCAGTCTGGCTAGAGGTGTTTTTAGTGTTGAAAACGGTCAAAAAATGAAAAAATCGCCGAAAATTTTTCGGCCTTCCGGCCGAAAAAGGAACGGCACTCGGACGCATATTTTCACTGAGCTGTCGCCCCTCCCGAAACAAATCGGAATATACGCTACTGAGCGTACTCCTACAATGACACGGCTCTTCCCCACTTTCTATATCTTTCCCCTTACTGGACCATCTTCAGTAATGAAAATCTTTGTCAAATTCGCTCAATTTTGTTTCGCTTTGACAAATATTTGCTACGCCTCCCCTCTGGACAAAGAACGGCCATCTCATTTAAAAGTTTTGTAGGCTATAGCTGATCCGTCTGCGGCTGTCCTGAGATCCATCAACAGAATGAAGCAAAATTGTAGTCCATGGACCTCCATGATGCTTCGGTTTAGTGACTTTTTAATTATTTTGGTTATTGTTGTTGTGTTGTTTCTTTCCTTTTTACCATTCTCCGTCTCTACCTAGACGGGTTATAAATAAAATTCAATTCTATTCAGCGCGAGTATCTTAAAAAAATCAGCCAGACTAAATCAGGGACGAAGAAGAAATTAAATTTTTGCAATTTGTGTGACATTGACAGCCTGCATGAGTGGTCTGCCAGTATACCTGCCAGTATATTCACAGACAGCTAAGGATAAAATACTGATATGCGAAATTAAAAAAATAACTACTTAGAACTATGTTTATAGTTGGTCAAGACAGTCTGGTACAACATGCCTTTTTTGGGTCGGGGGCAGTTGAACCCCTTTGCTTCTCAAGTGGGCTCAGAGCTACCCACGAAAACCCACAGAACAAGAGCTGGAAGCTCATATGGCACTTGCAAGGCTGGGTCAGAGGATGAAAGTAGGAATTCGTCTATTCGTGGGTTTGTTGTGATCATTTGTGCGCAAAACCCTTGAGATAAGAATGATCATGGGACCTCGGAGATCACGAGAACTTATCGTTTGGTAATGCATTTGGCTGTGATGATGCGCACTCTAAGGGCGCTAGAAATTCATCTGTAATCAAAACTGTTAAAGCAAAAATGAGAATGAGCGCATCGGGAGCACGAAAATGTACATTTTACTCCAAAGTATTGTTTATTCTTTAAGGAATTCAGTTGCAGGGCTGCCACAAGTTTAGAGGCTTGGAAATAGGGACTTAGGGACTTTTCAAGCCGAAAAAGGGACCTATAGGGACCTAAGGTCACTGCTACTAAACCTGGAATACACAGTGTTAGGATCCTATTTGCACTTTAGTTGCTAGGATCAGAGAACTTATGGTTCGAAGTTTTGATGCCTCTTTAACGAAATAGGCTATGGCTCTTGGATTTGAGCCGACGAGGAGAAAAGAGGGAACTTCCGGGTTTACGCTCAGTTTCAATAGCTTTTTTGTGACTAAACCAGTGAAGACAACAAGTCACTAGCCTGTATTCGAGGCGAGTGAGCAATGTTTGATATTTGGATTTTTCACCAGAATTATTCATCTGACGAATGTGGGGGGAGTCGAAGGGACAACCGAAAATCTTTTGACTCTACACGCTTAGAGCGGAGTCATCAGGATTAACCTTGGTGGGAAGCAAGCAACAGCCCTAATTACATCATCAAAAGAACTGGACCGGATTTGGGCACTGGGGGGGGGGGTCCGGAATTCCGGTGATCCAGAGTTAGTATTGGCTAGGACCACGAAACTTCGCAGGTATATCGGTGATCCGACCAGATTAACTTGGAAATAGTCAATACCCCGATACGACCATCGTGGGGGGCAGTGGATAGAGAGGGGGAATTCTGAATCCTGAGTTATGATATAACTTTCGAACGGGTGATCGGATCTTAAACTCGATATTTGGAAAGACCTCATGTCTCAGATCTCCCATTTTAAGTCCGGACCGGATCTGATGAATGTGTGGGGGGGGGGGGGGGGAGAATACAAGCAAAATGACAGGTATCACCAACAAGTTCACAGCTTCGAGTCATAATATTAGCTTCGAGCTTTATCTGCACTGTAAGTGTTTAAAGCGTCAAGAATGCGACACAGCATTCCTTTAAGAGAAAATACACCTTTTAATGATCTTAAAAATTGTGCAGCTTCGTAGCAGAGATGTGGTCGGGTGAACGCTTGGATTCGTCAGGTCCTCCCCCAACTAGAATTCAAGGTTAGCTACCCGTGCACCTATCGGTAGCATAATACTTCAGATTGTAGAAACAGTTAAAAAAATAAAGGTTGAATATCTCTGTCTATGATGGTAAATTTGAATGTGCGTTGTATTTCTTATGATTGCAGTCAGCCTTATTGGAGCAAATTAAAGTGACTCTGACTCTTCTTCAAAATAGGAGAAATGTAAGAATTTTTGTCAGGAAAAACTTTAAAGGGACCAGAGGACTGCTTTAGGGACCAATAGCTCAATCTGCTCAAATCCTTTGCAAGCATCAAAAGATTTGGTCTCTCTACAGGTGAGCTTGTCACCTGTTATAAAACTTACGTCCGACCTGTGATGGAGTACGCCTGTGCCGTGTGGCATGCTGGACTCACAGTTCAGCAAAGCGAGAAGTTGGAAGGGATTCAGAAGAGAGCTTGCTGCATCATTCTTGGACAGAAATACGAGTCATATGAAGACAGCCTAAAGTCATTGCGTCTGCAAACACTCTCTGATAGGAGACACGAGCTCCTGGTGAAATTTGGCAAAAAATGTCTGGCTTCGGATGTGCACCGGTCCATTTTACCCCCTGTGACCACAAATCTGCAAGTTAAGGCAACCCGTAGCACAGACGCACCAAAGATACAACTGACGAAACCGCATGTAAAATCCACGGAGCGTTGTCTCAATTCATTTGTTCCCTATTTTGTAAAGTATTTCAACGGATTGAAATCCTAAATTCTGAATTTAAATTGACATGTTTTGTATACGTTTGTTATCGGATTGTATTTTAAAATTGTAACATATATGTGATTATGATGTGATTATTTATGACCATGTATGACGATCCACCACTATTTTTGTAAAAAGATAAAAGGGAAATAAACGAATTATTATTATTAATCAATAGGGACCAAAAGGGACCTAAGACTGATTTAGGGACTTGCAGGGACTTCTTGGCAGCCCTGCAGTTGTAAGCAAGACCCTTGAGGCAAAAATGATCATGGGCTCACAGAGATCACGAAAACGTATATTTTGCTGATATTTTGGTACTTTAAGGGATGGTCGAATCTGGGAACTGACAATTTCTAAGCCAATCAAGTCAAGTGTATAATTTCCGATCCAAATTTCATCGTCCTAGCACATCTGGATGTACCTTAATTCGCGATCACCGGAATTCCAGACCCCCCCCCCCTCCAATTCCGCCCATAGTGCCCGAGCCCGAGCCCGGTCCGAGTCACTGTTGTATCTAGGGCTTGTGCTTGTTCTTCCAACCAAGTTTCATCAGAATCGCTCCGCTTAAGCGTGTCACAAGATTTCCGGTTCCCCCTCCATCCCCCCCAAATATTCATCGGATTAAGTCGGGACTTTAAATAGGACATTTGAGACACGAGGTCTTTCCAAATATCAAGTTTCATTAAGATCCGATCACCCGTTCAAAAGTTATACATACCTCAAGATTCAGGATTCTCTCTCCCTCCGCCCCCCCCCCCCCCACGATGGTCGGATCAGGGAACTGACTATTTCTAAGCCAATCATGTCAGGTCTCTAATGTTCAAGCCAAGTTTCATCGTCCTAGCACGTCTGGAAGTACCTTAACTTGCAATCACCGGAATTTCAGACCCCCCACCCCCTCTAAAGTAGCGTGCACACACAGTCCGAACTTCGCAGTCCGGTGCGAATTTCCTTCTCCGCTCCGGAATTTTGACTCATCGCATGCGGATTCGGTCCGAAAATTTCCTTCCGATTTGAGTAGAAAATATTCTAGTTTTTCCGGAGCGAATTTTAAACGCATACGAAATTGTACTATGAGAACTGGAAAAGTAAATAAGTTCTGTGTGGAGTTTCAAACGTTTATGTGGCCTGTCTGATTTGAGCTGCAAAAACAATAGGGAAAGGTATTGGTTACAAATGTCCGCTGAACGCAAGCCACCAGGTAGGCAAACTCACATGTTTACTAGGCTGTATACAGGAGGTATGGTTCTTTTTAAAAGTTACTTAACTTTGACCAGTGTTATGTCATCCACTTGTCATTTCAATACTAGTCAGTCAAAGCAGTTCCTTAATTGCATCTTTTTTTGATACTCCTCAGAACTGTTCAAGCTTATATACACCTCCTGTATTTTATATAAGCAACATAAAATATAAATTTGTCTTATGAAAAAAGAATTTGCAAGATCGGCAAGCAATCAGCGTCATCTGGCTGTAGGCTAACCAATGGAATTCTTCTGGTGCCGAATTTCCGGTCCGAATTTCGTTTTGTCTGAAAAACCTGTCGGGCATAGTGACGCGAATTTCGCATGCGAGTTTTCGCATGCGAAATCTTACCGGCCTGTGTGTGCACGTGGGTTAACTCCCCCACACTGCCCGAATCCGGTCTGGTTCTGTCACTGATGTACATGGGGCTTGTGCTTGTTCTTCCCACCAAGCTTCCTTCCGATCACTCCACTCCAAGAGTGTCACAAGGTTTCCGGTTCCCCCTCCGACCCCCCTCACACCCCCCTCACATTCATCGGAATGTGAGGGGGGATATCCGAGACATGTGGCCTTTCTAAATGTGAAGTTTCATTATGATCCGATCACCCGCTCGGAAGTTACACATACCTCAAGATTCCGGATTCCCCCTCCCTCCACTCCCCCCCGATGGTCGGATCGGGAAGTTGACTATTTCCAGGTTAATCTGGTCGGGTCCCTGATTTGCCTGCCAAGTTTCATTGTCCTAGCCCACCTGGAAGTAACTTAACTCCGGATCACCGGAATTCCGGACCCCCCCCAACTCCCCCCACAGTGCACGAATCCGGTCCAGTTCTGTCAATGATGTACCTAAGGCTTGTGCTTGTTCTTTTCACGAAGTTTCATCCCGGTGGCTCCACTCTAAGGGTAACACAAGATTTCCGGTTCCCCCCTCCGACTCCCCACACATTCATCGGATTCGGTCCGGACTTGAAACGGGACATCTGAGACATGATGTCTTTCCATATATCAAGTTTCATTAAGATCCGATCACCTTTCGAAAGTTACGCATGCCCCTAAATTCCGGATTCCGCCCTCTCCCCCTCCCCCCACGATGGTCCGATCAGGTCCCAGATGTGCCTGCCAAATTTCATTGTCCTAGCACATCTGGAAGCACCCTAACTCGGCAACAGTGGCCTGACTGACAGACCGACCAAAAAGTGATCAATATATGGCACTTGAGCTATCTTCTTGGCTGAAGAAGCATTCCTTTCGGTAAAGCATTAAAATTGTGAAAGGAAACCAGGTGGCAGTTCTATACTATCAGCTGTGCAATCAGCAAAATATTCAAATGTCATAAAAACACAAAAGGCAAGTATTTTATAGCAAAAACTGCAGGGTTTGGGTTTTAGTCTTTTCTTCTGCTACCATTCACTGTTAGGCAACATTCACATAAGCATACCTCTACTGTACGTTCAGAGCATATGAAAGATAAAAAAAAATACAGGAATATTCAAACATTGAAACAATGGTGGCTATTCATCTTCATAGAATAGAACAGAATGTATTACCAAAAAAGCCTGTGGGCCCATGGCAACAAGATTTTTATCCTTCATCAGGCTACATCAACAATAAACCTCATAGAACCACTAATTTATAATTCTACAATCCCATACAGAGTAGAGGTACCGGTATGCTTATTTGAACACTTTTTTAACTGTTCCACTACCTTGGCTTTGTTAGTTGCATCTAAAAAAGTAAAATGGAAAAAAAATTAACAAAATTGATGTCAGCTAACAGCCAACTATTTCAGGGTTATCCTGGCACAAACTTGAAGTAGAAATTCAATTAACTTTCTTTGATTTAAATTTACTAAAATGTCCTTCTTAGTAGATAATAACAGCACCAATTAATTTGCATCGCGTTGCTTCTTCTGTCATAATGTCGCAAATTATTAGCCTACCAATTACAACAAAAGATGCATGGAAGTTGCAAACTGGTAGGGTAGCTACTAAAAACTTTCAAATTCTGATCTTTAGGTCATAGGAAAATGATTCTGCTGAACTTTAGCTTTATTTTGAGTTCAACAATACCTCACTAACTTGCTGCTAAGTAACCCAATTTTTTATTAGAAAACACTAATTACTATGGCAGCATGCCGGCATGTGTTCAAAAAAGCATGTATTTGGCGCCGTAAATATTTTTAGAATGCTTATGTCACACAGCAACGTCAGCCGAATACAATGGCCTCCACCATTTTTCTTGTAATTTTTATTGACACTGGGTGTTAGTTTTTTTCATCGAACCCTCTCCTAGACCACAAGATACTTGATCTTATGTTCTATCTAACCTCTTTTTCCAATTTTAAAAATATTAGAGAACTTCCAAGAAATTTAGCAGTCTAGTACACTAGCCCCTTTTCAGGCATGGTGCTCAAACGTCTAGCACCATGCCTGGGTGCTAGACGTTCAAGCACTGTACCTTGGATTTCATGTATAGTGCATGGATTTCAGTATACAGTGCATGCATGAAAAATACAGTTTCAGTCATCACAACTGAGCACCAGCTCGTATAGGGCTGAAATTACTACCATGAATTAGAGAAATCAAAGAAATCCTTATCATATTTTTCATAACAAAAACAAAAGGACGCGACTGATGAGGGAGATGAAAAACCTCATTTCCTTTTCTACATAGTCAAGGGTTTTGCATGCAAAGTGTCCTGTGCCTCAGCTTTTTCTACCTAACAGTCAACCAGAATATTGGCTCCTAGGGCACTCAACATGGAAAATAGATAGGCTGCTGTCAGATTTTTCATCTCCATCATCAGTCGCGTCCTTTTGTTTTTGTTAGGAAAAATATGATAAGGATTGTCTTTGATTTCTCTAATTCTTGGTAGTAATTTCAGCCCTGTCCGAGCCATTGATAAGTTGTGGTGACAGAAACTGTGTTTTTCATGCATGCACCGTATGCTGGAATCCATGCACCATACATGAAATCCAAGGTACAGTGCTTGAACGTCCAGCACCCAGGCATGGTGCTAGACGTTTGAACACCGTGCCTGAAAAGGGGCTAGTGTACTAGACTGAAATTTAGCCATGAATGAATTCCCCTTTTTCCCTGGAAATGGATAGGTAAACCAACAGGAAAAAGTGGTCTTCATTAAAGTCTAAATTTCTTGGAAGTTCTCTAATATTTTTAAGGTTGGAAAAAGAGGTTAGACAGAACATAAGATCAAGTATCTCGTGGTCTAGGAGAGGAAGACAGCCCTATTTAGATATGTATGCTAATCAATCTCAGTTCAACCAAATATCATAGGGGTGCCATGCTAGTACCATGCCGATCATGCTCCAGGGCATGGTGCCCCAATGTATGGGCACCATGCCCATACCTTGGGGCATGCCCTGACGTTGGGGCACCATGCCCAAAAATTGAGGATTTGTCCTTGACTGAGTTCACGCTGCCGCTGGTAGCGCTTTTTGTAATTTTGTGGCTACCCTAAAACTGGCTTTTAACTTTACTTCTTTTTTATTTATAAAGGTTGTCAGATCTTCCATATTATAATCACTTCAAATTTGCTCTATGTGCTAAAGTAACATGCCTCGACTGACGACTGTACAATACACAACAATCATATCATATTCGAACCACACCTTTGTCGTTTTTTGAATACCGCGCTGCCGTACTCTGCTGTTACAGTGAAGGAATTTCCGAAACATCCCTCTTCTTTAAAGATTATCTTATTCCTTGCTTAATCCGACAAACAAATGAGACTAGTCGCATGTGTAAAATAACAATGATTATTTTGAAGCAAATTTTGTTTAACTTTTATTTGTTTAACGTACTTTTCATTATAGGTACCCACATCGATATTCTTTTTAGGCAATTTCAGTCTCAGCGAGGGATGTGCCTTCCTCTCTTTAGAGCAACGAATTTGAAAAGTTCCGACAGCTTGGCTTGGGTTCCCACTTGACCTGAAATGTCAGTTTATCTCTTCACGCAGAATATGCTTGAAAATCCCGAAGTGAGGAAGAATATAAGCCATGGCCCTGAAAAGGAGGTAGGGATAGTTTTTTCCAGTCTGAGACACAAATAGATTGGTTGCTGGTTGGCATTTTCAGGTTTCTAAATCCAGTTTCTTAATCTTGGGTTGTTAGATCTGCTTGAGTCACTTGAGATTGAGACAACTCAGGAGTATTGTTGTAACCGAATCATAGTATGTGTTCTAAACTGGGTCTCTCAGTTTGATGTGCAAGCTTATTACCAGGCTTTCCATATCCATTCAGGCATTCATGCTAGAACTGAACAGAAAAAAGAAGAGTGTCTTTACAAAAATCATTAATGCTTTAAGAATCTGTTCTGTGCTAGATCGTTCTGCCAATGCTTTGGTTTTTAAGGAGAGCTGAAATACAGTCAGTAGAGGTTGAACACCTCTCTCAATTTTTCCATTTTAGTTTCTTGCTTATAAAACCATCAAGTGATAGGCTCAGTCAAGCACAAATCCTCAATTTTTGGGCATGGTGCCCCAACGTCAGGGCATGCCCCAAGGTATGGGCATGGTGCCCATACGTTGGGGCACCATGCCCTGGAGCATGGGCATGATACTAGCATGGCACCCCCATGATATTTGGTTGAACTGAGATTGATAACATACCTAAATAGGGCCTTCTCTCTCTCCTAGACCACAAGATACTTGATCTTATGTTCTATCCAACCTCTTTTTCCAATTTTAAAAATACTAGAGAACTTCCAAGAAATTTAGCATTTAATGAAGACCACTTTTTCTTATTGGTTTACCTATCCATTTCCAGGGAAAAAGGGGAAATTCATTCATGGCTAAATTTCTTGGAAGTTCTCCAATATTTTTAAAATTGGAAAAAGAGGTTAGATAGAACATAAGATCAAGTATCTTGTGGTCTAGGAGAGGAAGAAGGCCCTAATTAGGTATGTAATCAATCTCAGTTCAACCAAATATCATGGGGGTGACATGCTAGTTCCATGCCCATGCTCCAGGGCATGGTGCCCCAACTTATGGGCACCATGCCCATACCTTGGGGCATGCCCTGACGTTGGGGCACCATGCCCAAAAATTGAGGATTTGTGCATGACTGGATAGGCTAAAATAGCTAACTTGATGTCAGTGAACAGCTTAGCCTATTGTTTCAGACAGCAAATTAAATTGGAAAATTTGTGTTTAAATAAACTCCTAGGTAGAATTTAATAATTTGTGTTCTTCCATTTGTCAGTGTGTATATATATGATCTAGAGCGAGAAAATAAAATTGAGATGGGTGTGATTGGTGGTTTGAAAGCCATCTGCCAGTGAAAGATTAAATTCTTGAGCTGAGTCACTATTGACAACAGTGTTATAATTTTGTAGCCTGGTATGGGTTTCAGTGGTTTTATTGGGGACTGTTCATTTTTGGGTGACATCCAAATAATCGTTGTAAGACATACCACTTCTTCAGTGCTGATCTTGCTTATACAGGTGAAAAAGAGTCTACAAAAAAGAGAAATAGATATCTTGTATAAGAGATAAAACAGAATTGTTATATCCTTTGCAGAAAATGGTGGGAACGTGGAATCCCAATCATCAAACAGGTTGTGTGAAAAATGATACTTTGCACCCATATAGCACGAAGGGCATAGCCCACATCCCGAATTGGGGTTCTGCCAAATTCTACGGTTTTCTTCTGATGATCATGTTTGAGGAAATATAATATCTAGACACATCCCTATGTGGAGATATATCACCAATGCAAGGTTTGAGAAGTTGGCCCTCTTTCAATAAAAAAAATAGTGGGTACCGTCTGTTCGCGGGACCTGAGGTGATAAAAGGGCAGGCCAGAAAAAAAAATTAGGCTTGAGGTTTGGAACTTGGATCACTCATTATTTAACTTTAATCTTTTAGCTGGATGAGTTTCTGAGAGCCACGTTGTCAAGTCAGCCAGATGGAAACAAACAGAGTCAGGTAGGTAGTTTGTATTTTTCTAAGGACTCATGTCAGTCAAGTAAGTTAGATGTAGGCTTAGAAGTTAGAACCACCAACAATGGTATGGTACACCTGTTCACAGGGTCAGTGTGATATACCTCAGTGTAGTTTACAACCTTCACCTCAGAATAAAACCTCACCGCGATCTCCCTTAGTGATTGTATTACACAAATCCATCCTTCCTCCATCTTCCATGGAGGAAGGCATTTATTGAGATGGTAAAGGTATTTTGATGAGAGATAAAGAGAATATATGACAAGTAAAAAGAGAGAGAGCAAAAGACAGAGAGAAAATGGTTGCAATGTCTGTATATTATTATTTGTATGCTATATGTTACATTTTTGTAGGTACTATCCTATTTCCTTTGTTTTGCAGATCTACCTCGGAGCCCTTCAGGACAACTGTATTCGAGGTGAAGAGAGGTGCAACCTGAAAGTGTCATCGAAGGTTTTTCTGACTTCACCTGATGGAGAAGAGCTGTATAATTCAGTGAGAGATGGTAGGTTATGACCTTGATCAGTTGTGACCACAAGATCAGTGTCGGGAGAAGTATTAGTTGGCAGAAGCTCCGTATGATTGAAATTAGGCACGTTCGTTGCACTCTTCGTAGTTTCTGGCTTTTACTCTGAGTGTTGGTGTTTCGTCACGATTCCCCGGTGACTTCTCATTAGAACTCGACAAAGTTCTGCTGGGACATAACTAGACGGTGTTGCGTCGGAAAATAGTTTTTTACACAAGAGAGAAGTTATCAGTGAGTCCAAAACGGACCGCACACAAGATTTTACTTGTTGTTTGTATCATGTCAAGTGAAATGGCTATCTATCAAAGGACCTGTCGCACTTACTCGCACCTATAATGCCAGTGGAACCTGCTTCCCTAGTCACTCCATTAATTCCTAAACCCGGAGAACCGAATTTCATACGGTTCATTCTAATCCTACTAATGATCACTTTTGCTTTGTTTCGCTTTTGTTGTACATCATGCTCCCAACGAGCAGTTCCGTCGTCAGTAAAATCACGTATGTAATTTTTTCCTCATTTTGCTAGAAATCAACGGGTCTGGACAAAGTCTTAAATAGCCAAAGCTGTGGGGAATTTGTTAATAGCAGAGCTTAGTTAAAAAATATTCATCGGCTTTTAAAATACTGGAATATAGAAAGAAAATAGTGCGAAATAGGGCTGCTAAAGTGCCAAGACCTCTGAATGAATGAACAGTTTATTATGCAATGCGCAAGGGCGTAAGTGCAGGAAAGAAAGGTATGAAATCTTAAAGACTCTAATCATTTAAAAAAATATCATTGACTACCCGATCTATTTGCGTATTACTTTGCCTCCTTAAGTGTTACTTCTATTCTATAACACTCTTCCAGATCACGGAATCTGGGGAGTCCAACGCCACGGACCTCCAGACATTTTCGGTCTGGCTTCGTTGTCCAGATCCGCCTCGACGAAAACTTTACCTAGAATCTAGAAAAAAATCTGAACGTTTTCTAGAATATCATCATCATGTGAAGATGACGGGAATGAATATATCGTATCTAACACTTTCAAAAAATAAAAAAGATATTGATTTAATCCTTAGCATCTTTAAAGGACACCTGAACGATCCTACCATACTTCCATGAACCCCTCAGATCGTCCTTCACAGTAGCGGTACAGAGAAGACGAATTTTTTCGCTCCGTGATTTCGGCGCTATCCACTCTTGAAGTTCTAAGTCTCCCTATGGCGATTCGTTACGACCTCCCAAGACAAATTTAGCGCCAATATTTAAACTGTCATTATCGCATGGATAAACGTACGTTGATAACGCATGGATGGATAAACAGCGCATGGATGGATAAACGCATGGACTGTTACGGCGTGGACTGTTACAACATGAACTGTTACGCATGGACTGTTACAACTGTTACGGCGAGCGTTACGGTCAAGACAAGTCGGAAAAAAGGCTGAAAATTATAGCACGGTGAAACTTCATCCGATTTTAGTCTGGTTTTCGAGAGATAAATGGTAAGCAGTATGTAAAAGTGGCAATTTAGGGTGTTAGACTTCATTCAGATGACCTTTAAAATGTGTGAAAATGGCTTTGAATGTGTGAATGTTCAAATAAAGATACTCAGTTTATAAATAAAATGTATCGATCAGGTCAAAATTATATATATTGAACTTGAACCAGTGATTATTGAACGGTTTTGTGGCAAACCGATATGGCAGTGTAGAGCCAATAATCGCAGCCGATAATTTAACGAATTGTTGCAACGCCCTAGCAATCGTAGTTGGAAGGGTGTATTTTTCTAAATGCGTGTCGTTTTTGTTGGGTGTCTTTGTTTGTTGTTTTTCCTTTTTTTTCTTTTTTTTCTAGTTTATGCTCTGTCTTGGGTTTATTGACGGTAGCAAACAAAATTCATACATTCATTCATTATTTTTCAGCTGTGGACTTTCTGGCCCTTGACCATTTTGACGCTGTCGTGATTGCTTGGCCGCCACACTTTCCGAAAGAAAAACTCGCTGAAGTGTGGCCCTATGCCGAAAATTTGGTTGATGATAATCTGGTTCTGTCTCTTGGAGTTAGTGATGTGGACACACAGACGTTTATCAACTTGTACAACGGAGTGAGAGTGAGTACCTACAACTTGGCTTGCTGATAGAGAAACAGGTCATGAATATTAAACCAAGTGACTGGAGTTTTAAGCTGGGTAAGAAGACATGCTGAACACGATGGTGAAAACCATTTTCTCGCCGGACAAGTAGTTCGCCCGGAATCCGGCCAAAACCGGAAAATTTGTTAAAAGCAAAAGTTGTATTTGAAGTTGATTAGATGTACGATTTAGGAGTAAGAAGACATGCTGAACACGATGGTGAAAACCATTTTCTCGCCGGACAAGTATTTCGCCCGGAATCCGGCCAAAACTGGAAAATTTTTTAAAAGCAAAAGTTTTATTTGAAGTTGATTAGATGACAGATTTGAGGGTAAGAAGAAACGCTGAATCTGTATATGACAGTAATTTTTTACCCGGACATATAGTTCGTCCGGAATCCGGTTGAAACCGGATTTTTTTTTTTTTAAGTTAAAGTTTTATTTGAAGTTGATCAGATGTTCTTTATAGGGATAAGGAGATACGCTGAATTCGTTTCTGAACTTTCTTTTTTTTGCTGGACAAGTAGTTCGCTCAGAATTCGGCCGAAACCGGAAATTTGGCAGAAGTAAAGCAGGAAGTTTCGATCAGTATCGTCAAAACAGATATGGCTTATACAGGTATATCTGAACTTGGTTTTCTCAGATAACTAGCCTGGCGAAGACTGGATCTGGCGAAGACAAGACCTAGTTGTCTGGATCAAATATTAAATTTTTGGGATCCCATCGAAACCTTTGGTCTTGTTCAGTTTTTTCGTTAGTTTCCCTTAGTCCCCCCTTAGCCAAATCCATCCTGGGGTGCCCCGCCACACTGTTCATCTTCCAAGAAACGTCATCCAAGACAAGGGACATGGGACATGGAAAAAGGCCCCAAAAAGTCGAACCCTTCGTAATTTTGTGTTAAGCATGGGTAAGTTCTAAAGTTTAGCTGAAAAGAGCTGTGGTACGACAGTCTAGTGCCACTTGTTCATTTAAATAGGCTTAAAAACTCGATAACAAAGTGTCTCTTCGTTGCTCCAGTATTGCGGCCAATACTGGCGGCCACTGCGCGGCAATTGAAAGACGCGTTTGTGTTGAGATTCGAGTTTTCTGCGTCGCAGCAAAACTTTCCATTGTGGGGACGGCCATAGAGACTCTGAACGTCACTACTAGGGCATATATTTGACAAAGCAAAACGGATAAGTCAGCTACATTTTATTGGAGCTATATTTTGGCCCTTCTTTGCAAGGGTCCTCTTCAGGCTCAAGCTGGAAAATGAACTTGTAGAAAAAGACATAAAGATTCTTCCTTAAAGGACCTCTCTTGCTTATTCTGCCTTTTATAATATATCTAGCTCCCTTGTAGAATTATAAGCTTCTAAAATCCCCACCTTTCTCCATTGTTTCGTTTTGTGCTCACGAACTTTTAGCGCTTTTTCTGCCGTGCCGAGTTTTGCCCGTCACACAACGCAAAGTTTGACGGAATCTCAATGTCCACTGACAACTCTTTCATATATAAGGATATGAGAGTCTTCTGTTTTGACTTCTTTTATTTGCTTAGTTTTTCCAACTTTTTAACCACAGCGCGTTCAGTTTTCAAACGTTTTGCGCCCAGCCGCCGCGTCGGAGAGCAGGAGTGCTGGATAGAATCGACAAGCGCTAACAAGAAAATGGCTTATTTGAGGTGGAAAGTTATGATATTTTCGAAAAGCGTTTCTTCGGGACGGTTTCGTAGGGAAAAGATCATTTCTAGTAAGAGTTGTCCTTCAAATATCTGATTTGCCGACAAGTAGCCATCTTTGCTGAAAGAAGAAGAAGAAACAGGTGACTCCAAAACCAAAATGCAGAAGAATCTCCACCCTTTCGAAGACCCAATCGAGCAGCAAAAACAGCAGCCGTGTCCAAAATCAAATCACACCACCAGCTTTAACTCCAAGCAGTTTTCCGGCAAGGAATTCGCAAAATCAGATATTTAAGGAAGAATCTTTAAGTTTTTTTCTACAAGTTCATTTTCCAGCTTGAGCCTGAAGAGGACCCTTGCCAAGAAGGGCCGAAATATAGCTCCAATAAAATGCAGCTGAATTATCCGTTTTGCTTTGTCAAATATGATTTCCAGTCAGCTTGTTCTGAAGGAATATCTAGGGCATATAGTAAAAAAAAAAAAAAAAATTCAAAATGCATGACACAATTTAAATAATTCATTGCTTCTCATTTAAACTTTTTAAGTGGTAAAATATCTCAGAACATCTTAGCAGAAACGCCGTGTAATGCGAGGTGGTCATTAATATATTTTCCTTTCAGCTGAAGCCCGAAATAGTTCAGATAAACCTGGAAGCTTGCTGTGTGGTCCCACCAGAGCTTGCAGCTTTTGCTCGGAGTAAGGACATCCAGCTACTTACGCACAACGATCCGGCAGGTAAGTTGCGAACTTGGAGGCTATAAACGCAGCGTTGTAATTAGCTCAGATAGTTTAGTTTACTTTATCTGAGAAGGCTAACACAGATCGTGGCCTCCGGCCAAATGACGTGTTGAATATTTGTTGGTGGTACAGTCTTAAAATTATTTTTAGAAGCCCAAAAAACACAAAGACTCATTTTCAAAAATATTTACGGGTTAAAAATTTGTTCCGGCACCGCTCAGTGTGGCAGGGTCGTGTGAGCTCAGCTCGCTCCATGCAGAGAGATGCACCATAGGCGTGGAAAAGCTAACTGAATTCTGTCCTGCCCGAACGACCTTCGCAGAATAGAAACAGAGCTTGAAGTTTGTACATTTAGAGCTTAAAGTTTACAGAGCTTAAAGTTTGTACATATTTGATCTACTGTGCCGTTTTCTGAATGTTTGATTTTTCGTGTTTTGTATATACGTTAAGACGAAGTTTTCTTGTTAGGTTATTTTATTTTTTTTCTCGTTGTTTATTTGCTCCGCCCTTCTTCTTTTGTTGTTTGGTGGGCTATAAATAAAAATTCATTCATTCAGTCATTAACTGAAAAGGCAGCTTATTCTTACAACTGATATTTGAATACACTGAATTAATTTGAATCGTCTAAAGGATTTTGAACTTTTTCACCCGGGGCTCTAGTAATAACGTTCAGAAAGTGCGCTGCTTGCACGACAACCCAACATTCACCCAGCAGCGGAGAATTTGAATTTCAACAAAAGCCTGCGTTTCCGTGTGTTACGGACGCTACGCTCGGAAAATTGGACGAAGCAACTCCTCTGAAGGGAGTAGGAAAGTGATGATAAGATGTGTATGTTCGTTATATGTGTTATTTTTCGACAATGGCTTACCTTTATAATTGCTGAATATTTCAAGCATAGAGGGACATGCACATAGAGGTCCCACAAATCCGGAATGAGATTGACGATGAGATTGCTTCATTGGCGTCATCCGTTTCCAAACGCAAATCAGTGGAAGCAGGGACAGCTTATACGGAAAATAGAGCTGATCGTTTTTTAACCGACATCGAAACACACTCAGTAAAAGAAGCCGATCAGGTCCTACCCAAAACCACGGGTTGCCGTGTTTCCTTGCACCATACGCTAGATGTCTCCGCTCACTCTTTATGATATTTAATTACAGAAATACTGCCAAAATCCCAGCTGACTGAAATGGCTGGATCGACGAGCTGCGATTGGCTGAAATCCTGTGAGCCCACTTCGATCGTTCGCTACCAAGCCCTGGTGAAATGCAGAGGGATTCTGAAAGTTAAAGGTTACGTACTGAAACTGAAGAGAGTTTAATCCACATTCCAAAAGGTCCAGTCCGGTGCCTATAGACCTGTTTTATCCATTTTCTTTAATTCTTACAAAGTATATTATTCACATTTTTCTCGTTCTACCGAGCGAGTTTAAGCTACGTGCATACGCAGTCAGATAAGATTCTGCGTACGAAATACGCATGCGAAATTCGCATCACTATCGGGAAACCTGAATGCGACGCGTCGAAATTTCGGAGCAAAGGAGGAAATTCGCATCCGACTGTTTGTGCATGTACCTGAAGGGTAGATCACGAAAATTTGTCTGCTTTCTCTGTCGGTTCAAGAACAAATAACGAGACAGAACTGCTGTCTCCCTATCTCGGTCATACAAACATGCTGAGTCGAGTAAAATACGACCGGCTCCCGATGCAAATGAGCGGCTTCGCGCCACATCACGTTTCGTTACCTCTACAAATAGCTAGATCGCCGGTAAGTTGCTAAAGAGGAAATCGAGAAGTCAACGCTGATTGGTTCTTTGGAGGCGCTCCAGAGAGGATCAGCGCGCGGAGTACATCTCCTGCTCGCCTCTTTCGATATTTCTTGTGCGATCGGCAACGGTGAAGACGGAAGAGAAGTAAACGGGCATCAACATCAGCTCAAAGCTAGAGTAAATACCTCCAGCTCCGCTCAGATTTGTCGGGGTTTTCATAGTCGCTGCATGCGACTAAAGACATAAGTTCTTACTGATTATTTGTTCTTGGTCGGGTTTAGCAGTATTTCGTGACTGGGCACTTTGGAAAATATCTTGCACCAGTGACTGTGGTATGTTCTGTTATTTTATATATTATTCACATGTTAAAGGTTATTTTGTTGCAATACTAACTGGCACTAACCGATTCTTAGGAGTATCCCTCCCCGTTCCAACCCTTTTAAAAATAGTTACCAGTCGTAACTTGCTAATAGTGAGAAGACACGATCAGGATTTTTCGTCCGGATTTTCGTCAGATAGAAAAAATGTCAAATTTTCCATATGGAATTGATGATGGTGCCGAAAACCCGGGCAGAGGTCAGATGAGGTCACAATCCGGATTTCCCGGACTGATTTCCTGCATAGATTTTCCTTCAACCCAAGCTGACTGCGAATCATATTTGACGATGCAGACATTTTCCAGCTTGAGCGGCTTGAGCCTCAAGAGGACCCTTGCCAAGAAGGGCCAAAATATAGCTCTAATAAAATGTAGCTGACTTATCCGTTTTGTATCGTCAAATATGATTTTCTGCAGTTTCATGATTATGTTAAAACAAATCTGAACTCTTCCTTACGGAACTGGTGATGGTTGCCGAAAATCCTGGTAGCAACTCCGTTCCCCGAGCAGCCGACGCATTACCAACCATGCTCCAGAGCAGAGTAAAATAATGCTAGGGAGTAGCGCCAAGACTTAGGAAAAGTGACACGCACTCGAACAGCAGCGGTTCTAGCACCACTAGCGCTAGTGAACGTCCCTACTGAAACTCAATAAGTCGTGCACCAGCGCTGGCTCCAATACCTTCATATTATGAACACAGGAAAAAAAAAAGATAAAAATTCCACTGCTTTCTTGATGTGTGAAGATCGCATCTTAGGTTTGCTAGAAATTTTCTAAACCCGCAAGTTTGTCTTGCCCTAAATGTCGCAAGCGTAGTTGACTGCGCTATGAGTATGGCCCGTTTGCGAAGCACGGAAAGCATAGGTATTGGCGCTACTCCCTAGGGTTATTTTGCTCTGCTCCGGAGCTTGAATGGTGATTTTCAGAATCTGAGCCGGAAATTCGAATTTCGAAATATGACAAGTTGAGGATCAAGAAACCCTACAACAGATCCTGTTCCAGTGCAGAAGTACCAGCCCGATCATGTCACAACTGAAGATCCTATGCAACGAGCTCAATATCCCCAGATTCATCAGCTCAGTCACCTCAACAGTATACTCTTGATCACTATCTCTCCTTGTCGATGCAAAATCGCCGGATACCTAGCGGAAGAGCTACACGCGGTATCACCTTGGGTATCACAGCTGCTCCCAAAGATCGCCGTGATTTTTGACACAGGATTTGAGTTGTTGAGTTTGAGTCGTTACGGAGACGTTTACTCCTTCTTCCTGAGGATCACTGGCGTGTTTTGGACTTATTCGTATAGAGAATTGCCGAAGAAGACCGAGCACCAAATCTACACAGCCCTAGTAAACGTCGTCCTGGAGAAGAACATCTACCAGTAGAGGCGATTACAGTTGTAATCAAACAGAAATTCAACAGAAAGGCCGAAAGAGACCGACGACAGCGTTGGACCCAGTGGCTCTACATTTTTGGATTGGATTGGAGGAGACCATGTGTAAAGAACTCGAGATTTCCAACTCTTTATTGGCTCAACGACATTCACGACGAGGATCTACAAATCTACAAAGCATAAACGTCGTTCTTGAGAAGAGAAACCTACCTGTAAAATACTGTCCTAATCAACAGGGGGGCCGAAAGGGACCGAAACTGTAGTTGGACCCAGGGTCTACATTTTTGGATTGGATTGAGGCGAGATGAGAACCGCTTATTATTTCCATATTTTTCCTGTTGGTAAGCTATCTGCCCTCGTTTCAGTTACACATTTAACCGTTCTAGCAAAGCACAAGATCACCGGCATAAGTATAGAGATGATATGTACCGTCTGCAAGAAAGAGCGAAAAACCTGTTCGAGCGGCGGCGCGGGACAGCTTCTTTTCGTCGACGCTGTCTCTACAAGACTAGGGGCGTTTTTCCGTGAACAGTTGTGGGCCACACACTTCTGAGTGTTTTTCGCGGAAACACGATTGTGCGCCGCACAGTCGAGCCACAAGTTGAAACTCGCGGAAACGCCGTTTTGTCTATTTTTGGGCGGTAAATTCAAATGTCTAAACATATAAAGACAAATCATGTAAAAATCTCAGTATATACAACTCCAGGCTTTCGTCCTTACCATTCAGTGCAAAAAGGATCTTCAGTTTTATGTTCACATACCTGGGAAACGTTATTTCTTGTTTTAACGTTATTTTGCTGCCAAATTTGAATTTCCCGCCAAAATCGAGCCACAAAATCGAGAATCACGTCGGCCGTTGTTTGTCCTTTTTGAGCCACGAAAATCTTGTTGGTCGCGGAAACACACTTGTGGGCCGCACGAAAAGCCGCGGAAACGATCTTTTCGAGCCACAATCGACCCACAAACTGTTTGTGGGGGCACGGAAAAACCGAGGGGTTGCTCACTCGCTGGGCACCACTGTACACCCTCCCTGGGCACCGGGCACCACTACAACCATTTTGGGAGTGAGCACCGGCTGGCCACCCCTGTACAACCATTTTGGGAGTGAGCACCGGCTGGGCACCGGGCACCACTGTACAACCATTTTGGGAGTGAGCAACCCCTCGGGAAAAACGCCTTAGGCTTTTATCGTACCCATGAAAAAATACTCCTGGAGCCAAAGCTACGATGCTTTGGCAGCGATATTGCGGCCCTGAAAAAAACAACCTGCAATCTGGAATTGCACGTTCGTTTCTCCCAGTCCCTGACGTCCAACAGCCTAACGAGTACCCTTGCCAAGATGGGACGAAATATCGCTGCCAAAGCATCGTAGCTGACTATCCGCCCATTGATTGAATATTTTGTCCCCTGGATTTTTAATGCGAAACTTTGGGATCGCAACCCTCCGTGTGAATTCGCCAGAGTAAAAGAAATACAAAAAAATTGGCATTCTTAGAAAAAGTTTAAAAGAACAAAAATAAACTAATCTGAATTGCTCCCTTCTGCATCGCGTTTTGGTTGCTGCATACCTTCCAGTTTGGCGAGGAGCTTCTTCGCAGGGTGAAAAACGCCCCCTGTCTGGGCGTTACAGACGTAACAACGGGTGGTTTTCCGATACTGAGAAAGAGCACATGCTTCGCAGAAGTAATGACCGCACCTGAAAGAACGTACAACTTCGGTAATTCGATTTACAGGATTTCCGACCCAGATCGCAATATAGGCCCAGAGGCCCATCTAGGAGAAACTGGTGAAACTTATGAACGGTGTGGAAAGTGTTTTTTTTTTTGTTTTTTTTTTACCGCCGAGTTTCAACGATATATCCGGAACAGATTCGGAAGCTTGTAACGCGAAATCGGGAGTCTGTTTACGTACCAAGGGGGTAAGAAAAGGAAGAAATTTGCATCTCGGTAGTAATAAGAACGGAGATCTTTGGTTGTGCTAAGAATTAATAGTTGCGTTTTTGTAGATACCATGGTATCTGATATCACGGTGTCTAAAGCCGTTTTTGCAGTTACCGTGCTATGTGATACGACGGTCGATTTTTGCATTTACTGTGAATCTGGCCAGTTACCGGTACACGAAAAAGGCCTCTCACTTTCATCGTCACCAACACAAAAGCCTAGGTTTTTGTCAGATCGGTGGGAAAGAAGTTTGGCACTTGTGCTGTGGGTGGATGTAAGTATTTCTTTTGGGGTGACTTCTAAAAGCGCGAATTCGACAATAGTCGTTTTTGCAAAGCAACCGTAGTATCTATAGCATGGTAACTGCAAAAACGACAAAATTCAGATCCAGTTACTGTGGTATCAGATACCACGGTATCTGCAAAAACGCAACTAATAACAAACGTTCGAGAAATATTCAGCTTCCATGATCGCAGCAGTCGCGTGGCATCAGTCCGAAGCGTAGGGCTTTTTCAGGATTTGTGATATTACTGTAGAAATCCATGACAAATCGGAACACTTGCAATCTCCCCAAGTCGCGGCCACGTTGCGTTTGACACATTCCCTGGGTGGTTATAATTATCAATGCTTAGTGGTACTTACTTTGTAACAACAGGTAACTTGAAAGACTCCCGACACATGTAGCACTTGAAAGGAACATGTTCATCGTCGTCCGAGTCTTGAATCTGAAAGAACAAGACCAAAGGTTTCGATGGGATCTGTGTGATTCTGGTGTGAGCTGAAGCAGGTGGGGGGGGGGGGGGATTTCTCTCAAATTTTGTCTATCCAACTGCAGCAGGACCGTATGTCCACACGCCTTGTAGCGACCAATGACGAGACAGCTAGCATGACCCGTTGATAAAGAGTAATTTTTCGGCGAAACTCGTCAACTGCATTGTTGTCCAGGGACGAGGGAGAACCTACTCTGAGGCAAAATACTAGAATACTGGCTCAACAAGACTCAAGATCCTCTGCAACTAACTCAAGATTCCTAACCCTAGGTTCACACTGCTGCGATTTCGTTTCAGGCAAAATACTAGAATGCTGGCTCAACAAGACTCAAGATCCTCTGCAACTAACTCAAGATTCCTAACCCTAGGTTCACACTGCTGCGATTTCGCGCAAAATTCTGCGTCATGCGACATACGACACAAATCGTGCAACAAGCAACGCAGAACTTTGCGTTTTGTCGCAGTGTCGGATGCGTTGAGAAATGTCAACTGATCCGACATAACGCATGTGATTTTTTGAGGGAAAGAAAATGAAGAACAAAGATTAGTTAATATTCAAGACTATAATTTGCTCTACCTTGTTCTGATTGTAATCCTAGGGTGGCCGAATGCAAAATATCATCTGAATAAACTTGTATTAACCTGTTCTGAACAAGATGACCCATAGGTTTTGACTGAAAATTTCCTAATGGTGTGTGGTATTCAGAAATCTAATCTCCCCGCATCTTCAGAGGTGGTTTCCAAAAGGGCTCCTTTGTCCTTTTGCAGATTATTCACGACCAAAAATTTCGTTTTCCTTTTGCGTCTGCGTGATGGTGAGAATGTCTGTGCGATTCTGTCGCACGTCGGAACATCAAAGAAAAAATCGTGTCGCATACGACGCAGCAGTGTGAACCTAGGGTAACTTCATCAACTCCACACCTCAACGGTACTCCCGAAGAAGACCGACCACCAAACCTATAAAGCCCTAGTCAACGTCATCCTGAAGATGAAAATCTACCAATAGAGGAGAGTACAGTGGCAATCTGCCCTATTGAAAGGCCGAAAGGGACCGACGACAACTTTGGACGCAGTGGCTCGTCATTTCTGGATTGGACTGAGTGCCAGCAAGGAAACGATAATAGGTCATGGATGATTCAACAGATTCAGCTTTCAATTCAGTTTCATTTTCACTTATTCAAAAAACATGCGACGGACAAAGCCGATTACCGTCTTTATTACCGGGTTTGTCCGGATACTACAGAAATCAGAACAAGCAATGTTTTGCGACGCTTTTTATGCTGCGGCGAGACTTTCTCGTCAGACGGTCGCGGACTGGAATTTATGTTAGGATTTTTGGCGCCGCCATCAGTACCGACAGGAAAAGTTGAGATTTTTTCAACTTTACGATCCTATTTTCCAAATTCAGTTAGTTCCGAGGCCGGGGATTGGCCGATGGATATGAGTTCGCTCCACCTTTGGGAGGAGTCAAGTAGTGACATGTGACGGATTTCCCTCCTTGAGGAGGAGTTAAGTGGTGAAGTGACAGGCGGTCCCGCCTTGGAGGAGGAGCCAAGTTGAGCATTTAGTTTATGCGACCGAGTGGCCGTCCGTGGCCGAGTAGGTTGAGGCGCCGAACTCACGAGAGAAGGGTCACTGGTTCGAGTCTCGTCGGTGCCGACCGGTTGGTTCAGGGCGAGGGTTAGTGGCTTTTCCCCGTAAGACAAGCCAAAAGTTCACCCAGCTTCAAATGGGTACCTACAGAAATCTAGGGGAAAGCACGGGAAGTGTCGGGTGATTTGCCCCCAACCACGCATTGCACTCCCGGCCGAGGGCGGAGCATCAGGAGATCGGCACCTGCGCTACGCGAACCTTAACCGGCTTGCATGCGCAAGTTTGCTTTTTTTTTTGCTTACCGAGTGGTCAGGAACAGGGGTCCTGTGCAGCTTGGAGCTGCCTTGGACAGTACAGAGGGGCCCGCTCGTCTTGGTCGTGCGTGGTCTGCTGTGCTCATGCGCGGAAGGAGGGAGGAAGGAGGAAATCCGGCCGAAACCTCATCATCCACACCATACGATCGTATCATCTGTTACTTACACACAAATCAAGAAGGTTTCTTACCTCGTACGACCGATCTGACGTTTTTGCTGACTCTCGTTCCAGTTGCCATCCAAATTTGTAGTCTGATCTGTCGTGCATGAACTTGCAAGAATCTAGGAGATAACGAACGTTAATCAGTACAAGGACCTTGAACCTGTAGGTGGTCTTCACCGCTTCGGCAGAAGATGGGATAGCTGCTGGCTGAATTTCGCCCAGGAGCTGGCGCAAGATAGAGACAACTGGGACACCACCGTTCGGCAACTCTTGGACGCCGGGTGAGGCGGCAATCGTCTGGTCCCGTTACAAGTACAAGTAAGTAATCAGTACAAGCCCTGGTGGTCAAAGTTGGTGGTGCGGATAGTCTATCAGGTTTCCCCGGCCGGATTTTTTGTTACGTAAGTAAGTAAGTAAGGAATACAGGATCACTCGATATTTCCATCATGTTTTCAATCTAGTAATAACAACTTTAAATGTTCCTGTGATACTTCATAGTTGTCCAAAAAACGATAGAAATATCTTGAAAGAAAGATCTACTTTTCCTCTTTTTTCCCATTATTTTAAGTACAATAACAGCTCCAATACCAGCTGAGATATATTTCTTGGCTACTTAAAAAGTCTTGAACCTGATTGTCTGATTTCGTCTGGGGTCAGCCATTTTTTATACCTCAACATCAACATTTTCAGCAGCATCATCAGTACCATGTGTTTTCAAATTACGTACGGCACATGTACGGAATTTAAAACAGACGCAATAAGTGGGTGATCCTGTATTAGACAGGAAGTTGCTAGCTAGCTACTAGCTAATTTGATTGTCTTTCCCAAAATATCAATTTTTTTTAAACACTCACAAGTTAAAGTTACATAAATACTACAAGTAATAACGCTACACAGACATTTTATTCAACATGTTAACGAAAAACGGCACAAATAAGTTACTGTGTCTCTTTGTTTTGATTTTTAGCGGATTTAGTTTCAGCTGTGAACGCGTACGGTTGTTTATGGGTGCATCCGGTGGGAGGATAGTTCGGTGTTGCACAGATGCAAGGATTTTACACCCAAACTTAAGAATTAGTATGTTACGACGTTCATGCAGTGAGTGGAGGGATAATTATGTTCGAAGAAATTCTTAGGAACTGGAAGTTACTTGCTGACCGAGTATAACTGAGACTGCTCTCTTTAGCACGCTCTAGTTCGTCGGACACGTGTGCTGTATTTTGAGCAGGAAATCTGATTCCGCGACGGCCCGACCTTGATCGACTGTCCGAAGTATGACCGGGCTTGCCATCGGTTCTTCAACGCTTTCAGTAGGCATGACCACTGAGTAATCGTATTACTCACAATATGCTTATTTCCAAGTTGCACCAGCTTAATTACCGTAGATGCGCGTAGTAGAGTAAGCTACTCCAGCCCGATAAGCAAAATTGAAAAATATTTTGTTAGAATCTTTTCTTCTAAAATGAAGGCTCAAAGAGAAACACCCGTCATATGGTTGAAGTACGTCGTGGCACCTGACTGGTTGCGTATGTAATCCATCGAATCTTAAAAAAAAATCGAGTTTCGAGAAATTTCTAAAAAAAATTCTTCGGTACGGTAGATCTGACTTTCCACTGCGTAGAGTCGAGCGTGCCATTCGATAAGGCTGCGCTTCATTTGAAACAGATTTGCGGCGGCGAAGTCATTATTGACGTTGACACGCGTAAAAACTGCGTTCGTTGTCCGGTGACTGCTCACCGGTGCTTCTTATAACGCATTTTTGCATTCACCGATGACTGCTTCCCGATCTTAAAACCAATTTTCGGACTAACCAGTGTCTTACCCACCGGTGCGGACTAACCAAACTTGCTCGGGAGGCAGGTTCTAGTGACGTCACCAGTGAGACCAAAATCGTGCAATAGGACAAGAACCGAGCACCGGTGAGCAAAAACCAGAGACAGCCCGGAGTGCAACAAACGCAGCTAAAGAACAACTCTGCATACTCAAGTCTGCTTCAAATGAAGCGCAGCCTTATCGTGTGGCACGCTCGACTCCACGCAGTGGAAAGTCATAACTACCATACCGAAGAAAAATGTTAGAAATTTCTCTTTGTTATATCAGTTTTGTTTTTACAGATACCATGGTATCTGTTACCACGGTAACTGTATCTGCAATTTGGCGTTTTTGCAGTTACCGTGGTATCTGATACACAGTTGATCCGCGCAAAAACGACAATTGCCGAAATTGCGCTTTTCAAAGTCATCCCAAAAGAAAAACTGAAATCCAGTCACATCACCAAGTGCCAAACTTCTTTCCGAACAATTTGACAAATATTGATGAAATTGAGACGACTTTTTGAGATACCACGGTCGGACCGTGGCATCTGAATATCAGATACCATGATAACTGGCGAGATACCACGATAACTGCAAAAACGCCTTTTGACCGTGGTATCAGATACCACGCTAAGTGCAAAAACGACTTTAGACCGTGGTATTAGATACCATGAATTTGAATTTGAATTTACTCCCAAAAAAGCCCGTGGGGCCATGGCGGGAAAACAAACATAATAAACACAAAATAACACGAAAACTCAATATATACACCAAGAAGATAGAACGCCTTACCCCAAAAAACGCTCCCGATGCTCCATGGACTGCTTGAGGAACCTCCCCAGCCGACGAAGGTCCCCAAAATTTTTCTTCCCCATAATCTTAACCAAATCCTCTTCCTCCATCCTTTCTTTCCCAAACATCTCTATCCGCAACTCTTTTAACTCAACGCAACTACCAACCAAATGAAAAATATCTTCCCCAAGTGAACCGCACATAGGGCAAAAGTAAGGACCAGAACATAGCTTAACTTTCCCATGTTATCTGCAAAAACGCAACTATTAATTTTATTTCCAGACTGAAGCGATTGCACCTGCCAATACGTGCTTTAAGACCCTCAGGAAGATTACAAGAGCTTATAAACATCGCCCGCCTGGGAAGTTGGATTCGCTACTTGAAGTCTAGCTCCCACTGGCCAGACTGCTTAAAAAAAATCAATAGTAAACTGTCAGGTTGTAGACAATTTTCGTAACAAAACGATAAAACGAGGGTTTCCGCGAGCTGGAATGCAAAGTTGGAACCAATGGTTTTCGCTCTACTTCGGAAAGTTGCCGAACTTTCCACACCGGTTTTCGCGCTTTGGAAACCGAAGCAGCTTTCCACGGAAAGTGATTCCACGAGGTTAGTGGAAAGCATCGCGGAAAGTTGAATGTTTCGGCGGGAATTTCAAATGTGTGGAAAAAACAGTGCAAGTATCACTAATATATAAAGAAAAGCAAGCATTATTAAGGTGACTTCGATGGAATTTTATAAGAATCAAAGAACCGTTAAGTGAACCATATTTATTCGACAAAGTTTGTAATTCAACATTTCGCCGGCGATATCAGCTTTCATACATTTTCGCGATCAGACCAGCGGGTGGAAAGTTATTCCAGGAATCGCTTTCACACAGTTTTTGCGCTTCGCTTCGCTAGCCGGAAAGTGATTCCGACATCTCGGAAAACCTTCCTAAAGTCTCTTGATAGGGCAGAGGAACCATGCTTGACGAGATTATAGCAGAAGGAAGAAATATGCAACCCAGCTTACCCCCAAATCCGCAGAATCCGGTTTCCTTGAAATCCTTGCAAATGTCTGGCTGGTAATCCCATCTGACGGTAGAGCGGATGTTAGATGGCGCTCGAATCGGTCCTTTCCGAACCTAAAATTAGCAGAACTAACCTCGACATCGCTTGTCTTCGAACTTGCGTCACACTGGCTACCGTAGGCGAAGACGAATGGAACAGAAAACTGCTGGGGTTCAAAAACAGTGGTAGGCTAGCCTCCAAAAGGAACGGTAAAGGCAAGGTCGACGTATGATTATAACGGTTTACGTTTACAGTAGAGGAATCTTACTTTGAACGTTGCCAAACCCTGAACAGCACCGAAGAATATGATGAAAATCAAACCTAGCAAATATCCATTCACAGTACTGAGCGCAAACAGTAATTTAAGTAAACTAAACAACAAATAGTAGCCACAGAATGCTCCAACAGGGTTGCCACTCCAGTAAAATACAATTCACTATTTAAGTAGCAAAAAAGTACTACCAGAGGAGAAAAAGTACTACCTAAAAAAAAAAAAATTTCGCATTTCGCGCAACACACGCATTATCGTCCACGATCACGCTACTTCTAACAAAGATATTCCTTCAGCCCAAGCTGACTGCGAATCATATTTGACGATGCAAAACGGATACGTCAGCTACCCTTTCGACGACCCATTCGATACTGATATTTCCAAACCAGTCTGTAACCAGATTAACCACAGATCCTCCACAATCTGAAAAGCTTGACTGAAGTACTTTAGATTTCGATGGATATGTTGAATTAAGAGGATTTGTATGATTTTCTTGGGGGGGGGGGGGGATACTCAGGCTTGTCATTGCATGAAAACCCTTGAGAAGCATGCGATTTTTGGGCCGTCAGGCTGAAGAAATCTACATTTTAATAACAAAGTTCAGGTTATTAATTTGTTTTCTCTTGTGTGTTACCGCTTGAATTAGCTTTGAGAAGTTTTGAATAACAGATTGCTTTACAAAATGCGATGAAATGTTTCACAATTTTGTTATAGGTCAATGGCTACATTTAACTAGCTCACAGACATTCAACTTAAAGTAAAGTAATCACATCACATATTTCAGATACGTTTAGCAGACTCCAACTAGATCACCTTGGAAAGAAAGGGTACAATTTTTTTCGAAAAGTACTACCTTTCTTAAAATGTACTACAAAAGTACTACTTTTTTCGAATGTACTATCAACTCACTACTTTGAAAAAAATGTACTAAAAAGAGTACAATTGTACTACCAGTGGCAACCCTGTGCTCCAATGCCCGGTTGGAAGAAACTTCTGGGAAGGTCAGCGTAAAACGTGGCTGAGCCCCCTCAAGGAAGACCTCGAGCCCATCGGAGGCTTCCGCCGCCATCGGAGGAGATGGGATCCCTAATCCCTACTGGCTTCAAATCTCGATGCCATTCACAGAAGACCGAGATTCATGGCACGCCTTGGTCCGTCAGCTGCTGTAGCCAGGGAGAGCTGCACAGCTTGCTCCCTGACACACGTACAAGTAGGTAAGTACACAGAATGCTATTCTTCTGAATTTAATCGTTTGCTGTTTGTTGCTCAGCTTATCATGCGCCCTTTCCCCACCCAGTTGAGGCATCCGGCGTTTTGAATTACATTCATAACCGTCCGAAAGCGAGACAAACTTGCGGGCTTAGAAATTTCCAGTAAAGCTAAGATGCGGTCTGCACACATCGAAGGAACAGGGGAGGTTGTATCTTTTTTTTTATGTGTTCAGAATTTTAAGTTATTGAAACCAGCGCTGGTGCACGAATGATTGAGTTTTAGTAGGGACGTTCAGTCCCGCTAACGGAGTTAGTGTCGCTGCGATTGACTCTGTGTCACTTTTCCAAAGTTTGCGCGGTACTCTCTAGAGTTAGTTTGCTCTGGCTCTTAGCTGATTTTAACTTCCCATTTGACTACTTTACGGGCAGAACAAAACCACGGTGGTCTAAAATCTGGAGATTTGTTCAAAGAAGCATACGTCTACTCTGCTCGTCTGATTGGCTACAATCAGGATGATCAATGATTGGCTACAATCTACTACAACTATGTGATCGATGGTTCTTAAAAGACATCTGCCGATGGTCTTTCCAGAACCGAGTGCTGACTTGCTGGAATACGTTGTAACTAGTGATTCGAACAATGCTTCAAAATTCCTTGGAATCTTTACGCTGAAATATTGTATAAAGACTAGTGTTTCAGATGACATTTGCCAGAGGTTCGCTATTGCATTTATCGTGAAGCGACGAGAAACGCCTGGTAGAAGTAAGTACTGTATCGTCGGCTATAATGAAATTTCTCCAATTCGCCTTATTCCAATTCAACGCTCCAAGTAGACTAGTTTCTGCTAGTCCCCCGTTGTCTCATAGTCAGCACTTGTGTAGACATAGTAAAAGTCGGAGTGGGTAACTTTCACTTACTACTACTGAGACAAATGCAAACCTCCATTACCTGGGAAGCAGATTGCAGAATTTCTACTCATCAACCTATGAACCTATTTTACTATGTCTGTCACAAGTGCTGACGATGATACATAGGGGGATTAACAGAAACTAGGGCATCGAACAGGCAGGCAAACTGCCGGATGGTGCTGACAAAATTTAAGTAAGTAAGTAGTAGTCCGCTTGGAAGAGCCGAACTGGAATATGGCGAACTGTAAGCAAGAACATACTATACAAATAAACAAATACCAAAGTTTACTTACACTTGAACTAGCAGCGCTTCCTTGAGCTGTGTCTCTCTTCTCAAAGAACTGCTGATAGTTGGCCATTCCTCGATACACCTTGTCATCCTCCTTTCCCTTCAGTTCCTTATTTAACTCCAAACTTTTTTCAAAGATGGTTCTGGCATCACGGTCCTTTTGTGTGTCAAGCTCATATTCTGCAGTTGCACCCATATCTTTTGGTCCTACACTTTCTCCCCCTTTCTTCGCTTTGTAACTGACGGAAATCCCAGCGTCGTCAGAATCGTCAGAACTTTTTGAGGTTTCGATGTGAGGCCGTTTTATTTTCGTGGTCTAAAGAAAAAAAATATAAAATAGAATATAAAATTTTTCAGGCCCAGTTATGAAATTATTTTGTGTTTATACTGCTATTTATCTTGTTTTGTGTTTCACTGTTCTCTTTACTCAGCTATCATCTTGCGTATTTGGCGGGTTACAAACAAAATACATATATAGAAGAACATAGCCTTTAGCTCCTTTGACATCGATGCGCATTGCGTCTGCGTTGCACCTGCGTTTCTCCAAGCGTTGCGTAGTCTCTTGCGTTGCATATCACGTTATAAATATAATTATTTATTTGATTCCTTCAAAAATGATGAACAAACCTTTCACACCGTTCTCCCGGCTCCGTTCTCCCGGCATAAAATAAAATAAAAAAAGGATAGGAACGCGTTCACACAACACAAGAACCGAGCTTGATTTGGCTGCGCAAGCTTTGCGTTGTAACGTCGCAAGCGTGAAGCATAGCTTGCGTTTGCGCGTCAATTTGAAGGGTTTAGTTATAGCTGTAGTCTTATTTTGTGAAACACCAAGTTCGGTGTCGCAGCCACTTCTGTGAAGCTACTGCTACCGCACAGGAAGCTGCCGGGACCAGCAGTGCCATCTTTTACTTTTTGTGGACCCTAGGCCATCCATGGTTTTTAAAGTAAAAAACGTAAAAACGCCAGCACACGATTCTTGGTCGAGTCAAGCCACACTATAGTCAACTCTGAGCATAATTTCGGTAACATAAATGACAACGGTGCAACGTAGCTGGTCACACCTCGATAGTAAGGAACAAGGCAATAGGGCTTCCGACCGTAGCCTGATTTCTCAGCAATTCACGGAGTTTTGAAAGCGGCATATTTGGAAATACTTGGGGGCAAGAAAAGGGATTCTTGGCCTCAGCAAGTTAAAAAAATATTGGATGATTGTGGTTATGGTGGTTTGTGGTGTGATGGAGTGGGACCAGGTTACCCCCTAGGTAAGGTAGCTAAGTTAGTGAAAGATAGGCTAAGAGATCAAGAGATTCAGAGGTGGCATGGGGGCGTATCAGAGCACCACTCTCTGAAGTTGTATGGTATGGCTAAAGAGACATGGGGAGAAGAATTATATTTCAAGTTGGGATTGGGGGGGGGGGCAGAATTGAGGTGGATGGTGAGTCTTAGGGCGGACGCTCCTCCAGTGGGGAGGCGGAGAAAGTATATTGGTCGAGAGAGGAAAGGTACTGGTCCTTATTTTTGTCCGATGTGTGGTGTTGAGGGGGAGGATGCGGTACATTTGATGTGTTATTGCGAGGAGTTGAAAGGATTAAGAAAGGAAGTGTTTGGCCGGGAGGTTTGGGATGAAAGGGAATTGACTTCGATTATGGGAAGTAAGTGTTTTGGTGATCTCCGAAGGCTGGGTAGATTCCTGAAGATAGCTATGACCCACCGCGAACTATTTTTATAGAAGTTGATTTTTGGTTTGTTTTGGAGTGTATGATATTTTGTTTTTTGTTATTTTTTTTATGTTTTCCGCCATGGCCCTTGGGCTTTTTTGGAATTAAATTCATTCATCGGCCACTTGGCCTCTCGTCCCCCTCCCCCCCCCCCCCCCCCGCAACGGTCTAACCGGCCTAAGGATAAAGACGGCAGTGGGGACCAATTTCTCGCTCTGTACGTCACACCACCCCCTTACTCCAATGTTCGTGTTTTAGAGTGTATTTTTGTGTGGCTATTTCATTTTCTCTGTTTTCTTTTGTTTTTGTTTGTGGAATTTTCGTATAAAAAAAATGGTCACTACTATCATTATTACATGTGCAGCTCGTCTCCTGTTTGTGATTTCTCATGTTGTGTGAAATTTTCGGTTAACTGATTATTTCCTACCTGAACGGACTACAGTAAAGAAAATACTTACCATATTCATTCAGTCCACTGGTCACAACTGCAGCCGAAATGGTCGCCTATCCGTTGTTTTTCTTAATTAGATTAGATTAGATTATGTTTTAGATTGGGTTACGTTTAATACAAACAAACACGTACAACATAATCTGCATCACCCGGTGCGAAATCTTTTAAGTCTTCACTTTAAATCTTCGGATTATCGAACTATCTTATAATAATAAAAAAAAACTTACACTTTGGCGCAGAGGATTTCCCACTTCTTTCTTTTCCTTTCTGACAACTGATGAATGGTCTTCTTCACCTGTAGAAAATTAATCTTTAAATAATTAGGCTTTCTGGCAACTGATGACTGGTCTTCTTCACCTGTACAAAAATCAATCTTCAAATAATTAGGCTTTGTAGCTGATCTGGCACTGATACTCAAGTATGCAACTGCCCACATACATCCCTCTCTTGTACATTACATCTAGCCTATCACGCTTTGAAAAATCAGCATATTTTAATGTAGTGGTCATGGCCCCCCCCCCCCCCATTCCTGGTGTTAGAGAAAAAAGGAAGTAACATGTCTTTCGGACACAGGGATACAATTTAAGATAAGCGTAGTAGCCTACCTGCCATGTTTAGGATATTTTGTAGGAATTCAGTCACAAAATAATTAAAGGAACCTCGCGCTACATAGTGTTTCTGCCAGAGCTGGTGGACTCGGACTGTGGACTCGTCTCGAGACGGTCTCAAGACGCCTTTTTCAAGGACTCGGACTCGTCTTTCACGGAGCTGTCCGTCCGCCAGAGCTGTGGACTCGGACCCTGGACTCGTCTCGAGACGGTCTCGAGACGCCTTTTTCAAGGACTCGAACTTGTCTCGGACTCAGATTTGCTAGACTCGCAGCAGCTCTGGTTTCTGCTATGATGTTCTGAGATGGTTGACCACTTTAAAACTTAGCTATGCTCACGGAATATTACTCGAGCCTTCGGCTTTTCTAGCCCCTTCCTATGTCACTTGCCTTGGATTTGACTATCATGGTAAAATTTGTGTAACCGGTCTTCGGACCAATAAGATTATCGAAAAGAATGGTCGGGAGCTTGATAAGTCTCGTAAAGAGAAGAAACGTGGCAAACGTGATACTCAGCGTAATGCTAATAGACGAGATAGGATACCCTTATGAAGTGTAGAATCTCGGAACGAGAATGGATGAAAATAATAAAGAAGTAAAACAAACTATTGTAATAAGTACGACGTGTCCGTTAAAATCCCTCAAAATTTGTCCCTCTACAGGGAGCACGCTATCATCTCAGGGTTTTCACTCAAAGCCGATAGTAGGGTTGAGTTTCTCAGGGTTTTTTTCGCACCTGTTTCAACTTTTGAAAAAATACCCATCATATGCTCAGTCTAAGACCTCTCTATACCTTGAAGTGTTTTTGAAATCTGAATTTTTGTATTTGAAATTTCAAATAAAGTGCCACTTCTCCAGCAACTAGCATTCACTACAAAGAGACACTGCTCAGATCCCTTGGCTCACCTTCAAATTCTGAGGGTGATATACAAAAAGGTTGATAGTGTTGTAATTGGAAGATGGACCTTACGGTCTGATCTGAAGATGGAACCTTACACCGTAGCTTTGGGTAGCGTGTACCGATGAGTACGTAAGGCGGTGGGTAAGTAAGGGCGGTAGTAGAAAAGTTTACGTTAACATAAAAGGGTTTATTTTCAGACTTACTCTTTATAAAGGTAATCCCAATCCGGGTAAATACAGTCACGATCGATAACGATAATAGATTAAGTCATGCGCGACTTCCAAAATATGAATGACTAAACGGGCTTATATACTCCTAACTGCACAAGTGAAGATTCAACTGACGTAATATACAATTTAGCTTCCTGACCGGAAGCTACCTGATGTCGACGTAGTATGGAATTTAGCAATATCCAACTGACGTGGACTAACCGGAAGCTACCTGATGTCGACGTAGTATGGAATTTAGCAATATCCAACTGACGTGGACTACAGTTTAACAGGATGTTATTTAGTTCTGAGTCTTCACTTTTGCAATTAGATTCTACGAAGTACCAAAGGATCATGTTTACTTCGGTATGTACATATAGTTAGTTAAACACTTGACACAGAGACCGACACAACAATAGGCTAACTAACTTTCTTCTTGCATAACTCAACCCTAGCAAATTACAATATGTCCATTGGCTCTCAGTGCAAATAAACCTTCTCTCTTATCTCACAATCATCTGCAGAGAAAATCACGAAAACCGCCATAAGGATCCATAACATGAACTTAAGAGTTCATTTTATTTTATAAATAAAGATAGAACGGAAGTGTAAAGATTAGAAAGAATTGAAGGAAAAAAATAAATAAGAAATTAAAAATAAACGTAGAGATAGAGGAAAGTGTAGGTGACACTAAATAGATAGGCCAGTCATGTGATTAGGTAAAAAAAAAAAAAAAAGTTGATAAGACCGTTGGCGTCACCGAGGGCAAGTGGAAGCGTAATCACCTGGCCAATTCATATTGGACTGGAAGGATAGAAAAGATACTACGAGGTTTAAAAAAAAAAAAAAAAGAGTCCAACTGAAAAATAAATCCAACAGCAAATATTACAGCGAATATTCAGGCCTACAGCAAATATTCAGAATCCATCATTACTACTGACACAGATTTTAATCCATACCATGCCTTAAAGGACAGGATTAGGATCCAACCATAATGCCCATCTTTAAAAGTCTGACAATCCCTAAAAATGCAACAAGCTGGTGAGATGAAGCTGGAAACAGACAAACTGATGATGATGATGATAATTTTATTACCCATTCGAAAAACGGTACAAGACCACAAATGGAGTAGATAATTAAATAAAATGCTGTTCTGCACAGCAATTCTGGCTGGGAGATAAACTAAAATGAATAGTTCTTAATCAAGATAAACAAATATTAACCTCAAAGTAGCCTAATATAGCTGTAAGCTTCTTTGTGTGCTATTTTACTTCAGGCACTGTCAGTTTCATATTTTTTTCATTTACTGTACTATGTAAGTCACTTATCAGTGAGGGAAAGTAGGCCTGAGTAGGACCTTAGGCTTAAGGTTCAAAATAACACCTGAGTAAAAAGTAAAAGGTAAAGGTGTCAGCTATCAGCCTTTACAGGCCAAGCCGGCCGTGCTGATCTCCGATTCTCGGCCCTCAGCCAGGAAGTGCAATGGGAGGTTGGGGGCCAGCCATCATGTGCTTTCGCACACCCTTCCTGTCACCTTCCCCGGATTTCTCCAGGTACCCATTTGAAGCTGGGTGAACTTTGGTTTGTCTTACAGAGTTACGCCACTAACCCCCGCTCAAAACCAAACAGTAGGCACGACCGAGACTCGAACAAGGGACCCTTCCCTTGCAAGTTCGACGCGCTAACCATTCGGCCACGGATGGACAACACCTGAGTGGGTCTGAAGCATGGTCCAAGACCAAAGTAGGAGCTGGGTTTGTCAATAGTACTAAGCAAGTCTTACTAGTCAGAGACTTGTTCTAACTTTACTAAAGAAGGGCTCCTGCCCTTCTGGTGCCAGTCAGAACAGGGCTCTTGCCCGTATCAAAAGTTCAAAACAGGGCTCCTGTCTCAGAACAGACATACTGTCTTAAGGAAGACCAAAACCTGTCCTTCTTTGTTTTTAGTGCACATACAACCAGAAACATCCTTCTTTTTAAAGCAGGTTCAAACGAACTGAAACTAAAAGGATATCAACTAGAACAAGATTCTTTTTTTAAAGTTTAACTGAAAAGCCAACTTATTTTTGTGTCATTTAGTTGCATACACTGAATTATTTGGATTCTGCAAAGGGATTTTTTGTTTTCCACTATCTGCTCTAGTTATGATGTTGAGAATATCTGCAGCCGTCCCCACAGCGAAAATTCTACTATGACGCGGGAAATTGTTATCTAAACACAAACAAGGCTTTTCAGTGGGCAGGGGCGATATTGGTGAAGATTGCTTAGTGCCTGAACAAAAAAAAAGTCATAAATCTTTCTAGTAAGGCATACAACAAATTGGAGGTACTACAAATCACACAGAAATTCCATTATTTGAAAATTGATTATTCCTGAATATCGGAACAACCAAGTAACGCATTTTCAGCGGGTCTTCAAGCCAATTTAAGTGAATAAGTGATGGGTAACTAGATTGTCCTATCCCAGTCCTTTTCGGTTAAACTTTAAACATTATGATTTTGCTTCTTGATTGTTAGCACAGCACCAAAATTTCTACTGAACATGTCCACAGCAAAATTTAATATTACTTAATGTAAGGTCAGCGACAGCAGGTCAGTATCAGTCAGTGACTCATCCTAAACTAGGATTTATTTTTCAATTCAGTTCATTTCATTTATTTATATCCGCCAAAGCTGGTGAGTAGAAAAATATAATAAAATATAAATAACAAACTAAAAGGATATCAACTAGAACAATATTTTTTTAAACATTATGATTTTGCTTTTTGTTTGTCAGCACAGCACCAAAATTTCTACTGAACATGTCCACTGCAAAATTTAAAATTACTTAATGTAAGGTCAGCGACACCAGGTCAGTATCGGTCAGTGACTCATCCTAAACTAGGATTTATTTTTCAATTCAGTTCATTTCATTTATTTATTTTTATCCACCAAAGCTGGTGAGTAGAAAAATATAATAAAATATAAATAGTAGGTCTACAACTGCCCAACAGCTAGACCATACACTTTCACAAATTCTACATTCAATTCATTTTGAAAAGTTGCACTAGCCTAAATGTAGGGTAGCCACTAAAAAAAAAAAAAAAAATCAAACCTGAGCTTTTGAAGATCAGAATGTGATAATCCTATCTTTTAGCTCTGATTTGAGGCCAAAATCACCTCTCTATCTAGCCTCTGAGCATCTTATATCTTCTTTAGAAAGCAGTAATTTACACTGTGAAATGCCTGGTGGGCAGCCATTGTTCTGTGCTGTCATCTTGTGCTGCCATCTTGTGCTTCAATGGAATTCTATGAAACTGGGGTGGTTTTGGGCTGGTTTTGAGTGCATGGGACACCCCAGCAAGTGAGTTAGATGAGAAAATATGAATATGATCATCAAGTGATAGACCAATAGACTTATTGCTGCCACTGGCTGCTGACTTTTTCTCCTTGGTACCAATAAATTTTTGTAGACAAGTTCAGTTGCTTTTTTTTACATCTAAATTCAGATTGAATATTAAGAAATAATACAAAATAGCTAGGACATCTTACTGTTAGCCTTGTAAAATAGACAATTTTGTCCTGAATGCAATGATATTTTTTAAATATTTTTTGAAGATGTTTTAGATAGTTAAAACTGAAAAACAGATAAGAAAAATTCACAGCAATTCACGCTTACAATACAGAACATAGGCAAATTCGCGGCACTGCCGATGGCATTTTTGTAGCTACCCTACTAAATGAATGTCTATCCTATCTTAAACTTCAACCAAAATACAGTCATTAACCAATCTACGTAATGCATCAGAAAGTGTGCTTTGCCTTTATTATGAATATGGCAGCTTTGTGGTAAAACATTTTGAAAAAAATGTTTTCCGTTCCTTTTTTAGAATAACAATGAGTTTTTTTAAACCATAACGTCCCATCATGAAAGAACTAGACTGAAATTTAGAACAGCGGCATAAATAAGATTTATGCTGGTTTATCCTTTACTCAAAATTACACCCAAAACAAAATCACATAACTGTCAGAAATAACAAACTATATCCTGATTTTATAATAAAAGGTAAGCTAATTTAGTAATAACAATAAAAGTAAACAAAAAGTCTTTAGTTTAGCCCTGTTAGCCTAGTTGCCCTAGTTAGGGTGGCCACAAAAACACCTAGTGGCAAAAATTGGCGATTTTTTTGTATTGAATGCAGGAATTGCTGTGAATTTTCCTGATCAGTTTTACCTATCTAAAACATCTTCAAAAAATATTTTGAAAATATCATTGCATTCAGGACAAAATTGTCTGTTTTGTAAGGCCATCAGTAAGATGTCCTAGCTATTTAATATTATTTCTTAATATTCAATGTAAATTTAGATGTAAAAAAAAGTAGCTGAACTTGCCTACAAAAATTTGTTGATACTAAGGAGGATATGTCAGCAGCCTATAGCAGCAATAGGTCTATTGGACTATAACCTTGATGATCTTATTCATATTTTCTCATCTAACTCACTTTCTGGGGCTCCCCATGCACTCAAAACCAGCTCAAAATACCCAGTTTCATAGAATTTCATTGAAGCACATAGTTCCAAGCTGGTCACTAGATGGACAAAACCCTAAAGTCAATGGATAAACATAGGCATTTTCTTATGTAAAATACTGTTTTCTAAAGAAGATTTAGGATGCTTAGAGGCAAGATAGAGAGGTGATTTTGGCCTCAAATCAAAGCTAAAAGATAGGAGAATCACATTCTGGTCTTCAACAGCTCAGGTTTGATCAAAAAAAATTTTACTGGCTACCCTACCCTAGTTGTTAATCTACTACATATTTTAAGAATCAAACTTACTTACTGTCATTACCACTGCTGTTTCTTTTCCTTCTACTTGCAGCTCTGGCACTTTTCTTAATGAAGCTACATGAATTAGACTTCACTGACTCTCCTTCCATTGCGTTATGAAAGATATATCCAGTTGTGAGTCCCACAATTTCGCTACCCCACGTCTTATTACCAGTTTAAAAGCTTTGCGCCAGGTATTTCCTTTTGTTGAAACGGCGCCTAGCGCCGGCGTACGAATAAAATAAAGAAGTTCGTTTCTTGCTCCTAGATGGCAAGGTATTATCCTTAACCCATCTAACGCAAATTGTCGTGTCTTCTTATGACTTGGGAGACTGCGCACTGGGCTTTTCAACTGTCCTCTTCTTACCGCGAGTTTTGTCCTTTTTTTCGGTGTATCTGACGATCTTTGAAACTTTCTGCTATCGTCGACCCGCGACCGACAGGCGACATGCTTTGCGTTGCTCACAGGTTGCTCAGACAGCTCAGCACAATTTGACACAATTTGTTGGTTTCTTGCAGAGCAAAATAACACTAGGGAGTAGCGCCAAGACGTGACAAAATTGACACACACTCCTCGAATAGCAGCGATATGTGAACCACTAGCGATAGTGAAGGTCCCTACTGAAACTCAATCGGACGTGCACCAGCGCTGGCTCCAATAACTTCAATATTCTGAACATAAAGGCGTATTCTCGTCGTTCCCCGAGGACTCCACTTGAGGAGTCCCGCGTTTTTGTTTGTCCCGGGAACTCACTCCCCGTATCCTCACGAGTCCCCATCAGAGGCGTTACTAGCCAAAATGTTTGGGGGGAACAAAATGTTGTCCCACGGGCGGGACAAACAAAAACGCGGGGACTGGTTGGTTTGCTAACTGATCAGTAACTGATAATGGTCTGGCATCCCTACTCGACAATACTCCTTAGAAATGTGAGAAAAATCGATGTGTCACTAGTCAGCAGAAGAATTAAAGTCTGATTAAATTTTTGTTCAAAGTGTCCAAAGTCCAAAGTGTCATCATTCTTTTTTAGCTGCACTTGCTTGCTCTTATAGCTTGTATCGTTTCCGCTTTTCTTTGACTGTGCCGCCAAGTTCGAGCGAGAAATTCGAAAGGTTCAGCAGTCAGCCAGCACATGGTCAGCTACTCAGCACTCAGCAAAATGGCGCCGGATCCAAACCATGAAAAGCCTACTGGTAAAATTGACAAAATTTTCGAAGCTATTGGGCTTTACCGGAAGCAGGTACCAAGAGATGAAAGCTGTGTTTTCAGGATCATAGCTGAGGAAGTATGTAACTCGTGATTTATGAGTTAAGACGTTAAGTTAGACAAGCAGCTGACAAGCAGCCTATTATAGTCTGCCAGTACCTGGCCAGTACAGGAGGGGTGTCCAACTTCAAATTTATATAACCTCGATCTTGGCCTGAAAATATTACTAGCAGACTGCAGCAGTGCAGTGCAGTCCTAAATTTATTCTAGGCTAGGGCTGGGCTAGCTAGGCCGCTAGGGTAGCCTGGTTCCAGCGAAGTAATATTAGTTACTATTGTTACTATTCTTGTTATTATTGCCGTTCCAGAGCCCGCCGTAATAAGTAAATTAGTTCCTCCTACTTATTATTTTCTTCCATGACTGTTACGATCGTTACAATTTACTTATGATTGTCGTGAGCATCATAAGTGATAATAACTTTAGGTTCTGTGGGAACTCCCCTAAAAGTGATGACATCGTCGAACCAGAGAGACTGTCTTTGAAATGCAGTAATCATATTGTTCGCAATATTTTCTACTTGAAAAAGGATTTTGACTGAGGTTGGAGGGGCACTTATCGAAAGTTTACTAACAGCTTCAGCGAGCCATAATTTTGGTACTGCCGTAGTCTACAGATTTCGCCATTCTCATATTAGTACATCACTTCTGAAAATTCCTGTGTTAGGTTCTTCTTGAAGAGCTTCCACTCTGACATGATGAAATGGCAGCAAAAGCAGCAAACCAACGGCAGCGGCTACTATTGGGGTTAACCGACCAACGGGAAAAAGGCAAAAAACGCAGCTATTATCTCTATTAGACGTCAGAAAGGGACTCAAATGAAGTAGCTGGTATATATGTAGAAAAAAATTATTAGACATAGGAAAACAAGAAAATGTACTTAATTTGTACAGAAAACGCGAAAATGTACTAGATTTGGCCATTTTAGAAAAAGTTGTACTTTCGTACAGACGTAACGAAAATATACTGAAAAAGTACAATTGTACTTGACGTGGCAACACTGTCTGTGACTATGTTGACATTTCTGATGCTATTTTTCTTAACGAAGAAGTTTTGGGAAAATAAAGCGAATTGAATTGAATAACCTGCCCTAGCCGACCTACTCCAATGACAATGTAAAGAAATTCTGATTGGTTGATTTCTGAGCTTCACTGAAATCGTCAGTATTTTATTCAGTTAGAGTATCCAGCATTTTGCATAGTGTACCCTGGATTATGCCACATTAGGCATCCGGTATGCCAAGCGCTAGAAATACCCAGCACTTGGTATAGGGTATCCAAAAATCAGGAGTTTGTGGTAGACTCTGGCAGTGGCAGGACTCTGGGTAGACTATCCACTACAATCTGGCAGCAGCCCAGATACCGGATTAAGTAAGGCTATACAAGGGAAGAGATTTAACCACCACCAACATGCAGTTTTTCATACGAACTTGTTTCTGGACTTTCATTGGAATCTCATATCATTTTTTGGATTCCAGCACTGTTCCAGCATGGGTTTGTGTTGTATCATTTCAGTTGTTTAACCGGGTATCATCATGTATATTAGCCTACATCTTTTGTTCTGTGAGGATAACCCTTGAATCTCCTGATTTGGACCAACCCAAAAGGAAGTTTGTCATTTGTTTTTAGAAAAGCTAGGCATCTAACTGTAAAAATGTTTGGTGCTCTAATACAGTTGTGTTGTCTTTTCGACACCATATTATATGGCTTTTGGAATTATATTGTGTTCGAGCAGCAGCAGTAGTGAGAGATGGAGCCTGCATTATTTTGAAGAGCTCGGAAGTAATTACTTTCTGTCTATACTTAGTTTTAGACTAGCTTTTGGTGTTTCAGGTACTACACAGCCAGCATTCATTTGCGCTTGTGGAACAGACTGTGTCTAATGTTCTTGACATTGATGCTACAAAGTTAAAACCTGACTATATCTTGCTACCTCAGAATATCACATTGGTTGCAGAGGAGTACAAGTAAGATAGCGGTATAGTTTCATTTGGGTGTTTGTTGATGTGGATGTCAGGGCTTACTGCTGGGGCAGCTGAGTGAGCTTGGTAGCCTACAAGTAATAGCACTGTCAATTACATTTGGGGTTTCATTAGTATAGATGTAATAGGGTTAAAATTCAAATTGAACAGCCAGTGGTCGAGACACTGTTTATTGTTCCAAAAATGAATAATTAAAAAGTAATGTTGGGTTGGCTTTGCATGTTTAAAGAAGAGTAATTTTTTTATCATAGTTTTCGCTCAAGTTTTACCTCTCTCAGTTGATTTAATTTGAGTCTTGCATTTGTATATGTAGATACTACTTGATTGGGATTATCTCACTGAATGTCTTGCTATAGTAACTTGCGAACGGTTTTGTTAATGGGGCGAACAGACGATAAGGTTTTCCCTTTCAGATTTTCTCCGTTTTCATCAAGTTTAAAAAGATCTCAGCTTGTTTGATGATGGTGCTGACAATCCGGACAGGGTTTCGCTTGGGCTTTGATGTGGCTTAGTGTGCAGGATATTCAAAACTTTTACTGCGTGTGGCATGATGGCTGATCCCCTTTTTGCTTGTCCGCTTCTTTAGGTGTGACTTCCTGCTTTGGGAGCTTGACTGCCAACATGAAAAAAAGTTGACGGATAATGGCTACAAAAAGAAGATCCAACTCTGCTCTATTGGTGGTGGTTGCTACGACCATGTGTTGTCATTGGAAAGGGTTGAAAATATGGCATTTGCTCAGTGTAAGTTGCTTACATCTAGTCTTATCGTTATGTTTACAGTCTGTAGCTGCGTGTTTGATCGAAGTTCGAGGTTATCTTCAAATTCGAAGGTCTCTTCTTAAATAAATGACTAACGCAGCGTTTACTAGCAGAGGGAAACTAGAATCCATGGTGACAGGATTCTGTTCTGATGGCATTTATGACGTCAGTATTGATGGCTGCTGCTCTCAAAAGCTAGGAAGACTTTTTTTCAGTATTTTTCACCCGCCTCGCCGACAGAATTCCTTTCATGCAAATGTGATTTGCTTCAGCTTTTAAAGATTTCTTGTCTCGCTAGACTCACGAAAGGAATCCTTTCAAGTGGAACAGAATTCCTTTCTACTACACTGTGTAAACGCTACATAAGTCAGAAACACGTCAGTGATCCTAGGGAGGAACGAACTTGAACCAAAAGAATCCGTAAAATTGGCTCTAAATCCTACGTTCTAACCAATTAACAACGTTTGTTGTGGTGACGTTTCTGAAGTCCTAGACCTCAAAATTCAATTTAATAATTTGCTTCTTTTCGTTTGTTACGGTATAAGTCCCTTGTATAAAGCGACATCTACGTAATATCTATTATCTTCCGTGACATGGGGATGTGAACTAATCAGATGAATTTGCCTTCGGGCTGTATCACTGTTCCTCTGGCCGGCTTCTATCTGGCTATTGTAGTGGTTTGCGAACTATGTTCACAAGCCCCTGGGTGGCTCAATTGGTAGAGCGGTCGCCTGGTATTTCGGCTGAGGAGCATTTCTTTCTTTCAGTTTACTTCTTCTAAAAGTCGTAGATGTACTAGATTGCGTCTGTACCATACGTTTGTTTGCCTAAGCTGTTCTATAATCGTAACGATCATGCGCTCGTTCGTCATTGGCACGCGTCGCTACATCCAGCACATAACTTCCCTCGGAAGAATCCGGCATTTCGCCCACTTCTTCCACCTGTCAGTCCGCCCACTGTCAGTTTGCCCGCTCGTATGTCCACCCCTTCACATCGACCTTTCACATTAAAGGACGATTCTGGCGATCTCTTGGGTTCTCTTTCCGAAAAGCAAAGCGAGAATCCGCCGAGCGCAAGAACAAGCGAAATGTCGCTTCGCCTCAGTAGCACCTTTACAACTCTGAAGTCCGGTCTTCACCTCCGGAAACCTCCGGAATCTGGGCTTCCAGATTATTTTTTGACGTCTTCTGTAAACTGCATCTGGAATATGAACCGGTCCGAAAGTATATCAAAATAATCCGGAAAAAAGGGGCTTTTGAACTTCCAGATTTCCGGAATTTTTAAGTATCGCAGAAGAAATAAAAAAAAAATCTCGGAAAATCTGGGAACCCAGATTCCGGAAGGTGAAGAATCGCCATGACTCTGACGCTGACTGGCCGAAACCACTTTCGACTCGCGAAGTGGATTCGCTTTCCAAGTGCTGGCGGAAACTAGCGGAGCGCGAGGACAGCTCTGGAAAGCAAAGCGACTTTTAGCCGTAGTCGCAAGAACAGCCGGCGCATAAGCTCGCGGAGCTTTCCAAACCGCCAGAATCGCCCTTAAGCCACACAAACTCGGCGTCGCGCTTGCAACACTCTTTGCAAGTAGGTCTTACAATTCTGACGATTTTCAGCCATTGTCTACAACATTTTGTACACAGACGTGTTCGGACTCGCAAACGCTCAAGCTGCTGCCGTTCTAATGCTCGACGAAACGGGGACGAGCGCTGTTAGTGATGTGCTGCCCGACGGAATGACTGACCAGGCGCTCGGGCCGTCGAATAGTAAATATTGGAAAGAGAACCTTGAAGCAGATGAAAGAGAGGATGCAGGAGAGACGCTCATTGGTAATGATTTTCTAGGAATGTGGGTTAGATCATGGATTTGTTAATTTATAAGTGGTTAAAGGCAGAGGCGTTACTATCCAAAATGTTTGGGGGGGGGGGAGGTATTTACCGACTAGCAGTTATTTTTACAGACTGTTTTTGCAGATAAAAACGACTATTACTGAGAAAACAAGAGCTGTAAGCTCATATGGCACTTGCATGGGTTGAGATGTATTATTTGATTAAAAGTAATTTTCGACTGCGCGGTTCAGATGCGCACTTTAAGGAAGCTAGAGAAAAAGTATTTTATCGTAGAACTTGGCTGTAATGATGCGCACTTTAAAGGCACTAGAAATTCATCTGTAAGGAAGACCCTTGAGGCAAAAACGATATCAGGCTCTTAGGGATCATTGATATATACGTATGATCAAAAGTATTTTTTTCCGCTAATGCGGGTAAAATGCGCACTTTAAGGGTGCTAGAATTTTTTTTTTTTTGCAAAACCCTTGTGGCACAAATGATCATAGGTTGAGATGTATCGTTTGATAAAAACTACTTTTCGACCTTGCGGTTAAGATGCACACTTTAAGGGAGCTACAACTTCATTTGTAAGCAAAACCCTTGAGGCAAAAATTATCATGGACTCATGGGAATCATGGAAATGCATATTTTGCTTAAAAGCATTTTTCTTAATTTGCGGTAATGATTGGTACTTTAGGGAATGGTCGGATTTGAAAAGTGGCGATTTCTAAGCCAATCTTGTCGAATTTCTAATATTCCAGCCAAATTTCATCGTCCTAGCACATCTCTTAACTCGCGATCACCGGAATTCCGGACCCGCCCCTCAAACTCCCCCCACAGTCGCCGGAGCCAATCCGGTTCGGTTTTGGACTTGTTTGTTATTCCCACAAAGTTCCACCCCGATCTCTCCAGTCCAATCCGGTTACGTATTCCCCCCCCCCAATTGTTGTCGGATCCGGTCCGGTCCGGACATGAAAAAGATCACCACAGGCCCTCTGTTCAGTTATTAAATTTCACTCGAATCCGATCACCCGTTCCAAAGTTACGCATGGCTAAATATTCCGGATTCCCCCTCCCTCCGATCCCCCCCCCGACTATCGGATCGAGTGAATTTTTATTTACAAGTTAGTTTGATCGGGTCCCTGATACGCCTCCCAAGTTTCGTCGTGAAAATCCCAAAAACTGTCATCACCAGAATTCCGGGAAACTCCCTTCCACCCTCCCCCCCAAGTGTCCGGGTCCAGTCCAAACGTGTAAACGATTTATATGGAGCAGATTCTTGTTCTTCCCAGCAAGTTTACTCCAATCCCTCCACTATAACCGTATCTCGAGATTTCCGGTCTTCCCCCCCCCCAACTCCCCATAGCTGTCGAATCCGGTTCGGACTTCAAACGGAAGATCAGAGATTTGTCATTCATTCAGGTATTAAGTTTCGTCCCAATCCGATCACCCGTTCGAAAGTTACACAACACTCAATTTTCCATATTCCCCCGCACTGAATCACATATACAAACCCCTTTGACCGTCGAATGCACTAGCTCTTTCCGCTGTTAACAGAGTGATCCGATGCAAAGAGTGACGTCACGCCGCGCGCAGACCTACTAGTGAGAAGAAAGGGGTAGGGGTTTTACAAAAACTACTAAATTCTCAGAATTCCCCGGCCCACCACTCCCCCCCAGATGGTCGGATCGTGAAACTGATTATTTCCAGGTTAGTTATATCGGGTCCCTGATATGCCTGCCAAGTTTCATCGTCCTAGGACATCTGGAAGTACCCTAACTCGAAAACAGTGGACCGCCCGACCGACCGACCGACCGACCGACCGACCGACCGACCGAAAAGCGATCGGTATATGGCACTTGAGCGGAGCTGCAAGTGCCATAAAAACGACTGTGTTGACGAACAATCGGCTAATTTTAAGAAAAACTACTATATTTAAGGAAAAATCGACTATTTTTGCGAGAAACCGACTGTTTTTAAGAAAAACGACTGTTACCAAGAACAAAAATCGACTGTTAATAAGAAAAATCGCGGTCGCGCCGACTCGGCTATTTTTTACCGACTGGCCGACAACCTTCGGGAGGGGGGCGCCCCGCTAGTCGTGACGCCCCTGAGTGTGACAAGATTGACCAAGACTTGACCACGGTTGGAGATCGGGCAATTAAAATTTGTGTAACTTGCGGACCCTAGGCTCTGGAACTGTTAATTGGAGTTGTTCACCTATCCCTTCCACTCATGGTCAAACGGCCCGATACTGCACATTGAATTAACTTCGTTATTTGACAACGTTTAGAGAAAGGACGAGATACAGATCATTAGGGTCTGGAATCATCTTTTGATCGTTGGATCTCTCCCATCTTCCCCGTTCGTGGGCATAAGCGGTCACAGTGAGTAAGACGTGCAACGGTTAGAGGTAGGGCTATGAATGAATGAATGAAGTTATTCCCAATAAAGCCCAAGGGCCATGGCGGGAAACATAGCACAATAACAAAAAACAAAATATCATACACTCCGAAAACAAACCAAAAGTCAACTTGTATAAAAATAGTTCACGGTGGGTCATAGCTAACTTCAGGAATCTACCCAGCCTTCTTAGGTCACCAAAACACTTACTTCCCGTACTTGAAACCAAATCCCTTTCCCCCCAAACCTCCCAACCAAACACTTCCTTTCTTAATTCTTTCAGCTCCCCGCAGTGACGTATCAAATCAATAGGAAACTTTGTGTAGACTACTAGGAGATCATAGGGTCTGGAAGCATCTTTGAAGGCAAAGTTAGAAGTATTTTTGTTTCCGTAGGTGACGCTCTCAAGATTTTCCGACATGGTGGAACTCCCTTCCCGTACACCGCTGCCAAAGCTTTGCATCCTCGAATTTTCAGAAATATCGAGTTTGATCTCTGGGTGGCTTCGAAAAAGAGTGAGTACCTTCTAGTTGGTCGTAAGCATGATAAAAACCTACATTTGTATCGATTACATTAAGAAGTGAATTGTAAATAACTTCTAGCAGAAACATAGAGGAGAAAAAAAATAAGAAGTGCAAAAAAGCTAAATGTTTGGCATTTCTTTAACCCCTTCTGTCACCAATTATTTTATGGTTCTTACATTATGGTTCTTGCCAGTAGCCTAATGTTATTTTTTCTTTTCTTACTTTGTTATTTTTCTTCTTCTCTATTCACTTTTTTTTTACATTTGTGCACTAGGCTTGGGAATAAATGTACTATTATTATACTACCGGATCTCCAGAACAGGCTCGGAAAGCGAATCAAACTTTAGCCGCAGTCGCAAGAACACACCGCGGATAAGCCAGCGGAGCTTTCCAGACCGCCAAAATCACACCATCAGGGCCGTATACAAGGGGGGAGGGGTTGGGGGGTTCGAGCCCCCCCCCCCGAAACTTACCAAAATAATCGTTTTTTTTTGTATAGGCTTTAACCTCTGATCCATGTCTTTTTGTATTTTTTGGTCCGAAATAAATTCCTGGATAATGGGCCTGCACACTATACTGGACTACAACCTCTATCAAATCCTTGATTTCAGATCGCAAATTTTACGCGACCAAATTCTTCAATGCTATTCTTCAAGTTGGCGCCAAGTGCCACGCGATTATAGATGGCATTGCGACCACTGCATATATCCAGCAAATGCATTCAAGGTCAACTCATTCTCCAGTTGAAGTTTTCGTCCAAGAACTAGGGCAGAGGTATGTAACCTTTGTTTCTCCTTTGATTATTTCTCAAAAAAGGCGGTTATAATTGCTGGGAATGACCCCCTAGCTGGTAGCGGTTGACCAGTCTAATAGTTGCGTTTTTGCGGATACCGTGGTATCTGTTACCACGGTAACTGGATCTGCAATCAGTCGTTTTTGCAGTTACCGTGGTATCTGATATACGGTCCACTGCAAAAACGACTATTGCCAAAATTCTACTTTTCGAAGTCATCCCAAAATAAAACTGATATCCAGTTACATCACTAAGTGCTGAACTTCTTTCTCACCAGTTTGACAAAATTTGATGAAAGTGAGAGGCGTTTTCCAGATACCACGACCAGATACCGTAGTCGGACCATGATATCTGAATATCTGTTACCACGGTAACTGGCCAGATACCACGACAACTGCAAAAACACCTTTTGACCGTGGTATCAGATACCACGATAACTGCAAAAACGACTTTAGACCGTATATCAGATACCATGGTATCAGCAAAAAAGCAACTAATGTTTAACGAACAGGACTGAGATACGACCGTCTAGTTGTCCATCACTTCACTTATTCACTTAAAGGACCCCTCTTGCTTATTCTGCCCTTTCTATTATTCCTAACTCCCTTATTAGAACTATATATATATATACATATCTGTATTTAAAAGCTATTAAGCCATATACAGAAAACGAATCAATGCGCAAAAACTACACAAGAAACAACTACACTATTTTTTCACTTCCTCACTTTATAAACCTCACTATTTTTTCGCATTCATACTTAATATCATCTACTTACTCTCTACTAAACTAATCACTTTTTCAACCATATTACAAAAAGAAACTATAACTCTAGGAGACGTGGACTTCAGGACACCTAGAGCTTCTGAAATCCCCACTTTTCGCCGTTGTTTCGCTTATCTCGGATTAAAAAGGGTTCAATTTCATGAGTGACCATCATCAACTAATATGGCGCAACCAGATGTCACAGTTCTGATGAGAAACTGATTTTTCGGGCTATTTTTCTGTTATCTTGGGTAGCTCTGGGCCTCCTTAAAAAGCAAGGGGGCAGCAGCCCCCCCAAATGACGCCTCTGGTTTACCTCTCTCAGTTGATGCGGTTTACCTAGCTAACTTGAGTATTGCGTTTGTATATGTAGAGACTATTTGATTGGAATCATCTCACTGAATGTCTTGCTATAATTTCTCGCTTTCTCGGCTGAGCCGAATTTTGCCAGTCACGTAACGCAAACTTCGCCGTCTGCCGACTATTCTTTTACACACAAGGACATTGCACCTTGTTTGTCTAAGTGCTGTTTTTCGTTCTGGAAGACATAGTAGACCATCAGATCTATCTTCTGTTTTTCGTTTTTAACCACGGTGCCTTCAGTTTCTCTTTATTTTGCGTCCGGCCACCGCGTCGGAGAGCGGGGAGGATGGATAGTCGATAAGCGCTAACAAGAAAATCGATAATTTCAAGTGGAAAATAATGTATTTTCGAAAAACGGTGTTTTTGAGCCACTTCTTCGTGAAAAGATCAGTTCTAGTAAAAGTTGTGCTTTAAAGCTGGCATATAAAATGTTATTTTTTGCTCAATCAGAATGACTACCATTCTCACGGCCTAATCCGATGAAAAATTCTTTGACTGTGTAGTAGTATGGTAATTGTACGAAAAAGTTGTATGGAGTGGTATGTAGTAGTATGGAGTAGGCTAGTTTGATTAGTGGTATGTAGTTTCCAGTTTCCTAGTAGTAGCATGTAGTAGCAACAGTTACTACTGCATGCTACTTTTTCGTACTACTCCATACGACTAATTCTCGGATATTTTTCATCGGGAATATATATATATTATAAAAACGATGCTCCCTCCTTGGCAAAAGTCCTCGTCAAACTGTAGCTATAACACTGTCACAAGTTTCATAACAGATCGCGCATAACACTTTCAACAATAATTAACACCTTCAATTGGTAGAAATACTACACTGTCAGAAGTTACATAACGACAACAGAAGGATGCCCGGTTTCAACAGATAACACTTTGGGATGTTATCTGTTATGTTTCTTTCCTTACCGTTAGTATTTTTACCAATTGAAGGTGTTGTTGGAGATCTAGGCACGAAATAGTGTAAACTTAATTGGTCATAACACTTTATTTGTAAGTGAAAAGGTGTTATTCTTGAAAGTGTTATGCGCTATCTGTTATGAAACTTCTGACAGTGAAGAAACGATCCTGCAAAAAAATAAAAAGTAATTGCAGGTTTGTACAGCCTAACGAGGACCCTTGCCGAGAAGGGCCGAAACTTCGCTGGAGAAAACCAGCATTCGCAGCGAACTTGGGTTAGTAGAGTATTTTTCTATCTATGTAGGAAGTGGGTCCCCTTCAGCTCCCTGCGTCTACTTCCCATAGAAGATATAGCACGAGAAGCAACCGTTATGGAACAGATTAAAAGTAGAACTCGGACTGATACCCTCTCATCCCCGGAACCAGCTGATGAACCGGGGGAACTCATGGAAAGTGATTATTCCCTGATACAACAAGAAGAAGGGGTCATCTCTGAAAGAAGTTTGGACGTCGGATTCAAGCTCGAGACCGTCAATACGGAATGTAAGTAGATATGCTCATATAATATATATAAAAACGGATTCGTCAGCTGTGATGCTTATGAAGCGATACTTCGGCCCTTCTTGGCAAGGGTCCTGTTCAGGCTGTTATTCTTCTGGGCCAACGCTAAGTAGAGTAGATAGATTGAATGCCTCGCCCCGTTCGCTTGAGAACGCCATGTGTACAAGCCGGACATGCTCGCCCAAACTAATAGTTGCGTTTTTGATCCGAATTCTCCTCGCAATTCTTCTATTTCGCGTTTTCGGATTATTTAGATTGAGCGAATTCTCCTTTTCTTGCGTTTTTGTCAGAATCGAGAACGGGGAAAGCCTCGCGATTCTGCAGAGTTGCGAAGTTGCTCCGATTGTGAATTCTCGATTCTCCTCTCTCCGTTCTCCTGCCTGATTGGTCAACAGAGTGAGGGTGTTCAATATTTTGTGTGGATGGAAAGGCATTGGCGGTGAAGGATGAGTTTGTGTATCTGCGTATTAAATTTTCAAGTAATGTTAAGTTTAGTAAACAGTTAGGTTACGCAGAATCAAAAGGAAATAGAATAGCGAACCTAGTAGCAAGGAGCCATTTAAAAAATATAAGAAGTGTAGGGTTCCATAAGAAAATTTTTAGGTCTAAAATAGTACCTACGATACATTACGGTAGTGAAATTTGGGGTTATAGGGCAAGTAAGAAAATAGAAAGTATTCAATGTAAGTATTTTAAAAAAGTGATATGTCTATCTGATAAATTGAATAACATAGTTTTAAGAGGAGATGTAGGCTTAACATGTCTTAGAAATGATAGGTGGGTTAGGATGGTAAAATTTTGGGAAAAAATTATTGAACTCCCTAGGGTACGTCCCCTAAAAGCGGCGTACCTTGAGGCTTTACGGGATGAGCGTCAAGATTCGTGGCCTTCCCAAATAAAGAAAATTTTGGATCATTGTGGCCTATCGGGATCATGGAGTGAAGGACACGGAAAACACCCATCTGACCAGAATGAGGTCTCCAAAACAGTGAAGCAAGTGCTATACGACCAACAACTACAGCAATGGCAAGTGGATAAAGCCCAGGCAGAGTCGTTGATGTATTACGCCAAGGCCAAAGAGTGTTGGGGGGAGGAAGTTTATTTTAAGGTGTGTCTTTCTCAGGAGGAGCTTGTTTTAGTTATGAGTATGAGAGCTGATTGTTTGCCATTGGGAAAAAGAAGAAAGTATTTAGGTAAGTTTAGGGCTAAGTCTGGTCCTTACTTTTGCCCTATGTGTGGTTGTGAAAATGAAACTTTACAACATTTTTTGGCGGAATGTGTGGAATTGAGTGATTTGAGGGAAGAGCTGTTTGGGGTAAGAGTGGGTGGGATTGAGTGGATTGTGCAGGTAATGAAACAGCTGAGTTTTGGAACGATTAAGTCGATTGGAAGGTTCCTGAGGTTGGGGATGATACACAGGGAAAATTGTTTAAGTTTATAAGGTAAAATAAAATATAGTAGGATGTTGATTAGTGTACAGATTGATTATTTATATCATCTATTTATTCTTTTGTGTTGTATTTTTGCGATGGCCCGTGTTGGCTTTTGGGCAATAAATCTATCTATCTATCTATGCAGAAACAATTATACCGAAATTCAGACGAGCTGCCAAATTAGTGTTTTTGGAGAATTCAGAAGCGAGAACTGAGAATTCAGATCAAAAACGCAACTCCGATCAACGTTTTACGTGGAACGCATCACAAATACGTCAGCCATTCATACAAACAGAAAGATCAAAATTCTCTCTTAGAAACAGTGTTGCAAAATCATGGAATAAATATCAGTCTAGTCTAGACCTGTAGCTTTCTCCAAATGTTTTAAAAAGTAAAATAAAAGCAAGTCATCTGATTGAATATTGAGTATTAAAAGTGTATATGATTTTTATGAAACTTGCCCTTTGGCCAAGTGCCATATAGCGATCGCAATTTCTGTCCATCCGTCTGTCGGTCGGTCGGTCCGGGTTTTGCTAGTTTGGGCCAATTTGGAACCAATGGGCGGCTTCCGAAAATATGGACGCCGTTTGGGCACTTCCGCATAAGCTAGGACGATGAAACTTGGCAGGCATATCAGGGACCCCAAATGATTAAGTTGGAAATAGCCACTTTCCGATCCGAACATAGTGGGGGAGTGGAGTGAGGGGAAATCCGGAATATTGATTAGTTTATAACTTCAACGGGTGATCGAATATTAATGAAACTTGATATTTGAAAAGACCTCGTGCCCCAGACGACCCGGTTAAATTCCGAACCGGATCCGGTGACTTGGGGGAGCTGGAGGGGGGAGTCGGAAATCTTGGGAAACGCTTGGAGTCAGGGGATTGGGATGAAACTTGGTGGGAAGAACAAGGACAAGTCCTAGATACGGGATTGACATAACCGGACCGGATCTGCTCACTGGGGGAGTTGGGGGTGGGGAGATAAACAATTGCCGAAAAATAAATTTTCTTGGGTCAGTCGTAAAAGTGGACTTTCTTCAGAAGTAACCTTACAGTCTAGAGATGAACATTTCCTGAGCTTCGGTAGCCATTGCGATGCACGCTTTTGTTGAAATTCAAATTCTCCGCGTCGTGACGAACTTTGTCTTTTTGTGCCAGCAGTTCATATTCTGAACGTCACTACTAGAGCCCTAGGTGAAAGAAAAAAAACTTAACCGAGTCAATATAATTCAGTAGTTTCTATTCGAAGGTTAAAAAAATAATCTGGCTTTTCAGTTAAACTTTAAAATTCGTCTCAGTTTCATCATCCCCAACACAAAAGCCTAGGATTTTGTCAAATTGGACGGAAAGAAGTTTGGCACTTGTGATAACAATAATAATAATATATTCGTAAATTGGATGGAAGGCCGTTAAGCCTACAAAATTTTTAATTTACATATCTTTTAAAGGACACCTGAATGAAGAGTACCAAGTATCATCCCTATCTGTATGACTTCCGTTAACATTGCCTGCAGAAAACCCAATCCAAATACGAAATAGTGTTTCCAAGCTATGATTTTTGCTCCATTTTGCATCTGTCCTTATTTCAGTACCGAACAATTTGGAAATGAACAAATGTCTCCAATCAACCCTTCTTCTGGAATATTTTTTTAACCAGTTAAGCCCAAACGTATATCTAGAAGAAATTCCAATACGATCCAGCCAGCGCTGTACAAGATTTGAATGAATTGCGCTTTTTGTCTTGGAGTCTGCATGTGCAAACCTCCAGAAACGAACATCCCTATTTTGAAACGTCACCCTCAGGAGAAGAATGCTCTCCGTGGCCATGTCTGTAAATGCATTCTCTATGGTGTGTTCAAGTATGGTTCATTGTTAAGGTGTCCTTTAAATTTGCACAGGGAGAAAATGTCACTTGAAAAATATTTGTCATTTCCGTCTTGAATGTCAATAGGTATGTGGAGCAGATCACTCTCTCTGGTAAATTGTTCTAGTGTTAAACAACTCGGCCGAAAGCCCAGCGGCCCATGTCCTTATAAAAGCGTTCCGTCCTCAGTTTAAGCTGGTGTCCTCGAAGGTGATTATGATTGAACTGCACATTTCTCTGGGCTGGTACGTTGTCATAGACTCCATTGCAGAGCTTGTACATTTCAACAATATCCCCACGATGGAATCTATAGGCGAGGGTTGGGATTTGAAGCTTGCGAAGCCGCTCTTCAAAGTTAAGGAAACGTAAACTGGGATTTGGTTATCCTCCGCTGAACATTTTCTAGAGCATCTATGTCTTGTGAGTGGATATAAGTATTTCTTTTGGGGTGGCTTCTTGTAACCCCAAATTAGGCAATTGTCGTTTTTGCAAAGCAACCGCTACCATGGTAACTAAATATTCCTTCAGCCCAAGCTGACTGCGAATCATAGTTGATAGTGACAAACGAATAAGCGAGCTGAACGTTTATCTAGTTCACTTCCCGGCTTGAGCCTGAAGAGGACCCTTGCCAAGAAGGGCCGAAATATTGCTCTGACAATATTCAGCTGACGTATCCGTTTGTCACTATCAAAATGCTGCTTCAAAATGCAGATTCAGTTACCTTGGTATCAGATACTTCGGTATCTCTGCAAAAACGCAGCTATTATCCATTCTTGGTTTCAGGCCAGATCTCTGTTCCTCTGTACTCTTTGGGGACCAGTAGCGACATCTCCAGTCACCCACCTCCGTTCGAAGAATTAAGGATAGATGGCTCCCGGTTTGCGGATTACTGCCAGCCCTCCTATATTCCGCATAGGGCCATGTTTGGCCTCCAGAACGTGGCTGTACCACCAGAGAGTCATACCCCGGCCACGCTCAATACTTGGCCTCAGATCTACCGTCGCTTTTTCACCCCACCATTGCCAGGTAATCAGTTCATTTTTACCTCGTACCATCTAGATTAGCGCGGGGTAAGGTTCTAAAAATAATAACAATATAAAGCGAAAGAAAAGGCTTGCGCCTCTAGATAACTAAGAAGTTTGGAGTAATCATACTGCTTTTACTGCACTTACGCCCTTGGGCAGTGCGTCATAAATTCATTCATTCATTCACTGATCAGAGAGTTAAAAGTTCTATCTGTATTGCACTTGAATTGATTTAGCATTAACCGCATCTTCGGTAAGGCTGTGTGGAGTGTTCCTTGGAACAATCCACTATTGCGAGCGCTGTAGCAGCTTTCGTCTTTCGGTTTTCGGTTTTCACCATATTTTGTGGAGCTCATAACTCGTGAACCAGTGCAAGTATCAAGTTCAAACTTGGTACACTGGTGAGTATTGGGATCTAGTTGTGCCTTTTGTGGGTTCGACCCCCCACACCCACTCAGTTCAGGGGCAAATGGGCCCAGATTGCCCAGTGAATAATGTTCATAACTTGACCAGATCTGAACACAGGACGATGCAATTCCTTGTACTTGTAGATCCTACGGCTGAGAAATTACTTTTAAAGTTACACCTCCCCCACCCACCCCGTTCAAGGACAACTGGGCCCAGATTGCCCAGGAGTAAAGTTCGTTACCCGTGACAGGAAGCAACAGGTGTCAAAGTTCAAACTTGGTACACTTGTAGGTATTGGGGCCTAGTTATGCCTTTTGGCGGTCCCCCCCCCTACACCCACCGGTTCAGGAGCAAATGGGCCCAGATTGCCCAGTGAATAATGTTCATAACTGAACCAGACCTGAACACAGGACGATGATATTCCTTGTACTTGTAGATCGTAGGGCTGGGAAATTACTTTCAAAGTTGCACCTCCCCCACCCACCCCGTTCAAGGCCAACTGGGCCCAGATTGCCCAGGAGTAAAGTTCGTTGCCCGTGACAGGAATCGATAGGATCAAGTTGAAACTTGGTAGGCTTGTGAGCATTGGAGTATCTTTTTGGTTTTTGCGGGCTCCAACCTACCCTCACTTGGTTCAGGGGCAATTGGGCCCAGATTGCCCATTTTTTTCTGTTTTTAGTGGACTGTTCCTTCGAACAATCCACTATTGCGAGCGCGCTAGCCGCTTTCGGTTTCCGGTTTTCGGTTTTCACCATTTTTTGTGGAGCTCATAACTCGTGAACCAGCAAGTATCAAGTTCAAACTTGGTACACTTGTGGGTATTGGGGTCTAGTTGTGCCGTTTGAGGGTCCCACCCCCACTCCCACCCGGTTCAGGGGCAAATGGGCCCAGATTGCCCAGTGAATAATGTTCAAAACTTGACCATAGTTGGACAGAAGACGATGAAATTCCTTGTACTTGTAGATCGTAGGGCTGGGAAATTACTTTCAAAGTTGCACCTCCCCACCCATCCCATTCATGGGCAACTGGGCCCATATTGCCCAGGAGTAAAGTTCGTTACCCGTGCCAGGAATCAACAGGTATCAAGTTCAAACTTGGTACACTTGTGGGTATTGGGGTCTAGTTGTACCTTTTGGGGGTCCCACCCCCCACACCCACCCGGTTCAGAGGCAATTGGGCCCAGATTGCCCATTTTCTTATGTTTTTAACTTGACAATAACTGGAGATAGGGCGATGAAATTCCTTTGTGCTTTTGTATCATCGGGTTGGGAATATCTGCGTGGAGTTGAATCACCCCCCACCCTCCCCGGTCATGGGCAAGTGGGCCCAATTTGCCCATGAGAAATTTGTTTGACCCGTGACTGGAATCAAACTCTAAGTTGGTATAGTCGAGGATATCTAGGTTTAGATAAACAATTTGACGCACCCCCTCCCACCTCCACCCTCCCGTTCATGGGTAACTGGGCCCAGATTTCCCATGAGTTACGTTCGTCTATGACATTGTCTCGAGTTCAACTCTTGTATACTTGTGGATATATATGTATATATCCTCTGGCCACGAAGAACATCTTGAGACTGAACCTCCCCCACCCTCCCCGTTCATGGGCAACTGGGCCCGGATTGCCCATGATTTGAGATTTTGTGAGATTTTGCAACGGGGCCCAGATGTGTTAAGTGTTAAGTTCGTGTTAAGTTTGTTAAGTTCGTGAACGATGACACTCGTCAAAATTAAAACCTCGTGTAGTTGTACGCAGTACTTTTCGTAAAATGCGCATTGCGTTTGTTTGGTTTCATGTTTCGCAAAGGGTTTGAGCTGGCAATTAGTCACAACATGCGTTTTCGCGGAAGGATGGGAATGATGAAATGGGATCTAAAACTTTATGACTTTGACATTACATTAATGTGTTTGAACAAGGTATAATAAACGAAATACATTTCAAGATTGATGAAAGTAATGTCAGTAGTGTATTGAAACAAGCCTACGGGGTTTATACGAAGCAATACTGGAAAGACAAAGATGGACAATACTGTGACTGGAGACCGAATTACGACTGACGCGAAGGGATTGTGTTTCCAAATGAACTAACATATGTTCTCACGTGGAAGGTGTCAGATGAGACCCGCTTATGAAAATTTATGACTTTGACATTAGGCTGTTCGAGCCTGAGCCTGAGCCGTGTTTGGAGACGAATATTAAACGTTACGGGAAATTCAACGTTACAATCCAATTCATTATTTTAAACTCCACGTCTGAGCGCTTGCGCACCTGTTTCAGTTATCGTGGTATCTGATACCACGGTCAAAAGACGTTTTTGCAGTTATCGTTGTATCTGATATTCTGATACCACGGTCCGACCGTGGTAACTGCAATGGTATCTGGAAAAGTCGTCTTACTTTCATCAATTTTTGTCAAATTGTTGGGAAAAAAGTTTGGCACTCAGTAATGTGACTGCATATCAGTTTTTCTTTTGGGATGACTTCGAAAAGTGCAATTTCGGAAATTGTCGTTTTTGCAGAGTAACCGTATATCAGATACTGCGGTAACTGCAAAAACGACTAATTGCAGATCCAGTTACCGTGGTAACAGATACCATGGTATCTGCAAAAATGCAACTAATAATTCTAGCTGATTTATATTTTCATCCAGTCAACTGTCAGAAGTTTGGTAACATTTAACACATGTTTGAGCCTCATTGCGTTAAACGTTATGAGTGCAAAGATTAGTGAAGTATCGTTAGCGGGCGTAACGTGTATATGTAACGTATTAAAATGGGGTCTTCGGGCTTAAGAATTAATTAATACGGTTACGAAAGTAGATTGCGTCGTCATTATAGACACGAGGGGTTTCTTAAATGACGAACTTCCCGAATCTATTTTTTTTACTCTTGTTAGTAATACTTCTTCGAAGTCAGTACATACAGTATTCTTGAGCTTCTGCAGATATGGTCACTGTGGAGAATTTTCGGTAAATCCTCGGACAATTCCGGTAAAATTCTCAAGCCGCACCCCCCCCCCCCCATCAGGAAGGTGTCGGGACGTCTCTGGTTCTAGTAAGGAGAGTCATGGTACTGCCGAAGGAGATGAACTGCATACGTTGAAATGAAGGTGCAATACAGTTATGGTCATTAGCTTGGTTCGTCAAACTTTTCCGGGACATTCTACCGGAGCTAGCGCCGATGCGTGAACAGCCGACAGCAACACGTCTTGGGAAGAAATGCGGAGAGAAGCTCTTCCTCGCTGACCCCCCGGTTCAGTCATCCTAGCGCTACCTCAAGTCGTTTGTCCCCTACTTCATCAGAAACTACAACGAAAAAGTGCTAAAAGCTGAAATTTCTTATACCATTATTTTTTTAAAGTTCCAGTGCTGTTTTCTCGAATATTTGGGACTTAGTAAACCTGTTCTATTCTGTAGGTTTCAGTTGCAGTAGCTGCAAAATTTTAATTCTGCTCAACACGGTTATTCCAATGTGTGATGTTTGTAGGTCAGAACCTTTTGCGATGCAAACCGTTATTATTATCTTGATTTGCACGCAGTCGTGACGTAGTGGAAACTAATACTTCATCGTTCGCTTAAAAAATCCGATGTCTGTACTTTCCGTGCGCCAAGCTTTCGATGCGCTTACCAGTGTCGAGAGACAACGTTCTCCACCGGTAGTACAATCAGGTCTGTCCGTCCGTCTGTGAGCACGATAACTCTCGAAGGGAATGAGATGTTTTGATGAAACTTGGTGTGAGGATTCTTTGGGTCAAGAGTAATGTCGAGTTCGTAGATGGGCTCTGTAGCCCTACATTTAGGGGTGGGGAGGGGGTTCAAATTAAGGGGCAAGCTAAATATTTTTAAACAGCTAATGTGATAGTCGATTACGGGGTAAGAAGACATGCTGAGCACGAATATGAAAACCATTTTCTCGCCGGACAAGTAGTTTGTCCGGAATCCGGCCAAAACCGGAAAGTTTGTTAAAAGTAAAAGTTTTATTCGAAGTTGATTAGATGTCCGATTTAGGGGTAAGAAGAGATGGTGAATCCGTATATGACAATCATTTTTTAGCCGGACATATAGTTCGTCCGGAATCCGGCTGAAACCGGAAAACTTGTTATAAGTTAAGTTTTTATTTGAAGTTGATTAAATGATGGATATAGGGATAAGGAGATACGCTGAATTTGTTTTTGAGCTTTATTTTTTCGCCGGACAAGCAGTTCTGGAATTTCACCGAAACCGGAAAATTCGCAGAAGTAAGGCACACACATGCTCAATACATATATGAACTTGGTTTTCTTAATGATTAGCTGCTTGGCCTTAATCTGTTTCTAAATTTTAAGAGTAAAAATGTTCAAGGAGTCTGGCGAAGACTGGATCTGGCGAAGACAAAACCTATTTGTCTGGATCAAATATTGAATTTTTGGGATCCCATCGGAACCTTTGGTCTTGTTTTCAAAGTAGTGAGCTGGTAGTACATTTGAAAAAAGGTAGTACTGTTCGAAAAAAATACGAGTTCTGTCAGTTTTCATGTGCAAAATAACTCTTAAAAATGCCAATGATACAGTTTTGCTATAACATCAACAGATGATGTTACCTCTGATGTATTGGTTGCGTTTTGCAGATACCATGGTATCTGTTTCCACGGTAACTGGATCTGAGTTAGTCCTGATACTACAGTTGCTCTACAAAAATTGCCGGATTTCTGCTTTTAGAAATCATCCATAAAGAAATACTGATATCCACTGACATCTCGAGTGACAACTTCTTTCCCACCAGTTTGACAAAAAACTAGACTCTTGTGTTAGTGATGATGAAAGTGAGATGAATTTTTCACATCATTTACCACGGTCCGATCGTGGTATCTGAATATCAGTTACCTCGGTGACTGGCCAGATACCACGACAACTGCAAAAACGCTTTTTGACTGTGGTATCAGATACCCTGGTGACTGCGAAAATGACTTTAGACCGTTTTATCAGATACCATGGTATCTGCAAAAGCGCAACTATTGAAATTGTACTTCCGTGTGTAAGTAAATGCTATGAATCTTCCGACAATGCGTCTGTTTCCAGTTCGAAGTAGAAGTACAATGGTAATGAAAATAATTTTATAATCATTTAATTCATTAAAATAATAATCTGTTAGAATTTAGTTAAATTTTAATATATTAAATCATTAAAGCCTTTTGCCTCTGCACCATCTCCATTCAGTATTAACCGCATCGTCGGTAAGACCAGCGGTTCTGTTCCGTTTGCATAAATCCACTTGTACACATCAAAATGACGATCACCCGGGCGCAATCCTTTCTTGTGTATAATTTTTCGGTCATCATTTTTGCTTTCCTTTAGTTGAACACTCTACAACATCCGTCACTTCCTTGGTAGACGCCTTTGGCCGGATCATCTCGCGTGACACCGGATTTTTTCCTGTCGCTCCCGGATTTTCGAATTGTGGATCCGTCTTTTCCGCCCAGCAACCCGGATTTCCTTCGCAGGAGCCTAGATATCCATTGAACGAACTTGGATACGTGTCTCATCAGCCCGAATTCCAGACCCACGTTTCCGGGATTCATTCCTTTGTGTCCGGATTTCGGGCCGGTGCTAATGCCTACGAGCAAGTCGACCCACCAAGTCTTTCCAGACCATTCGAAGAGGAGCAAATCCTCTTACCAGACTTTCGAATGCCCCCACCGCCAATTAGATTTCAACCGGATTGTACCCGGTTTTCGGAGATGCAGGACAAGATGTCGCCAAGTCTGTTTGGTAAGTTTACAGCCCTTAATATGGCTAATTGACTTTTTGGCCAGGAGGGCTTACAACGAGATTGGACCCCCTCCCCCCCCCCCGTGTTTTAACTGTTTCTTTCCCTTAATGCCTTAGTCCCTTGTGTAAAGTGCCATCTATGTATTATAATTAATATCCGTGACATGGGGAGGTGAACTGATTAGATGAATTTGCCTTCGGGCGGGATCACTGTTTCTATGGCCGGCTTCTACCGGACTGTTGTAGTGGTTTGCGAACTCTGTCCACAAGCCCTTCGGTAGCTCAAACGGTTAGAGCGCTTGCCCTGTAAGCAGAGGGTCCTGGGGTCAAATCCAGCTGAGGAGCATTTTTGTCTTTCACTTCACTACTTATAAAATGTTTCCATCTCAAGGGCGTCTTCCCCATTCAAATTATATATTTGGTTTTATTTGGTTTTCACCATGAGACCCCGCTTTGTGGGTCCTGGTATGTCTACGTGGCTCCGACAATGGAGTCCTAGACTTCTAAATTAATTTCAAAAATTGTTTCTGGTTCATTCGTCACGGTACAAGTCCCTTGTGTAAAGTGCCATCTATGTATTATAAAAAAAAAATTCTGCCTGAGCTCCAGCAATCGCATTAACGCATTTGATCAGCAGCAGTTGACACTCGTTCGGTTCTCTCCAGGCTTCGAAAAATGAGGCTTGTTTTTTTTCTGACCAATCACGTTTATTCGTTGACGCACCAGACTCGTTGCGGGAAACTGGCGTAAAGAAAACTTGCTTCAGCAGTAGATGGCAGACTTGTATTGAATGCAAACTCCTGTAAAGCCAGAATTTTATAAGGTCTGTGCTACACCAATAAGCGTTCTACAATAGAAAGTGTTTGCAGAACTAGCTGGAAACAGCTATTACGGCTTCTAATATTCGAACCGGATTTTTGGCACTTAGCGAAAACTGCGAAAAAATCGATTTTCCCAGCATATGGCTATGAAGATACGCGTGCTGCAGAGATGGGCGAATCCGAATCCGGATTCGAATCTTCTGCCTGTCAGGCTTGATTCGGATTCGGACTCGGATTCCAAACACTCAATCTTTCGAATCCGCTCAAATTTCTAGTCTATATCCTTCTAGTATACGTTTCCCAGTTTTACACCGTGGGTTTCGGCAATCCAACTTTTTGTTCTCCACCCACCAATCATCATCAGTAATCTGTCACGCTATCCGATTACCTAAGACATCAGTGATTGTTGTCACCTCTGATTTTTTAGACGAAAACCTACGTATATGTGTAAAGAAGTCCCGCAGGCAGTATGGTGTTAAAACAGAGTTAGAGCTCAAGAAAATAAATCCTAGCAAATTTCATGTGAAAGTCCGGGAAATGATGGGGAAGGAGAATATGCCCTTAAATCTAAACGATGATGAGGGAAACCCAATAACATCAACTCAGATAAACGAGTATTTTGCAGCAGTTTGCAGGATCCATCCACCCTTAGTTGCGTTTCCAGAAAAGGGATACCCTGCCGAAATCCCCGTAATTGAACCGTATAGCGTGTGTGAAAAGCTAAGTAGGCTAGACACAAGCAAGAGTAATTATCCTGGAGAAATACCAATCAAGCTTGTTGTTGAGTGTGCCGAAGAATTGAGCCTTATTTTAGCTGCGACTTTTAACCAGTGTTTTTTGGATGGAATTTTTCCCGATTGTTTTAAAAATGCTTTTATTACATAATATTACACCTATACCCAAGTGTAAAAACGTTAAATCTGTTAGTGATCTTCGACCAATTTCAAAAACGCCTGTTCTGTCGAAAGTTTTTGAGAGTTTTATTTTTGAGCATTTATTTGAAGATATTGAAGCAAGGCTAGACCCCAGACAATTTGGATTTAGACCTGGATGCAGTACCACCCATTATTTGATTAGGCTAGTTGACGATGTTATGAGGCATTTAGAAGGGGATAATGCGTACGCGGAAATATTGTTGAGCGACATTGTGAAAGCTTTTGATAGTCTAGATCACCAGGTGGCAATTAATGAAGCTAATGAAATGGGAGCCCGTCAATTTTTGGTCCGATTGCTAGCTAGTTTTTTAACAGGACGTAAACAGTGTGTAATGCTAAGTCAAAGTGTTCAGATTTTCTAGATATTTTCTGTGGTAGTCCCCAGGGGACAAAGCTTGGACCCTTGACATTTTTAATTGTTTTTAACAAAGTTTTGCTAGCTGTTTCTAACCGTTTCAAATTCGCTGACGATCTGTCGTCTTTGTCACTTCGAACTATCCCTCCAATCCAGACCGAGTAAACACTTTCAACTATATTTGATATGATGAAGAAGGACCTGGCTGATGTTAAATTGTCAGTCAGTTTTCAAATATTTTGTGTTCAGCCACCGCGTGCAGGGATGGTGGATAGTGTCGACAATCGCTAACAAGAAACTCGCTAATATCACGTGGAAAGTAATGGTATTTTCGACAAAGGATATTTCTGAGCCATCTCATCGTTCTAGTAAGAGTTGTGCTTTAATTATTTAATCTTTGATTCTTCTACAGGTCTCAGCGTAGGAATGGCCAACCTAGGTGAAACTTCACCGTTTCATGGAAAGTTGGAGCACTGTCATCCTCCGTCGTTGCAAGTACAGTCTCAGTACCAGTTTAGCAATCCTTTGGGCAATCCTTATGGTGTCGGTTCAGCGTTCTGTAGTGGGGGACCCTTCTGAGCCCGCTTCCTTTCTAAGCGACTTGTTTCAGCGGTGATTTTTTTTTTCCTTTTGAGTGACAATCAAATGGCAAGCTGCGATTATGAAGTTCAAATATTTGTTGATAGTAGCTTTAGTTTTATAATTAAGACGTGTTGAATGGATCGAAATGAGATTCGTCCGACGAGGAGTCAAATTTTGCTATTTTTTGTTTTCAGTTGGTTTTATACGCCCTTCATAAAATACAATACCGAATTCTCGCCAGATGTGCTAGAGGAACAATAACAATCACACGTGAGAACGGGGGACAAGTTATCGGAACGGAGAATGAGGGATTAGGCTTTCGGCTCACACCGACCCGCTAATTAGCCCCGTCAGAAAGTGGTTCAGCAGTCAGCAATGATGTCGGAAGCCAAAACTGACAAACTTGATGTAGACTGATAAAACAGAGTTGGATTGAGAACAAACAGAGGTAGAGGCATTTTATGAAGTTTCAAGTATGGCTAGGCCTAAGACAATGTTGGAAATGGCCAAACAAATCCGGATAAACGTATACCACGAAGTAACATGTCATTGTTTACTTTATGCCAGCGCATCTAGCGGCAAAAAAAGAACTAATCTGGATGTAATTTTATGAAGAGCGTATTTGTGAAACCTCGTGCTTGGACCAAGATCCATGGAGCGGTTTTTGCGTGTTGCTATTCTTTTAAGTCGAATTTTTTTTTGCAAACTCGGTGATCGCGAAGTTCAAAGGTCAAACATCTCTTACGTTTCTTGTTAAAAAGAAAAGACATTCTTGAAATAAAGTTAGTTAGTTGTACCTTACGGTCAGGTTGACGGACTTCGGATCGTAAATCTTTTAGCGAGCCCCAGCCTCGCTATTGGTGTAGACAAGGGCGACACCCCCAAAAGGGATTCGCTACAGAAATATGTAGTTTTCTCAGAGGTGATGCAAGGCACATTTTTGAAAAGAACTGTTGATATGTGCTGTGAGAAGTCTTCCCTAGTATATATATATATTTTATTTTTAACCCGCCAAATACACGAGGTGATAGCGGAGTAAATAGTATAACGAAAAATAACACAAGATAAATAACAGCGTAAACACACAAAATTTAGACATAATTTCTAATTGGACCTGAAAAATTCATGAAAAAGATCATGTACTCGATGACCTGGATGACGAAATGTACATAGTAGTGACGCTGACGTTTTCTCAAGTGAACAAATGACATCTTGGACGCCGAACTTCTGAACTAATTTGTGATTGCGGTAAGAACGAGGAAGGTACATCAAAAATTTACAATGATTATAAAAACACGTCTTCAAAGTTTTGATGTCTTTTTTTCGCAGAATGTGATAAATAACGGAACAATACAAAATGTAAGGAGTACAGAAAGCGCTGTAAATTCGCCCAAGTGCCTTCCGGTTGTAGCGACCTTTGTTTGGACATAAACAACCATATGCAATACGAATTAAAAGTATCCTGAACAATAGCCGAACAAGTCTTGGAAAGCGTTTTTCTGAAACTGAGGTCAAGCCACTTTAGCGAATCAGTTACTGGAATCGAAATAGGTCCAACTAGTGAGAGGTTCAGTTTTCAAGTTCCCAGCATTCTGAGTAATTCAACTATTTCTGTAACCAGACTGGAACTATATCAACAAAACAAGTAGCAGAAAAAAAAACACTGTTCAAAAGCTTTTCCATTGCAATGTTTCACGAAGCAGGGGATGAATGCTCAGCTTATCGTTGGGACTTGGGACTGTTGGCCGCAAACTACATGAAATTTTAGCTCTAAAGCAGGGCTATTCATTGCTGTAATTCTTAGACCAGACGAAGCAGTCGGTAAGCAGTAATTAATTTTGACTTAGAAAATGTAGTAGACTGGTAGACCTCTGGAGAAGAAGGGGTACACATACGTATGAGTACCCTACTCACCCCTGGGGGTATGCCACCCCGTTTGTGAATGGTTATCAAAAAAGGGCTTAGTGTACTAGACTGATGTGAGGAGGGTGAAAGTTTTATTACGAGAGAGCACTCATTCCGTGCAGACCTTGGGCCAGACAGGAGCACCAGTCTGGTCTAAATCCTCCCACCGTTTTGGTACGAAACTTCATCTTAAAGTTTAACTGAAAAGGCAGCTTATTTTCACATCTGATATTTGAATACACTGAAACATTTTGACCCATCTAAGGGATTTTGCATTTTCACCCGAGGCTCTACTAGTGACGTATAGAATGTGCGCTGCTATCACGACAACCCGAAATTAATCCAGACGCGGAGATTTGAATTTGAAAACAAAGCTGCATTTGCACGATTCAAGACGATAAGCGCGCGCTTATTTTCAGGCTCTTAGTATTTCCGTTGGTTAGTTGCTAAATATTTCAAGCATAGAGAGACAGGCGCATAGAGGTACCACAACTCCGAACGATTAAGTTCATTCGATGAAATCCATTTTCTGTGGACAGCGGACAAACGCAGCAATGCATTTTTATCGGGTTTTCAGGCCTATTTAAGTGAATACGTATGTGTAACTAGACTTTTGGGTCTTAGCCCTTTTCGGTTAATCCTCGGGTTAAACTTTAAGCTTACCTCTTTGGTATGATAGAGATAGACTGCAGCAACGGAATAGAGACCCTCTTAGAGTAGCCTACAATTTGTGTCAATCCCTGAAATATCATGTCAGCCAGATAGGGTCGGGTTTCGGACCAAACTGAGTAGTACCAAGGTACCACCAAGACTTGGTACCACCTGAGTAGCACTGTATTTACCACTAGACGCCGAGCTAACTTGTGCTTTTGGCCTTCTTTGTTACAGGATGTTTGAAAATTAATAATATGCCTATTAGTATGCGGTAGCATGATGTTAAAATTTGACTATTTTTACAGGCCATAAATTCGATAACAAAAAGTTTGCAGAGGTACAGTGAGCTAAGACCACTGAGAAATGTTCGAGTGGATGCAATTTCTAGAGTCAGTTGCAAGAACAAAGGGTTCCATGTGCAAGGTATGATTTGGCTCCATTTCGTCCTGGTCAAGCTCAGTAGGCCTACTCGTCAAGGAAAGCAGTCATGGACCTGTGCAAATATACAAATTCCTGATCTACTGAGCTTACGCTGAGTAGCCTATAACTATCTGTTTTCAGTACCGATTAACTTTTTGATTGGGATAAACTGTGCCCAATGAGTCTTGACATTTAATGACTAACGGGGATTTCCGAGCATAAGCAATTGCATCCCAATACATAGCCTAGTTAAAGTTGCTCATTATCTCATTTAGACTCTTGAAAACATCGGATTTGCCATGAAGACTTTCGAAAGTATGGTACAACATTTGCGTCCCTCGTCATGAAAAGATTGATGACGTACTGCTGCTCGTCAGCCTGTGTTGCTGTAAAAAGGTAAGCCACTCTACCGTTTCGGATTTGTTGGGGTGCTATTCTTGCGAGTGTCTTGGTAAGCAATCTAAACGTCTCTCTCCCCAAGGATTCTCCCCATTCCTGTGGAGGAGTGAGCTAGAGGGGAGGTATTTTCGCTTAAAGCACAAACACACGGAAAAAATCACATAAACGACTTTTCTAACAACGGGGTTTCTCGCAGACAATCGTTGGGACCAAGGTACGCATCGAAAATAGCGAAACAAGGCAACTGTGGAAATCAATGAGTTGTAGTTAGCTATAGAAGTTCACCGCTGGTGACGTCCTTACTTCTCGGTTGGGGTGTTTAACGGGGCCAGGGAAAAGGGTACAAGAAAACGGTGGTCTTTCTGTCTAGTGGCCAATGGGGCCCACAACCCTTCCGAGGTCCGGAGCTGTCTAGTTTTCCCAGGCAGAAGTTCCTTAAATTCTATATGTATGAAAAGGTAAGAGAAAATGGTGGTCTTTACTATCGAGTGGTCAACTGGACCCCCCCCCTGTCTAGTTTGCCTAAGGGAGAAGTTCGCCACTGGTGAGATTCTTCCTTCTGGATTGGAATGTTGTACATTGTAAAAACAAGACCAAAGGTTTCGATGGGATCCCAAAAATTTAATATTTGATCCAGACAGTTGGGTCTTGTCTTCGCCAGGCTAATCATCTGAGAAAATCAAGTTCAGATATACCTCTATAAGCCATATCTATTTTGACGATATTGATCGAAGCTTCCTGCTTTACTTCTGCCAAATTTCCCGTGTCGGGTCTACATATTCAGAGCGAACTACTTGTCCAGCAAAAAAAAAGAAAATCCAGAAACGAATTCAGCATATCTCCTTATCCCTATAAAGAACATGTAATCAACTTCAAATAAAACTTTTGCTTTAAACAAATTTTCCGGTTTTGGTTATTCTTTCAGCCCAAGCTGACTGCGAATCATTTGACGATGCAAAACGGGTAAGTCAGCTACATTTTCTTAGAGCTATATTTCGGCCCTTCTTGGCAAGGGTCGCTCTAGCCGCTCAAGCTGGAAAATGAACTTGTAGAAAAAATTAAAGAGTCTACTAACTAAGAGAACACAGTGTGTAGTGGGTGACGGTACTGATGGTAGGCCTATTCATTAGCGTGACAGATAAAATAAAAACATCAATTGTAGGCAAAGAAAATAGGAAGAACTGAAGTATTGTTAAAAGTAGTACAGGTCTATTTTAATATTTCCCAGTTTGCAAAATTTGATCTTGTAGTTTTTTCTTAAATACGTAAGTTGTTCACGGATTCCACGTTAACCTACCCTACTTGGTCGAAAAGTACGAATGTTTCGAATTTCGAAGGTCAAAAGAACATGAAGAAAGATTAAAGAAAAAGAGATAGAGGAACGGAAAAACAAAATCCCTTTTCAAGTGAATTCACCCATTCCTCGCTCAGACTGACACGTGTTTGATTGCTGATGTGGTCAACACAGGTTTATTTCACATATGGACGAGTGAATTTTCGAAATCAGCCACACCAACCAAATTTCTTGGTTTTTCACGCTTCAAAGGTCCGAAAGTGAAAAATGTAACTTCCCTACTATTTTAAATGTCATTACCGTAAAAAGCGAAATTTTTCTCACAAAAATTTATGGTCCGTTAAATTTTGGCTTGCTTGCTATTTCCTCGCTTTTTGTCATAAATTTGATTTTCCCTATCCATGATTTATCTCTGTGACATAGAAGTCGTATATACAAGGTATTCGCGAGAACTGATAATGAGGGATCGACTAAAAGCAGGAAAGGAAAGGAAAGAGAAAACCAGGAAAGGCAAGCCATAATTGTGCACTAAAAAGCAGGCAAGATACTAAAACCAGGAAAGGCAAGAACAAAACGGGGAAAGAATTTACCAGAAATTGAGGATTCGAAAAAGTGGTAAGCTGCTCCGTGCCTTTCCTCTGTTTAGTGTCTCGTGATGGGTCAGCAACTTACATTTCCAAGGGGTCGGCCAATAAGATTTTTCAATTACACCTTTTTCTGCTTTTAGTATCCTATCGGTAGGCGACTAAAAGCGTGCGAGGGGTTGGCCAATAAGATATTTCCAGTACACCTTTTCCCGCTTTTAGTACCCTACGAGTAGGCGACTAAAAGCATGCGAGGGGTCGGCCAAGAAGATGTTTCAAGTACACCTTTTCCTGCTTTTAGTGTCCTGTCGGTAGATGACTAAAAGCATGCGAGGGGTCGGCCAATAAGATACTTCAAGTACACCTTTTCCTGCTCTTAGTATCCTGTCGGTAGGAGACTAAAAGCATGCGAGGGGTCGCGAAGAAGATTTCAAGTACGCCTTTTCCTGCTTTTAATATCCTGTCGGTAGGAGACTAAAAGCATGCGAGGGGTCACCAAGAAGATGTTTCAAGTACACTTTTTCCTGCTTTTAGTATCCTATCAATAGGCGACTAAAAGCATGCGAGGGGTCGGCCAAGGAGATGTTTCAAGTACGCCTTTTCCTGCTTTTAGTGTCCTGTCGGTAGGAGACTAAAAGCATGCGAGGGGTCGGTCAAGGAGATGTTTCAAGTACACCTTTTCCTGCTTTTAGTATCCTTTCAGTAGGCGACTAAAAGCATGCGAGGGGTCGGCCAAGGAGTTGTTCCAAGTACACCTTTTCCTGCTTTTAGTTTTCCTGGCGGTAGGTGACTAAAAGTATGCGAGGGGTCGCCAAGACGATATTCTAAGTACGCCTTTTCCTGCTTTTAGTGTCCTGTCGGTAGGAGACTAAAAGCAGGAAAAGGTGTACTTGAAGCATCTTATTAACCGACCCCTCGCATGCTTTTAGTCGCCTACCGACAGGATACTAAAAGCAGGAAAAGGTGTACTTGAAATATTTAAGAGGCTGACCCCTCGCGTGATTTTAGTCGCCTACCGACAGGATACTAATAGCAGGAAAAGGTGTACTTGAAGCATCTTATTAACCGACCCCTCGCATGCTTTTAGTCGCCTACCGACAGGATACTAAAAGCAGGAAAAGGTGTACTTGAAATATTTAAGAGGCTGACCCCTCGCGTGATTTTAGTCGCCTACCGACAGGATACTAATAGCAGGAAAAGGTGTACTTGAAATATCTCCTTGGCCGACCCCTCGCATGCTTTTAGTCTCCTACCGACAGGATACTAAAAGCAGGAAAAGGTGTACTTGAAACATCTTCTTGGTTGCTGACCCATCACGAGATACTAAAAAGAGGAAAGGCACGGAACAGCTTGCCACTTTTTCGAATCCTCGATGTCTGGTAAATTCTTTCCCCGCTTTGTTCGAGTCCCCACGGACGGGGAATGCTCCGATTATCATCACCATCATCAAAAAGGACTCCCTTTTCAGATTCGGAGGGGAATCAATTTTTGCTGGTGTTGGTGCAATTAATTAAAAATAATCAGAATAAACAAAAGCAAAAATAATTGAGATCCAGACTAATTTTCCGTAACAAAATCCGTTTTGGAAGCATTCCCGTGTTCTCGCTGTTTTCTTAACGCGGAGTCCTCGTGGAGTGAGTCCCTGTATTCTCGCTGTTCCCTTCGATTCCCCCGAGGAGTCCTCGGGGAACAGCGAGAATACGCCTTAGGAGGGTTTTCGCGAGCTGGAACGCGAAGTCGGAATCGCCTTCCAGCGGTTTCCGCGCTTCTTCGGCAAGTTGCCAGACTTTCCGAACCGGTTTTGGCGCTTTTAGAAAGCGAGCAGCTTTCCCGGAAATTGATTCCAGAGAGCTATTTGAAAGCTTTGCGGAAAGTTGAATGTTTCGGCAGAATTTTGCAATTATGGACAGAATAAGGCAAACATCATTGTTAACGATTATAGAATATAGATTGAAGGAATGTCTCATTTATTTATTCTAAAAAGTTTGGAATCATTAATTTTCTCGGCGGTTTCATCTTTTCATTTGTTTTCGCGATCAGTCCAGCGAAAAATAGAAAACAATACTCTTGATGACCGTCTCTCCTTGCCGATGCAGAATCGCCGGGTTCCTAGCCGAAGAGCCAGACGCGGTATCACCTGGGGTATCACAGGTATTCACAGGCCCACAGCTGCTCCCAAAGATCGCCGTGATTGTTTGACACAGGATTTGAATCGTTGAGTTTGAGTCGTTACAGAGACGTTTACTCCTTCTTCCTGAGGATCACTGGCGTGTTCTGGACTTAGTCATATAGAGGATTTCAGGTATCGGATCGGACAACGCCTGTATCTCAGACACTGCTTGGAGCATACTGCGATCGTGTTATTATGCTGATACTTGTTCCTGATAGGAATACTCTGATCTGGAATACGGCGAATTCGCGTACATGGGTATGATTTCATTCACGCCTGGATTGCATAGCCAGACCAAGGGTTTCTTTAAGAAGGGATGACATATGTTCTGCTACACAGTAGTATCACAAGTTCTTCATATCCATCTGTTGAGAAGCTAGAGCATGGGTATGCTTCTGGGTCCTAATTATGAAGAAGGGTTTGATTTTTTTTTTTTTCAGGCTTCAGTTTTCTTGTCATTTCCACTCTACTTCAGCAGTGAGGGAGTTTCGGAAGCTTGGTTTTCAAGTTCGTCTGAGCGGGCCTGTTTGCCGAAAAGCGATGAAGGACTTTAAAGCGCAATGCTAGATCTATACAGTACTGTTAGGACATAGGAGTTTGCCGTCCAGTTTGTTCGTGTACACCTGTAGTTCGTTCAGACCCTATGGTTCAGCTGAACAGTTAGGTGAGTTTCCCTCGGAGTTTCCTTTCAAATATCTCTTACCTATTCTTTCAGAATAGAGTGGACAACAATGAAATCTTAGAGCATGTTCCACCCTACTTACCGTAGTTACTACGCTAGGCTGGATCGCTTTTAAGATTTTTTCGGTCAAAAATCAGGCCGCGAGCTGATCCGACCAATCTTGTTACAGAGGTGCGTAGTTACTACGCTCCCGAGCGTGGTAAGCAAATAGTTACTATTAGTTACTATTTTGAAAAGGTTGGAACGGTCAGCGTAGTAACTTTTCGTGAGGCTGGAACGGAAATAGTTACTAATAGTTACTATTGATAGAGGGGTGGAACACGCTCTTAATACACCTCTCTTGACCTAGGCATGATAAACTGCCACGCATAATGGACCACCTCACGGTGAAGATTATAAGCGAAAATTTATAAATTAGACTCAAGCTTCGAAGGTCATCACAATCATTTACAATGTAGGGACCTTTCGTAATAGTCATTGGTAAATTGGAGTCAAACGTCCAAAACATGCCAGTGAGCCTCGTGAAAAACAAGAAACGTCACCCGAACGAACCCTCTAATTTGATTCAAATCATGTGTGAACCAATAACGTTTGTTGTCGTGATGTTTCTGGCTCTTCGCTCGGCACACGACGATTCTCCTTCGGTACGAAGAGTTAAGGCGTTTTTCCGTGACACAATTTTGGGCTACACACTTCTGAGTGTTTTTCGCGGAAACACGATTGTGTGCCACACAGTCGAGCCACAAGCTGAAACTCGCGGAAACGCCGTTTTGTCTATTTTTTGGACGGTAATTCTAATGTCTGAATATATAAATAAAAATCATGTAAAAATCTCAATAAATAGAACTTCAGGCTTTCGTCCTTACCATTCAGTGCAAAAAAGCATCTTTAGTTTTATTTCGACATACTTGAAAAAGTTTTTAATTTTATTGTTTTAACGTTATTTGCTGCCAAATTTGAATTTCCCGCCAAAATCGAGCCACAAAATCGACAATTACCTCGGCAGTTGTTTGTTGTTTCTGAGCCACAAAGCGAGCCACGAAAATCTTGTTGGTCGCGGCAACACACTTGTGGGCCGCACAAAAGGCCGCTCGAGCCACACTCACACTCTTTTCGAGCGACAATCGACCCACAAACTGTTTGTGGGAGCACGGAAAAACGCCTTTAGTCATTAAGAGGATAGAGGGCGTTCCTAAGACGTTATCCTGCGCTACGTGGTCATGTCTCAGACGTGATAGACGCTTTGTTGGCCATTAAATTCCACGCTTTTGCTGACATTCAAATTTGCCGCTGCTGGACGAGTTTTGACTTTTCGTGCAAGCAGTGCATATTCTGAGCGTCATTACTAGATCCTGAGATGAAAAGGTAAAAATCCCTTACAAGAGTCAAAATAATTTGGTGTATTCCAGTCCAAGATATACAAACAAGTTGACTTTTCAGTTAAGTTTTAAAGCACAACTCTTACCAGAAATGATCGTTTTACGATTACGTGGCGTTATGGTCCGTGGCGGTCCGACCGTGGTAACTGATCGTGGTATCTTAAGAGTCATCTCACTTTCATAAATTTTGTCAAATTGGTGGCAAAGAAGTTTGGCGCTTAGTGTTGTGACTGGATATCAGTTTTTCTTTGGGGATGCCCATGGTATCTGTTACCACGGTAACTGGATCTGCACTTGATCGTTTTTGCAGGTATCGTGGTATCCGATATACGCTTACCAGTGAAACTAGCGTATTTTCTTGTTAGCGCCTGTCGACTTTATCCAGCTCTTCCATTTTCCGACGCAGCGTCTGGATGCAAAATATTTGAAAACTGAACGCGCCGTGGTTAAAAAGTGGGAAAAACAAAAGCAAAACAAAAGAAGTTCCAAAATGAACAAGACCAAAGGTTCCTTTGGGATCCCAAAAATTCGATATTAGATCCAGACAATTAGGCTAGATTTTGTCTTCGCCAGATCCAGTCTTCGCCAGACTCCTTGAACATTTTTAATCTTATAATTTAGAAACAGTTTAAGGCGAAATAGCTAATCATCTAAGAAAACCAAGTTCAGATATGGATTCAGCATGTGTGCATATCCCTAGAAGCCGATCGAAACGATCCTGCCTTACTTCTGCGAATTTTCCGGTTTTGGCGAAATCCAGAACTACTTGTCCAGCTCAAAAACGAATTCAGCATATCTCCCTACCACTATATCCAACATCTAATCAACTTCATATCAAAATTTAACTTTTAAAAAATTTTCCGGTTTTACCCGGATTCCAGAAGAACTATATATCCGGCTAAAAAATCATTGTCATATACGGATTCAGCATCTCCTCTTACCCCTAAATCGAACATATAATCAACTTCAAATAAAATTTTTACTTTTAACAAACTTTCCTGTTTTGGCCGGATTCCGGGCGAACTGTTTGTCCGGCGAGAAACTGGTTTTCATATTCGTGTTCAGCATGCCTTCTGCCCCCTACACCGAACATCTTATCAACTTCAAATAAAACTTTTACTTTTAACAAACTTTCTGGTTTTGGCCGGATTCCGGGCGAACTACTTGTCCGGCGAGAAAATGGTTTTAATATTCTTGTTCAGCATGCCTTCTTACCTCTTTATCGAACATCTAATCAACTTTAAATAAAATTTTTACTTTTAACGAACTTTCCGGTTTGGCCGGATTCCGGACGAACTACTTGTCCGGTGTGAAAATGGTTATCATATTCATGTTCAGCGTTTCTTCTTGCCTCATAATCGACTATCACATTAGCTGTTTAAAAATATTTTACTTGCCCCTTAATTTGAACCCCCACCCCTAAATGTAGACCTACAGGGCCCGTCTACGAATTCGACCTTACTCTTGACCCAAAGAATGCTCACACCAAGTTTCATCAAAATATCTCATTCCCTTCGAGAGTTATCGTGCTTACAGACGGACGGACGGACGGCTGGACGGACAACTTTCGCTATGTCATAGGTATCCCTCCACTTACGTTTTGGGATCCAAAAAAATGTTCTCTATGGGACATTGCAACTCCGAGGAATTTACCAAACTTACGAATTTCCCTCATATTTGTACTTCACATCTTATCTACTAACCACTCCTCCCCCACAATTCCGTGTCCGAAAAACCATTCGGATCACGACATTAATACAGAAAATGGAACACATCCTCGTTCATCTTATCATAAGCTGGGCATAAGTAAGGACCAGTCCTTACCTAGTTTTTACCAATAAATTTTCTTTTATTCCCTAAATTCCCCCCAAACTAACCATTTTAACTCGTCACTTGACAATCCCACTCCATTGCATTCTGTTCTATTTATTATCTACTACGTAAATATTCTATAATTTTTGAGGACTTGGAGTTCCCGTGAGGCATCAGTGAGATCCCTTCCGAAGCATAGCTTGTAGGGGACCTCCCACTAAACATACGAGTCACACTTAACTACTTCATCTATCTATTTACACGATAATTATCTTAATTTCTAGTTAAATATAGGCCTACTTATACCTTAACCACAAAAGTCTGGTGCGATGATGATCCAACACAACATCATAAGACATAAATAAAAAAGAAGGAAGAAGAATTCTTTCTAGTCCAGTTATTTCTCCAACTCCAGTTACGCATCACTTGGGCAATCCATCGACACCGTCAATTACCATCCTATCCTCTATTTCTCCGCTCTAGCTCCAGCACTTTGCCTGGACTCTCCCTGCGTGTGATAAGAGTACGTTCGCACGCACGACACGCACAGCGCATCCAGGAACAACGGAGAGTTTTGCTGGCTAATCAGTTGCGCGAAATTGTGTGTGGTGTGCGCATAGTGTGAAGGTAACTGGAGTGTCGAAAATTTGGATTTGCTGGCTCGAACTTGAAATTTGGATAAAAGGATAGAGTGGGGTAAGTTTGGATAATGGATGCTTAGCATCATTTTGGATGAACCTGAAATGAAGCATAAATAATAGGTCTGTATATAGTCTCTTCCCACGACCCTCCCGTTCCTTCCTTGTGATCCTACTATTGATAAGCGAATATAATAGTAAATATCATTCAACACAGATAATATACCATCATTCACTCTTCCTAATGACCTCTTCTTATTAATTCTCCGTCAGATGTTCTCCAAACAATTCATAATTGTATAATTTGTAGACGTCAAAGTAGTAACCATTGGTAGGAGGTCGGAGTGACTGAGACTGAAGAACTCGCCGGAGTTGGTTTGATTCTCTGTTTTCCTTGAGTTTTTTCTTCGCCATGGAAACAAGCTAGCTGACGAGTCCTCCAGTAAAAGAAAAGGGGTTGTTACGCCTAAGCGTTAGCAACATACATGCCCTTTTTAGAGCTAATTCTGTATCGAAAACATACCTACAAGAAACAGCTTCTGTTTCATCATTTGCAGGGCTTCCAATAAGTACATTGTTCGGCAGACCGAAATAATTGCATTGACGTGTGTTGCCACTTTAGCTTGAGTAGGTGTAGTATAGCTGGGGGGGGGGGGGACTTGTAGAACCAGATTTTTAAGGGTTGGGATAAAATTTGGGTGTGTATAATTTCTGCCAATCTGTCCAGTTTTTACAGTCAAACACGGATAACCCTTTAGCTACTTCTAGCCGACTCATAGAAAGCTGGAACAGACTCCTAGTTTCAAGATTAGTTCCATATTAACCATGTGAATGAATCAACATACAGTATTTATTTTCCATCATTACATCAAGTGTCAATGATTTTGTATGTCGTCTAGAGGGAAAAAAAAGAGGGAAAACACACAAGATACAATTTTAACTCAGCAGTACATAGTTCACAATATAGTTCACGACATGATTTCGGTTGTTTTGATTTAGTTTGATTTCTTGTACAAAAAATTATCTCTAGATGACTTTGTCTTTTTTATGGCACTTGCCCTTCGGCCAAGTGCCATATAGCGATCGCAATTTCTGTCCGTCCGTCGGTCGGTCTGTCGATCGGTCGGTCCGGGTTTTGCTAGTTCGGGCACTTCCACATAAGCTAGGATGATGAAACTTGGCAGGCATATCAGGGACCCCAAATGATTAAGTTGGAAATAGTCACTTTCCCGATCCGACCATCGTGGGGGGAGGGAGGGGAGCCGGAATCCGGAATTGAGTGGCATGCATAACTTTCGAACGGGTGATCAGATCATAATGAAACTTGATATTTGGAAAGACGTAATGCTTCAGATGTCCCATATCAAGTCCGGACCGAATCCGATGTGTGTGGGGGGAGTCGGAGGGGGGGAACCGGAAATCATGTTAAACGCGTAGAATGGAGCGATCGGAATGAAACTTTGTGGGAAGAACAAGCACAAGCCCTATGGAGATCAGTGACAGAACCGGACCGGATTCGGGCATTGATTTTTTCAAACTGACAAGTTTTCGGGCCTTTTCTATCCTCAGCAATGACCATCAAGGTGTGGATGGATGACCACGATGGGGAGTTAGAGGGGGGGGGTTCTGGAATTCCGGTGATCGCAAGTTAAGGTACTTCCAGACATGCTACGACGATGAAACTTGGCTTGAAAATTAAAGACTTGACATGATTGGCTTAGAAATAGTTAGTTCCCAGATCCGGCCATTCCTTAAAGTACTAATGCTAACCGCAAAGTACAAAAAAGTACTTTTAAGCAAAATATACATTTTCGTGATCCCTATGAGCCCATGATCATTTTTGCCTCAATGGTTTTGCTTACAACTAAATTCCTTAAAGTACAAACAATACTTTTGAGCAAAATATACATTTTCGTGCTCCTGATGGTCATCCTTTTTGCTTTAAATTTTTGATTACAGATGATTTTCTATAACTTGGAAATAATCACTTGCCCGATCCGACCATCGTGGGGGGAGAGAGGGGAGCCGGAATCCGGAATTTAGTGACATGCATAATTTTCGAACGGGTGATCGGATCTTAATGAAGCTTGATATTTGGAAAGACCTCATGTCTCAAATGTCCCGATTCGAGTCCGGACCGAATCAGATGAATGTGGGGGGGGGGGGTCGGAGGGGGGAACCGGAAATCATGTGACACGCTTACAGTGGAGCGATCGGGATTAAACTTGGTGGGAGGAACAAAAACAATCCCTAGGTTCATCATTGACAGAACCGAACTGGATTCGTGCACTACGGGGGGATTTGGAGTGGGGTTCCGGAATTCCGGTGTTACGGAGTTAAGTTACTTCCAGATGTTCTAGGACGATGAAACTTGGCAGGTTTATAATGGACTCGGCCAAATTAACTTGGAAATAATCACTTGCCCCATCCGACCATAGTGGGGGGAGGGAGGGGAGTCGGAATCCGGAATTTTATTGACATTCATAATTTTCGAAAGGGTGATTCAATCTTAATAAAACTTGGTATTTGGAAAGACCACATGTCTCAGATATACCATTTCAAGTCGAGACCGGATCCGATGAATGTGGGGGGGGGGGGGGTCGGAGGGAGGAACCGAAAATCATGTGACACGGCTAGAATGGAGCGATCGGAACCTCCCGAGCGTCACCGTCAAAAGGAAGTGCTTGAAAATTTCGCTGATTTTTCCATAAGATGTCAAAATACTTAAAACAAATTGTTCAAATATATTATACAACAGCAAATATAACTAAGTGACCATTTCTTTTGAACGTAACTGTAGTACCAAACAACCCATCACACTGACAAAGCTACTATCCATTCACATCCTACTACGATAACTTGAATACAAGCTAAAAAGCTTGCAAGTGCCATATGAGCTTGCAGCTCTTGTTTTGTGAAGTAAGAGACGTGAAAGACTTAATTAGCATTATATTTTATTTGTTTGTTTAATAAAGAACAGTATTTCTTTAACTAAGAGGTGGCCGAGGTTAAGCCTGCTGAATCACTACTGTAAAATGTTGACTTCATTTGTTTGATTTCAAGTCACACATTGCACTGTGAGCGTTGCAAGTGTGAGAACTAGTTGCTTGTTTTATTACTTGAATTGTTCAGATGACTTAGCTGTAATCGGAGCTGCAGGACGTGACTGCACAATATTTATTGCGCTTCTTTGGTCTATTTGTTGCGGGAATGGAACGAATGGAACATTTGTATGCTACCAATACATTCATGCTGAACCTGGAACCTAGGTAGCGTTCCAGTGAAGTTATTACAAGTTACGATGATAAGAGGAGGGGCGATCGCTGTATTGTGATAGTTTTCACACTCTCTGGAACGAAAATAGTAAAAACGCGGACGTCATCACTCCTTACGGGAGTTCCTGCAGAACCGATAGTTATTATCACTTATGATGCTCGGGACCATCATAAGTAAATTGTAACGATCGTAACAGTCGTGGAACGAAAATAATAAGTGGGAGGAGCCAATTTACTTATTACCGCGGGCTCTGGAACGGCAATGATAACAAGAATAGTAACGATCGTAACTAATATTACGTCGCTGGAATGCTACCCTAGTGAAGCCCAGACCACTTTGATTGGGCTCTAGAGGCAGCGCTTCAGAATCAAAACCGAAGTGCGGAAAAATATCTCTACCCTGTCAACGAGCAGCAAAAACAGCAGCCGTGTCCAAAATGAAATCGCAGTACCAGCTTTAACTCCAAGCTAGTTTTACGAAGAAACTCAGAAAATCATATACTTAACCAGAATCTTTCGTTGTTTTTTCACAAGTTAATTTTCCACAGAGCAAAATAACACTTAGTAGCGCGAAAAAAGTGACACACACTCGAACAAGAGTGACGCTAGCACCACTAGCGATAGAGAACGTCCCTACTGAAAACCAATCAGTCGTGCACCAGCGCTACCTCCGATAATTCCATATTCCGAAGACTGCAAAAAAAGAAAAGATGCAACCTCCTTGTTTCCTCGATGTGTGCAGACCATATCTTAGCTGTACTAGAAAATTTCAAAACCCGTAAGTTTGTCACGCTTTGAAAGTCCTGAGCGTAGTGGGCGGGGCTACGAGTAAGGCCTGTTGCCGGTACATGGAAAGCATAGGTCTTGGCGCTACTCCCTACTGTTATCTTGCTCTGATTTTCCAGCTTGAGCTTAAACCAAAGAACGGCCGATGTAGCTCTAAGGAAATGCAGCTAACGTATCCGTTTTGCACTGTCAAATATGAGTCGCTGTCAGCTTGGGCTGAAGGAATATTTAGTCTTTAAAGCTGTTTAGTTTTAATTTAAAGCTGTTTTTTTAGTTTCTTTTTCTTCAGTCGAGCCATCCCCTTTTCAAAATACTGAGAACCTTTCACAAATCACGTGACGAAACCCAACTTAATAGTATTATTTTAATCGCACATTACCCATATTACTCGTAGCCTTGTTTTTTATGAATAGGCCAACAGTACGCTTTATTTTTAATTTGTTGAGGGTCGGTAGCTGGCCTGGTGGATGGTCTGATGCGGATGAAGTTGCATGTCAACAAAAAGGCTTCTGCATAGACTGATAGGCGCCCTTCACGGCAGGGGGCTTAGGGAGGGGGGCTGACGCCGAAGATTTATCTTTATAGCTGGTCTGAAAGAGTTCACTATTTGATAATATTTGGGTTCGAAAGTCATCCGACAATGTCTGGTGCAAAGTCAAGAGCTCTACTCATAAAAGTGTCAAAATTCCTGACAAAAAGGTGCTTTGTGACACCTCGAAATTTTGTTGTGCATTCCGCTGCGCAATGAGCACAAAACATTTGTTGATTGTTAGATCACAGTTTTGTAAAAAAAAAAAAAAAAGTTATTCGGAAATGAGATTTATCAGGCTTCAAACAGTTTTTGAGTACTAAATCCAAGTAAAGTTTATCTTTTTGGGGATGGTAATCCGTAACTGTAGTAAAGTAAATAAAAAGGTGCTTTTCTGACCTAAAAAGTGTAATTTGTATGAAAAGGTGTCATTTTCAGAGAAAAAGTATCATGGTGTCACCCAGAGGCAAAAAGTGTCAAAAAGCACCAAAAGTGTCACACTTGGCAACCCTGGGTGCGATACTGGTGATTTTGGTTTTACGATGCAGATACGTAAAAGATCTAATAAATTGACTCCTTGCCAGAAACAATTGACGACCATAATAGTCAGCAAATTAACTCTTCTCCGTTAGATATTCCTTCATCCCAAGCTGACTGCGAACTATGTTGGGCAATGTCAGCTACATTTTTTAGAGCTTGACTAGTTCGTTTTCCAGCTTGAGCCTGAAGAGGGCCCTTGCCAAGAAGGACCGAAATGTGGCTCTAATAAAATGTAGCTGACGTAGGCTATCTGTTTTTCATTTCCAAATATTCTTCTCCGCTCGTCAATCTGACGACTAAAAAATTGTCGAATGGTCGGTTTGCTCCACCTGCAGATGGATTTTGTTTTGTATAGGGGAAATGATACTGACGTGGAAGCAATATTGTACCCCACGTTTTGCAGTTTTGTGTTCTCAAGTGGGCTACTGAATTATTGGGCATGCCCACGAAAATTAATTTTGTTTTGAGATGGTTCGTATTTTTGCCATGGAAAGAGCTTGGACGTTTGATGATTTGCTGTTTATGTCTTTCGTGTTTAATTTTAAAGGGTATTTGCTTCTGTTTTAAGGCTGCTTTAGAAGTTTATGTATCTGAATAGAATTAATACCTTTGGCCATAAAGTTGATTCATATTCCTCGTTGACCGAATCATAGGGAACTTTATTTTGAACTTGAAAAATAGTAAAAATTAGCCTTCGCCGCAAAATTAAAATTTTCGGGTGCTGTGAGTTAGCAGAGTGGACCGACCAGGGCCTGTTGATTTGGCATAGGTAGCCTATATACACAGCACCCTTGCAGCCTTAAAAAAAAGGTCTTACGTAGCATACTCTATTCGACACCGAGACGCCTTACCGCGACATAAAAAGTTGACGTAGTTCCCTGTAACCAGGGCCGTATCCAGGAATTTATTTCGGGGGGGGGGGGGGGTTGTCCACGGGTCGGACCAAAAATTACAAAAAATACATAGGTCAGAGGTTAAAACCTGCAAAAAACTATCACTTTTGTGGGTTTCGGGGGGGGGGGGGTCGAACCCCCTAACCCCCCCTGGATACGGCCTTGCCTGTAACCTATATATTTTACATACATCCACAGTTGAATATGGGTTCATCTTAAAAAACGTAAGAACGAAGAAGAAATTGGATAAAATAAAGTTTGTCCAGGAAGTATTTTGGATTTGTTAGAAAAATCAATAAGTTGCCTTTGTTCGAAAGCGAGGAAAAATTGAGAAGAAATAGAAATTACACCATTTTACGCTTACTGAAGGCCGAAGGGCATATCCGATGTCAATGTCTCGTTGTAGTTCTTATTCGTCTAAAGTTAACAAGAAGGTTCAAAAAACAATTTCCATCACCTGTCACGAGTCTTTTCAATTTAGCTCTTTTTGTTAAGACCCTAGTCTGTTCATCACGTTATCTGTCCCAGTGCTGCCAGGCTTGTATCACACAGTGAAAAATGACGTCTGTTTACATAAACCTAATCAATCATCTCTACCCTATAAGTAAACGCTGATTTGTAAAGATAGATCTCATTATCCCAGAGTTGGATACCAGACAAAACTGTGGCACACCGTTACGGGTCGAGTCCAGAGGCCAATTTATTAACCAGTTGTGAGTATTTGGAGTTAAGTGCTTGGGTATAAAGGGTTCCGGTTCCTGTGGCGGAAACCGCCAAACGCAGGAAAAGTATGTTTAACAGTTCATCAGTAAATATGAATGAATGAATGAATGAATTTATTGCACGAAAAAACCCATGGGGTCATGGCAACAAGAAAAAAACAAAACAAGAGGAAAACACAACAAACTACAAAAATCGCTCTCTAATGTCCTTCGGAGCCATCTGAAGGGTTCTACCGTCTTCTGTTCCACATGGCGAAGACAAAATCTAATTATCTGGATCAAATATTGAATTTTTGGGATCCCATCGAAACCTTTGGTCTTGTTAGAAATTGCTGTAGGGAAAAATTAGTGTTGAGATTTCAGTTTTGACACGGCTGCTGTATTTGCTGCTCGGTTAGGCCGATGACATCAAGAACAAATAAGCCAATGTAACATCCGTCTTTGGTCCGATGCAGCGACCATGGATACCCAGACAAAACTGAGCTGAGCTAGAGGTACTTGCTGTGCTTTCAGTTGGTGCCCGTCTACTTCTCTCTTCGCCCTTGCGCATATCAGAGGAAAAAGTGCAGCAGGCGTGCTGACCGCTCTGCAGTGCGTCAGATATGACGTCACAATGGTAGACAACCAATCGGCTTTATCTCTCGAAATTTCTTCTCCAGGGCTTTACTGCGATATAGCTGTTTGTAGAGGTAACGAGTTTTGCGCGTAGCTCCTACCCTCCGCTCGTTTGCATCGGGAATCCATTCGACTCGGCATGGTCGTGTTACAGAGATAGGGAGACAGATGTTGGTGCTTATTTGTTCTTGATGACATCAATATAAGTTTCCCAGACAGCCTGGAATCGGAAGAGTATTTAAAAATGATTTCGACTTCTGTTTTTTACTCAAAATGAGTCGCAGTAAATTGAATATAAGGTTTTGGCCAGTCGTAGGAAACGGTTAGTTGAAAATGGATGTAAATTAGTGATATTGATAAAAACTGGCTTGAATGTCGAGTGAAAGCTTCTACGCTTTTCTCGGGCCAATAATTGTAAAATAATCACCGAATCGTACACATCCACTAAATAGTTTAGTTTGTTCTTCGTCGAAGACGGCTGCCGGAAATGCAACCGGAATATCCGAAATTGTATTGATCCCTCGCAAAACATCTTAGCGGATCACAAATAAATTACTTATTTACTTACATATTACTTACTTAGATGGATAATTAGCTGATCAACAAAACCCCCGAAAATCTCGTTTTTGTTTTTCCGTAGAGTTCAATCCTGGAAAATCTGACTAGAAAATAAAAAATCGGGAGAATTTGCACGAGAAAACAAAAGTTTGGCCACAAAACCAAGAAGCTGGGGAGTAACTGGCCAAATTTTTGAAGAAGCTTAGACATGGGGAGTCCGGCTTTAGCCCAAACTTTGAAGTTTTTAAACACCCTATTTATTCTTTTCAGCATTAGGAGGCACCTACTATTGCTTTCTTTGTGTCGACTAAACCAAGAATCATGCAGTGAAGACAAGATGGTCGCCAGTTCTAGCGACATCTTTGGTGCCGTTTGTGCAGCATTACCACACATTGACAGTGATGAAAGTGAGGAATTCCTAAGTGATGACGACATGATTTACAAGGAGGAAGACGGTAAGTTGGACGGCCGATTTAGTTCAAATGTATCAAATGTGAGCAAAGTAATAAGTTATAAAATATCCCTCCATCCGTACCTTCAGATGGGAACTCCAAAATGTTGCTTTTGAGGTTTTCTAACCTATAATACTAACGCAACCTACTTCCGTAATCACTCCTAAACATTTCTAAACCCTTAGACCCGAATTTGCCGTGATTTGCTACCTTCGATGCTATTCATACTGTCGACGGTTGCCCGCGTGAAGTTTTTCCATCAGGAAAACCGGTTATGGAAATTTTTCCCTGTTTTGCTACAAGTGAACGGGTCTTGAAAAAGGCTTAAAACAGCCGAAGCCGTAGGTAATTAGTTGAAAGCAGAGCATAGTTGTAAAGTATTCAATTATTTTAAGTTGAGGAGTAATAGTGCGAGGGGTCCTTTAAGGTTCAATGAAGAATTGCCACAATAGCAAAAGCTAAATAATAGGCAACGAAAATAAAAATAAATATACACACAATAAGTAGAGTAGAGAGATGAGTACATTTACATTTACAGACACTATTCGCCTTTCGTCTGCCAAGAAAGGCAATGAAGCTTGGTAGGGCAAGCGAGGTTATTCATTTATTCACTACACCCATACCGAGCTACTCAGACAGTAAAAAGTCAACAATATAAAAGGAGGGGCTGCAGAAAGTGCTACTTGCAGCATCCGCCGACGGGTCTAGCCCCCCCCCCCCCCTCCCCCGATCACCACTGTCCCGTTGAAAGCCTTGTATTGTAGATTTTCAGGCTATAGCCAAAACGACTCTGTGGCAGGCTTGTGTACATTTGGAACATTTTCATCTGTCTCCGGCTCTTTTGAAGAACGAATGGTGAATTGTCATTACTGTCAAGAACCCCACTTCATTGAAGCCATTTCGCTCATCTGTTTACTTAGTTGTGAATGCAAAATTTCGCCCCGGCCATTTCTATCGCCATTACCGTCGATTGCCTCGCGCTGCCGAATGGCTGAAATAATTGTATATATTTATTAAAGATAAGTCCTGTTTTAGTGTAGTTTTGAATAGCCTATGCGATGTCTAATATCTCAATATCACAAAAAGCGAACTACTATATTTAAACCATTCGTTCACGTAAACCATTGATGCCGATCTCGTCATACTCGGCCCTCGGCCGGGAATGCAGTGCGTGGTTAGGGAAAAATCATCCGACGCTTCTCACGCTTTTCCCTAGATTTCTCTAGGTACCCACTTGAAGCTGGGTGGGCTTTTGGCCTTCCCTACAGGGAAACGCCACTAACCCTCTCCCCAAACCAAACGGCAGGCACTCCCGAGACTCGAACCAGCGGCCCTTTGGTTTGGCGTGCTAACCATTCAGTAATATTACGATGTGAATACATTGATTGATTGGTTGTATTTTGTCGCACTTTTATCAGGTGTCCATTCGTCGCTAGCACGATGTTGGTTTGGCAGTTTTAGAGCGCCGAGGTGTTGATATCTTGATCTCATATCTTCTTTAGTCTTAGAATAAATATCATGTGCTCTTGTGATTGATGGACTTTTAAGAGGCTGCGAAAGTACATAATTAGGCCCAGTATCGTGCATATTACGAACAAAGGGTGCATATTTTGCACCCATCCAGGAACCCAATCTGGGTCTGAGTCAACTCGTGCTAAACAGAGTACACTGACCCTCCGCTAACGAATACAAACATACCCTGACACCAATACTACCCTGGGGTAGGCTTTGGGTTGCGTGAGTAAACTCAAAACCACTAATTATACCGTAAAAAGCCTGTAATGAGAACAGGATGCGTCACCAGTCAGATTTCAAGTGTGGAGTGTTTCCTGTCGCGTTCATGGGATATGCAGAAAAGCAGAAACACCTGCCAGGGTAATAAGAGAAAACACAAAAAAAAGTTTGTTTTTACTCGCAGTTTCGGTAGATTGGTCGCTTTGTCCTTAGATTGGCTTGCTACAAATCCGGGCGATAAATAGTAAGATAAATAAAATTATATATATAATACAGCTTTGCGTAGTTGTGATAACATAGTACTCTGCCAGCATTAGGCAATTAACACTTGTTAACTGATTTGTCGGCTAACAGCATAAAATAAAAAAAATCACATGTCGGCCTATTTGATAATAATAATAGTCCTACTTATAGTATTCGAGATAGTATTATGAATCAAAAGGTTAAGTAGCCTATTGGGAGTGATATTACGCACTAGTTCCTTTCATTTTTGCAAAATTTTGCGAGAAAAAAAATCCAGATAACAAAACTAGCGACAGAAATATTTAGTCTAAAAAAAAGCACATTATTATTGATGTGTAACTTCCCTTGGTGGGATAGCCTATTAAAGAGTAAGGTAAGATAAAGTAAATAGTAAGATAGATAAAATTAAATATGTATCACAACTTTGCGTAGATGTGATAAGATAGCTTTCTGCCAACGTTAAAGGAACAGAAAACTTGACTCAAACTTGACTCGGGGAGCTAGCTAACATATCAAGAATGTACCCTGAGTCGGTATTGAGAGTAAGAAAAATTCTCGTTACGACCATTGCAGTTTCCGGACAGTTTCCGAGAATTCGACTTTTAAGCAAAAGGTTTGCAAAAGCAAAAGGTTTGTGTGCCGCGACTAGGAATCGAACCCCGGCCGTCTAGTCGGGGAGGTCGTTACTCTGTAGTCTACAAAGGCGAACTTTTACAGTACATGAGTGCATAATTACAGTGCATAAGGGGCAAGGGCCTGCCAGCTAGCTTTGGGAACACTAAGGAGGGGGTTCGAGACAGTTCGAGATGACAAAGAAGGGGGGGGCCTGTCGACAATAAGATCCTGTATATTTATCCAAGCCCCCCGGGCGATTCGATGGCCGAAAATTGCGTAGTCAAGTTTACTGTTCCTTTAAACAACTGGCATTCTTTGACTGATTTGTCGGCTAACATAAACGAATTAGATATTTCCGGCCTATTTGATAATAATGTTAGTCCTACTTATAATATAATGAATTAAAAGGCCTAGTAGCCTATTTGGATTGTCAGGTTTTCTTTGAAACCGATGATAGGACGCACTAATTCCTTTCATATCTGTGAAATTTTGCGAGAAATACAAAATTCAGATAACAGTGAACTGAGAATGCACCTTTAGTTGCACGACAACACTGGCGACAGAGATGTCTAGCTAACAAAAAGTTTGCGATGATTTGGAACTTCTCTTGGACGGATAGATTATTAGATCGAAGTCGGTAAACAAACAACTTATTAGCATCTGATCTACAACGAGAGTCTCCCTCCCCCATAGAACAAAGTAAGGGAAAAGCAAGCGAGCAGTCTCTACGTAGGTCCCAAAATTCCAACCAGTAGCGGCCAAATACACCCGTTACCAAAATAGTTCAATAATGAACAGTGTTGAAATTTCGATTTGTCAATTGTACGTACTTTAAAAAGTAGGCTAACTGTAATATTGGCAAATTTGTGCATGGCAGTACTCACCAATTTTGGTTTTGCTACCGTGAAAGTGTGAGCGAATAAATTACTATTCTAAGTAAAATAATTTATTAAGTTTAATCACATGTGCTCCATTCTCTCAGATTGAATTTTAGCTTCCACGCTCCTCTGTTCAACCGTCAACTTTATCTGTCTAGGCGACAATCCCATGGAATTCTAAACTTCTTTTCTAAGGGACAACTTAATCGCTGGGGCGTTCAAATGAATGTGACAGTTATTGCAAGGTCGCGTCGGATTTTTGCGGTAAATTCTTTGACCAAAAATTTTGCCAGGAGTATTTATGTCATTTGTGGTAGAATAGTTCGGAAAAGCTAAATGTCCAGAAATTTTTTGTTTTCTGTTTTAATGTTTAATTGTGTTTCAGGTCCTTACCAGACTGTAAATTTTCCGCTGTATGGAGTCAAGGATTTTAGTGAAGAAGACCTTACATGTGGATTCGTTCTACCAGGTAAGTTCTAGACGTGCACTTGACCATTTTTTCGCATCCCATCCAAGAAGAAGATCGTTTAGTGATTAGTCCCTTTTCTTTTTCCATGTTTATGTTTTTTTATTTAGTGTATTTACTCCATTGTTGAAAGCTAAGTGTAATTTATCTTTCCTTTCTTTGTACTGCACTATTTCCCCTTCTTGTCTAGTGCATAAATTAAATTTCATGATCATCAGAAGGGTTGCTTGATTCAACTTCCTACCAGTTGGGCCGAAAGAAAGTAGGGTCGATCTAGGCATTAGCCAGTGCACTCCTTTAGAATCTTAGATGTAAGAACTTATCTCTTATAAATATTATAACTTACTATAACGTATGAGTTGTATAACTTATATATTTTATATTATATATGATGTATTTTATAAATACACAACTTACACCTATATAGCTTATACATTATGTAAATTAAAACTTTTTAAATAAATGATTTTTATTATTTATTTATTAACATTATAACAGTTTTCTCTTTGCTTCTTCGCTGAGCTAAAGTCCATGTTCGTGCTCCATAAACACTGGGCAGGTTCTGATACCCCGAAACCTTGTATGCCATCTATTTTGAATAGAGCCATCTGGGAGATCCCTGTCTTTCCCTCTGCTAAGGTTTTGGGTACAGTGTTGCCATTGGTCTTTGACTTCTTCGACAAAGCTTTCCAGAATTTTGTGATCAATGGCAACACTGTACCCAGTGTGAATTTTAATTTCTTAAAATCTCCGCTTTCAGATAATTTAATCTGCAGTATTTTGCATTGTAGCGTTTTAACCCTCCATCGAATTTTAACTCTCCGAATTCGGAATAAAAATCTCTATATTCGGTGATGTACAACTACTAAAGCCCGATGTTGGAGAGACTTTTTGCATGTAGTAGAACGTGATTTTTGTGAACAGGCAAATTTCGCAGTGTCACGAATGCCTGCAAGAAATTTACAATTAGTGTAGTTTAACCGTGCTGATCTTTGAGAGAATATGTTTCTATCAATCTTCGAAGCCGACTATTTTGTTTCTTTTCACTTTCGCGTGGATTCTAGTTACTTTTTTAACCTTTTGACTTGACATTGCTACCTTCGTTGTGACCCAGTGACATAGTCTTTTATTTTATGATAAGGTGGAGGAAGGGATTACCCTGATGCTGATGCTACTCCCTGTAATGTTTTATTGTACCCTGTTTGCTGAATGGCGCGTTACAATAAGCCGAGGAAGCCTGTACTCCATTTGGGTTGCTTTTTTTGATCCCAAAACGTAAGTGGACGGATACCTATGACATTGCAAAAGTTGTCCGTCTGTCTGTCCGTCTGTAAGCACGACAACTCTCGAAGGGAATGAGATATTTTGATGAAACTTGGTGGAAGGATCCTTTGGGTCAAGGGAAAGGTCGAGCTCGTAGATGGGCTCTGTAGCCCTACATTTAGGGGTGGGGGTCAAATTAAGGGACAGACAAAATATTTTTAAACAGCTAATGAGATAGTCGATTATAGGGTAAGAAGACATGCTGAACACCATGATGAAAACCATCTTCTCGCCGGACAAGTAGTTCGCCCGAAATCCGGCCAAACCGGAACGTTTGTTGAAAGTAAAATTTTTATTTGAAGTTGATTAGATGTTCGATTTAGGGGTAAGAAGGCATGCTGAACCAGTGCTGAACCCTTATGTGAAAATTGTTTTCTACTCGGACAAGTAGTTCGCCCGGAATCCGGCCCAGACCGGAAAATTTTTTAAAAGCAAAAGTTGTATTTGTAGTTGATTAGATGTCCGATTTATTGGTAAGAAGAGATGCTGAATCCGTATATGACAATCATTTTTTAGCCGGACATATAGTTCGTCCGTAATCCGGCTGAAACCGAAAAATATGTTATAGGTTAAATTTTTATTTGAAGTTGATTAGATGTTGGATATATGTGTAAGGAGACACGCTGAATTCGTTTTTGAGCTTTATTTTTTCGCCAGACAAGTAGTTCCGGAATTTCGCCGAAACCGGAAAATTGGCAGAAGTAAGGCAGGATCGTTTCGATCGGTTTCGTCAAAATAGATATATGACTAGGGGTAAAAACACATGCTGAATCCATATCTGAACTTGGTTTTCTCAGATGATTAGCTATTTGGCCTTAATCTGTTTCTAAATTTTAAGATTAAAAATGTTCTGGTGAAGACTGGATCTGGCGATGACAAAACCTAATTGTCTGGATCAAATATTGAAGTTTTGGGATCCCATCGTAACCTTTGGTCTTGTTGACTTTGAATGGTAAATATCAAACTATATTTTGACGTCATACCGACATGATATAGCCTACAGAGAGATGATATAATATGGTAGCCTAGATTTGCTCTTTGTGCTATGCTATGTGTTTCGACCGTTTGCGGAAGCAGTAAAGCAATGGTCAATTTGAAATTTTATTTCTTCATGGAGCACGATCAAATAAACGATTTTGTTTTTGTTGTTTGAGGAAGCTTCATTTTTTGGAAGTATTATACATTTCCGTACTTCTTGATCGGGGATTTTAGTGATTTTAAGATTAGGGATTACAAATTGATATTACGATCGAGAAAGGATGATACACCAAAGGCCTATGATAATTTGTTCATAACTTATTCACAAGGGCCTTCCACTAACTAACCTTAACCCCCACCCCTTTATTAGGGTAATTTTCCCAGTTGCCTAATGTGGCACTGCCTTTTAGTCGGATAGAATAAGCGATTCCGTTCTTAGAAGTACACCTAGGGGCCACTTTCTAAGGGGGTGGGAACTCGATGCCACTTAATCCGTCCCTGAGGTTAGTACCCATATATTGATACATTGTTTTAGTTTCCGATTAGATGAACACGCTTATACGAAGAATTCGTCATGTTCGTTCTTAATCAGTTTCTTTTTTAATATATAGACCAATATATAAGGAGCCAATCTGGGAGATAAAAAGAACTAGTTGGCCAAATGGCAAGCGAGGGCAAGCACTCGCTGTTAAATACTTGCTGCAACAAAACATAATTTAAACTAATAACTGTAACAACAATAACAGTCATCCGTCGAGACCCAAAACAACCATCCGGATTAGTTGTAAACTTTTTTTTTCTCCCTTCTTTATTTTTCTCACAAAATATGTTTCTTGCTTGTGACCTGTAGTGTCAGCTAACTGTTTTCGCGATGCTAAAACGGAACCTGAGGGGTTTGGAATTCGAGCTCATCAGCCTGGGAAAAAAGCGGAATCGTGTCGTAATTGAGGATGTTTCTGAGTTGAACGACATGTAATTCGAGTGATCCAATGTGGGTTATTTCAATGACGCTTTGTTCTGGTATTGGCGTGCAAGGTCAAATTCGTGATATTTTGGACCAGTACACTGTCTGAAGTCTGGTAACATTTAACGCACAGATGCTCATTCAGGTGTTAAAATGGAATCAAAACTTCTGTCATTTTTTTTCTTTTTTATATATAAAACATAGAATTGTGAACCGCTTTCTAACATAGACGCACTGTCAGAAGTTTCATAACAGATAGCGCTTAACACTTTCAAGAATAACACCTTTTCACTTAGAAATAAAGTGTTCTGCCCAATTAAGTTTACACTATTTCGTGCGTAGATCTCCAACAACACCTTCAATTGGTAAAAATACTAACAGGAACGAAAGAAACATAACAGATAACATCCCAAAGTGTTATCTGTTGAAACCGGGCATCCTTCTGTTGTCGTTATGTAACTTCTGACAGTGTAGTATTTTTACCAATTGAAGGTGTTGTTGGAGATCTAGGCACGAAAGAGTGTAAACTTAATTGGTAACAGTGCGGTTGCATATGTTACGCTATATGCGATAACAAGTTAAAAGATTGTACCATCGATAATTTTCAGCAACCATTTAACGTAATGACACGCTTCTGTATGCCAGCGCAAGTCTGACAGTGTAGGTCTGGTCTACCTTAATTGTTGAATTGTTGAAACAGATAATCGAAAATGATGAACCATCTGGTATGTTACGTTGTAAACATTGGATGAAAATATTTCTTGACAGACTATATTTCAGTTTCCCAAAAATTACTAATTTTTTCTCTGCATATTTCATCTTGTCAATGTGTATACTATTTTTTTTATCACTCTGAAAGGCACAAGATCAAAGGGGATACTTGCATTTCAAGATGGAATCATCACTTTGTTTAAACAAAGTAAATTACGAATTTAAAATAAAAAAAACAATGCAATGTTTGCTCATTTAGAAGGTTTAGCAGTATTGTTTTTCCATTACTGACAATTTGTATCCATAATTAGAAAATCCGTAAACAAAACAAAAAACAGTCGTTAAACTAATGTTTGCTCTTTGTTTGCTTTGACGTGATTCAGTTAATTGGGACTGTGCTTCTATGATCAGTCTTATTTCTATTCCCCGATGGTCGCAGTCCTGGGTTTTCTGCTGTTTCTTTTTAAACTTTTCTTCTGCCTGTTTTTATCTTCAGGTTTTGACAGAATTCCTGGCAAGGGTATCCATTGTGGAAACTACTACTTTACCACAATAAAGTTTATTTAGCAGAAAGGCAATATAACCTAGAACATATGAAACACGATAAACAGTTGCGCCTTCCCCAATCGAAGCTAATCTGTCGATTCGGAATTTGAAACCTTTCTCTACACATTTCCAAACTTCCAGGATAAAGTTCGGATTCGTGGATATAACCGTATTGGCAATTTCCGTTGCTATCCCAAATTTGAGTCTCCTATGTTTTCTGTTTGTTTGAGCTTTTACTTTGCTTGTTTGATTTTCCGGTTTTGAGAGAATTTTGGGTAATCAGTTGGGGTCACTTCTTTTTCATGGGAAAATTATCTCGAAACTAAATGCCAGGTCCTTGTGTACCTTCGTGATTTTATTGTTGTTCTGACAGTTTATAGCGGATGTACCTGGGTTTTAGGGAATGATGTTGCTTGTTTGATCATATGTGGCTAATCAAAGAATATTTTCGGTTTTATTTACGATCAGTACAATATAATATAAAACACTGAACGTGTGCGAACGCGTGGATGAAAACGTATCAGTAAAGCAAAAAACGTACTATATTTTATATAAAGAAGAACTATATTTTATATAAGTAACGAGGGGTTGTCCACTTTCGGTTTTAGTGTACAGCAAGTGCCCGGTACCGCGATGCCCGGTCGGTGCAGCACCAGGTGAAACAAGCCGTCACCGGTTTTCACGTGTTAAAACATCAAAGTAAGCATTTGTAGAAGCGTTTGAAAGCCTAATTTACTGTCGGCACCGGTGCTGGCACTGCTTATCTCGGCTGGTGCCGGGAAAGGGTTTACAGCTATAGCAGGTGCCGGGGAGTGGGTAACCCCTCGATAAGTATGTACTAATTAATTAATTTATTTTTCTCCCGACATTTTGGAAAGCGGTATATATGTCGTTGTGTTGTTTCGTTCATGTTTAGATATGTTGACTTTTTGTTTTTGTTTGTTTACGGTTAAGTTGGTACTAAGATTTCATTTTGGACATGGCTGCTGTTTTTGCTGCTTGTTGGGTCGTCGCGAAAATCCCTACCATAAATCCTAACCTCTGCCGAGGTTCTTTGTTTATTGACCTGGAAGATAAAAATGGTCCTCGAATGGATTTGAACTCGCGACCTTCGCTCAACGAGAGCGACGCGCTACAAACTAAGCCAGCAAGGGGATAGTTCATGCGCAACCAAGGCCGTATCCAGGGGGGTTAGCGGGTTCCCCCCCCCCTCGAAACCCACAAAAGTAATCGTTTTTTGTAGGCTTTAAAATCTGATCGATGTTTTTGTTTTACTTTTTGGTCCGACCCGCGGGCACCTTTTTGGTCCCCCCCCCCCGAAATAAATTCCTGGATACGGGCCTGTGCGCAACCCCCAATCGTCAGATGGAAGCAGGTTTCGTAAATATCATATGGGATAGATATGTCTGTATGTTTCTTTCTCTCTAGGGCTGAAAGATGTTGGGGGGCGAGCCATCGTTGTATGCCACCTGGACCAGCTGGCTGAAACTGAAGTGGACGCCAGGACGTTATCAAGAATACTGCTATACTTTCGCAGCATTCCCAAGTAAGTTAAAGTCTTATGTAATGTTTGTCCACTCCCCCCAAGATTGTCGGGGAAGTGACTATTTCCAAGTCAGTCTGGTCGGATCTGCAAGTTTCGTCGCCCTAGCACATCTGAAAGAACCCTAACTCGCGATCACCGGACAAAAGTGATGATTGGTATATGGCACTTGAACCGAAGGATGTAAGTGCTATAAGAATTGACACTTTCTTCAAACACCGGATTTAGTCAACAGAATAACGTGCACAGTTGTTGAGGGTTATATTTAGCAACTCATCGACCAATGCATAGCAATTATCAAAAATAATTCTTAATCGACCAAAAGTGGCGTTCAGCGATTTTTGGTTTTCGAATAGAAGACAGAAAGGGTGTGAAAGGTACTAAAAGTAAATTTAATCTCATTAAAGAAATCAAGTGCGTGTATCCACACTTGAAGCATGGAGAATGCATTTTTTTTTCGTTGCGCTCGAGTAAGACCCGACAGGAAGCTTGAGGCCTGATTTTGGAACGTATATTATCATAGTGTGTATCTCCTCAGTACCGTACATTAATTATCGCATTAAGTAAGTTACCAAAAACAGAAAAAATCCTGTGAAGCTGTTTTCACTTTTGTTTTGTTCACACATTTTCAATGGATCGCTGGTCATCATGATCATTCCCAGAAAGTGGACAGGGCTGTGGCTGCTGTCGCATGTCTTCAGTTTTCTCCTATTTCAGAATTACACCTTTTGGTTTTGAATGAAAACTATTTTTTATTATCACCAAAAGTGGTAAGTCATAAAGACTTGTCACTCCTCATGTTCCTTAATTTTTGGATTACAACTCCACCCCCTATCGGTGACGTTACATTTTTTTTTTATAATAACCGCTAAACATTACCTACTCTTCCTTAAAGGACACGTCGTACTTATCATATTAATTCATTCTACTACAGTAGTATTTCCATCCATTCTCGTTCCCGAGATTCTTCACTTATAAGGGTATCCTGTCGCCTCTATTAGCAATACACTGATTATCACGCTTGCCACGTTTGTTTTCTTTACGTGACGTATCATGCGCCAGATCATTGCATATTTTGCCAAGATTGTCACCCATTTTTTTTTTTTTTTTTACAGTTTATAGGGTGGCTAAGTTCGTCACCTGAATGCCCAAAGCTTAGTTGAATGATTGTTTATCTTATTTTCTTCTACTGATCGACGCAAAATGGCTTTCACAAGTTCATTTTGCGAAAAATGCCAGAATGGGAAAAAATTCATCCTCTTTGGAAGCATAAACATAATTATTGCTGAGCAACAGAAAATTATGAATTTGAAATCCGGGTCAGTAGAAAATTTGCCAAATGAATTTCGCTTCGCTTGGCGGAAAGTGGCGCCAATGCTCGGCAAAATTGCTTTATTTTGACTTTGGACGAATAGGAACGTTATGTTCACGTTAGGAAAACAAGACCAAAGTTTTCGATGGGAATCCAAAAATTTAATATTTGACCCAGACAACTAGGTCTTGTCTACGCCAGATCCAGTCTTCGCCAGGCTAATCATCAGAGAAAATCAAATTCAGATATACCTGTATAAGCCATATCTATTTTGACGATAGGTGATCGAAACTTCCTGCTTTACTTCCGCCAAACTTCCGTTTTCGGCCGAATTCCGAGCGAACTACTTGTCCAACCAAGAAAAAATAGTTCAGAAACGAATTCAGCGCATCTCCTTATCCCTATAAAGAACATCTAATCAACTTCAAATAAAGCTTTAAATTATAAAAAAAAATCCGGTTTCAACCGGATTCCGAACGAGCTATATGTCCGGGTAAAAAATGATTGTCATATACAGATTCACCGTCTCTTCTTACCTTCAGATCTGTCATCTAATCAACTTCAAATACAAATTTTACTTTTAACAAATTTTTCCGGTTTCGGCCGGATTCCGGGCGAACTACTTGTCCGGCGAGAAAATGGTTTTCACCATCGTGTTCAGCATGTCTTCTTACCCCTAAATCGAACATCTAATCAACTTCAAGTAAAACTTTAGCTTTTAACAAATTTTCCGATTTCGGCCGGATTCCGGGCTAACTACTTGTCCGGCGAGAAAATTGTTTTCACCATCGTGTTCAGCATGTCTTCTTACCCCTAAATCGAAAATCTAATCAACTTCAAATACAAATTTTGCTTTTAACAAATTTTCCGGTTTTCGCCGGATTCCGGGCGAACTACTAGTCCGGCGAGAAAATAACTTTCATATTCGGATTCAGCGTGTCTCCTTACCCCTACATCAACTATCTAAAAAGCTTTCAAAAAATATTTTTTTTGCCCCTTAATTTGAAACCCCTCCGCCACCCTCAAATATAGGGCTACAGAGCCCATCTTCGAACTTGACCTGTACTTTGAACCAAACAATCCTCCCACCAAGTTTCATCAAAATATCTCAATCCCTTCGAGAGTTTTCGTGCTTACAGACAGACGGACAGACGGACAACTTTTGCGATGTCATAGGTATCCGTCACTAACGTTTTGGGATCCCAAAAAGTAGTGAAATTCTAGAATAATAGAAAATCGTGCATACGGGATACTTGTTAAGAAGATAGTATAAAGCAATGGAATACCATAATCAAGCGGTATTTATAGTTATCTTTATCCGAGTTAATACTGTATCTGGTGGGTTTCTTCCTACTTTTTGGGGTCCCAAAACGTTAGTGACGGATACCTATGACATCGCAAAAGTTGTCCGTCTGTCCGTCTGTCTGTAAGCACGATAACTCTCGAAGGGATTGAGATATTTTGATGAAACTCGGTGGCAGGATTGGTTGGGTCAAAGTACAGGTCAAGTTCGAAGATGGGCTCTGTAGCCCTACATTTGAGGGTGGGGGAGGGGTTTCAAATTAAGGGGCAAAAAAAATATTTTTTGAAAGCTTTTTAGATAATTGATTTAGGGGTAAGGAAGGAGACACGCTGAATCCAAATATGAAAGTTATTTTCTCGCCGGACTAGTAGTTCGCCCGGAATCCGGCCGAAATCGGAAAATTTGTTAAAAGCAAAAGTTTTACTTGAAGTTGATTAGATGTTCGATTTAGGGGTAAGAAGACATGCTGAACACGATGGTGAAAACCATTTTCTCGCCGGACAAGTAGTTCGCCCGGAATCCGGCCGAAACCGGAAAATTTTTTAAAAGTAAAATTTGTATTTGAAGTTGATTAGATGACAGATCTGAGGGTAAGAAGAGACGGTGAATCTGTATATGACATTCATTTTTTACCCGGACATATAGCTCCTCCGTAATCCGGTTGAAACCGGATTTTTTAAGTTTTATTTGAAGTTGATTAGATGTTATTTATGTATTTGGACAACGCATAAGGAGATGCGTTGAATTCGTTTCTGAACTATCTTTTCTTGGTTGGACAAGTAGTTCGCTCGGAATTCGGCCGAAACCGGAAGTTTGGCGGAAGTAAAGCAGGAAGTTTCGATCACCTATCGTCAAAATAGATATGGCTTATACAGGTATGTCTGAACTTGATTTTCTCAGATGATTAGCCTGGCGAAGACTGGATCTGGCGTAGACAAGACCTAGTTTGGCTGGACAAGTAGTTCGCTCGGAATTCGGCCGAAACCGGAAATTTGGCAGAAGTAAAGCATGAATTTTAAGTTTCGATCAGTTTTGTCAAAATAAATATGGCTTATATAGGTATATCTGAACTTAATTTTCTCAGATGATTAGCCTGGCGAAGACTGGTTCTGGCGTAGACAAGACGTAGTTGTCTGGGTCAAATATTAAATTTTTGGGATCCCATCGAAACCTTTGGTCTTGTTCTTCGTACTCTGTCATTTTGTAAGGATGGGGAATAAACACATTCATTCAATCATTCATATTTAAAATGTCCTTTTTTCTGTTCATGGGTGTCCGCTTAATATCGAAGAAGAGAATTCGTTGAAACGAAGCGAGCGATAAAAAGACCTATTCTTTTTGGGATCCCTAAACGTAAGTGGAGGGATACCTATGACATCGCAAAAGTTGTCCGTCTGACCGTCCGTCCGTCTGTCCATCTGTAAGCACGATAATTCTCGAAGGGAATTAGATATTTTGATGGAACATGGTGTGAGGATTCTTTGGGTCAAGAGTAAGGTCGAGTTCGTAGATGGGCTTTGTAGCCGTACATTTAGGGGTGGGGGAGGGGGTTAAAATTAAGGGGCAAACAAAATATTTTTAAACAGCTAATGTGATAGTCCATTATGGGGTAAAAAGACATGCTGAACACGATGGTTAAAATCATTTTCTCGCCGGAAAAGTAGTTCGCTCGGAATTCGGCCGAAACCGGAAATTTGGCAGAAGTAAAGCAGGAAGTTTCGATCAGTATCGTCAAAATAGATATGGCTTATAGAGGTATATCTGAACTTGGTTTTCTCAGATGATTAGCCTGGCGAAGACAAGACCTAATTGTCTGAATCAAATATTACATTTTTGGGATCCCATCGAAACCTTTGGTCTTGTTAGAAATGTGATTTGAAATAAAATTTTCCGACGAATCTGGCCGGTGAGGGAACCTGAATTGTGGGCCTATAACACTACTCTCTGTTACTGGTAGTAAATTTGTCAACCCATTCTCCATGCTTCTGTTGGTTTTTATCCATTTTTCGAAACTCAGTTTGAGATGCCGTTTTTACCGGCCCGCCCTGATCTTAGCTTATTCTTGGCTTCCAGCGTGAAACGGCAAAAGCTTTGCCTTTCTTTTAAAGCGAGGGACTACTAGTTTAATGGGAGGCCTTGGGCATCATTGGAATTGTGCAGACTTTGCCATTAGTTTGGCGGTCTAGGTGTCCTTTTTCCCTATTTAATATTTGTTTCTTCGTTATTATTGACTGTATTTTTTTAACTTATCTATTTGAGTACCTACAACTTTTTATTTTTGATTATAGGCTATACATTTATTTTTTCTCACATTATAACTTCAGGAAACTTCGGTGTATGGATTGTTTCCCTTTCCAAAAGTCTAGTCATTTTTGCGGAGTAAAAGCTTTTATTAGTATTATTATCGGTTTTAAACAAGACCGTTGAAATATATTTGATAAGACGTACAGTGTAAGTCGTACGGTAGGTTATGGTTTAAATAGCGACAAATTCTGCTTTCGTGAATAAGGTTCACAAATAAAATAATTATTATGTTATCTGTTTATATATTATTGTATAAAAAATAATTATTTTATTATCTTCCAATCTCCCCTTGGCCTCCTAGCCTGGACTTGATCACGTTTTTAGACCAGATTAAGTATTTAGACCTGTTAAAACGGCATTTGTCTTTTCTGCTTACTTTCTTCATACGGACATGTAGTTTGCTCCGGGGAGTAAGTAAAAAGAAGTGAAAAAAAAGTTATTTGTCATTTGAAGGAATTAGTGAGTATTTATACCCACTTCCATAACCTAGAAATAGCGGGGTCAGAGTGCGTTAAGACAACTTCTCGATAATTGTTTGATTCTTTAAGCCATTTGTGCCATATTTAGTGAATATTTTTTTAACAAGTGAAGACATGTATAATGTTTTGACAAGTAATCAAGTATTATATATTTTGTATTTTCTATGTTTGATATACCGCTTAATTATGTTACCAAAGTTGTGAAGTCGTACAAATTTTAAAATGAATTGTATATATCAGGTTGTGAATCAGATATTCAGGAACAAATACGGTGATTGATTGATTAAAAAAATGCGTGTCGAGTTAAATACTAGATATGGTTTTGACCGTAATTATTTGAGGCATGGAGATGAAGTAATTACGTTTACTGCCGGGATACCACTTTTAATGGAGTTGATTCAGACCGTTCCCGTTGTTGTAAATTATGCCAAAAATCATGGACGACTGGGTCCAGCTAGCACATGACCACCTTCCAGGTGCGTATCCAGGAATTTATTGGGGGGGGGGCTGCCCGCGGGTCGGAGCGAAAAGTACAAAAAATATATAGATCAGAGGTTAAAGCATATACGAAACGAGTATTTTTGCATGTTTCGGGGGGGGGGGAACCCCCTAACCCCCCCCCTGGATACGGCCCTGCCTCCTTCACTGTTCCGGCCGAAGATTGAAAAATTATATTTTTTATGTGTTTAATTTCTTGCTCTTCCTTTTACTTATTCCGCTTTTGAAAATGGCGGCTCACAAATGAATTACTTACTTACTTCCGGGTCTTTACTATTACCGGGTCTTTACTCTTACCACCGCTTGCCACCAGTTCACACTAGTTTTGTCCCAGGCCTGGGAAGTCAGGGAATCGTCCGGCACTTAGTGTACGGTATTTTAATTTGTGATTTTGCTGACGTTTTACCGTTTCTGTTTAAATTTTAAGTTTATGTAGAAACAAAAAAATGCCAGATTGTGTTGTTTCCTCGTAGAAACTAACGGAGAAACTTTCAATTTAAAAAAAAAAAAATCCTCGAAGCTAAAACGCAGAAACGAGACAGCCCAACAAAAACGCATCTGCTAACTCTCGAGGAGACTTATCGACGGAAACGGCAGAGTCCGTTTCGCAGGAAATGCATTTGACGGTTATGCGTGAATTCTGCTAAGAGTCTGTTGAAATCAAATTGACGGCTTTGTTTTGATGGGCTCGAGTAGCTCATCCCAAAGTGCCGACAAACTTGAGCTATTCCCAGATACGAGATATGAACAATCTGGCCTCCTCCTGGTCCTTTGTTTTTCTATTGTTTGCCGAGGAGCTTTAGGACGACTTGGATCCATCTTTTAGCGCTGACAGGGAGTTGGCTAGCTCTCAGGTCAAACGTGAGAATACTAAAAGGCTTGGGGAAGGACTACAGACTGGTATTGATGCGCACGGGGCAAGTTCTCGGACAAACCAGTTCAGTTGATGATCAAGCGCCGGGGCATGGTAAGGCCGAAGGCTTAGGTGCATTGCATGAAAATTTAGTTATTAAAAAAAAAGGGGGAAGAGAGGAGAGAAGGCATAAAACTTTGGTCGTGGACAGTTGAATCTTCAAGTCCAGCGATACCGTTGGGCTACACATCCGTGTCCGTAACCGGAGAGAAGCGGTATATAACAAAAGGCTTGAGAAAGGACTACAGGTATTGATGCGCACGGGGCAGTAAGTTGCTCTGTAGCAAGACAATGCTGGCTTTGGGGACATTTTTCGATCCCCTTATAAAAATATATTCAATTGAACTATACGTTGCCAAATTGTGTTTTTTTTTCAAAAATGTGTTTATCTTGTTTCGACTAAGTTTATAGAATATTATGTAAAAACTACTATGTGCTTGGATGTCAGTGTATATCTGTTTTCCTATGCTATTTTCTTTTTTTCTGAATTTTTTGTAAAATTAAATTAATTGAATTATCAGTCGCTGGATCTTTGGGGAACAGTCGTAATGAACACTCATGGTTGTGCTGCCATTATTGTCAAGAACCCCACATGGGAATACATGAGAGCAGTGGCAGAGCCCAATATTTCTCAGCTCTTTGTATCGACCAACTTAATTTTCCAAACCCCTTGGCTACCTTCTACCCCTTTACATTAACCAGAGCGAATATGAATTCTCCTAGGCCAATTTTATGACCCGTCTTATCTGGCAAGGAGGGCCCTTTGAAAGCTAAGGCAGAGCCGAAAAACCTTAGCTTCTGTTTTGTAAAGGTATTCAAGCTCTTTTTAGCATCCATGACCTCAGTTATACTTTCCTGCCATTTCGCGCACTGAACTCCTTGGATTCAATGCGAGTCATCAGCTGGGTGGACTATACACAAATATTCCTTTAGCCCAAGCTGACTTAGAGTCATATATTCATATAATATCCTTACCTTACCTTAGTTCCTCCAGAGCCATCGGTGGCGCATAGGGCGTCGACAAAGCCTCTCCATTCGTCCCGCATCGATGCCGCAGCGGTGACGTCTTCCCATTCAGGCATTAGCGAGGTACCAGCCGTCCTCAGATCTCGGTCATATGTTCGCCTCATTGTGTTTTTGGGGCACAATGAATATTCATATAATATACAAAAACGGATTCGTCAGCTGTTATGGTTGTGAAGCGATATTTCGGCCCTTCTTGGCAAGGGTCCTCTTCAGGCTGTCAGTCTTCTTGGCAGTCTTCTGTGCCAACTCTGAAGGAACATACCTGCAATCACTACTATACACTTGCACGTCCTGTTTCTTTTAATCAAGATCATAACAGCCTGTCCCCCGTCAGGGCTGGTCATTAATGCCGTGTAAAGTTTCGGGAATAAAGTACATGGAACAACTAGGAAAGTAGATGGATTAAATGTAAGTAGGTTACGATTTTTTTTTTACAACGCTACAGGAATCGCTCGGTCAGACTGGGGTTGCGTTCCAGAAACTTAACAATTGTTAACAATCGTCAACTTTATTTCGGGCCGGAGCTAACTACAGCTTTAACGATCGTTAACTTTTCCCAATTCTACAATTGTTAAGTTTTCCCGACGAGGCTCATCGACCATCGTTACAAAATCGTTAAGCTCTGGAACGGAAATCGTAGGTAGGCGGCGCTTAAATTTCTAAATCAGAAACCTGGAACGCAAAAAGTTAACAATTTGTTAACAATCGTTAAGTTCTGGAACGCAAACTGGGCTGCGTTCCAGACTTAACAATTGTTAACAATCGTCAACTTTATTTCGGGGCGGAGCTAAATGCAGCTTTAACGATCGTTAACTTTTCCCAAATCTACAATTGTTAACTTTTCCCAACGATGCTCACCAACCATCGTTGCGAAATAGTTAACAATCGTTAAGCTCTGGAACGGAAATCGTAGGTAGGCGGCGCTTAAATTTCTAAATCAGAAACCTGGAACACAAAAAGTTAACAATTTCTTAACAATCGTTAAGTTCTGGATCGCAACCTGGTTCTCGGAGGAAACGTTGGCTTTTCTAGTAGAAGTTCTGTAAGATCTGGAAATTTTATTTTCCTAATTTGCCTTACCTTTCTTTTTGCAGGCGTCAGGATATCCGAAAGGGGATCGTGCTCATCATCCTGGGCAGTCCTGGAGACTTGTGTGCCTGCTGGCTCAAACTGATGGAAGCGATCCAAACTGCCAATGTAAGTTCAGGGTGGAGTGCCAACGGAAAGGGGTTATAACCGCTTTATTTCTAGGGAAAACATTTTCAACTGTTTCGGGCTCAGAATGTTCCGCTCAAAAAAATCCGGTTGAATTGCTCCATTTATTTATTTATTAACACCAAAAGGGGTAAGTCATAAAGACTTGTCACTAGTGACAAGTCTTGCATTAAAGTCCATGCTTTAAAGAAATCTTTAAAGTTTAGCCGAAAAGGGCTGGTATAGAACAACCTAGTTACCCGTTACTTATTCACTTAAATTGGCTTGAAGACCCGCTGAAAATGCGTTACTTCGTTGTTCCGCTACCCACGAATAATCGATTTTCAAATAGTGGAATTTCCGTGTGATTTGTGGTACCTCTATGCGTTTGTATTTTTGGTGTATGCCTTACGAGAAAGATTTATGATTTTTTTTTTTGGTTCATTCATTAAGCAATCTTCACCAATCTCACCACTGCCCACATAAAAGCCGCGTTTGTGCTGAGATTAAAATTTCCCGCGTCATAGTAGAATTTTCGTTGTGGGGACAGCCGTAGAAATTCTGAACGTCATAACTGGAGCAGATAGTGGAGAATAGAAAAATCCCTTTGCAGAATCCAAATAATTCAGTGTACTCAGTTAAATGACACACATAATGTTTCTGCTATAAGATATTCTGTCCTCAAGCATGCGCAGGATATGTCCTAAAAATGACTATCTTCGTTTCTTCATTGTTTTGTTCACTATATAGGCTGGTTGGTTTATTGCCGAATTTCTCCGTTGGTGACAATCTGCTGCCTTCTGATTTTCAGCATGCTTCGAAGACCCCCCCCCCCCGTCCCCTTCCGTGATAACGCTTCTGTCCACGCCGGAGTCGCATGGAATATGAGTATTTGAAGGAAAAAGAAGACAAAAGTGACCTTTGGCACCACCACATGGTCTTTTAACCATTGCCACGCGACCCGATCCTTTCCGAGTTCCGACTGGTGACCATATGTTCATAAGCTAGGGGTTACGAAATCTCTAAACCTTATGTTTCCCTAAATCGAGCCAGGTTAATCCTAGCAAAATCTCCGTAAAAAAAAATGGCGTTCGACAGGTCGGCTCCTGACACCAGATTCGAGGCACGCAAATCATAACTTGGGTCAGGGCCGTATCCAGGGGGGTGCTAGGGGGTTTGACCCCCCTTTCCCCCTGAAATAGTAAAACATAGTCGGTTTTTTATGGGCTTTAATCTCTGATCTAATCTTTTTTGTGTGGTCAGACCCGCGGGCACCCCCCCCCGAAATAAATTCCTGGATACGGAGCTGCCCTGGGTTGGGTTGTCACCACCTTTCGAGGTTATTTTGGTCAGTGTGGTTTTAGTGTTTGCTTTGCCTGTGGTAGTGGGTGCTCCTTTTCAGACCTTTTCAAGTTGCTCCCGTGTCTATCAGTCAGTCTAGAGTTTGTGATAGAGTTGTGAGAGCGCTAGGTTTTCGCGATAGATTGCAAACCAACATTTGGACTGGAGGCTTAAGAGAGCTCTCCACCCCCTCCATTGAACGGAGGGCACACTTTAGAAAGGTGTCTTTTTCTTGGTGCATTTACTTCCCGTTTCCGCTAGCCCCTCACCCGTCTTTTGGGGACAATTATTTTCCCTCTTCTAACCCGGAACTCCGATAAGCAGGAAATAATAAATCTGGAATCGTCAGACGCCAGGGTTTCTAATTACCCTGACAAATTGAAAGAAAATTAGGGCGAAATTTTTCCGATAATTCTTCCACTTCCTCAGTTAGTAGAGTCATATCTTCACTAAAGGATTACTCTCTCTGTTGTTGGAAGCGATATGAAACAAATGCAGGTATAAAACTGTCTAAAAACCAAGTTAGTGGGCATCAGACCCGTATCCAGGAATTTATTTCGGCGGGGGGGGGGGGCTACCCGCGGAATTTATTTCAGGGGGGTTGCCCATGGGTCGGACCAAAAAGAACAAAAAATACACAGATCAGAGGTTCAAACCTACAAAAAAAAACTATTACTTTGTGGGTTTCGGGGGGGGGGTCGAACCCCCTAACCCCCCTGGATACGGCCTTGGTGGGCATGATGCGCAAAAAAAGATTGCCAGCGCTCCTCTCGGACCGACGCACAAACGACGGGAGGGGAGGGGGAAACAGACGTTCTTCGCTTTTATTTCGAATTTATTTCGGGGGGGGGGGGGTCCCGCGGAATTGATGTCGGGGGGGGGGGGGGTTGCCCATGGGTCGGACCAAAAAGTACAAAAAATACATAGATCAGAGGTTAAAGCCTACAAAAAAACTATTACTTTGTGGGTTTCGAGGGGGGGTCGAACCCCCTAACCCCCCTGGATACGGCCTTTGTGGGCATGATACGCAAAAAACGATTGCCAGCGCTCCTCTCGGACCGACGCACAAACGACGGGAGGGGAGGGGGAAACAGACGTTCTTCGCTCCAAAATTGTTTGAAAGGGTGTTTCTTCGGTCAATTAATTTAGGAGCAACTAGCTTAATGAGAGCCTGTTCATCTCTGAAACCACGGTCTAAAGTCGTTTTTGCAGTTATCGTGGTATCTGGCCAGTTACCGTGGTATCTGATATTCAGATACCACGGTCCGACCGTGGTAACTGATCGTGGTATCTGGAAAAGTCATCTCACTTTCATCAGTTTTTGTCAAATTGGTGGGAAAGAAGTTTGGCAGTTTGATGTGACTGGATATCAGTTTTTCTTTTGGGATGACCTCGAAAAGCGCAATTTCGGCAATTGTCAATTGTGTTTGGTTTTTGCAGAGCAACCGTGTATCAGATACCACGGTAACTTGCAAAAACGACTAATTGCAGAACCAGTTACCGTGGTAACATATACCGTGGTATCTGCAAAAACGCAACTAATGTGTTCTCCCAGAATGATTTTCGCTGCTCTCTTTTGGACATTTTCTAGGCGATCAGAGAGCTCTGCAGAAACAGAAGCATACCGGACCGGGGATGCATATTACAAATGTGGACTGACATGTGTTTTAAAGTAACAGAGGAGGCATTTAGCATCCAAACCAAAAGATCTAGGTGTGATAATGCGGCCGCCGAAGAAAATGACATCGATACCAGACTGGTTCAGACAGCCACGCGTTTTTCCCGAGTTTTTCCGCAGCTGCAAAGATACTGAGTCTCTGACGCAGAAGCGGAAATTTTGTATATAGAACATACAGCCGAGGTACAAAAACTGCGCTCCTCGACACGCGCTGTTTTGACGTAGAATGTAGAAATGAAGACCTGGAACGCGCAAGAAGAGGGAGGGCCGAAGTTCCTGGGCGACACTGAACGCTGACGGGTTAGGGTCCAAAGGTTACGCCCGAGTTACCCTGTTGTAGTGAGAGCGGGAGAACAAAGGTCCTTCCTGTCTATCGTTCAAAGCGTGGGCTAGTGGTGCATCAGTTCCACTGATTGCAACTTTACTGTGACAACCAGGTCCGTATTCAGGAATTTGTTTCGGGGGGGGGGGGGGGTTGCCCGCGGGTCGGACCACAAGGTACAAAAAAGGCATAGACCACAGTTTAAAGCCTATAAAAAATGAGTATTTTTGCATGTTTTGGGGAGGTTTAACCCCCTAACCCCCCCCCCCCCCCTGACACGGCCCTGGTGACAACCATGTGCGGGTTTTGGGAACATTTTACGATCCCCTGATCCATCGCTGTCTGTTTTGAGGAATGCAGTGAAGCCACTGGGTACTTGATTGCTATTACTGTCAATATCCCCAGTTGGAAACTCAGCAGAGCAGTGGCGGAGCACAATATGTTGAAACCTACAACGTCCTAATCCCTATGGCTACCCACGACCCTCTTTAATCCCTCTATCGACACTCTTTAGTAAGAGCGATACGAATCCTAGGAGACCAACATGATAACCGTGCTAATGTGACAAAGGAGAGAGCTGAGGTCTATCCGACAGTCCCTAGGATAGGCTCATTGCCTGACAGTGATTCCGATGTTGCCCATCCGTATACGATATTAGTATGTATTGTTGCATAGATTGCGTGAGAAGATTTCGTTTGGGGTAATAAAATTGCGGCAAACAGTTTTGCGAAATCCTAATGACACTCCTTGACCTGTCGCGTGTTTGCGGGGTTCTGCCTGCCGATTTCGGATCTCGAGATCTGTTGATTTGTTTTTGTATTTCTGTATTACCTTTTTTTCAGGCAAATCACTGCGTGATCTCCGAAGTTGTTCTTCCTGCCCACTCATCCCCTGAGAAGCTGGGGACAGGGGCTGATGATAAGGTAAAGCCAAGTACTCTTAAAACTTCAGGGGGGGGGGGGTTATGTTGTTAGGTAGGTTTGTTTTTGTTTTTTAATTATACAGTAATTAACAACATTTAACAAGATTAATACACTTTACAGCAAAAAGGAAAGCGCTGCAGGTTGGGAGGGGGAGGGGTATAGGGAATTCTGTTTGTAGTTGGCTACTTCCGACGGCCGAGCAAGTGCAGTTATTGATGTCAGATTGAGCAGTTATTGATGTCCGATTGGATACGAAGGAAGCGGGGATGCAGTCGTTGGCGTAAGGTAAAAGGTAAAGGTGCAGCATTGGCCTTCTCAGGCCACACTGAACGATGCTGATCTCCGATAGCCTGCCATCAGCCAGGAAGTGCAATGGGCAAGCCATCCTAATGCTTCCGCACACCCTTCCTGTTACCTTACCGAGATTTCTCCGGGTTGAGACTGTTGAGAGGTACCCATTTGAAGCTGGGAGCATTTTGGCGTGTCTTACGTGGTCATGACACTGACCCTCGCCTCAAACCAAACGGTCGGCACCACCGAGAATCGAACAAGCGACCCGTCGCTTGCGAGGTCAGCGCGCCAACCAGCTTCATTACTATATAAAAAAAATACTATTAGAAATGGTGAAAACTGGGTGTCGAAGGCAGAAATGTCGAAAATCAACGTGTTCTTTACGGCATGTGCAGCCTCTGGTTGAAGAGCCACATTTTAAGTTTCAGTTTAGAATGAAAAATCCTGAAACGGTTGGAAGCCGAGTAGTGGATTTTACGTCCACAGTAGCCTACATACACTGGAATTATAATGTATTGAGCAATCTGCTGAATTACATCACATTATGGCCCATAGATGGGCATTTATTTACCTCAGATGCCGATCGCTTTCCCGTCGGCCTGTGGGTACGGTCGTACGGTGCAGTCTACCACGAATCCCTATTTTGGATAGACTATGCCAAATGTTGGTTAGTAAGGTGGGGGTTAGTAAAGAGGAAAAGAACTAGTCGGCCTAATATGATGTATCTGCTTGATTTAGGTCAAGTATTCGAGTGCTTCTGTTCGGGAGTCACTGGTGCCATATTTCGAGTTGTATGAAGTGGATGAGGTACTCCAGAGGAGGTGGATCCGTTTCAGAGAGGTTAGTGCTTGTAGAATCCGGGTATAAAATTGTCGAAGAGAAGGTCCCATGCTTTCCGACCGTCGCTTGCCCCCCAGCTTCGCCACTGCTGGTGCGTGAATGTCGCGAGTTAGTTGACATACGATTAAAGATTTTTGAAAGTATAAACAGAATCAGTATTAAAGTGTGGTTAAGTAGCGTGATTGTAATTACGTGCCTCCAGGTTATCAAGAGACTGATAAAGTTCCTGAGGTTGCTTCTACCGAGATAGGTTTCTCTCAATCAAGGTATAGGCAAGCCCTGTGAAGCTGTGGCAGAGGATTGAATAAGTAAATTGAATAAGTAATGAAGTGTGGATGAGAAGTGTGATTGGAAGTACTGCTTCCAGAATATTAAGAGATTAACATTTGTAACTGGAATATTACTCGTCTCAAAGCCTCCCCCCCCCCCCCCGAAAAAAGAAAAGAAACACAGTTTACTTCGCTATCAAAAGTTGGAAAAGATAAACATGGATTACCTTTTTGTAAAATATAACAGTTACAACGATTCAAGAGTTACAAAGCGGTTTTAAATAATTATGTTTACGAAAATATAAAAATAAAATATCAACATCTGAGATGCAAATGCCCATCTTTCTGTTAAGTGTCATCATACTTTGTCAGCAGACCTCCACGTCGTTAGTCAGAAAAAAAGTTTTGAATTTTCGTTGGAAAGAGAACAAACAAAAGTGTTTGGTTTGCTATTAAGTTTACAGTCTCAATTAAGCACTAATTACCTTTGTTCGGTCTTGAGTAATCCATCGCGTTTCCTGGGTGTGAAAGAACAACCCATTCATCTTGGTACTCTGAAGATTTCCCAATCAAATTAGCGTGTTTGTGTGAACGCCTCTTAAGATTCCGCCGACTCGCTGCCCTCTCATCCCGCCACTTATTATCTAGGGCTTTGTGACTCCTTCAGCTGGTGTGCATAGGTGTGCCTTCATTCTCTGACACTTTTTTTGCGGAGATATTTTTGAGGCAGGGAAATACGGACATTAGGGCCCAGGCCCGTATCCAGGAATTTATTTCGGGGGGGGGGGGGGGTTGCCCGCGGAATTTATTTCGGGGGGAGGGGTTTGCCCGCGGAATTTTATTTCGGGGGGAGGGGTTTGCCCGCGGAATTTATTTCGGGGGGGGGGGGGTCGAACTCCCTAACCCCCCCCCCCCCCCCCCTGGATACGGCCTTGTTTGGGCCTCTGTGTAGTTACTGCAGGCCAACTGGCGTGTTTGAACAGTAATTCTTGATTTCAGATCTTGGACTTCCCAAAATTCTGTGGAATTTTTCTTTCGGGTTAAGGGACACCTGAACAGTGAGACCATACTTGAACAAACCATGGAGAATGCATTTACAGACATGGCCACGGAGAGCATTCTTCTCCTGAGCGTGACGTTTTCAAAACAGGGATGTTCGTTTCTGGAGGTTTGCACATGCAGACTCCAAGACAAAAAGCGCAATTCATTCAAATCTTGCACAGCGCTGGCCGGATCGTATTGGAATTTCTTCTAGGTAAACGTGTAAGACATTCGTTCATTTCTAAAATTATTCGGTAATGAAATAAGGACAGGTGCAAAATGGAACAAAAATCATAGCTTGGAAACACTATTTCGTATATAATTTGTCCGGATTCTTTTTAAATTACATTTCTTAAGAAGGGGGAAAAGACCTGAAGCATAAAGGACAGAATGATTACAGAAAGTAGAATAAAGTTTGGCCAGCGCACGTCTATAATACTTCCCTCGGCTTGCAACAATCTTTGCATAACCAAGCAATGTTAACGGAAGTCATACAGATAGGGATGATACTTGGTACTCTTGATTCAGGTGTCCTTTAAAGACCAGTGAGGGTTTCAGGATAATTTTGTGAACTCTAAAATACAGGCTCACAGGCACTTGGGATCGAGCCTGTGACATGTTAGGTGTCAGACCGAAATTCAGTGAAATCTAATATTTCAAGCCGAAGATACACATTATCTGTTGTGCGTCTAGGCTAAACCCCCCCCGGCGAAAACCCCCCCGGACAAAACCCCCCGCCAAAACCCGCCCGGCTAAACCCCCCCCGTGACCAAAACCCCCCCGACCAAAACCCCCCCGGTACCAAAACCCCCCCGACCAAAACCCCCCCGGTACCAAAACCCCCCCGACCAAAACCCCCCCAGTACCAAAACCCCCCCGACCAAAACCCCCCCGCATAAAAAAGACGGGTATAAGTAGAGTAACTGGTAGTTAGAGAGTAAGAGTAAATAAACTTCTTTCACAAACTTGACTCTACAATAATGTCTGAAGTACAGTGGGTATCAGAACGATGATAAACAAAGAGAGTGTAAGGCGAAGGTGAAGGTTGATGGTTTTGCTGAAGTCACCAAACACCCGCATTCATTAACTGAAGCTGTTGTCAGTGAGGTGTTAAATGTGAATGATCAAATCAAAGCCAGTTCCACTCTGTGTATCGATCCCCCCAACAAATCCTTTCCCAATGCCTCCTCCTTCTTGGCAAGGAAGCTGCAGTTAGGATGCCACCCATTGGTGCAATGTGAAGCTCCCTTTGCCTGATTGCTCTTTAGTTATCCCTGATTCATACCAGAAACTCAAAGATGGGCAGTAAGCGGAGGAAAACCTGTGACACCGCAAAAGTTGTCCTACTTTCCGTCTGTGAGCAGGATAACTTTCGAAGGGAATGAGATATTTTGATGAGACTTAATGGGAGGATCCTTTGGGTCAAGGGAAATGTTGAGCTCGTTTTGTGATAGCACTTTCAAGATAGTCCCAGAAATATTCTATCAGCGCTTCACCTTCGTGCTTGTCAATGGTAAAACTGTCACATGGTTGTTCGTTTTGTTGCCCAGTAAATGCCAGTCTAAATATGTGTGAGTGTCTAAGGATTCGGGGGGGGGGGGGTACCGGGGGGGGTCTATTCTTCTCTTACTCTCTACCTAACAGTTACTTTACTCATACATACCCGTCTTTTTTTATGCGGGGGGGTTTTGGTACCGGGGGGTTTTGGTACCGGGGGGGTTTTGGTCGGGGGGGGTTTGGTACCGGGGGGGGGTTGGTCGGGGGGGGTTTGGTACCGGGGGGGTTTTGGTCGGGGGGGTTTTAGCCGGGGGGGTTTTGGCGGGGGGGTTTTGTCCGGGGGGGTTTTCGCCGGGGGGGTTTTAGCCGGAACCCATCTGTTGTAAAAGCTCGTGCAAAAGATCATTACTTGAATTCTCTTTGCAGTTTTGAGTCGTTTTGGCATGCGAAAAAAGTGACATGTGCGAAATAATTCAGAGAGTGCTGGAAAGTAATTACATTCATATTCTTTTCGTCCGTTAATGAAGAACATCTCAATGGGAAATAAAAACAATCAAGTTTGGCTTAGTTCCGCAATCGTGACGTAGGTAGTGCGTCAGGTCAGCACGAGATAACTTTGAAAGAATTGGCGCTATAATGTCGCGTAGATTGTGTGGTTTAATAGTATTTTAATTGTTCTTATTTCGGCAACTTCTGCAAACGAAGGCCTCTGAAAACAGAATGGTTGGTCGGTTTAATCGTCAAAACTGGTATCAGCTGAGCAGCAAAGGGGACTGTTAGACCCCTTGTTTCGGCAAACCGTAAGTTCTCAACCCCACCACTTATTACCTTATCCTGTTTTCACCCTGATTTTGTTATTGGTTAACATCTTCATTCATCTGAATGGGTAGTGAACAGATTGGGTTTCATCAGGGTACCCGAGGGGTCACGCAGTAGCTTGCATTGGTACAGCCGCTTTCGCAGTTGTTTATTGAGGGGAAATATTGTGGAGGGTGGCCCATACAATATACCCTGCTTGGTTATTCTTATTTATGTTTATGATTAGTTGATGTTTTATTTATTTTTTTTATTATACAAACAAAGCAGAGCAGATTTTCAGTGAGAGACAAATTTCGCGGAAAAAGTTACCGAAGTTGAGTCCGAGCCCGGTATCTAAATTCCAACCCAAACATCATTTGCAGTTCAAAAACGAATTCCTGCCTTGTAGAATTAGTACTTCCATGTTTCTTCAGTTGTGGTACAGAGCGAGAAAGATTAGTTTAGCTTATTCAAACAAACAAAAAATGACAATATTTGCTCCACCAGGCCCACCATAACGCTACCGCTTGGCAACGGATTGGGCCTAATTTATATTCTGCGTTTATCAGAAACAAATCAAACAACCTAGAAACAAAAAATTATTGAGAAAAACCATAAGACCGAATAAACTAACAACAAAAAATAGAAGGAAAGTAATATGCTCATGTAAATACATTTTGTCTGGCCTCCGTGGTAGCAAGAATAAATAGACCAGTAGAACCTCCGTCTTTGGTCCCATGCACCGACTATGGATACCCCAACAAAACTAAGCAGAGATAGAGCTACTTGCTGATCTTTGAGTTGATGCCCGTCTATTTCCATCTTCGCCGCTGCGCATATCAGATAAAATACCGTACCATGCGCGCACGCCCCCTCTGCAGCGCATCACGTGTGACGTCACAATGGTAGACAACCAATAGTCTATTCTCTCGACAATTTCTTCTCCGGGGCTCTACTGCGATGCAGCTGTCTGTAGAGGTAACGCGTTGTGGTGTTCCGCGTAGCTCCTACCCCCCGCTCGTTTGAATTGGGAACCTATCCGACTCCGTATGGTCGTATTACAGAGATCGGTAGGTTCTTGTGCTTATTTGTTCTTTGTGGTAGGTTAGTTTACGTTGATGGGTAAGGGTTAGGCCCTTCTACGGGGTTCCCCTGGCGTGAAGTAATGGCGAGACAAACGCCATCTGCCGTTCAAGGGTGAAACTCTGCCTCTGTAGAATGATTCTAGGGTGGGGGGGGGGCTATCTAGCGTTCAGTAATTCCGTTAAAATGCCTTCCAAGAGCAATATTCGTTTGTAGTATGATCAATTGACAAGAAGACTACTTCCTCCATAGTGCGCTATAAAGCTGTAAATAGCTTTTGCGCTTGGTTAGTTTAAGCTAACGAAGAAGGACTTCGAACACATAACAAGTGGGGAAAGAACAGTCATGCACAAATCCTCAAATTCGGGTCACGGTGCTCAACGTCAGGACATCATGCCCTGCTGCAAAAGCATGGTACCGCAGTAAAGGTTTTTGAGCAGTTTTAGTTTGAGTTGAGAGATTTGAAAAGTTGATTATAAAAAAAAAAAAAAAAAAATCCTCATTTTTGGGCATGGTGATCATACGCTACCTTAAAAATCTGTTTGAAAAGCAAATTTCCAATTAGATTCTCAGTTCAACAGTTGAAAAAATATTTGTATGGGTGTACCATGCCATTGCTTCAGGGCATGATCCCCAACGTATTAGCACCATGGTTGGGGCACCATACCCTAAATTCGAAGATTTGTGTATGACTTCATGGAACCCCCATACAAATCTGTTGAATCAGGGACCCATAAATTTCCTTTACCTGTCAATAAGAGATTTCTGATGCTATCTTGAGCGCACGGAATGTAGTTCGAGAAATACCCACGGTCCAATAACATTCAAGACCAGATAGACAAAATTTGGGATTGGCTGCTGGCGCCTTGAGGGAGGAGTCTCTTTGGCACGCACGTCCAATGAGTCAAACAAGAATGCCGATCGACTCAAGCGGGGATTTTTGGAAAATGGATTTGGTTCGGTCATCATATCAATACAGAAGCATAGGAAATGACAGGCCCCCTGTAAGGAAATTTGTTGAATTAAGAATCCGAAACTGCCTTTCAAACAGATTTTTATGGGGGCACCGTGCCCTTGCTGCAGGGCATGGTGCCCCAACGTATGAGCACCATGCCCAAAAAATTGAAGTTTGTGTATGACTGGGAAATAATGGCCTTAACTTAATTGGAAACATAAACATGCCACCAAATCTGACAACTCGCTTACCAAAGCGACAAGATGAGGCAGTAAAATATTTGACGATTCGAAGGCCTCTTTCCAAATATGGTAGTCAGGTGTTGGTAACTCCTCGCTAACTACGTAAACTGTGCACATATACTGTAAGTGATGTCTGCTCATGAGTCATGACCATTTGCTTTTTTTTTATTCTGATAGTGGTTGAGTAGCTTAGATCTTCTCGAGGGTTTTCATTTAGTTCAGTAATTTCGTGATTTTATATTACATTTTACTTTGTTTTGTGAAATAACCAGATGAACATGAAACGAGAAATGTAAATTCAAGGTAATTTGCTAACTGACAGCTATGCAAATTCGGCAATGACTGCGAATTTTAAGTCAAATTCTTGCTCGTTTTAGCATAATTGTCCATTCTCCGACGGCACTATACTTCGTTAAGGTCTGGGCGTTAGTAAGGCGGGTCCGCTTTTCTGGGCGTTTATATGAAATATGTATCTACCTGGACACATATCCTCTAACATGGATGTTAGAGATAGTATCTTAATTGGTTGTTGTTCCAGTTAATACAGTGAAAATGACATGATTTTGTCTTCAGTCTACGGTATAACCCAGATTACGACTGGAATATCAGTGCTACCTTAGCTTAGCCTACTCCAGAGGTGTCATTTATATCGAGCTAAATCACATACCACACCAAGGCCCATAAATTTACACACTCCTACAATGTATAGGAGTAGTTTAAAATCATCTTCATTTCTGATTTATTCTGAACGGAAATACTGGCGAGACAGATTGAAAGCTTGACTGCGTGGACCAGTGTCCAGTATATTTGTCGGAAGGGATGGCCGACGAAACCCCGATGGTCCCCGAAACGTCCCCAAGCACAGATTTTCAAGTTCGCCTCGATCTTCAAGTGCATGATCGAGGTAAAACAACTTCAGATTGTACATTACAGCTGTGGGAACATTCCTTATGATTGCTTCATAAATGTATTGTTTCCAATTAATCCCAATTCTAGCAATATTTCGCTCATTGAAAAAAAAAAATTAAAACTAAAAAATGAGAAAACGAGACATTTTTTCCAATGAGAAATCTGAAGAAAATATGAGTTCTCGTGGGAAAACATGAGAAGTGGAAGCCCTGCAGTTGGCGTTTTCGCCCCATACCTTTACTGTACATTATCATTTTGACAAATATAGGCCTACACCAAATTAATACAGACCACCGAAGTTCTTAGCAGAAGATCTGTTGCAAAGTAGCCTAGCAGCCTACATGCAGTTTTCTAGAGCTTGAGGTTTTGAGAGCCCCGTCAAGCTAGACGCACCTAAATAATCTAGTCAAACTAACGCCCGATTAATTCTATTGATAGCTTTCTTGATCACCATTATTTTAGACGTAACTCGTATTTATTAAACATAAATTTGCGGCCTCTTTCATAAATTCCATACCGGCATGCTAATCCCCCTAATTTGGTATCTGCCTTGTATGCATAAACGAATTAACATATCGCATGTTAGTCGAATGATCTTGCATTTTTTCGGTTGGTTAGTTGTATTGTAGTCATGCTTTTTTGTACTTTCAAGCTACGGCTGTTTATTTGAGAACAAAAAAACACGTTGTCACTATTATAGAGCGAGGGTAGCCTATTGCTGGTTAATCCAAGTGGGACTGAAGGGAGGTCACATTTTGTTAAACATGGAATAAAATACCGAAACTCGGTTGTTTTAGAGCGCCGTGTTCATTTCCTAGAATCTATTGACTTTCTGAAAAGTCTCCATCAAGCGAAAGTAACCCTCGTACTTATTGTACATTTTATTTTATGCCAATTCCTTTTATCGTGTTCTATTAACCCATTTTGCACATTCGACTTTTTAACGCATTGTCGGCCAAGCCGAGTTTGCCAGTCGAGTAATGCAAACTTCCGAAAACTTCAAGGTCCGCCGACGATTTTTCTGCGGTCGGCCAACAGGTCTTTCTCGGTTTTCTTTTGCTTAGCGTTTCCGCGGCCGAATAATTTTCAAATATTTTTTGTCGAACTTCCGCTTCTTCAGTGAAAAGAAGTGGGTGAATATGGAGTCGGCTCCCATGTTTCGAGTATTTACGGTTTATTTTCGAGTTTTTGGTTCAGGGGCAATGTGGCTATATTTCTTATGTATTTACTGTTTTAGGTTGCTGAGCGCTTGTTCTTTGGTTGAAAGAAGTTGGTCTTCAGTTAGTTAAAATTATTTACCTCTCGCCGTCTTTTCTGTGGATTATCCCCATATTTCTTATATTTTACTGTTTTAGGTTGCTGAGCGCTTTCTCTTCGCCTGTAAAGAAGTTGGTCTCGAGCTAGTTCAAATTATTGACCGCTTGGAAGCGGTAGTGTCGCCGACAGACGGTGAAAGTTTACAATCTAAGATAGAAAAATGCCTTAGTTCCACAAATGTCGAGATGCTCAAGGAAGTTGTAGAGAAGGGAGAAGAACTAAACGAAAATCAGGACGTCAGGTGAGATTCAGTCATACACATATCATCAATTTTTGGGCATGTTGCTCCAACGCCATCTACCTATATGGTAAAACTATCTTAGTAGCAAATCTCGTCTGTATTCGCAGGAGGTGGTGATCGTGTTCTTTATCAACATTTATTTTCATTTTTAGTCTTCTATTTTAATTTTTCCCGTGTTTGGTATGATTTCACACATTATTGGTCAAGAAAGAGGTAAGAAGGAGCATTTGCCCTGGCGTTACCGCGTTAGAGCCCTAGTTGGTCGTTTATCGTCATACTTTATATTTTTATATCAAACTTACTTCCAAAGAGCTTTAAGCTAGAAGAGGAAGAAAATATTTGCAAAATATACACAAGAACGACAACAAATTAACTAGCGCACCTACAAGATATGACCTGAAATAAATGTTGGAATGAAACTATCATATATCGCACGCTGCTAAACGCTTAGAGGCACTCCTGGACGAAATTTGGTATATCGTTCTTTAAAAAATAACCCTTTGGTCTCCGTCCCTTGGGACCATACGGCGCCGGACGGAGGCTCAGGAATCCCAGTCTGTCGTCGGATTCGTGTAGGAATGACAAACGATCCTCAAAAAAAGGCGCGTTTAATCACCATTTCTTTCAGGGACACCGTTCAAGTCTGTCGCTCGCGTTACGAGGAGGTGAGAAGAACTGCGGCTCGACTTCTCCGGCTCTCCACTAGAACACCTGGACTCCGAATGAAAGAGGTAGGATCATTTGTCCTCCTGTTTTAGTTTTCACGAAGACATTGTCATGCGATGGCCGACAACCGGGTAATTCAGGAAGGAACAGGCGGATCACAGATGTGAATGAATTAAGAGTCTTCCCTACAATTCCATTGCATCCTACTTCCGTAACTCCATCGATTAATTCTTAAACTAGGAGACCCAAATTTCATATTTTAAATTCTGAACCCGCTAACTAATCTTGTATTTGCCATGATTCGGTAGTTTCCATGCGCACAATGCTCCCCACGATTGTTCGAATATCATGCAACTGACGCGTTACTTCGAACGTATTAACGTTGTAAATCTGTATTTGTGAATGCAATTCTGCATTTCTGAATGCAATTCTGCATTTCTGTGACAAGCTTCAAATTAAAAATTGTCACAACACAAATATATGTAAAAATCATGCTGCCATCTGGAGTTATGGGTGTTCAACAAGCACACAACGGTGGACGAGTAATTACAGATTTGAAACAGCTTGCTCGCTAGATGACATGCGAAGTTATTGACAAAATTAACAAACGAATAACGTCAAAATTGTTGACATTGTAGCTCCGTGTCTACCGTATCTTGCCTATCTGTAGTCTACGACTGCGGTTTCGCACATATGAATGCCGTGAGGCATATAGTAAAAATCTTTTCTTCCACTAACTCCTGAAAAATGTTATTTGATGCATCATCCGATAATCTGATATCAGAATTGTAAATGACTACCCAATACCAGAAACCCGAGGGTTTTTCTCCATCTGCGCAGTATGAGATAGATACGTTTTCATCTTTTTGGAAGACTTATGGCACTTTAGAAGAATTAATGTTTTGTGTGAGGGACTGCAAGCTTTGCTAAGTCTCGTGTCTGAGCTGTGTATATGTTTGGAATTTTGACCCATCTATAAATCTGGTCCTTAAAGGACCTGTCGTACCTATGATGCCAATGCAACCTACTTCCGTAACAGTATTCTTTAGTTCTTAAACGCGGAGGCCCAAATTTCATGTTACATTCTGAACCCGCTAACGACACCTCCCTAATCTTTGCACTTGCCGCGGTTCATAGTTTCAATGCACATTATACTCCCGACGAGTGTTCGCGTCTCACGCCTTTCATGCGTAAAACTGGTTATCGGAATTATGCCGAAATTTTGCTAGAAGTCAGTGGGCCTGGGAAAAGGCTTAAAACAGCTAAAGCCGTGGATAATTTGTTAAAAGCAGGGCCTAGCTATACAGTATAAGTTTTATTTTGTTATATATTACTCCGCTATAGTCAAAAAGCGGGTTATAAAAAAAATAAAAGTATTCAGATAGTTTTGAATATTGGAACATACACAGTAGTAGTCCGACGTGTGCTTTAATGTTAAATAAAATGACTGAGAACCACAGTCTAGTTATCCATCATCTGTTCACTTAAATAGGCTTGAAGGCCCGATGAAAGTGTGCTACTTCGTTACTGTGCTGTGTCCGAATGATCGATTTTATCAAATGAACTTATTCTTACGGACTTGTCGTACCTCCACGTCGTTGTACCTCTATGCTCAAAATATTTTACTTTCGGTCTTTGACGACCGCTCAGACGTGATCATAAGCTTCCCTCTGTTGGCTACTGAAATCCACGTTTTTGCCAACTTTCAAATTCGCCGCGGCCGAGGGGTCGACGACTCTCATTTTTTATGTACACCGTTCCGGAATAACGGAATAATCCTGACCGTTCCGGATTATTCCTGGCAATTCCGGATTATTCCTAACCATTCAATATCCTCACATTCTTAAGTTTGGTAATTCACCAACTTTTGTTTAGTCCGCATTTATTTCACCCCATTCGGTCTGTCCTGCGGCGAACGAGGAGTCGACGACTCTTATTTTTTATGTACACCGTTCCGGAATAACGGAATAATCCTGACCATTCCAGATTATTCCTTCGGGACGTGTTCACCATTCCGGGAGAGTCGTGGACCCCTCGGCCGTGGCTGGATGAATTTTGACCTGTTGTGCAAGCAGCACATTCTGAACGTCACTACTAGGGAATACTTGAAAATGCCATAGAAGAGTCAAAATAATTCAGTATATTCGAATTCAGGATATAAAAATAAGTTGACTTTTCAGTTAAATTTTAAACGAGTTGTTTGCAATATATGTCTGGATCACCCCAATCCAATTCACGACTTCAAGTTCATCACGATCGTGGGGCCATCTGGTGGCGGGATTCGGAACCACGCGGATGGGCGAGATCAGATAGATCTTCACAAGGAAATCAGACAAAAAGAAAACATCTACCTGGTAAAGTGAAAGTATGCTTTTTAAACGTTAGCTAACTTTGATCGGTGCAGTTTTGCGCTAAATGGTTAAGTTAAGACCCGAAACACCCATTCAGATGTTCTTAGGAGCCCTTAAAGGAACAGAAAACTTGACTCAAACTTGACTCGGGGAGCTAGCTGACATATCAAGAATGTACCCTGAGTCGATGTTGAGAGTAAGAAAAATTTTCGTTACGACCATTGCAGTTTCCGGGCAGTTTCCGAGAATTTGACTTTTGAGTTAGTAGGTTCCGGTTTGTGTTCCGGGAGTAGGAATCGAACGCACGACCTCTTGACTAGTATCCCAGTGTGTTAATCAACACGGCCAAAGGCGAACTTTTACAGTGCATAAGGGGCAAGGGCCTGCCAGCTAGCTTTGGGAACACTAAGGAGGGGGTTCGAGATAACAAAGAAAGGGGGCCCTGTCGACAATAAGCCCCTGTATATTTATCTAAGCCCCCCAGGTCGGTTTGATGGCCGAAAGTTGCGTAGTCAAGTTTTCTGTGCCTTTAATTTGCTGCTTTTGACTGACTGGTAGTTTAAGGACACGTTGTACTTATGATAGTAAGTCATTCTACTTCAGTAGTAGCCTATTTCCATCCATCCTCGTTCCCGAGGTTCTTCACCTCATAAGTGTATCCTACCACCTCTATTAGCAACACACTGATTATCACTCTTGACACGTTTGTTCTCTTTACGTGACGTATCATGCGCCCGAGTACTGTTTCCGAGGAGCTTACTCGTCCGGAGACCGGTTACGCAAATTTTGCCAAGATTGTTCGTTAGTCGTCGTAAAGTCGTCAACTATTTCAGAATATCTGAACAGAAACACTAAAAAGTGCGAGGTGTCCGTTGACGCTTGTCACAGCAATTGGATGATAATGGCGCTGTTCAAAGTTAACTAAGCATACCTTTACAGCATATTTGTAATATATTGTCCACAATTAGCCTGAGTCTATCGCATGAATTATAAGTAAATAAAATACTGCGTCACTATAGTTTCCGCAAGAATGTAACCGGCCACCGCCCGGGGTGAGTTGATTCAATATTTTATTGAATTTGTGCTTCGAATTATTCATTTGTCCTGTTTTACACTGACAGTTATTCTTTTTGACCTGAAGGCGTATTTTTGACAGAATCCGTAAAAAGTGATGTATTGCACGAGCCGCGGAAGAACGCGTCACTTTTTAAACAGCATGTTGCTGCGACGTGCTTTTTAAATGTATTTTTTATGTCTTGACCGTGGTATTCTTAGACATGGGACTGACAGTCTTCGGTGCCTTAAAACGAAATAAATTTTGCATTTGTTGTAAAAAAAAGCAATTTGCCAGCGCAGGTAAGACATGATGAGGATTGTCTGCGTGTTAATGGGATGAGGGGGGGGGGGCAAAAAGGGGAATAGCTGAGCTGTCTACGAAATTAGGTTCCCGGAGATAGGCCTACCATCTTTCGTATCTTAGACAAAGTTACCGTACCGTACTAAAGAAACCGTTCTAACCCTCTACAATTTAATGGTTACTAGTGATAACTTCTTATGGACGAAGGCAGGTATTGGTAATTTCGAAGAAACAAATGATTAGTTTATTATTTAGAAAGATTTCTCTCGAATTGCTTCATATTATGTATAGCCTATAAATATTATGCATTGCTTCACTAGCCACTTTAATACAAGAATCAGAATAATCCATGGAATTCTAGAATCTTTTTTTATGTTTATTTTTCTTTGCGCATAAAGGTCAAATCCAGTCCTTGTCTAGATTTTGCGGTTATTCCATGGTTACAAACCCCTGGTGAGTCTGAGTAGAAGTCTTGAAGACACACAATGGAATATTTTCAGTTGTAGACTATTTCATATTCCGAAGTAAATCAGTTTGAGATTCGAAATTAAAACAACTAAGATCTCTTTTTTGTTTGACCAACAACACGTGTGCATTCTTCACCTGGGGGACATTTTCGCGTGAATAGCTGTTGAGCTCGACAGAAGGTGCCATCCACGCGAAAATGTCATTGGATGATGCCATCTTCACAACAATTTGTTGAGCTCAACAATTACGCGCAGTTTTGTTCAACAGTGCTCCCGGACCACTGTTGAACAAACCGATGGTCTTGAGCTCAACTCTGACGTCACACGTTCAGCTATTCACGCGAAAATGACTATCATGAGGATGCCATCCACGAGAAAACGCATATCATGATGATGGCTTGTCCTGTTGAACAACGCCGTTCACGCGAAAATGTCCCACTGGTTTCTCATCACTGCTTTCAGTAGCCGACCTAATGATGATGACGATACTTTCATTGACCCCGTGATCATCGTAGTACTAGTGGGGTATTATAGAAATAAATAAAACACACAAGTAAGGTCAAATTATTGTTTCATATTTATGCTGCCAGGCATGGCTATTCTCTGAGCTACCTTTGGCCTCACAGGCGGTGTGACCAAAACGATCCTAATTATGCCCCTTTATAATTAATACATAAGATGTTTAGGCAAACAAATTTTCTTTGAGTAAATATTATTGATATAATAGCCTTTCGAAATCCGGACATTGCAATCTTCTACTGCGTTAATGAAACTCTGATAACCGAATCTGTTGCATGTCTTCTCACTTTAATTACCATGAACCTGTTATTAATCATTTAGAGCCATGTTTCGGTACATTTAGTACAAAACCCAGCATGTGTTATGTGTGCCGGGATCATGTTATCTGTCACCCCTTTTTGAGGGTGGTTATGCATACGCATGTGCCGACTTGGCAGCATGCTGGGATGAAGAATCTCAATAGCGCTATGTAGTAGATGGGAGGTGCCACTAAAGTAGGGTATGCTCGTTTATCAACATCCACTTCGCATTTGGGCTGAAAGTTAGTTCCCTGGAGTTCCTTGGCTTGGCTGTAACACCACTCCACGATTTTTATATCCGTTTCCCGCTAGTTTATGTTCCGTCAATAGGCGTATTCTCACCGTTCCCCGAGGACACCTCGGGGACTCGAAGGGGACGGCGAGAATAGAGAGATTCACTCCACGCGGACTCCGCGTACGGAAAACAGTGAGAACACGGAGAATGTATCTTATTCGAAAAAAAAATATGCAGTTGACGAAATTTATCTGGATCCACTTTATTTTTGGTCTTGTTTATCCTGATTTTTTTTAATTAATTTTACATTGCACCAACACCAGCAAAAATTGATCCCCCTCCGAATCTGAAAGGGAGTCCTTTTTGATGATGGTGATGATAATCGGAGCATTCCCCGTCCGTGGGGACTCAGGAGAATACGGGGAGTGGTCGTCCCCGGGACAAACAGAAACGCAGGGACTCCTCAAGTGGAGTCCTCGGGGAACGGCGAGAATATGCCTAATATCTCCGCTTAAAAGATCCTTCCTTTTTTCATTGTTTTTACACCCCCAGTGACTGTGTACGTCGACGTGACAGTGTACCCTTGATATGATATGATGTGATATGATATTTGTTTTCATTAGAAGCTCAAGGAAAATAGCAAAATAAATGTAAATACATAAAAGAAACTAAAAAACTCTTTTATTTGAATTTTTCGCTTTTCCTCGCTGTAGCCGAGATTTTGCTGTGAGATTCTCTGTGATTTCACAGTAATATTATCCACGTAGCGCATTTGTTTTAAATTTTTCGCGAGAAAAACCAAGTATTTTTGCGAGAAGGCCGGCCAGAGACGGCAGACACTAACAAGGTAATCCTCAATTTCACAGGGCCGGAATGAGTGATTGTTTGAAAACCAAATTTCCGGAGCATTTTATCGTGAAAAAGTCATTTCTGTAGTAAGAGCTGTTCTTACAGCTTGAGTAAGGTACAGTTTTCCTGAAAATTTTAATAATTCCAGTGGCAGAAGAGCGTCATACCAGTGACGTAAAAAATGACGCTTCTGTTAATCAGCTGATTGATCTGTAGCCAGGCTAGGATTTTGCTATTTGCGTGCTGGGCTAGCCAAAGGCATAAACAGTTAAAACAAACATAAACAGCAGCAGGAGAATTGTTGGACAAGACAATTAACGATTAGAACAGATCCAGTTACCAGTACGATGATTGTATGACAAGGTACATAGGCTTCATGGAAAGTCTCTGATGTACTGTTATGTGTTTATTTTTTTTTGTATGTATGTACTGTGCAAATGCCTTATTACTAGGATTGAACGTAATAAAATCATTCATTTATTCATTCATTTCCCGCCTTGTTTGCACGTTAATATTTTCTTAGCGATTGGAAATATCTCAATAAAGTGGGGACACACGAATGGATCAGATTATTAAACAAGACCAAAGGTTCCGATGGGATCCCAAAAATTGAATATTTGATTCAGACAAATAGGTTTTGTCTTCGCCAGATCCTCCTTATCCCTATAAAGAACATCAAATCAACTTCAAGTAAAACTTTAACTTCTAAAAAAAAAAAACCGGTTTCAACCGGATTCCGGACGAACTATATGTCCGGTTAAAGAATGATTGTCATTTATAGATTCAGCGTTTTTTCATACCCTTAAATCTATCATCTAATCTACTTCAAATACAAATTTTGCTTTTAACAAATTTTCCGGTTTTGGCCGGATTCGGGACGAACTCTTTGTCCGGCAAGAAAATGGTTTTCACCATCTTGTTCAGCACGTTTTCTTACCCCTAAATCGAACATCTAATCAACTTCAAATACAAATTTTGCTTTTATCAAATTTTCGGTTTGCGCCGGATTCCGGGCGAACAACTTGTCAGGCGAGAAAATGGTTTTCACCATCGTATTCAGCATGTCTTCTTACCCCTAAATCAAACATCTAACCAACTTCAAATAAAACTTTTACTTTTAACAAACTTTCCGGTTTTGTTGAAACCCCTTAATTTGAAACCCCTCTCCCACCCTCAAATATAGGGCTACAGAGCCCATCTTCGAACTTGACTTATACTTTGACCCGAAGGATTCTCCCACCAAGTTTCATCAAAATATCTCAATCCCTTCGAGAGTTATCGTGCTAACAGACGGATAGACGGACAATTTTGCGATGTCATAGGTATCCGTCACTAACGTTTTGGGATCCCAAAAAACTTGAACACGGATTGCTCAGCTGTGCTAAGGCGCTTCATTTTTCGGGAACATGACGATTATAATCAGTTGGAATATAAAATATGTAGTTGAATTCTAGTCTATAACAATACGTGTCAAATCTTCGCGTTGCATGCAATGTATGAATCTAAAGTATCTGATTTTGTTGCAATTATTACTCTGCTAGACTTCTTTACAACATGACCTTCACCGCATTGTTATGGTACCTGTATCCCATATTTGTCTATTATGGTAATAACTGTTTTGTGTTTAATGTTTTAGGGCAGTGTACTTTAAGAACAAGTGCCTGTACAATAGCTTTGGTTACCGGTTTTCCGTTAGCGATCGAGTTTGAGAGCTCATAACTTGGAAAACATTAGATACAGGAGGATGGAATTTGGCATATTTGTATTTCCTGGTGTCTTGGTGTGCCTTTTGACGGTTCCCTCCACCCCACCTAATCCTGTAAGACAAGCCAAAGTCCACTCAGCTCACAATGGCTACCTATAGAGAAACCTGGGGAAAGCACCAGTTGCGAAAGCACCAATTGCGAATGCACCAGTTGCGAGTGCACCAGTTGCGAATGCACCAGTTGCGAATGCACCAGTTGCGAATGCACCAGTTGTGAATGCACCAGTTGCGAATGCACCAGTTGCGAATGCACCAGTTGCGAATCACCAGTTGCGAAAGCACCAGTTCAAATATTAACGTCACCGAGTGAAGGACTCATGCCCAAAAAATAAAAGATCTTTAAAAAAAATGTTTGGAAAAAATGCTGCGCGGGCTGATTAAAATTAAAAAAGGGTTGTAACAGATATATTCTCATAACGTTTAACACAAGGATGCGGAAACTTGTGTTATCTGTTATCAGACTTCTGACAGTGCAGAACAGTGAAATTCAGGATGGACGAACATAATCAACGCTCTGGTTTACCGAGGCCTGCTAGAAACCGTGCGATTGATTACGGCTGAGAGTAGAATGATTGTCATAATGACATTGCAAAGTTCAGTTGGGTGTTACACAGTTTCCGACACAGTAACGTTTGCCAGGCCCCACTCTGATGCGTTAACACTCACTTTTACCAAATATTTGATTCGTCGGGTCGTACTGTGCCGTTAAAAATATTCAAATTAATTAGTTTGTGCGAATCTTTTTGCCAGGATTCAAAGAGAGGGTTATAAATTTGAACTGGGGCTACTTGCACCCTTACCCCCTTCTCCAAGATTCTTACCTTTGTAGTAGTGAACTAAAAAATAAAAATGCTCATCGAGCGGGATTTGACCTCGCAACATTCGGTTTGATATGCCAACGCTCTTACCAATTGATCTAACGAGGGGCTTAATGAACAACTTTCGCTAACCGCTACAGTCGCCAGTTAGTACAGGGCTACCAAAACAGTGATCTCGTTCGAGGCAGTTTCATCTAGACAGTTGACATCCCCATATCACATGATTCGTACGCCAAACTCCCAAGCGAAGGGTCGCTGGTTCGAGTCTCGGTTGTGCCTACAGTTTGGTTTGGAGCAGGGGTTTGTGGCGTGGACCTGTAAGACAAGCCAGAGTCCACCCAGCTTCAAAGGGAAGGTGGAGAAGTCTCGGGAAGGTGACAGGAAGGGTGTGTGAAAGCACCAGGATGGCTGGTCCCCAACCGCCCTTTGCACTTCCTGGCTGAGGGCTGAGAATCGGAGGTCAGCACTGCCAGTTTTGCCTGTACAGGCTGATGCTGATACCTTTACTTCTTTACCTTTTTTTTGGTCATATCACGCAATGGTTAGATATTTTTGTGATGATGGAACTTACACATGGACCCCGCCGCGTGGGCCCTGGACCGTATATAAGAACCCTACATTTGAATCCTGGACAAAGTTGCTGCAAAAGATGTTTTCTGGTTTATTTGTCACGGTAAAAGTCCCTTGTGTAAGTTCCATGATCCATTATAATCTAAATATCTAGATTCTTAGACTGCTCCTTAAAGCACACTGTTACTAGAAATTATGTTTTCACCATGAAACTGATCAGAAAACGTCTCTCTAAAACACCATTATTTTCCATGTGAATTTAGCGATTTTCTTGTTAGCGCTTGTCGATTCTATCTAGGCTTCCTGCTCTTCGACGCGGCGGCTGGGCGCAAAACATTTAAAAACTAAGCAAGCTGTGGTTAAAAGGGGGAAACTAAGCAAATAAAATAAGTCAAAAATAGAAGATTCTCGTATCCTTGTGTTTGAGAGAGTTGTCAGCGGACCTTGAAGATTCTGGCAAACTTTAGCGCGAAAAATTCCCAGGCACAAAACGAAACAGTGGAGAAAGTTGGGGATTCTAGAAGCTTGTGATTCCATAAGGGAGCTAGTTATATTGTAAAAGGCAGAATAAGCAAGAGGGGTCCTTTAAGGGCTTCTTTTTCACATTCGTAAAAGAAGTATGTTCTAATAGTATGTATATATGTACATATATAGTATGTACATATAATTCGTATGTTCTAATAGAGTTCATTACTACGGTTTTACCCCGGTTTTGCTGATTCTGATGAGACTTTATTAGGTTGATTTTCAGCTTGTAATTTCCATCAGTACATCGGTAACATGATCTATTAACTTGCTATATTTGGTGTATATCATGAACGCACTGGGTGGTGATGTATTTAAAGGGTGGGTGGCAATCAATCAGCCCTAAAGTGTGTCAAGAGTAGTTCTGTCATCTCGACTCTGATGAAGTGTGGTCTACAACTTTCCGTTTCTCATAGCGTCTGATCTTCGATATGTCATTTGTGGACATCTCACCACCGCGATCGCGCTTGCGTCTGTTTTAGGAATATACACAGCCAATCCGCCATGCATGAAGAAAAAAAAAAATAACTTGTCATTCATGTCTAGAGGAATACCGCCCGCGTTGGTTTGCTGTAGGTTGTCATATGTCCATTTCTACCCCCGAAGTGACGGTCTGTTCGAAGGAGTGTTGAGCATACTTCCAGTTCCGAACTTCCCTGAGCCCAAACCTCGGAAGGGGCCCCAGCAAGGGGCATCAAGCAAACTTTCGCATGCAAACCGATTAAGGTTCGTGTAGCGCTGGTGCCTATCTCCTGATACTCTAGGCCGGGAGTGCGATGCGTAGTTGGGGGGCAAATCCTCCGAGCTTCCAGTGCTTTTCCCCAGATTTCTCTGGGTACCCATTTGAAGCTGGGTAGACTTTTGGCTTGTCTTACGGGGAAACGCCACTAAACCTCGCCCTAAACTAAATGTTTGGCACCACCAAGACTCGAACCAGCGACCCTTCGCTTGGGAGTTCGGCGATGACCCATTCGGCCAGGACAGACAGGGGCCGAAGTAAAATTATAAATCATAAAAGTATAGTTTTTTTGTGTGTGCTAAATAACCAAATAACTGGTCCCGACTCTTTTATAACAGACTTCTCAGTTAATACTATCAGTGTAATTACTAATTACATGTCAATAATGCAAAGAATTTTTGAGTGTGTAGCCTACTAAGAATGAATGGGTAGGAAAAACATAAATTCCGCTTATATTTGTCAAAGCTATAGTGAATTGGAGGGTGGCAGGCACCAAAAAGACACTGTAACGACACACTCGCGAAAATAATTTGTCAGGGAATTGGCTGATTACTGATGCAAACATTGTATTCTAGGGTGGACAATGTGACATCATGATAGTTTTATCTGTCCTTTTGAAAAGACGTTTAGGTCACCAGTCGAATTTGAGAAATGCGTTAAGTTGTTTACTAAAACTAATTCAAAATCGGTTTTGCGTTATAACATACCTGTAATATAGTTTCCTGACAGCTTGAAATAGCTACTGGTGAGAAGACTTTTTTTTTGGGGGGGGGGGGGACTTTGCTCACTCGAAAAACGATAGCACCTACCAATTAAAGTTGAGAAAGTTACCGCTAAATTTCTTTCTCCGGCCCAAAATCCCTACCGCCTAAGTGTTACTGCGTTTGTTTGCAATAAAAACTTCAGTAGAAAGAATATGAAAAGATAGTGAAAAGGTATACGTTCGTAAAATTGTCTTGGTGGTGAACGACAGTGGAGAGTGGGTTTACATGAAACAAAAACTGAAGATTGGATATTGGTTGACTTTTCACAGTCGCCTGGGATACCACTCGTCCTAGAATGTCCGTTGCTTGGTTTGGCCTGTTCTTACTAAATCCAGTTTGCATTCATCTTGGCATTTGTGCCAAAACACGCCAATGATCCTCAGGAAGAAGGAGTAAACGTCTCCGTAACGACTCAAACTCAACGACTCAAATCCTGTGTCAAGCAATCACGGCGATCTTTGGGAGCAGCAGCTGCTCCCAAAGATCGCCGTGATTGCCCAAATCGCAGTGATTGCCCAAATCGTCGTGATTGCCCAAAGATCGCCGTGATCACAGCTGCTGTGATACCATTTCTGCCTTTCTTCCGCTAGGTACCCGGAGAGCCCGGAGATTTTGCAGCGGCAAGGAGAGATAGTCAGCAAGAGTATACCGATCTTGGTTGGTGTTTTCTTCATATTTCTACTGGTTCGAAATGGCTACCGTCGGTTGTGAGCGAATCGGGGGGGGGGACCTTACATACGAAAGTATTACTAAGGAAAGTTTCCAAGGTCACGGCATTTCCTCCAGCCTCAGAATCCCTACCGCAGAGGTGTTATGGCATGAGTCTGCAAAAAATCCTGAATGAAAAGAACGTGCGTTTGCAAAATTGTGATTACCCGGTACTTCTCTCATGCACCAGTGTGTCAACAGGGATTTTGACGGTTCGTTTGGCAGAAATTTGCGAGTTAATTCAAGTCAATTTAGACCACGCCTGTCGCGTAGCCGTCTATGGGTTGCCGCTGTAATAGTACGCGCTAGTGTTACATTGACCGGAGTGAGTGGAAGATGTAATGGTGGAATGCAAACTGAGGATATTCATGTTCGTGCAGCGGTACGTTGACAACAATTTAAGCCATCCTATCTACATTTAATTCTATTGGTCCGCAGGTGCGACATTGGGGCCCGATGAAAAATTATCTCAAAATTAGTAGTATGAAGTTGTACGAAAAACTAGGATGCAGTACGAACTGATGCTACTACATGCTTCTATGTCAAGGCTACCGTGTTACTGCATTCTACTACATGCTACTATTAGCAAGACTGGATGCTATTATAGCAAGACAGGATGCTACTGGAAAATACTGCTTAAGATTGGTCCAGTCTGAGGCACGTTAAATGATAGTATTCTTTAATAACACCAGTACACTGTGCAGTCCCATGATACCAGTCCTATCCTACCCAGTGCCAAAATTTTCTGGTATTCCCCTGATGTTAAAAGAAAAAAGTTCAACCGTGCGATAACAATTGTTATCGCACAGCCAGCCATGCGATAACAAGTGATATCGCACGGTTGGGACTTTTTTCTTTTGACATCAGGGGAATACCAGAAAATTAAAACAAGTGTACTAGTGTTATATGGCTGCACAGTGTACTAGTGTTATAATCATTATCGCCCTTGCTTTTCTTCGGGCGATAGCGGACAAATTTGGCCCGCGGGTAGCATGATAGGCTGATATCCCCCGAGCGCAGCGATCTGTATCAAACGGGATACAGATGGGAGCAGTCTGTATTAAAACCTGGAATTCTCACATTATGACATTGCTAATTGCACATGGAAGGAAATTAAGAATCCCGGAGTCGCCGGCTTATTTAGAGTGCAAATAAAGGGGTTAACCACTTGCAAGTAGAAATCTGAAGGAAGTGAACTTCTGTGCAGTTTTGTCAGTGTTTGTGGCATTTTCATGAAAAGAAATATAGAGATGGGTTGGTTTCAACTAGAAACATCACATTTTGAGACACTCTTAAAGTTTAACTGAAAAGCCAACTTATCTGTGTGTCATTTAACTGGATACACTGAATTATTTGGATCCTGCAAAGGGATTTTTTTTTATTCCCACTATCTGCTCTAGTTATGAGGCTCAGAATATCTCCTGCTGTCCCCACAGCGTAAATTCTACTATGACGCGGGAAATTTTAATCTCAACACAAATGCAGCTTTTCAGTGGGCAGTGGTGAGGTTGGTGACGATTGCTTAGTGCCTGAATAAATTTTTTTTTACAAATCTTTCTCGTAAGGCAAACAACAAAAATACAAGCTCACAGAGGCACCACAAATCACACGGAAATTCCACTATTTGAAAATCGATTACTCGTGAATAGCGGAACAACGAAGTAACTCATTTTCAGCGGGTCTTCAAGCCAATTTAAGTGAATAAGTGATGGGTAACTAGATTGTCCTATCCTAGCGCTTTTCGGTTAAACTTTAAGCAAATATTGAGGAGAAATGGTAAAATGAAAATTATGTCAGGGTTATCCCAGCAGTGAGGTTTGTATCCATAGAGTAGGCCTACGTCTGAAGCTGATGTGTTTTGTTCTATTTCTCCCTAACTTATCATCATCTTCGTCTATTAATTATTATTTCTGTCTCAGTCGTTTTGGTTTACTCGGATACCGCCAATTATCGCAAGCCAGCTGAACTAATGTCCACTAATATTCGCTTTTCTGATTCCTGCATAGCTTTATCAAACATCCAAAAGTAGCCTACACTTCACGCTTAATGACTATTATCGTTTCACCAGGAAATCCAACAGGGAGAAAATTTAACAGCGGAAGAACACACATGCGTACTTGAAAAACCTATCAATTCATTTTTTTGTTAAAAATTGAAAGCGTGACAAGGAGGCCACATGGTGTACTCGGCTTGAAAACTCCGCCAAGCGATATCGCAGGTTTTGAATGGGACCGTGGGAGAATCTGGTGATGGGGCGGCACGCGAGCGCTAGACAGAATGGTGACCAAAAACGGATATCGCAATCGGGCTTCGAGTCAATTTCTAATTGATCGGTTGTATGACTAATATTTTGAGATAGGCCATTCTGGCAACAGAATGACAACCCTGAACCGCGTATGCTATACGTGGATACCAGGACCTAGAGTAGAGATACATTCATCAAAAAAACAGACACTATTCGTCTTTCGCCTGCCAAGAAAGGCAATGAAGCTTGGAAGGACAAGCGAGGTTATTCATTTATAGTTATTCACTACACTCATACCGAGCTACTCAGACACTAAAAAATCAACTAATGAATGATAAAGATGAAAAGACAAGAAGAAGATGAGACAACAACAAATAAATAAAATCGGAGAAGAATACCTTGAATAGAATGGACAATCTGGATCGGGTTTCTCACCAATTTCATTCCCGAGACAAAAGGAACTTCTTTGCCCGTGACTTGAAAGCAGGAAGACTAGGCGCATTTTTCACACACTCGGGCAATATATTCCAAACACCACAGGCTGGTGTTGCTTCACAGGCTTGTTATAAATTGTATTTTTCTTGTGTAGCCTATACTATTATATATTATCGCCCTTGCTGAGGGTGATAGCGGAAAAATTTGGCCTGTGGGTAGCATGATTGGCTGCATATCGCCCGAGCGCCAGCGAGGGTGATATCTGCCTATCGTGCTGCCCAAGGCCAAATTTTCCGCTATCGCCTGAAGAAAAGCAAGGGCGATAATGATTATAACACCAGGGGCCTTGCTATCACAGGGCGGCAGTTGTCGCAGGGCGATAACCGTTGTCAGCGGGCGATAACAGTTGTCAGCGGGCGATAAGAGTTTTTAGCGGGTGATAACAGTTTTTAGCGGGCGGTAATTATTGTTGTTATCGCCCGCTGGAACTTTTTTCTTTTAACATCAGGGCAATACCAGAAAATTTTGGCACTGGGTAGGATAGGACTGATATCATGGGAACGCACGGTGTACTGGTGTTATATGACAGGGCGTGGTTTTGTTATGATTGATAACACCCCAAAATCTGATTTCGCAGCCTGTACTTGGAAAGCTGTAGAATGCCTGGATAGGAATATTAAAAGATCCGTGTCAGCTACTATGCCCGTCCATTCTTTTTCTCAGTTCCCGTTGAATACTTTCAGTCACTTAACTTTTCACAGATTCACAGAATTTCTTCTCTACGTGCAATCGCAATCAGTCTCCTAAAGTGGTTATGAAAAATATTTTGGCCGGACCAGAATATTCTATTAGTTTTCGACTAGCACTGATATTCCCGTCGAAATATGGGCTAGGGCCGGAAAGTAAAGACAGAAAATTTTCTAATGGTCTAGTTAAGAGGTTGGTTACGGCAGGGACCCATTAATTTCCGCCATTCAGGGGGCTTGTCATTTCCTATGCTTCTATGTTGCTATGTTGCCCGAACCTCTCCTAGTTTCCAAAATTCCGCTTGGGTCGAATCGGCGTTCTTGCTTGCCTCATTTGACCTCATTTGCCTCATTGGACCTTCCCTCAACGCGGAAGCTCTTGTCAGCAGTCAATCCCAAATTTTGTCTATCTGAATAGTCGGGTGTTCTGTCTGGGAAGTCCCCGTGGGTATTTCTCGAACTATCTTACGTCCGGTCAAGAGCGCATCAGAAATCTCTTATTGACAAGCCCCCTGAATGGCGAGTCACTACAGGAAATTTATGGGTCCCTGGTTACGGGTAAATGTAATGCTTATGGGAATTATGGGATCTAGTGAAAACTGGAAATAAAAAATAACCGATAGTCTGGATGAAGAAGTACCAGTGGGATCCCATCAAAAGTTTTGGTCTTGCTGGTTTTATGCTTTCAAATCTGCATATTTGTAGATTTTGTATTTCTAAAATACTCCGTATTTTGTGTTTTTCACTTTACGGGTAATAAAATTCATTCATTCATTCATTCATATTCTCGAGGTACTATGCGGCACTGTGTGCAATTCGGATCATATGCTGCACTTTTATGTCTTTAAATAAAATCTTTTCTCACAGTTGACTGTTCAACAGCAAATATACAGATCAACGTCCTACTTGACTAGGTTCGTTAAATCATTTCCTCCGGACATACAGAGTCTGTGGTTGCTGTTGGCGGTTAACTCGCTACTTGATAATTTCTGGGGCTTGGCCGCCAGCTATTCAACTCACTACTTACCAAATGTGTACGAACTGTTTAGATAAAATACCATATTCGAGATACTAAACGTCCAACGACATACCAACTGGTGAATCCTGTCCACGATCTCTTTACCTACACTGTCGGTCGATAGTGGGGGATCGTGGAAAAACGCCTCTTGTATTTGAGGCTGAAGTTATAACAACATATAGTGGCGTTTTTGATCGCCGGTTAGCTCGGCGATAGCGTAGCCGTCTGACTTTTTGGCGTTTTTGACGTTCGCCGGAAGCCGATTGAGCTGTTTATCTAAATTTCTGTATTTGTTCTGATCGGCTAACGTCTATCGCCTAGATTCATGTGCATCGCCGATCGGCCTAGGACTCGCCGTTTGCCGTAGACGTTGGGATTTCGTATGACGGCTATCGAAAACAGTAATAAGCACGAATCGGCAAACTCGCTTCGTCTAATGGTGAAGTTTTAAACGACCTAGTCTCGAGGGGTTATCCACTCCCGGCCCCTGATATACACTCTTTTTTCGGCACAGTCCAATACTCTTCTAAACCTGCCGATTTTAGATTTTTTTTGGGATTGTCATGAAAGACACTAAAAAGGACTAACTTATCGGTTATTATACAACCCAAAAAATGCGGGAAACAAACTCCTTCTATATATTTCACGTAAAGGGATTTTGATGCTCTAACACGTGGCAACCGGTGCCAGCTTGTCTAGGCTGGTGCCGGCACCTGTCTGGCACCGCGGCACCGGTCACTTGCTGTACACTAGTACACTTGCTGTACACTAGAGTCGGGAATGGGCAAGCGCTCGCCTATAGTCTACTCTCCTTGTTGTAGTTTATTAGTTCTCTTGTCAAGTCTCTTCACGCAATTCTGAAAAGATCCAAGGTGGTGTTGTAATAAATACTGCTTCTACCCAAGGTGTTTTATTGTAGTTTCGTTTCGTCCAGCAACAGCCTGACGAGGACCTTTGCCAAAAAGGGCCGAAATATCGCTGCGAATATCGAATATCTGACTGTTCCGTTTTGAGCCATTATTTAAATGGTGTTGTAAATCGCAATTCAGCGGGGTTGACTAAGTTGTATCGGAATTCCATACAGTCGTGACGTATACAGTGACGTCGTGTAATTGAGCGACATAGATTTGGTTGTCCCTAGGCCGTTTCATAAATGTAAACGCCGCTCGGCTCTATATATGTGTATATAAATATATATTCACCGATAGGAATAAACTACAATTTTTCGTTTTCTGGGGTAAAATAGATCAAAATGAGTGTGACGTCACGCTTGTATGGAATTCCGATACAACTTAGTTTATACCAATTCAGCACATTGACGCATCCGATACTCTTGATGACTCTCATCGTGCCAATGAATCGTTGTCCGCGGCAAACGTTTTGATTGGTTTACAGAGGATTTGAGTCAGTTTTAAGGATTGGTTTGGGTGACGTTTCTGTTCTTCCCGATGTTCACTGGCGTTTTTCGGACTTAGTCAGAGTATTGACACTGTCCCAGTCTTTTCGTGCAATCTTTGTTTTCAAAAAATATGAAAGATAAGTTGAATAGGGGTTCCTTCAGCCCAAGGTGACTGCGATCATATTTGATGGCGCTAAACGGAAACGTCAGCTAAGGTTTGCTCAAGCGATATTTCGGCTCTTCTTCGCAAGGGTCTTCGTCAGCCCGCGTCTAGAAGAAAAGAAACTGCAATCGAGCTCTCGGCTTATCCGTTTAGTGTCGTACAAAAAGTAATTAGTAACAAAAAAACAATAAGGAAACAAATAAATAAATAAATAGGCCTATAATGCTGATAATTTGTAAATTAGTAACAAAACAATAAGGAAATAAATAAATAAATATAATGCTGATAATTTGTAAATTAGTAACAAAACAACAAGGAAACAAATAAATAATAAATAAATAAATATAATGCTGAATATGGCTTTCACGCCTCTTGCTTCACAAAAAACCGAACTCATTTAAAGACAAATTTTGGTCCCAGAAATCTGACAAAATCAAAAAGCTTCGCGGAATTTTGGGACCGAAAACATGCGACACAAATGTACCTTCCTCAACGTTATAGGAATTCCCGTATAACTGCAACTTTTTTGCCCTCTGACCCTCGTGCAAGGTTATCTTCAATTGGCCAGGACCTTCACGTTTCTGCGCTTGGCCATTTCTCCGCGTTCCATCTAGGAAGAAGATTTTTTAGACCCCATTAGTCCCTTTTCTTTTCTTTTTTTTAATGTTTATTTTTTTTATCTTGTGCATTTACAACATTATTGAAAGCTCAATGTAGTTTTTACTTTTCTTTGTCTGTACTGCGCTATTTTCCTCTTCTCAAGTGTGTAAATAAAATTTCATCATCAGCTGTGAAGGATTTGATCTTGCTGAGTCGAAGACTAGTTTATTACTGACTTGACTGAATAACACAACTGGCTAAATGAACACTGACGAAATGAATGAATGGCGGAATGACGCGTTAAGACGGGTTGTTAATAGGTTGGATACTCCGTATCATCAGCATCATCAACGAATGCTATGACTATCTACAGCTTTTTGAATTCATTGACCGTCTATGCTCCAACTAAATCGTCTGGTAGGGAGTTCCACGGGATGGCCACTCTGTTCCCAAACGGCCAACGGCCGACATCCTTGATAATTTTGAAACGGTGGCCCCTTAGCTGCTTATTTTCTTTGAACGCCATGGTACAACTTGTGCAAAAAACTTGTGCAACTTGAAACAACTGTCACCGTATTGAGGCATTTAATTGCGATTGCTCGGATTCAGTACGCACGTGAAATTACTCGTTCGGCTTAAGGCCACAAAGCTTTCTATTCGAATGCGGGTGCTAATGTGTAAACACTGCCATTTTTATGCTTCTGTGAGCACAATAAAAAAATTGACCGCATAAAATTTGGTCAAGTGAACCGCGAAGAAATTAGAGTTTTCATCGAGGCACGCCTTATGGAATGATTGATCTGTGGGAGTATTTTTATTGACCTTCGTTTTTTCAGTAAAATGTTGGGTCTTTTAAAGCGGTTGAATACTGATGAAAAGCCCTGTAACAAAAAACTCAACAAATATCCCGATCATAATATTTTTTTTAAAATTGAAATCAAATTGTGTAATTTCGAGATGTTGCTAGTAGATGATTTCGCATTTAGAGTGGTTGAAGATCGAATCTGGCCTAAGATTATAGGCTCGTTATAGTTAAAAAATAGTGGAAATGGTCCTGAATCGACTCCTTTAACGAAAAATACATGCTAATGCTTTTACATGTTTGTGAAGTCAGGCCTTCTGGAGAAAAAATACGCAGATTATGGAACCCTATACTCCCAGTTGCCTCTTTCAGTATTTATTCTAGTATTTATTGCTGAAAATAGGCTTGATCATCCTGTTCATCAACTGTTCCGATATGCATTTCATAGTGCTATAGTAAACTAAAATATATGCTTAGCAAATTAATATTCTTTTTAGTGCAGTGCTTATAGTATGATATAAAATTCTCACCTATGGGGGTTCCCCGTTTCGCATTCCCCCTTTTCTCCTTGCAGCAGTCACAATAGACAATCGTTATTTTACTTTTGGTATAGTAAATATGCTGTATATTCAGAAAATGGATAAAAACGAATAGGTCAGCTACGATGCTTTTGCAGGGATAGTTTGGCCCTTAAATATTCCTTCAGCCCAAGCTGACTGCGAATCATAGTTGATAGTGGCAAAACTGACAAACGGGTGAGTCAGCTGAATTTTATTAGAGCGATATTTTGGCCCTTCTTGGCAAGGGTCCTCTTCAGGTTCAAGCCGCTCAAGCTGGAAAGTGAACGTTTCGAGGAATTCCCCAACGTGGTCCCTGACGTTCTACAGCTGACGAGGAACCTTGCAAAAAAGGGCCGAAATATTGCTGCCGAAGCATATAGTCAACAGCAATACGTCAACGAATGACGTATTCGTTTTTATTCATTGTTTGGATGTATCTTTCCCAGTAAGCTTGGGCTCAACGAGTGTTTAAAATCTACGATAGCTTAAAAATATTTCAAATATATTGCTTACACTTCTGCAATAGACATGAACAGTTTATCTTTTCAGTATCTGGAACACCATAATGACATTAACCTTTTAAATAAATAAATTAGCAGCAGCAGGATATCCAGTAAATGCGATATCATGTTACAGCCCCTTCCCACAGTGTAGAACTATGAAAGTCAAATGAAGCATGGAATCATTTTCACTTTCTTTCCGCAGTGCATATGAACATGACGCAGCATAATGTTAAAGGATGGAATCCAGACCCTTTCCGGCTCAGAGAATCCGTGAGAAGGGTTCAAGGGTAGACTGAGAAAGCTTTCCTTAAAGCACAACTCTCCCTAGAAAAGATATTTTCGCGACGAAATGGCTCAAGAACTGCTCAGAGATATCGTTTTTCGAAAATGTGAAATTAGCGATTTTCTCGTTCGGTTTCGGACTTGCCTTCCCGCTCTCCGACGCGGCAACTGGACGCAGAATATTTGAAAACTGAACGCGCCGTGGCTAAAAAGTGGGAAAACCAAGAAGATGTAAAGAAGCCCAAAACAGTAGATGACCTGATGGTCTTCCAATATATAGATCAGCTCGTGTCTAGAAAGAACGTGATTGCTAGCAAATTCCTTGCTCGTTGGTCATCTACTCGAGTATAAAAAACAGCTGCTGGGGAAGACCATAAACAAAAAAACGGGTTATTCCTACCCGGGATTCTTCATCGGGGAGGGGCGACTTTTCAAAATATTTAGTAGTGGGTTTAGCATGGAATTTCTTTCGAAGTTGAAATTCGTTGAGGTCATGCTCCAACCCCACCCGTGCCCAGTTGCGTTTATACACCAAGTTTAAAGGATACCTCTAGCTTACTCTGCCTTTTATAGGATCCCTAGCTCCCTTATGGAATTAGAAGCTTCTGAAATCCTCGCCTTTCGCCATTGTTTTGTTTTGTACATACGAATCTTCAGCGCTTTTTCGGCAAAGATTTTTCGGCAACGCAAACTTCGCCGAAAGCTTCGACGTCCACCGACTACTCTTTCGCACTTTAGGACATGAGAAGCTTCCAAGTGTATATTTTTATATTACGAAAATATAGTAGACCATCATCTGTTATTTGGACTTCATTTGTTTTGATTAGTTTTCCCAGTTTTCAACCACGGCGCGTTCAGTTTTCAAATATTTTGCGTCCAGCCGCCACGTCGGAGAGCGGGAAGGCTATATAGAGTCGACAAGAGCTAACAAGAAAATAGCTAATTTCGCGTGGCAAGTAATCGTATTTTCGGAAAACGATATTTATGAGCCATTTCATCGTGAAAATCATTGCTAGTAAGAGTTCTGCTTTAAAGAAAGGAAAGGCTTTCAATTCCTTCACCCCCCACGCCTCGGTAAGAAAAGCTCAGTAAACTTTCACTTTCGCCGTCTTCAATAATGTCTTTTCTATTGTCCAACACAATAGATGACCTCTGACTGTATAGACTTATTAGCTGTCAGTAGTTCTGAATGGTATTTGCCGAGTCAGTCATCAATGCCTAAACAGGGAGAATGCGCATGTCTGCGCTTTTTGCGCAGTCCATGCACTTTTTGAAGTGTTCGTTTGTTACTGGGTGAGCAAGATTTTCTGACTTCGATACCGTCATGGTGTTTTACGAAAAAAATCCCGCTTTTTCTGCGATCGTTTTCTGAATCTAAACTTTCTGCTCTGTAGCTTCGCATTTCGTCGTGGAAATACTCCCTTAGTGTGAACTTCTATGATATGAGAGGAAAGTAGGCTACTAAAATGTCTATAAAATAAAAAGTATTGACTAAAAAAAAACGTTTCATTATTGTTATTTTATTATTATTATTGTTATTTATTTGATTCCTTCAAAATTGATGCATACAACTTTAAAGTTTAACAGAAAAGCCAACTTATTTGTGTGTCATTTAATTGGATACACTGAATTATTTGGATCTTGCAAAGGGATTTTTTTATTTGCCACTATCTGCTCTATTTATGAGGCTCAGAATATCTCCAGCCGTCCCCACAGCGCAAATTCTACTATGCCGCGGGAAATTTAATCCCAACACAAATGCAGCTTTTCAGTCGGCAGTGGTGAGATTGGTGAAGATTGCTTATAGTGCCTGAACAAAAAAAAATAATAAATCTTTCTCGTAAGGCATGCAACAAAAATACAAGCGCATGGAGGCACCACAAATCACACGGAAATTCCACTATTTGAAAATCGGTTATTGGTGAATAGCGGAACAACGAAGTAACTCATTTTCAGCGGGTTTTCAAGCCAATTTAAGTGAAGAAGTGATGGGTAACTAGATTGTCCTATCCTAGCCCTTTTCAAACTTTAAAAGATACCAAATCAGTCAAACTCACACACACATAAATATAAGCAGCTGACTATTGTAACTGTAATTTGAGAAAAGGAACAGTCAGCGAAGTAAATTTTCATGAAGCTGGAAAGAGAATAGTTACTAATGTTAGAAGGGTGGAACACGCTCTAGGTGGCACTGTTGCTTGCGGCTCCAGGCATAGGATTGAAAACATATTTTTTTTTTCAGATTTTATCCTGGCTCTGTCGAAAAGGCGAATCATCTCTAGAAACATATAAGCGACTTCCAGATAATCTAACGGACGCAAGAAACCAGCACAGTGCATTCAACAAGTTCTACCTTGCTGCCACAGTAAGTACATGTTACTTTGTTAGTCCAGCACGCACTTTTACTTGAAAACATTGTTCCCTTCATTTGGCGAAATCAGCCAATCAGGTGCTGCGTTCTGCTCGTACTGCCATCTAGGTTATAGTCAGTGAGGCCACTTGACTAATAGATAAACGCTTTTCGTTGACAGATGGCGTCTGCTGTTACATCGTTGACAAGAATGCCTAGAGAAGTAATACCCAGTCGGATAAAATGAATCGTATTGTTGAGACTGTGTCTGTTCCTTCAAAAACAAACTGCTTCCTTCATTTGAGTGCCAGCCAATTAAGAGCGTGTTCCACACGACTTACCATAGTTACTACACATGACGTCACGGATTTTGGCAATTTTGCGTCAAGGCTGGAACGCTTTTTTTAATTTTTGGTAAAACATCACTCCACGGGGTATTTCCAGCCAATTACATTACAGACATCCATAGTTACCACGCTTACAACGCTCCCAAGCATGGTATGCAAATAGATACTGTTAGTAACTATTTCGAGAAGGTTGGAACGGTCAGCATAGTAACTTTTCGTGAGGCTGGAACGGAAATAGTAACTAATAATAAGCTAATAGTTACTATTGGTAGAGGGGTCGAAGATGCTCTAGGTACACCGCTGTGCGCCGCCATCTAGGTGTTGTCAGTGCCGCTTGGCTAGATGGCGTTTCTGTGCTACATTGTTGTCATTACCTTGAGAAGAATGTCTAGGGGTATCATGTCCAGTCAGAAAAGGTCATTACTTTGAGAAGAACTTCTAGGGCGGCCCAGTTAGATAAAGGTGAAATCGTATTACTGATTCTAAGGCCATGAAGTCAGGTAAAATAGAGTGGTAGTGACTAGAGGATGAGCAACAGAACAGAAGTTAATAGTCAAATGACCCTATCCTTTTCTGTGTCTGTTCCTGGCGTCAGGGGAAGCATAATGTTGGGCAAATATCCAACGTGTTTCTGCATTTCAAAAATCCGGATCTGCGGAGACCATTCCCGGGATAAAGTAATACAAATTCAGGGACTCCTCCTCCCCTCTGCCTCACCCTCGGTTGTTCACCTGCAGATACAAAACAGTTCCACTATTGGTCAGTATTCAGATAGAAAGCTTGGTCGTGGGCTCTTGTTTTTTCTTCAAAATGCAAGCATGTATAAATAAGCTAGAATACACATTTTATTTGTAGCGCGTCAGTAAGTTTGAGGCATATATGGAGTAAAAGCAGAAAAAAAGGGAAGAAAACACTACCAAATAAATAGCTTAAAGACAATGAAACATCATTGTCACGAATAAATAAAAGAAATGGGTTCCATTTTTGTTTTATATTAGCTCTATGTTGTCTGTTTGATCCCCTTGTTAACGGCCACAAATGTTGTGTTTCATGCAGGAATTAGCTCAGAAACTATCCAACTGGGTTCTGTGTTTTGTTGGTCGTTGGCTATTATAGCTATTTGGGAGTCGCGCTATCTAACGTTCGTGGTTGAAACCGTGTCGATTGGTCTTTTTGCCGCTAGGTGTCAGCAATTTTTGTTTCAGATGGCGCTTCTGTGGCCCATGGCCCATGGTTATTGTTTGAAACATGAATTAAGGCGTCTAAAGCTATGATGTGCGTCTACCGATAACTTCTGGTAGCCTATTATTTCTTTTAGTATTCGCTAAATAGTTTAACTTGCGCCATTAATAATAGAGAAAATAGTATTTTCTTTTCAACCCGCAGATCGTACAAGACAAAAATAGTGGAGTACAAAGAAACATGGTAAGGGAGACAAATAAACTAATAAGAAAAATTGCTCTCTAGCGAGACCAACAAGCCCACTAATCATCTTGTTTTTCGTCCTCATTTGTTACCTTCGCCAACGGCCATACCACGTTGAAAGTACCCAGTCTCGTCAGATCCTGGAATGTCACACAACGTCGGGCCCGGTCAGTACTTAGATGGGTGACCGCTTGGGAACACCGGGTGCTGTTGGCTTTTGCAATTTTTTTCTTATTTCGTTTGGGTCGGTTTTGACCGCCAGGTATATTTTTATATTTGAAAAGTCCAGGGAAGCAGGACCCTTGTTCGTCGGTAAACATCTTTTCTAGATACAAACGTAGACGTAGTTTATTTTACATTAAGTTCTTGCACGGTAAATCACACAAGTAAAACAAAATTTAAACATAAAAAAAAAAAAAAAATATAAACTTCATCTTCATCAGGTTGGTTGGTGCGTGGTATGTGATTGGGGGTAGGCGGTCAAAAAGGTTCGTTGCTGTTCGCTTAATGAATGACGCTTAATTGATGAATGAATACCTGTAAAGTTCCACACATTGACATCAACATGTTAATGATAGTATAGAAAAAGAACAAGTAAGGACTTCAGTACAGACAAGCGTCTATCGCGGAATTAGAGGCCCTCGCCAGTCGCGATCGCGAGGGATGGTCTAGTCACACTGATTCCTGAGCAATCTTGTCCTATCCTAGCAGGTTTCTTTTAGGCCTTTTAGCCCCAATAGATGATTCATTTGAGATTGACATAGAGCCTACATCAATGCATTATACAAGTTTAGGCGCACACCATGTCAGAAGTTTCAGAACAGGTAACACAAGGATGCGCAGTTTCAACGTAGATAACACTTAGGATGTTAGCTATTACGTTTTGCAAACGTTACGCACTGAAACGTAGTGCTTATAAGAAGAGCCAGAACACTGCCGGAAACATATATGCTGACTTTTGTGTTTGTCCTCATTATATCGGAAATGTAATCGGACGCTTTAGGCGGATTTTCTGCTCTTTCTGGCAATGCTTGACATGCATAACCAGGTCCGTACCCAGGAATTTATTTCGGGGGGGAGCTGCCCGCGGGTCGGGGGGGGGTCGAACCCCCTAACCCCCTCCCCTGGATAGGCCTTGTGCATTGGAATCGCAACAGATAACTCACAACTGGGTCCGTCTGTCCCACCTGGCGATCGCGTAGACACACACAAAAATCGTCATTTGATTGCGAGAAGGCTGTGTAATGGCGCTTCATCTCAGTCTGTAATTATTACAATCTCGAAAAAAAAAATCCGAGCACTTTTTTATTTTGATTGCAAAGTCAGATGAACATCTGTGCTTTTGGAGCAGTGACCCTCGAACAAAAGACTCCCTTACTTTATGTACCGTTATGTCCTTGGACTAATGTAACATAAGGTTCTTTGGCACAAAAAATGACAAGTTGCATTGGGTATCCCAATTTAGGAAGAGGATCTTTTAACTGCTAAACAAATAATACACATTTAGGGAGTGAAAGTAAACAACGGGAAATGAGAAAACTAATGAGTGGGCATTGGTGCTGCCACGGTTGCTTAAATAAAGCTTGTTAAATGATAAAGTTGAGAAGAATCTCCTTCGCTAAAGTTCTGTGTCTGCTCCAAAAGATCTGGAACTTCCATATGCTAACATTCACTGTCAGAACTTTAGTAGCAGATAAACTCGCTAACGACAACTCACTAATCTTTGCACTGGCCGCGATTTGCTATTTTCCATGCGTAATATGCTCCCGATGTGTGATCGCATAACAAGCTAAAACCGGTTGCCTGAATTTCACCGAGCTTTTGCTGGAAGTAAATGGGCCTGGGAAAAGGCTTAAATCGTCCAAAGCCGTGTATAATTTGTTAAAAGCAGAGCCCAGTTTTACAGTATTCAAATAGTTTTGAACATTGGAACATAAAAAAGTAATACTGCGAGGTGTGCTTTAACAGATAGCGAAGAAACAAAATCAGAACTTTAATAGCAGATAAGGATAACCCATGGTTGCGCATCCTTGTTGTAAACGTTAGGATAATGTATTCATAATGACCCTTTTAAGTGTTATCTTTTCGCGAAATGTAATATTCGAAGGGTCATAGCAGAAGTTTTGCATCGAAACAGAACATGCAAAAGGATCATAAAAGGTGTATTCCCATTTCCAATAACGTTTACCATAACGATATGCATATATTTATTAAATGTTACCAAGAACAAGTAAGCCAATAGACTTCCGTCTTTGGTCCATGCACCGACTATGGATAGATACCTCAATAAAACAGAGCAGAGCTAGAGCTACTTGCTGAGCTTTGAGTTGACGTCCGTCTACTTCCCTCTTAGCGGCTGCTCTGACAGCCTTTGGCTGCTCATCGAGAGGAAAAGGCCATAGCAGGCTCTGGCCTGCGGTGACGTCACAATGTTAAACAACTATTAGTCGCTTACTCACGAATTTTCTTCTCCGGGGCTCTACTGCGATGAGCTGCTTGTAGAGGTGAGTCGCCTACTCACGAGTCTTCTTCTCCGGGGCTCTACTGAGCTGTTTGTAGAGGTGACGAATTGTGATGTTCCACGTAGTTCCTACCTCCGCTCGTTTTCATCGGGAATCTGTTCGGCTCAGCATGGTCGTATTACAGAAATCGGGGACGGAGGCTATTTTGCTTACCTGTTCTTGATGTTACCGATCTTCTGACAGTGTAGCAATAAGTATTATGGAAATGACATTCTTTGACACCTAGTTACGAATTGACTTCTGAAGTAGCCGGAATGGCCTTGGCATTGATTCCAGTCTATTATAACCTACGTTCTCTTGGTACACCGCAGTGTACTACTTCTGTGTGTTGTACAGGGTATTATGGGCTTTTGCTTTGTTCGCCAAGTCTGATTGTCCTACCAAAGCTTGAATGACACATTATTCACATTCGGATTTAAGATCCAATGTCTCGGCTGTCACATCTGTGGAATTTATGTGGCTTAGCCTGGGTTCACTGTCCGATGCTATAACATCAGTAGTGGTGCCTTTAATTGGGAAGATGGGACCGTGATACGATTGGTCAGGTAATAAGCCACGAAAGACAGCAGGGTCACATGCCATTGCTTGTAATGGGAGGGATGGGTTCAACTGTAAGAATTTCAGATAAGTTCCCATTCGTATTAAAATTTAATGTTTCTTCAGACTAAAACGTGAGAACTTGAGTTACTCTTCCGTAACCCCTAGCGCTGTCAAACCTTCAGCGTACCCCCTCAGACTGGCGTAAGCCTAAAATTGCGGCATTTCTGTTTTTTCTCAGTTTTTCATCGCTTTTCTGTTTTTTCTCAGTTTTCCGTCGCTTTCATCGAAGGCAAGTTATTGTACCTTTTCTCACAAATCCATTATCTCTACTGGATAAAGTGGCACATTTTTCTAATCAGTTCAGTTAATTTTATTTGTATCACTCATTCATGTAGATCACGCTTCAATGAAGGGCACAACCGTGTCCTGTGGGGGACTGTAGGCTACAACATTTATTCACTTATGACAAACGATAATACATAATTCTCATCGTAACCGAGGGGTTGCTCACTCCCCAAACCCGTGTACACCGGGTGCCGGTGCCGGGAGGTGCCGGGAGGTGCCGGGAGGTGCCGGGAGGTGCCGGGAGGTGCCGGGAGGTGCCGGAAGGTGCCGGGAGGTGCCGGAAGGTGCCGGGAGGTGCCGGGAGGTGCCGGGAGGTGCCGGAAGGTGCCGGGAGGTGCCGGAAGGTACCATCCAATTTAATAGTCGGTGTTAAAAAATCACAAAGTTTAATAAAAGTGCATTAAATACAAATGTGTAAAAAAAAACTTTTTTCATCAAGAGAAGAGATACAGTGATTACAAAAACTTGAAACGGAACTAGCCTACAGCGACTAGGAGCTCAAGAGCGAATAATAGTGTTGGGCGATATTCGATATCGATATATCGGACCAAATATCGATATCGAAACGTAAATATAGATATCGAAAACGATATTTGTTCATTTATATTTATTATAAATAATCCGACATAAGTCACATTAATATATCCAAAATTTGAGCAATATGTTCTTCCTGTTCAGTTTTATTTATTCGAAGTTTGAGTCGGTGCAAGATGCTTTTTTACGACAATTTTGCTCTTAAATTTTGGCGAAACGAGACGGATACTGTAGTGAAACATGGCACCGAAATATCTATATCGATATATTGTTTATCGAATATCAAAAGTGAAAATATCGATATATCGAAAATCCAAATATCGCCCAACACTACTATTTTATGCGTAGAAAAGGAACATCTTTACTATGTATTTTGAAAAGGAAAAACTGCCGTAAAAGCCGAAAGTTCTTGTCAACGATTTTCGTGTAGGGATTGCGAGACTGAGAAAAACTGAGACATACCATCAAGAACAAATAATGAGACAGAACTGTCTCCCTATCTTATTCAAACATGCTGAGTTGAGTAAAATACGACCGACTCCCGATGCAAACGAGCGGCTTCGCGCCACATCACGTTTCGTTACCTCTACAAATAGCTAGATCGCCGGTAAGTTGCTAAAGAGGAAATATAGAAGTCAACGCTGATTGGTTCTATTGACGCGCTCCAGAGCGGATCAGCGCGCGGAGTACGCCTCCTGCTCGCCTCTTTCTATATTTCTTGTGCGATAGGCAACGGTGAAGACGGAAGAGGAGTAAACGGTATCAACATCAGCTCAAAGCTAGAGTAAATACCACCAGGTCCGCTCAGATTTGTCGGGGTTTTCATAGTCGCTGCATGCGACTAAAGACAGAAGTTCTTACTGATTATTTGTTCTTGATACCATTTAGTAATTTACAAACAAAGAGACTGCATAGCCTGTACGGTGGCGAAATCGTAAAAAAAAACAAGGTCTCCGCTGGTATCACTCACTTTTGGTTCGGGGAGAGTAGCCCGGTAAAACGCCGATGAATAATACCCTTGATTTACTGTTGCTCCCGAAATCTTTCCGTCTGGACCTAAGCTAAACCACTGGCACAGACACCCAACACAACTCAGCGATAAATTGTGCGTGGTGTCAGTAAACCCTCGTACTCTTGTGCCAGTGAGGGAGCCAAATTCTAAGAGTCGCCCTACAAGAAAATCATTGACAAGAACTTTCGGTTTTACCGGACCATCTTTCGCAAAGACACACCAATCGCCAAGAGAAATACTCGTTCTGATGCCAGGTTTGTCTGAATCACAGTTCCTGGACTTACTAAAATCAAGCACTTGACGGGTGCTAATCATAACCCGTCGAAGTCTATCGCTACTTAATTTGCCAAACTTGGTCTCCCTCAGGAGCCACACAATAGTACTTTTCTTCACTGCAATAGCTGGACTATCACGATCTTTTTTCACTAGGCAGTATTTGCTTTTACCCATCACTTCCAAACTGTTTGTATCAATATGGGAGAAATGGTGTAAGTTATTTGAAATGACCGGGAAGTCCTCAACTATTTCAGAGTTTTCGCATTCCTCACCTACATCCGATGCTGTGTCGGACGTTGCGGATGGGCTTGCCTCATCTTCTAGGTCATCGTCGTCATCGTTGACGGAAATCCGAATGTTCGGTAAGTTGACCTGTAAAAATAATCCTAAAACGCTTGAAAATAGTCTGTTGCTCCTGCTTTGAGGAGAATCATGAAATATGAGAAGGGTGGCACACCTATGGTCTCATTAAAAATCCTTTTAACTACACAGACAGAAACTCTCGAAAGTTAACATGGGAACACCTGTTTACGATGTGGGAGGCCTTAGCCGGAAAAGGCCTATCCTCAACCTATCTAGGATACAAGGAGGGGAAGTGAACGAACGCCGGAGTCGCGGAATTCGAAGAAGCCAAAACTCTATAGAATAAGAAAATTAAATCCAAGAGGGATTTTTGGGTCGACAAAGGAGTTTTCAGATATACTGATTCAAATCTGGGCCGTTTAGAAGTGTACGCGGCTCTATATGGCTTACATTACCTGGAAGGTTGAAAATTGTCAAAGTAGTGGGTGCCACAGTTTACCAATACGGTGAATGATGAATGCTTTTTAACGTAGCAACCAAAACCCGTTGGTTGACTTTTGACTCATAGGGAAGAATGGAGCTTCTCTTCCCTACATTCCGATGTCCCTGTTTTGTAATAACTAACCTGGAGTTTGGCAGCAGTGTCAAAGTTGAATGGGCCGGACTTCTTCAAAAGCGCAGAAAACATCAGTTTTGCTTCCAACAGGGCTTCAGTCATGACATCGAGAATCTCCGAATCCTTTGGCAAGTCAGTAGAAGACGAGTCGTTGGCAGATAAAGACTTATAACGACTTTCGTACTGCTTTGTGAGACCGGATCCCATTTCCTCCCTGTATTTTGCTTCGAAAGAAGCGAGAGCTTCGTATCGTCGTAGTCGGTGTCGCATTTCAAGTACGGTGAAATTCACTACGGTACTATTTGTAGTCGTCTGTGATCGCATGCGTCTAAAGAATCCTTCGCAGTGCTGACTGTTGAAGAGGTATGGTCTGAAAAACATGTCAAGACCCAATACCCTTAGCCTCCGTAACAGCAGAATAATGGAATGCAAGTTCAACTCAATGCACGTGTATATGTTCACAGTAACAAAATTTTCGTCAAGACCATAGTGGCGACTGTCCGCAATAAACTTCCGCCAAAACCTCAAGCAGTACACAGTCGTAGCTAGAAGTCGTATTCTATCAAGAGGGAGAACTTCAATGCATGTCATGGCGATCCTGACATTATCCATTAAAGTAAGATAAAACACAGTCCCATCACTGCCAGGAACGTGTTTCTTGAGTAAGTTTCGCACACTTTCAGAACATACTCGAACACACGAATCATAGTTCATTTTGTCTTGCAGTGTAAGATCCACCGGATTCAAGAAGTGCTCATCTTTAGGGAATTTTGAAAGCAATGGAATAATATCAGACAAAGAAATCGTATATCCTCCTGCTTGCAATAGCGTATTTGGTCTCAGGACACACACCCGAAGCTTCACCAAAATATGCACTGAGTCTTGAAAGTCTGGCATGTATCTAGGATCAACTGGATCAGTCTCAAGACCAAAATCATTACGTCGATCTGTATGGCCAAACATAGGTGATCTTGCCTTCATCGCCTGCACACAACGAGAATCACCGTCTGTCGAACACGAGAGCACCGTTATACCAACATCTTTGAGTCTTTCCGTCATCGTTTTCCATCTACTCAACACCTGCTCCCCAGTGAACTTATTGTCGGTGGAATGAATTGCCAAGACAAACCCAGGAACTAGGTCGACAGGCTTAGCCACAGTCACATACACATTATTCCCTATAGGGCGACCCATCTCCGACACAATATCAGACGCAGTTAAAACTTCTTTCGGAACCTCAGCCAATCCATCTGTTAGAAGATTTCGAGACACTCCACTAATTGTGTTGGACTTCTGATCATATTCCATCTTTGGAATAATCCGTGTGGCATCCTCAGCTATGATTACGAATGGTCTGCATCCGTTAGAGGTCAAATAAGCTTTCAGCTCTTCAACCCTCAGTTCACTCTCGCCAATCAACCGACTTGAGTGTAATTTCCTGCAAACTGTTTGTACGGATGGCAAGGCAGCTGGAAGTGTATGTTTTAAGAAACTGTAACATTTTCTGCCTGCCAGTGTGAATAAAACTTCTGCAAAATCAACACACTTGTCAGAATATCGCATTCCCTTTGCAGCTTTACCGGTATTGTTCGAAGAAGACTCGATGAGTAATTTCAGGAGAGGATTGTTCTGGACAGCTTGCGTAACAGTCTCACTACTAGCGGTCGTGTTCTGTCGAAGCTTTTCTATAGTGTCTCTTGCACTTCCTAGCGTATCTTTTAGACGATTGTTCTCAGCTTCAATCTCTACTAAATGGTAATCTTTGGCAGTAGAACGTGTAAAATAATTCGTAACGAGGTAACTTGTCACTGCGCCTTTCGCCAAAGCTCTTTGGTTTCGAGACGCTCGAGAATATTTCTTTGATTTAAATTTTGATGGCGTTTGATCGATTCTCTGCTTAAATCTTAGGGCACAGGGGCTAATCAAAAGGGCCTCTGTCCCATCTAGTTTAAACAAGGGTTTTCACCGAGGTTTTCGCCGCCCTCTGACACATCATGGGTTTCATCGTCACTTAATTTTCTCGGCTTTTTGCTTCTGGATCTCAATTCTATGTCTGAACCATCACTATCATCAACAAGAATTGACGCTTGTCCAGAACAGTACACACTTTCAACTACAACATCAGAGTCTACTTCCCTCTCAGCAGCACTGGAAGCTGGTTGGGGGTTACTATCAGGCAGACCAGCACTTCCAACTTTCTTCTTCTGCCCAAATCCTTTACTGTTCCCAGGAGGTACTGCTGTGGTTCTTACTTGTCCTGGAAATAAAAACAAGAGCTAGAAGCTCATATGGCACTAGCAAGGCTGGTTCAGAAGATGAAATATAGAATTTGCCTCTGCGTGGGTCTGTTCTGATAATTTTTAAGCAAAACCCTTGAGCTAAGAATGATCATCCTAAGAATGATCATGAACTTGGAAATCACGAGTATGTATCGTTTTGTAAAAAGTATTTTATTTTTGAACTTAGCTGCAACGATGCGCACTTTAAAGGCGCTAGAAATTATCTGTAAGCAAAACCCTTGAGGCAAAAACGATAACAGGCCCTTGAGAATCATTGATATATATCGTTGGTCAAAAGTACTTTTTTCACTTTTCGGTTAAAATGTGCACTTTAAAGGCTCTAGAAATTCCTCTGTAATGAAAAATCTTGAAGAAAATGGTGATAAGCTCATCGGGATCATGAAAATGCATAATTTGCTAAAAAAAAGTTATCTGTACTTTAAGAAATTCACTTGTAAGCAAGTCGACAAGCGCTGACGAGGAAATCGCTAATTTCATGTGGAAAGTAAAGGTATTGTCGAAAAACGTTTTTTCTAATTCATTTCATGGGAAAAGGTCATTTCTAATAAGAGTTGTGCTTTAAAAGTATTTTCTTACTTTGCGGTCAAGACTGGCACTTCAAAGAATAGTCGAATTTGGAAAGTGGCGATTTCTAAGCCAATCTTCTCTAAATATCCTAGCCAAGTTTCATCGTCCTAGCACATCTGGAAGTACCCTAACTCGAAAAAAAGTGACAGACAAACGGACCGACCGACAGACGGAAATGCGATCGGTATATGGCACTTGAGACAGAGGCTGCAAGTGCCATAAAAAGAACATGAATATGACCTCATTTGTATGTTCTAGTGGCAGACTACTTCCAATGACAGAGTACTAGACTACTACTAGGGGCGTTCCGATTTGGGGGGGGGCAGGGGGTCTTCAATAACTTTTAGCTCAAATCGAAGAAGATCTTTATATGTACAAGACACTTGTGCCTTTAGATTCAGTAGAGTTCCACCTCACGGTCACGGAACAAACAACTTATTAGTACCCACACAGTTCTGTTGGATTCCCGCCATTTCGTCAATGAATTTCTTCATAAAATCAGATTGGTTGTTGCTGGAGAGACAGCAGTTAGTAACTGCTAATGTTACTGAATAAAAAAAAATCCTCCTGTTTACTCCTTTTTAACTGTAAATGAGAACAAATAATGAACGCAGTTGAGTTTATGCACTGTAGTAAACGTAATTTTACCTAATAGTGAAATTAAAATAGGTCTAAAATAAAAATTAAAACTTACCTTTAGCCAGGAAGGCCAACATCGTTTTATCAGACTTCATCTTCTTCTCAGTCTTCTGAGCGAGCTTCTGAGTTGAATGTACATTTGTCAAGTGTCTCTTAAATGCATACGCCTTGAACCGAACTTTTCCATTCTCGTACTCCGAACAAAAACTTATTCGGGAATCCTGTTCTCTGCAAACTCCAATTTTGCAGGTGACAAAAGCCTCTATTCCATGTCTGGTGTCTTCATTCACTTTCACTGTGACACAAAATTCTTCCTCACTTGCTTGCATGCTCATCTCTTTCAGCAAATTCACTACAGCTTTCGAAATTTTAACTCTGTGGCTATCGATGCTCTCTGTTACCGAATTTTTCTCATTTTCTTCTGGATTTTTCACCCTTTTCAGCTGAATACTCGATTGTCTCTTAACTTTGAGATCTTTGTGTGCGAATGCTTCTGAATTTCTGCTGCTGTTCTGTTTTGCAGCCAGAACTTTTTCAGGGAGTGCAAGGAGCTGTGCTTTGTGCCCTGGTTTCAGTTTGAAAGCAGATGGGCTGTTCCAAAATGATCCTAATATTGTTTTGTAACGAGATACTTGTTGAGGCGTCATTGACGATGTCTGGGCTGCCTCTACTCTAATCCAGTCTACACACTCGTCGATTACACCACTAGAAATTCCACTGAAGCTGTCTAAATTGTCGTATCCGGTCTCATAGAGGAAAAAGGTCAGACTGTCTGGCAACTGGATACCCAACGTCTCAAGTTTTGACTGAAAGATCTTTACATCATCCCTGAAACAAGGAAAAGCATTGGATGGGATCCCATATGGCATTCAGTATAATAATAAGAGCTACGAGCTCATATGGCACTTGATACGAATAGGCAGTACAAGAAAGTAGATGAGAACGTCAGTAGATAAGATAGTACAAGAAAGTAGATGAGAACGTCCGAAAATGCAAGTTGCATGTATTGATATGTAGTAGTATGGAATACTTTGATTAACGTGCCTCAGATTTAACCATTAGTATCCGGTAGCATCTAGTCCTGCTATAGTAGCATTCCAGTTTCATCAAAATCACTCTAATTGTCTGATCCCTAGGCACGCCTAAAAATTTCCGGAGTTTGCCCTCCAGCTCCCCCCCCATCGTGCTCGATTCCGGTTTGGACACATAATCATCTCACTAAATCATCTCAACCTGTTTGCTCATACCTTTAACAGATCAGTTCTTTATTATTAGGATGAATTCCCCTTCACTTCCGAAAGTGACTGCCATAAGGTTGTTTTATTTACATTCAACATATCTGGATACCCCATTTTCAACAATCTATATAGCTCAATCAGAACATTTTTATTGTTTCTCGAATCCGGTCGGATTCCAGTTGAATGGATCATCTAGCGACGGAAACAAACATTCTCATATCTGACACCCACATATCTTTACTAAAACTTCCCCTTACCCCCCCCCCCCTCCAGCTGGATTCTGGTCTAGCCTACTGACCAAATTGACAGCCACAGGATTATTATATCAGAATTTAGCATAGCTGAATAACCCATTACTGCTAATCAGAAAATGCACTTTACTACCAGCAGAAACAGATTACCTAGGAGAAATGTGTCATTACAAACCATGAGTTCAGTATGGGATAAAGAATTTACAAAGAAAATGTATCCTTGTCAAAAAGATGCACAAGACTATAATAGAAACTAGTTTATATAACATTAATTGTATGTAACACCCTTGACAAAATCTATAATGACTAGCCTACATGGTTTTCATTTGTCATATGGGGACTGACAGGTTTCTGTCACATAATCGGTTTCTGCTAACAGTTCAAGTCAATTCAGTTGGGCTTCTCAGAATCCACTGAACCAAATTTGGTCCAAGAATTTCTTATTTCTTGGTTATACTGTTCTTCAGCAGTGCACTGTCAGAAGTTTCATAACAGATAGCGCATAACACTTTCAAGAATAACACCTTTTCACTTAGAAATAAAGTGTTATGACCAATTAAGTTTACACTATTTCGTGCCTAGATCTCCAACAACACCTTCAATTGGTAAAAACACTAACGGGAACGAAAGAAACAACAGATAACATCCCAAAGTGTTGTTGAAACCAGGCATCCTTCTGTAGTTGTTATGTAACTTCTTACAGTGTAGTATTTTTACCAATTAAAGGTGTTGTTGGAGATCTTACCCGAAATAGTGTAAACTTAATAGGTCATAACACTTTATTTCTAAGTGAAAAGGTGTTATTCTTGAAAGTGTTATGCGCGATTTGTTATGGAACTTCTGACAGTGTGGAGGCAAGAATCTGTTATTTACACAATTAAATAAATGAGACAATGCACTGACTGTTTGGTACATGTCAACTTTCTGTGAGAAACACTTTGCCACTGCTTTAGCTGACACATTTGTGTCTATTGCTACGATGTATCTTAGCTGTTTCCTCAGCTACTACCAAACAAATCTCATACAAATCAGAAGTAAGTTTTAACAGGGGCATGGAAATTCAAAGCACAAAGGCAAATTCTGAAAGCTCCACTAAAATACCAGAACACACAGAAAATATTCTGTTGTTGTACAACCCTATAAACATTTCATAATCCTCTTTATGACTAAGCCTGCGAGCCTGTGTCCTGTCAGATTATCGCTGCTTTCCTTACAGTCAAAATTGTATCATGATAAAGCAAAGTGCTTTGTCAAACTGTCCAGGTTTGGCAAACGTGATGTAGGCTTGCCTTCTTCTCTGGGCAAACTGCCCCCTTTTCGGCTTGGTGATCAGGAATTATACAACAGTTTTATTATGCACTGTACCATAAAAGAGGGAGCATGCCCTATTTTCCATATTAACAGAAATGTCCAACAGAAAAGAAACACATTAGTGCTTAGAGATATGGTGTTTCTGAGAGCTCTAGGTCAGCTAGTTATTCTTAATATTAAGCAATTTTGCAGTTTGACAGTGCAAAAACGGATACGTCAGCTAAATTTTATTCGAGCTATATTTCGGCCCTTCTTGGCAAGGGTCCTCTTCAGGCTCAAAACCGCTCAAGTTGGATTTATCACAAGTTTCGTTTTTCCAACTTGAGCGGTTTTGAGCCTGAAGAGGACCCTTGCCAAGAAGGGCCGAAATATAGCTCGAATAAAATTTAGCTGACGTATCCGTTTTTGCACTGTCAAACATGATTCGCAGTCAGCTTGGGTTGAAGGAATATTTATAATTTTGCAGTATCACCGAGTATCACCCAACTGGGTTTAAATCTGTTGATGAAATGAGATCAAACTGTTGATGAAATGAGATCAGTGAGATCACGGTTTGCCACTTTCACATTCAACTGCCATATTTTACGTCAGACAAATTGCATATTTCCTGTTGGACACCATTTTGCTGTACCTAACCCCTCTGGTGTCAGTCTACCACAAACCCTGATATTTGGACACCACTATGGCACCTATGTGTACCCTACGCCAAATGGTGGATACATGTTGTCACTGGTACCCTAACGAGACTCCACTGTAAACGAAGTCTGATTGGTTGATTTCTGAGCTTCATTCAAATCATCATTATTTTATTGGGTTAGAGTACCCATCATTTTGTATGGTGTATCCAGTGTTAGGCACAGGGTATGCCAAACGCTCGATATACCCTGGATAGGCTATACCCAGCGTTTGGCACGGGGTAGGCTACCAAAAATCAGGGCGGTTTGTGGTTGACTGTCTTGTATGGCACAGGAGCCTCGATAATTTCATCCACCCATATTTATTTTAAAGAAAACTGAGATTCTGCTCTTCCAAATGCTCTCTGTTTGCATTTGTTTCTGCTTGTGCACACATAGCAATAATGCAGGACTAAAACAGGGGTGGTAATTACAGAGACTCCTGTATGTAATAATAACCATACCTAAGTATTCCCAACCCTAGGCCTACCTGTCTTTTGAAGAACAATCTTCAAGGTAAGAACAATCTTCAAGGTCCATTCCGTCCATTCTTTATTGGTTGGTTGGACACATTCGAGAATTTCTTCCTTTCAAAGTAGGTGTTGATTGTTATGGTGCAGGTTCATCGGTTATAGTACTTTCTTTTGACGCCAGACAGCGCCATTTCATACTAGACAGGGTAAAAACTGACAAAAGTGGAAGGTGCCGGGATGTGCCGGGAGGTGCCGGAAGGTGCCGGGAGGTGCCGGAAGGTGCCGGGAGGTGCCGGAAGGTGCCGGGAGGGTGCCGGGAGGTGCCGGGAATGAGTGTACACCGGGTGCCGGAGAGTGAGCAACCCCTCGATCGTAACGTTTCCTTTTTTCTTTCAAGAAGGAAGTCCTTTAAATAATCCCCGTCAGGATCCCGCCAACACTCCTTTAGGTTTGCCTAAAAACTAAAAAACCTTCGCCATTCCACCCACGACCTGCATCGATCGGTTCCTTGTTTATTCGCTCTCTAATCTGTTCGGGAGCTTTGGACTTAATTTTCAATTTGTATCGAACCAAATCCGCCCCGAATTGGCGTCAGACAAATAAATTGTTACCTTTTATACAGCTGCATCTGCCTATCCACCCCATCTGTCGGTATTAAGTTACATCTGTCACCTGACCGCACAGCGACCCCCACGCTGTAGTGAAGAGGTATGAACCCCGGTTAACAGACACCTCGGACTATTTACTGTTTCTGTTGTAATATTTTGAAATAGTCGAGTATTTAAAACTTGTCTCTGCTTTTTAAAAGCACCCCTCAAAAAGCGCACCTGCTCTTTAAAAGCACCCCTAGGGGTTAAGAACCACTCGTACTATTTACTCTTCAACTTTCAGTATTTTAAAATAGTTGAATACTTTAAAACTAGGCTCTGCGTTCAACAAATTACCAATGGCTTTGGCTGTTTTAAGCCTTTTTCGAGGCCAATTGACTTATAGCAAAAACAGGGAAAATTAAAAATAACCGGTTTTTCTGGTGGAAAAACTTCTTGCAGACAACCGTCGACAGCGTGATACGCATCGAAGGTTGCAAAACACAGCAAGTGAGAAAATCAGCGAAGGTTGCAAAACACGGCAAGTGAGAAAATCAGCGAAGTTTTGTTAGAGGGGTTAGAATGCACCTTACACAAATCGGGTATCTGGGTTTAAAATGGATGGAGTTTAAGTGGAGAAGTAAGCTGTGTTAGCATTATAGGTAAGACTGGTCCTTTAAGCGAGGTATAGAATGCTGTCGTACGAATCTTAAGTTAAGTTAAAAGAAGACAACCTTTCCTCCCCGGGATATTTGTCCCGGAGGAAATTTCTACTTGTAGGATAACTCGTCCGAGTTTGCGAAGTCTCGAACGTTACCTCATTTATAACGGTCGCAAGAAGTTCGAAATAAATAGAGATAAGCCAATGGGAGAAGAAGCATACAGGAGTGCTGCATGAAGCCGCCACCTTAAACTCCTGTTTTGGGGAAATGACTTATAGAAAAAGAGTAAAAGTTGAGATAAAATTCAGTGGGGTATCCTGAGAGGAAGCTCAAAACCTTCACTTTCTGCTGGTACCTTAGTTTACTTGTAATTGTTCAAGGCTAAGCTGGAAAACACGAAAGAATACAGGCACCCAAGTGATCACGAAGCCACCCATTTTGCTAAAAATTGTATTTTGCTACACGAAGAATGCTAGAGGCCAGCTGTTTGGTCAGAGAGGTTCCTTGACCTATTGCAAATAACAAAATTTGCTGTTTTCTTCAAAACATGCCAAATAATAATAAACAAGCAGCTAAATGAGTCAAAAAGATTTATTCTTTTAGTGGCTTTTCTAGGGGGCGTGCGGCTTCATGGTACGGGCAGCTTCATGCAACACTCCTATATTTAGAAATCAACAAAAATCACTAAACTTACGATTGCAACTTGCTGCTAGAAGAAAGCTGAAACCGAGAAAGCTCATATCGAGTTTGTTATTTTCCTTTCCATTTGACTTATAAGCAAGGAACAGAAGCAGGGTATTCGAGAAGGTGTTCAAATAAGCAGACCTTTACTGCAAGGAAGGCCACTGTAAACGGCAGACATAGAAACAGAACTCCGAATATGACTCGTACTAGCCTACCCGTCCATGATAAATCGAACACGTGACCTAGTTATCCATGGTAAATAGAACACGTGACGGTTCCAGACTTAATGTTTACGAGCTATTAACCCCTCCCTTGGGGCGAAACTAGGGAAAAGAGGATGCACCCGTAATAGATTTTTCTAAATTAATTTTGCTTCGGAAAACGATCTATATTCCTTCTGAGTTCCCCTAATAGTTTTGGGGGCATTGGAAATTAAGCCTCTGTTTGAGTTTCCGCCATTAGGCCATATGTGCATTGTCATTTTTGGGGATACTTGCACTTTATTGGTAGGGCGGAGGGGGCGCTCTTGAATTATTTTGGTCTCGTTTATACCATTACTGTGATATATTGTTTCCATATATGTGGAGAATTTGACAGTTCTGGATTCATACTTTTAAGGCGGGGGAGTGTTCTGGTCAGTTTCGTCTGGCTGTGCGGGTAAAGAGGAGCTTAGGCATGGATCTCGTCTGTCAGATGCGGTTAGTCGTCGTCAAGCAAGTAAGGACTCAAGGTTCAAGGTTTTATATTTATGACGAAAGCACGTGGAACAGCGTGTTCCACCCCACTTACGTAGTTACGACGCATGATGTCACGGATCCTGGCTTCTTGGCGTCAAAGCTGGATCGAATTTTCATTTTTCCGGCAAAATATCGTGCCGCAGGCTGGTCGAGCCAGTCAAGTCACAGGGATCGTAGTTACCACGCTAATTACGCTCGCGAGCGGGTTAAGCCGAGGGGTTGGCAACTCTGTGTGACACTCGTACACCCTCCAGTATGGCACTTGTGTGGCACTTGTATGGCACTGTGTGGTACTTGTGTGGCACTGTGTGGCACTTGTGTTGCACTGTGTGGCACTATGTGGCACCCTCCAGTATGGCACTTGTATGGCACTGTGTGGCACTTGTGTGGCACTGTGTGGCACTCGTGTGGCACTATGTGGCACTTGTGTGGCACTCGTACACCCTGACGGTGAGTTGCCAACCCCTCGGGTTAAGCAAATAGTTACTGTTGTTAATATTTTGAGAAGGTTGGAACGGTCAGCGTAGTAGGCTGGAACGAAATAGTAACTAATGGTTACCTTTGCTGGAAGGGTGGAACACGCCCAGAGTGTTAGTGGGTCTAAAAGATTGTTTCCGCGGTCATTTGTGGCTGGAATGCGACAAAGGTCGAAGTGATTTCCGATTTTGTGGCTCAAATTTGGCGGGAAATTCAGTTTTAGCAGCAAATTAAAGTGTACATCATAACATTATCAGTTTAGACATAAAACTGAGGATCCTTCTTGCACGTAAGCCTGGAGTTGTGTTTGTTGAGATTTTATCTGGATTTTATTTTTATTTTCCTGCATTTGAAATTACCGCCAAAAGACACAAAACAGCGTTTCCGCGAGTTTCATCTTGTGGCTCGACTGTGTGGCACACAATCGTGTTTCCGTGAAGAACAGGCAGAAGTTTGTGGCACGCAAGTGGGCCTCGGAAAAACGCCTGAAGCCAGGTCAAGAATCTCGGTGTTTCATGGAGGGCATCGAGAGTTGAAGCCAGGAGGGATCCTACCTCCTTTCATGCCGGTGGAAGCCTCCGATTTGCTCGAGGCCTTCTTTCTTCAAGGGTCCTCAGCCTCGTTTTTCGTTGGCCTTTCCGGAGCTTCTTCTCGCGGGGCAGTCGGGTGGCGAGCAAAGTCGTCATACACAGTTCGTACAGGCAGTACTTGTCTTATAATTTTACATTAGTATTAACACAGAGTGTGTGCCCTGTAAAACGGAAAATATAATAGCTTTTACCATCAACCAAGTACACCTACCCCCCTAAAAAATTCCACAAATTGAGCATGAGTCAGTGAAAACGCGTAGCCTACAGTAATAAACAAAATTAAGAAAACGAGATTTTCGGGGTTTCTTCTTGATCGGCTAATTATTCCTCTAAGATGATGTGCGAGGTATAAAATAAAATTCCGGATATTTCGGTTGCACTTCCGGCAAACCGTCCTCGCACATCATCTTAGAGGGATAATTAGCTGATCAAGAAGAAACCCCCGAAAATCTCGTTTTCTTAATTTTGTTTGCAATGAGTGGTCAGCTTGGCTTCAAACCTTATATTCGTACACTAATAACCAACTGACTCACACAAGAACTGATTCTTAGCCGAAGTCTTAGCAACTGATGAAAAGAAAAATCCAATCTGTCAAGGTGACAAATGCATACGCTGAAATTCTTTCGGCTGATATCTAGGAAACACAGGATGGGGGGTGCACTTCGTTAACTTCGTATTTGCCTAGTAAAAACACTGTTGTTGAGGATTTTTGGAGCTGGCCTTATTTAGGGATGACTCGTCATCCCTATTGCTGCCTATCTCATTTACAAGGGACACTAAAGTTCCCCATCTGGAATAATTTGCGCTTTTTTGGCTCGTACATATTTTTTTTTTAATATCTAGAAAATTTTGTAATCAGGAACAGATCAGGAAGAATAATAGCAAAAAATTGTGTCAGGTCTAAATTGTGAAGGCACGTACCAACACATTTTTTTTTCTTGTGATAAAAGTTAAGATAATTCTGGGTTTAAAATACCTCTTTGTAACAGTCCGAAGGAAGTGAAATATATTCCTGTTGGAAAATCTTTATCAGCAATGGCGACAAGCTAAAAGCTTAACGCCAAATGTCATAATAAATAAATAAATAGCCACTTTTACCGGTGATGAAGTTCAGTTTCAGACGATCGATCAAACCTCGAATCAAACAGACAGTTTGGTGGTTAATTGGCCTCCGCTTGGACGTTTCGGTCCCTCTGGCCCAATTTTACGGCAGTCGTTTACTTGGTCCTTTCAGCCCCCCTCCCCATCCCACAGGGGGGCTAGGGCGATTCCTTATCTTCTTATAGCTATCTACCCTAGTTAGGTAAACTGTCTTTGTTTGTCCATTGGCGTCTGAGTGATGGCATTCTGTTTGTTAGGTCGCATTTACGTTGTGACTGCAATTCTGGGCTAGTTTTGTTTAAATTTGTGGAATGGACAGACTCCTTAGGACAGAGATTTAATCGCACCACGATGTAGCGAATGAATATTTTGAATGGAACAAACAGAATACACAGAGAAGAAAATAACACCAGAAATGCAGACTTTTCGTGCTGAAGTCGTACAGCCAACAACCAAGCAGTACAATAAATTGGCTTAGTCGGTATTCAAGACAGAGATTTGATCATGCCACTATGTAGGAAATGAATACTTTGAAGGAACAAACAGAATAATTATACTGAGAGGGAAATAACAACAGGCAATAACGATAAGAAAAGATTTAACAGCACGATTCGTGCTGTTAAGTCGTACTGCCAAACAAGGAAGCAGTAGGCCAACTTCATAAGCTTAATCTCAAAATCGAAAAGACGACACAAAAATGCAGTTTTTCTGTTACGGTAAGTTCCTCAAACATGAGGCAATTTTTGTGTACATCATTGGTGGTAAACACCTTAAAAGTCTCAGCATCCTTGGCGTGACACGTGTTATTCCAACACTGTTATTATGTTTTAGAATGACCCCTTATTCTCCCCTAAATTTTAAATGAAAAGCCAACTTATTTTTGTATCAATTAACTGAATACGCTGCATTATTTTGATTGTGTTAAGGAGTTCTTTATTTTTCACTATTTGCTCTAAAATGGTATTCAGAATATGTACGGCCGTCCTTACAACGCAAAATTATACTATGACGCGGAACATTTGAATCTCAGTACAAACGCGGCTTTTCAGTAACCTGTGATCAGCTCGCGGAAGGTGGCTCACTGTGTAAGTAAGTAAGTAATTTATTTATGACCCGTCATTTGAAAAGCGGAGTATGTAAATAAAATAAAAGAATTAAATAAAACACAACAAATACAGTTTACAATTTTTCATCCATCGGCCAGAAAAGAATGTAGACTGAATATGTGAACGCTTATTTTTCGTAAATCGTTTTCGTGAAGCATACAACACATGTACAAGCGCATAGTGGTACCACAAATCCGACAGAGGAATTCCACAATATGAAAATCGATTACTCATGAGTAGCGGAGCAGCGACTTAACGCATTTTCGTCGGTTCTTCAAGTGAATAAGTGATGGGTAAATAGATTGTCCTACCTCATCCATTTTTGGTTAAACTTTAAAATAATGTTCGTAGCGTAAGGCAAGTATCGGCTCTAAACACAAAAAGATAAACCACACTGTGTTTTGTATTATAAGCTTATTGTCAGCCCCTCTGTGTGTATAAAAAGCCTTGTTCTGATTCTTTCGCTGTTGTAGCTTTGTCAACATCTGGATTTGACTTTGGATAAAAGCTGCAGATATTGATGCAAAAATCAATGATATGCTAGCTGATGCTATTATGCATTTTAAATAGCTCTTCGTTATCATTTATCCTCCATTAAAAGCCGCAGCATCATGATCTGCATAGGACTTCCCACCCGAGGTGCTTAGCTCCGCGGGTAATTAAAAGGCACACGTAATTATGTTCAAATTTCGGAATCATTTCCCTCGAAAAACAAGTTGGATCGTCAATTAGTATTGAACCTAAACGTCCTTCCAATGTCTATATCGAAATGTTTTTGCGCAAAATACTTTCGGGCGCCTTCTTACTTACGCCAGGGACCCATGAATTTCCTTTACAGGGGGCCTGTCAATAAGAGATTTCTGATGCTATCTTGAGCGCACGGAATATAGTTCGAGAAATACCCACGGTCCAATAACGTTCAAGACCAGATAGACAAAATTTTGGATTGGCTGCTGGCGCCTTGAGGGAGGACTCTCTTTGGCGCGCACGTCCAATGAGGCAAACAAGAATGCCGATCGACTCAAGCGGGGATTTTTGGTAACTGGATTTGGTTCGGTCATCATATCAATATAGAAGCATAGGAAATGACAGGCCCCCTGTAAGGAAATTTATGGGTCCCTGCTTACGCTAAGACTTTTCGATCTTCGGTCGTCTTCTTTCCTTACGGTATATTGTTGGGCTTAGAAGGTCGTTTTAAAAAGCGAACGTCATAATTTGCAAATTTCAAAGAACAGGATCGATCATTAATTAGTACTTGCTACAATTACGGACAAACAACCTCGGGGCACCTTCTTTCTTTGCGCTGTTTGGGCTCCGGGGTTTGATTTTAAAAAGAACACATTATTATGTGCGAATTTCGGAATCGTCTTCCTGTATAAACAGGTTGGATCGTCAATTAGTACTTGGCCTAAACGTCCTTTCCAAGGTCTATATCGAAATGTTTTGTTACAATTACGCGCAAAATATCTTCGGGCGTCTTCTTACTTACGCTAAGACTTTTCGATGCTCTGATTGGTCCAGAGCCCGCTCGCTTGCTCCGCAAAGAATTTGATGGTCCCAGAAGCGTGTGGATGGTAGTGATGGTTCCAAGTGAAAATTGTAGGAATTTTTGGATTACTTTTTCTGGATTTCCTGCAAGATTGTGCGTGATTGGCTTTAGCTCTTGTTCTTTTGCTGACAAAAGTGAATTTGGTGGCCAGTGATTGTGGTGAAATATCTTCCGTTCTAGAATACGCGTTATACTGATGAAGTTTGGCTTGGAGCAGCTATTGTAGAGTGGGTTTGACATCAGGTCGAAATCATCTCTCCAGTTCCATACTCTTTCGAAGTTAGAACTTTCCAGTGAGCAGAAGTTGACAAAAAATCTGTGATATAACATACATCCTAGCACTAGTAGCCTATTTCAGTAGAAAGAAACTTCGAGATTGTACAAAACACAAAATAGGCTACTAATAAAAAAATAACACAATATAGTTCTACTCAAACATAAACCAACATTTTAAGAGAACGTTGTGACTTAGGCTATGACGAGGCGGTACTTGTTTCTACTTGGAAATTAATGGTCACGACAAAATATGTTGAAAGAAATAATGCAAATCCATTTCTGTGAAAATTAGCATGCTCTTGCGTCCATCTTGATGGATAACAAGTTTATGCTGTATTTTGACGGCTTTGCACGTAGCTGCTTAAATTGTGTGCGTTCCGTCAGTGTATGTTACTCCATCTATCTGCTACACACTTTTTGACGGGCTCTCAATAAACCTATAGCCTAACCGTATAGACCGTATAGTACCGTTACATGTTAAATATTTTTAATATTTTAAATGTTAACTTCCGACAGCTGATATCGCAAAATAGCATCGAGACGGTCATTTAAAATAAACTGTCCGAGCCGAAAGCGAGGTAGGGTATGACAAATATCTACTGAGCGAAGCGAGGTTGATGTTTTTAAATGGACGTTGAGCTTGCTATTCCGATATCAAATGAGATAGAGGTATGTTAACTGTTATAACTTTTTTTTAACAGAACCAATAATTAATCATTATACCATCACTGGTTATACTATGATAATCGTCACACGGAACGTCGAACAGATACATTACTTACCTATTCGAGAAAAGCTATTCGTTAATTTATCCCTGTAATTTGGTACCGTAGTGATCATGTTTCGTATAGATTTTTCCGTTGTTTTGGTGCGATGGTCCTTGTTGGCTTTTGTGCATCAAGTCTATCTTCCTGTCTGTATGGGTCATGTATGTATATATATGAATGTTATAATAATTTTTAAATATTGACCTACAGTTTATTCAGACTTTTTTTTTTGTAATTTCAAGATTCAAATAACTGCAATCAGTCGCAAATCGTGAAGCCGACTTTACATTTCTCTGTACTTACATTTTTAATAGTATTTTTATCGATATTTTTATGGCGAGCTTTAATAAGTAGGCTAGTAGGCATTTTTTGCCTACTCCTTTCCGTCGTAGATTTTATGGTAGCCTAACAGCGGGATTTGAAATTCAGTAGAGATATCTTATATTACTAGGCAAAAGTACTTTATTTATAGTTGAATGGTTTCGTTCACCGTAGGATACCTGACGTACAGTAGAGGTATGCTTATGTGAACAGTTATTTTAATGTGAACACTACAGTTTTTGGCTAAAAGGTAGACCGAAGATCCAAAATACCTGTACAGGTGATTTCAGCTACCCTTCTTGCCTACTTTGACAAACTTGCAGTTATCTTTAGACACAGCAAGTGCAAGAAAATGGCAAAATCTGAAGTCAACAAACGTTCACATAAGCATACCTCTACTGTAGATTGAAACTGAAGATCAATGTTTAAACGTGGAAATAATCTTGGAATAAAACACAAAATAATAATTGCAGGGAAAAAGTCTAGCCTAAAACTCACGATTTTATATACTATGATATATTTTTCGCTTATGTTTATATTTTGGTTATAAGTATTCGTGTCATTAAGGTCATCTGCTATCTGTTTCCAGGACCTCCCTTTTTTCGGTTTCATTGTTTGTTATTTTATCTTACCTTCGTGTTTACCCACGGTAAATGTCACTAAAACGTTACGTAAATATGGTGTTGAAAACAAGAATAGTTGATCTCTAACCCATCGAACCACCGCAGTAACTGGAGGAAAGTTAACCCAGAATTTTTGCACAGCGACCACATACGTGTAGCATCATTTTAATTACCTGCGTTAATCGTGATCGTACCTGAACTAATTACAAATATATTTTTTTTACCTGCTTGTCTTGTATGTGGTACACATGTGGCCTTAGTTATTTTGCTTACCGAGGGTGCCGAGATGGCCAAACGAGAAATACCAATTTGGTATTGCCTCGAACCGGCCTGAGTGGTATATGGGGTCAGTTCTGATATCGTGAGTATGCTAATAGCCTAATAGGTAACCTCAATTTTTTTATGAAGTCACTAGTAGCCTATAAATTGGCTTTTTTTCGGTGCCCTTGTGCGCTCATTCACTTAAATAATAGTAATTTATTTTTGACCCGCTACAAAAAATCAAAGCGGAGTAGCAATAAAAGAAACAAAACTAACACTTCACAAAACAAAAAGAACAAGAAACTAAAGCAAACGAGTAAGGCCACTGTGGGCGGGCAGATACTTATAAGTAGACGGGGTTATTTTACCAGCAAGCAGAAAAGATTAAATGATCGACCTTCAAGGAAATGTAGCAATAGGCTAGACCCTTTTTCTTTCCCATCATTTTATAATGTTTCCTTCGTTGTGCTTAAAGTTGTAACCCACTCTTTTTAACCGTATTTTCAATATTTAGATTATTTTCACTACAATGCGAAAGCATGAAATAAGCTTACAAAACTTGTTTGTTTGTTTTACCAGTGTAGAAAAATCGAGAGAAAAATATGTCAAAAACACACCGCAGAAATCTTCGCGAAAAGTGACTCCGTTTTCAGCCGGGAATTCCGCGCAAAAACATGCAGTGTTCCCAAAACTTCGCCGTTGTGATCCTAGTGTTACAATTGCATTGCAAGTCAGTATTTTTTCCTTTTTTTTTTTTTACCGACAGCGATTCTGTGTTTTTGAACCTGCGTAGTATGTTTTCGGTTTTTACTTTTTGTGCCACCCCCCCCCCCCACTCGACGACGTTATTTTTTCGTTAAACTCTTTAACGCAACCCAGTCTTTACAAAACAACCTACTCTTTCCAACATTCAGTTGGCAAGGCAAAGAAGTCGAAAAAGCTACTTAAACTCCCCACTGGTGTTGATTGTGCTCTGCTACGTCCTGAAGTAAATTCCAACTTTTTCTACCATAGCTGTAAATAGGGACGAAAAAATATGTGATCGCTGACGTGTAAATTTAATGAGAAAATGAAGCCCTGAGCTCTTAAAACGTGTTTCTGTAAGCTTTTTTTTGCTCGTTAGTCAATGTAAAAGTCTTAAGTTTTTGTCTAAATTACAATCGTTAGGATCTTGACACGTCGTAATCCTGTCTGTGATTGGTTTCACCTTGTCGTGTTTGGCAGACGTCGAACGTTTTTTCCCTGCTCCTAGTGACATCAAATTAGTCACCTGTTTAATTCTTACATCAGATTTGGATCCTGATATTTGAAAGTATTAATGTTTGCTTGTCATATTTGTACCTCTATCTACATACATTACTTTTTCAATCCTTTCATTGATTCTAAAACTTAAAAAAATGTGTTCTGCGATTTTTTCTACACTTTTCCATGCTAATTTTTCTTAAAGACTGCCTCAAAATATCTTACTTCTGCTTGCAGCTGGTGGAGGCCTTCTCTTTTGTTTCGTGATGTATGCAAGCTTTCACGAAAGTTTCACACACAATGACAAAACAGCTCGAACAGCCTTCCTTCAGTTAACTAATCGTAGAGTATCTAACCCTTTTGATCACCGCATGACTCTGTATTCTGCAGTTCCGCGACGCCGGGATTCTAAAGTTCCTTCCATGAACGTAACGAATCGTCAGTGAATAATAAGTAACGGAACGGCTGTGGACTACTTCATCTTTGTGCGAACATTTCGGACGGCTTCTTTCATTTTTAACATCTTTCTTGCCCGAAATTAGTTGCTGTTTGGGATGGGAATATTCAGTTCCTGAAATCGTATCTCGCTTCGACCGTATACTAGAAGAGAGAAACATAAGCTGATGATTAGTTTAGGTTTAATACGGACCTTAAGATATTTTGAGGAAATTTTGACCGACTCACCGTTCGAAAAGTGAAAAGGCTACCTATCTCGCTACTTGTGCCAAGAATTTTCAAGTTGTTTCGGTTTTAAGAGACTCAATCAGATCTATGTGTGATGGGCCGGCGCACTCATGTTTACGACATGATAGTGGTCATTCTTCGGTCTGGTATGTGCGTGTGAAGGATCTGAATAAATTTTAGGCCTTTCGCCATACGAGCATCTTTTGTCGTTCAAATTATCATAATCGGAGTCCAGTGGACTTCACTAAAAAAGATCGATAGGCAAGCTTCAGGAAATGTGTCAGCTTTCAAAAAATAATTCTTTGAAGTGGGTCGGATTGTGAAAACAGGGGGGTGGCCACCGGTCTATCACTGTCGCTTCATTTTGGGGGACGGAACCGGTTTTGGTATTTGGTCGAATTTTTTTTACCACCAGTAGCTCAGTACAGGAGTCAGGATTGGTATATGATATGATATGAACATTAAAAGTCCAAGGGCCATAGCAATCAAACAAAGTAAATAAATGTAAATACCGTACTGAAAGAAACTAGCACTCTACTACATTTCACTAAACACCACTCAAACATTTTTCCCTGTGTGTACTAGCCACTCTTGAGGAACTTAGCCAGGTTCGCAAACTAAGAAAAATAGGTTCATTGTCTCCCATGTCTTAGTTCAATATCTTCCTTCCGATCAAAGTAGTGTTCTCCAAGCTGTCTGGAACAAAGATTTGTGAAGCAACATAAACTGCCGCAAGTTTAGGACTTTAAAGTATATCTTGGAAAAGTTTTTGGTGGCCCGTGATATTTTATGTAGGGGAGAGGGGGCCATACCGAACGATTTTTGCTTTTTCTGCTGCTGGAAGCTTATTTTTTAACCAATATACTCGGTTTTTACGGTCAAGGGAGAGCAGACACTGGGCATTCTATGGTGAATTTATGAAAATTTTAGGAGTCAAGGTAAACCCTTTGCAGCCCTAAAACCAGCAGTCTCTCAGCCGTTCGGGATAGCCCCCACCACGGGGCGAAAGCGGACGGGGTAGGGGCCAATCCGGACGGGTTGAAAATTTCAGCTATTTATTTGAAAAGCAACGTAAAAAAAAAACAAAATGACCAGATTCTCAACTATATAGGCATAAATGGGCACCCTCATCACCTAACATTAGTTACGTGATGAGGGTGGAAAAAATTTCAGCTATTTATTTGAAAAGCAACGTAAAAAACGCAAAATGACTAGATTTTCAACTATATAAGCATAAATGGGCACCCTCATCACCTAACATTAGTAGTGACATATAAACCTCAGAATCTGCGAAGTTGAAGGTCGTAGTTATCTTTGGTCAAGAAGGGGCGAAACCGAACGTTCAAAAATACATTCGGAATAGCCCCTAAATTTTCGTTCGGAATCGCCCCAGACAGACAAAAAAAAATTAAATGGCGGCCGTGGTCAAACCCGTCGGCTGATCAAAATGAAAATCACACAGGATAGAGAACAAATACTAGCCTAAACGCCTGCAAAAGCACGGAATTCTAGCTATCACAGTTACTGAATTATCTTTTACCGACCTGCTATGTCCAGATTTCCAGCGAGAGCAAAAAACCTTCCAAGGGCTCCCAAAACTTGTACAGTTTGTCCAACTGATTTGAAACTTCCGCCAAATGGGCGCTTGGTAGAGGCCATCTAGCGTTATTTTTTAGAGTGAAAAAGCTGCATGCTAGGTGGTGAAAAAAACGAAGGTTCGGTTTCGCCCCCGAGTGGCGAACAAGAAAACATAGGTGTGCTGTAGACGCAAATGATTTATCTAAAGCTATGACTAATTGGAACCACCCTGCATTTATGCAACAGTCGGGATCATTGCTCGCGGATTTCGTGCTAATATTACCAATTTCTTACGCTAATTAACGCACGAAGTAAATCACTATTAAAATATCATCAGTTGCGGTCTTCACATTTTGCTCAGTCGGAAAGAACAAGAGCTAATCGTTTTCCCACCAAGTGCGAGTTATTCCTCCGCCCGTATTTTGTTGGCCGACCGACCTTGACTAGCCTGATGTAGGAAGTGTTGGAAATGTTTGTTAGCTGGAAGATCTACAGATTGGTGTTAAAATAAGCTACAGGCATGGAGCCTTGTCAGTTATTGAGTGTCAGAAAAGTGGACGTCTGTGATTCGGATATTATTGTACCTGTTAACCTGAAGCCAGTACCCCCTCTTGATCGAAATCGCTGCATTCGTATTAAGCAGGTGAGTTAATCCAAGTCCACATATTTCAACCACCCCCCCCACCCGGGTAGTCCCTGTTCAATGGCGTCATCTCCAGTCAACTAGCGTTTTCTGAGCCCATGTCCTCCCGGAAATTAGTCACTTAAAATGACGCAAAAAACTTAACTTAAAGTGACGCAAAAAAATAAAGTAAACATATATTAATATTTGTAAGTAGTAAACCGAAAGACAAAATTGCTCCTCTGTCGGGAACTGAACCCGGAGAAGAAAGATAATAAATAAAGACAAAAAATGTGCATAACGTATGATAATCATAGTGTCCTAGTGTTTTGTTAAATAGTTTGACATTATTACCTCGATTATTACAGGGTCATTATTATCAGTGGTACGATTAGGTTCTAGTTGGTGGTCGTGTTACTCTAGTTGGTGGACCTTTAAAATTTCTTCCCAGGGCACTACTAACACTTATTACCTTATTATCGTTCTTATATGGCTTAATAACTGGGCTCTTGTTTTTGTTTGTCATCCACACCCATGTCATGCATATGTGAATATTCTCAGACCATATCTTCTGTTCCGTCATGTAGGCTATCACAACATGTTGTGTAAATACCACATAGTCTGGTAAAAAGTCATATTTACTGGTTTACATTAGGATCCCGAGAAGTCGGGCGTGTATTTGGAGCTCGTTCAGTATTTTTAGTGGCAGCTCGAAACGCATAATCGTTGACCGCCCAGGAAAAAAAAATCTGGGAACTCGATTTCTAGCAAGAATTGAAAATAATTAATTGGAAATGCTCCATGAGTCAGTATGCACGAGGGACTGTCATTGTTTTTTTTGACGTAACCTAATTTCCAGTTATTTTTCCGGTTCTAGGATACGAGGTATTCCCAGGAAGCGTCGGAAAGTTTTACATGAAGTAATAAATCAGAAAATGGGGATTGTTTTTCTATGACATTGGACCTTTGGGAATGTTTATGGATTAGTTGAACTGAATCAGTATTTTTTGTTGGTCAAAAAGTAGTTATTGTTGGAAGCACTGAAGACCTTAACATAAAAACATGACTCTCTGTAAGGACCGATTCCCTACCGCACTGCTGAAGACAGTGACTGTATATTCACTAGTCGGCAGTTTGGACGGAGGAAGACCGAAGGGTCAGTTTTCATTTCTGTAGCCTACGGCCGGGAAATGATAGATATTGACCCCAAGAATCGCGTGTGTGATCGCTATACTCCGCTTTCGAACACAGGACCTTCCGGATATCCTTTGATTGTGAAACCGAAAGTGCGTTTATTTTTTTATATTACTAGATAAGATATAAGACCCATTATCTCAGAAAAGAATACTGCAAAAAAAAATACTAACCTTCCCAGGCTTTTTTGGCACTACGTGCGACCTCCCAACACGCGTTTTGTGGTTTACCGGTGGTACTAAGAAGGGCGAATTTTTGTGTGTGATCAAGCCATTGCTCCAAGCAATAGGGCCCTGCTCTTGCACTTCGGGGGGAGATCTTGGAATATGCTGAGCTAAGAAAGTAAGTTTTGTGAGAAATTTCGGAAAGGAATTCGAAGAAATTAGAATGAGAATCTGGATTTTTTTAGATTATTTGAGAGCATTTAATTCAGTTCCCGAAACAAAACAGTTCCTGAACATGGACATTTTTAACCTGTCCGATAGCATATTTTTTTCTCGATTTTTGGTTTGTAATGGAGGATGACACATGCATATTTTTGCTTTCGAACGTGAGTTTGTCGAAAAATACAATTCTTGTTTATGTACTGAAAATACATTGTGTTATATATTGTGCCGATCCATTTATCTAATAGCAAAAATACAACTATCAACTTTTAATAGACTGGTTTAGTTGCGTTGGTGGGCTTCTCCTAGTTTGTCGTCAGGATATCGAAAAAGTCAGCAGATGCTTTTTCGGCTGTTTTTTTGGCTCTTCCTGGAAATGCTTGTTATGCGTAACATATAACGTGTTCAAAATCACAACAGACAACATCCCAAGTGTTGTCTGTTGAAACTGCGCATCCTTGTGATATCTAATATGAAACTTCTGACAGTGTGCTGCTATCGTTCGCTCTTGGTTTCGGATGAACCTGATGGGTTTATTGAAGAGGAAACCCGAGGATACTGGACATTACAATTTCAGGCTTTATCGGTGGCTTGGCACGGTCTCGATCTTACGCTCCTTTTTGTACTTATTTTGTAGGAGCACGGTACAGCGGAGAAACTAGACTGATTGTTGTGTGCAAGGTTAAACCATAAAATGCAAGGTTTGCCGTTTGTTGAAAAGTCGGTCAATTCCTTCAATTGGATCTTATTTTATTTGTTGTAACTTTCTTATCCATTAGCAAGAAGAGCCTCCTTCGGGTCCTTGGGTTCTGCTTGGCAAGGCTAGATAAGCTAGGCTCCTCCCTACACTGGTCAGAAGTATCATAACAGATAACACAAGGATGCGCAGTTTCATCAGACCCAGCAGGCAACACTTGGGATGTAATTTCTTGTGGGTTGAATACTAATGCATTCAAATTTATGCATAACAAGCATTGCCGAAGAGCCAAAAAGCGCCGAAAAAGTATCTGTTGACTTTTTGTTTGTCGTCATGAAATCAGAAAATTCAGCAGATGCGTTTTTGGCGTTTTTTCGGCTCTTCCGGGCAATGCTTGCTATGCGTAACATTTAATGTATAACGTTTTCAAAATCACGACCGATTACATCCCAAGTGTTGTCTGTTGCACAGCTTAATACGTAAGATACGTTAGCTGTAAGCTCCTAGATACGTAAGCTGTGGTCTGTTGAAACTGCGCATCCTTGTGTTGCCTGTTATGAACCCTCTGACAGTGTAGCCGTCGTCGAAAATGTTATTTTCTTCTGCTATGTTTCTTTTTTTTAGGATTGATCAGTGTTTGTACCTTTCTCTGCATAGCCTGAGTTAGCCTAGAGTGAGTTGTTCATCTTCGTCCTTGTGATGTGTCTGTGTAGGCTTCTGATGGAGGGCCGATTACTATTCAACTACTCAACAGCAATCAGTAAATCTCCATGATTACTGCTTTAGGCAACTTTCTATAGTGGCGACTGATTTATCGTTGAGTATCATTAGTTCTGACTAATCTGAAACAGGAGTTTCACCGAAAATGTAAAGATAGCTTGTTTGTAGTTTCACTTACTTTGTTTCTGTAGATTATCCTTGACTCCTGACCCCGGTTGGTTGTTCAGTAACACGGTAACGATCCCTACTCTTAATTAGAGGTATCTGTACTGGAAAGAAAGTGAAAAAACAACTTTTGAAGGGTTAAAGAAGCAAGATAGGAGTTTCGCCCACTTAGACTGTTGCGCTGTAACACCAATGCGCAAACTTATGTTGAGGTCCGTATCCAGGAATTTTTCGGGGGGGGGGGTTGCCCGCGGGTCGGACGAAGAAGTACAAACAAATTATAAAAACGAGTATTTTTGCATGTTTCGGGGGTGAAGCCCCATAACCCCCCTTGATACGTCCCTGCTTATGCTGTGTGTTATCAAGCTTTTATCATTATTTCTTGCATACCATTCGAAACAGCGTCACAACGGAAAACTTTTTTGGTGTTAGGGATTACGAAAAATAATTTTATACAAACACACTTTTATTATACCATAGACATTTATTCAATACCTTGGGACTGCATGAAAGCCCGAAAAGGCCTATGAGGGCAGCCGTTCTGGGGTCGTTTGTCAGCGTGGTTAAAGGAGTTAAACCAGGATTTGGTACGACCGTGGGAGGATCTGGTGCCGCGATTCGGAAGCACAGGGCTGGGGGCTGTCGAATTAGCTCCTTAAAAAAAAAAAAAAAAGAATTGCTGGTAGATGAGTAAAAACACAAAACAACGCAAAATGTTTGAGTGTCTATTTCGTTCAGTGATTTGTCTTGAGGTTTTGTATCATTTTTTTTCGAAAATCCGCCTTGTCAACAAGAAGAAAAGGTGTTTTGAGGTTCTGAGGTTTAAAAAAAAAAAATACGGCTCATTGATGATCGGTGGCAACAGTGTCGACACCCATGTGACTCCGTTTTAATACAGATACGTGGCATCGATTTAACATCGTATTAGATGTTGTCAAAGTGACAGTCGTGTGTTCGTTGACGTTCATGTTTGAGCTCTGATGCGAAACAAATGCGATCATTAACGCGTGTTATCAATGCGACATGACATCAGCGCGACCAAAACTAGTTTTCTGAATCCGAAATCATGTTGGAAAACTCCTTAGACGCTTAAAGTCGGTAAGCCTGCAAAATTTTGCAAAATAAAATTTAACCGTTCTGCTTGAAAACGTCTTGTCTCGTAGGTTTGTGGTTCTTTTCAACTTTTCCTCCCACCATAATAAAGACATAACCCCTTAACTCTTCGGTTGTCACCTCTTTTCACGGTTCCGCGGTGCCGGGGCTAATAAATTCCTTCCGCGATCGTAAATGAATGATCTGTAAAAAATAAAAAATAAAAATAAGAATATATGTGGGTTTTGGGTATCAGCTTGCAAACAGCTTTAATCCTCTGATTTTTTGGAATGTCTTGTTTACTTTCTATTTTCTTTCTGTCTCGAAATGTTTTCCTCGTAAAACGGGAGTCTTTGATGACGTAAATCTTGCATTACCTTGACGGTGGTGCACAAAATTTTTTTTTTTTAGCAATAGCCGAAGGTTGGATTGAAATTACAAGATCCAGATTTGAATGCCGACGGTTAACGGTCCTCGTCTTGAGTTAAAATTCTTATCTTACTCAAGTGTTGCTGGATTTTCATTATTTTGACGATTATTTTAGTCTTTAATTTTCAGCAAACCACCGAGAAGAATCTCTTTGGACCCGTATTTGATTGTCTACTTCCTTTCTCGTGTGTTTCATATCCATTGTTCCACCACGGAAGTTTCTGGCAAAGGATTACAAGACGTCGGAAATGTTTATTTGTGGCAATTAGCATAGAGGTGTGTCTAAAATGGCAAAACGGAGGTTATGGGGTCAAGTTTTCTCGTCGTCTCGAATTGCAGGCTGATACATCCAGTCTGGCTCATTGGGATTCAGTTTCTCATGCATTCGAGTTCGCATTCGGCAGTCCTTTCTTCCCTAGCGGCTACAGTCATTAGTTACGTTTTCGATCTAAGTTTTGTTGGCCGTTGACTTGGTCAGTTGCTAAATTTCCGTTTTCCCGTCGAAGTTCACGGTTTGGTTAATTAGCGTTTTTTCGACTCCGGCAGTCCTTGCCTGGTTGCCGTTTCATCCAGCTTACAGGCAAACTTGGAACTTGCTAGCTCACCAAGTTCGTCGTTGAAAGTTTGAAGGAAAAGAAGAAAAAAAAAAATGGCCGGCGACCTAAAACGGTATTTAACAGGAGACCTTCGAATTTAAAGGTAACCTCCAAGTTCAAAAAAAAAATGCAGCTATTGTACAGAAGAGGTAGGCTATATATGAACTTGGTCGACTTGCTGCGACCAAAGTCAGTTGTTGGTGTGCCAAAGTAGGATGTCGGACCAAAAGTACAAAAAAGAGGTTAAAGCTTGTAAAAACGATTATTTTTGTATGTTTGGGGGGAGGTTTGAACCCCCTACCCCTCCCCCCCCTGGATAATCCGTGGCAGGCAGGTTCAGATTCTGGTAATATTTTACCACAAGCCTACCATTAAGCCTACCTGTTTTGTGGAATGAGCGGCCAGTCCGCTGTGATGAGTTTACTGTGATCACTGTCAAGGACCCACTTTGGAACCCAAAAGAGCAGTGGCGGAGCCAGGCCCGTATTCAGGAATTTATTTCGGGGGGGGGGGTTTGCCTGCGGGCCGGACCAAAAAGTACAAAAAAGACATGGATCACATGTTAAAGCCTACAAAAACGATGAAATTTGTGGGTTTCGGGGGGGGGGTTCGAACCCCGTAACCCCCCTGGATACGGCCTTGGGCGGATCACAGTATCTCGAAACCCAGGAATCTACAACGCCGTAATCCCTTATGGTACCGTCTGCACCTGGCCATTGGCTAGAACGATCAGTGAGACGAAATTTATATCCCTGCTAATTCGACGAAGAGGATAACCCTCTTAATTTGAAGAAGGGTAGAGCCATTTGAGAGCTGGGATCTAGCCGACAGTCCCTAACGTATGCTCATTGTCAGTATGGTAATTGAAGAGGGTGTCTGGTCTGCGGTTTGCGTCCTACCAATTAGCCAAAAATTGTATCGTCTTGAAGTTAAAGTCGAAAGTACGTTACCTCTACTATACTTAGGCAACCCTTTACGAGAACGAATCATGCTTTTAGGTGTACAACAAAAGGTGTAACCATTCGATTATCGGATTTCTTTCACTCGAAATAAGGGAGGAGCTGGCGAGATTAGCAACGGTTGCCGCATTCTTTTGCGCTTTCGTTTGGCTGAGTTCCGACTGTTTTGTCGTGTCGGATTGGAAATTTGCAACTTCACTCGGCCCCGTACTTTTTGCAAAAAAAGTACTTTCAACTACAAGTATAGTACACCTCTACTTTTTGACCGAGTTCTGTTCAGTCGTAAACGCCGTGAAAGCTAATTAACAAATATAAACTACTTTGTTGTCGTAACTAGACATGAATAGATGTCAATCTGGAAACTCCGAATTACTTCAGTTTTCACTTCGTGAGGTGTGTAGTGAAAAAATGGAGCGAATCCTTATTTTGTTGTTTTATAAATCCCTACTGTTACGTAAAGTTGGCAAGAGAAAAATCCCCTCCGTTATTGCGTAGACTCATTTGTACCCCTTGGGTTTTGTGTTCTTTTGGGATTGGGAGTGCGGTTTGTAGGCGAGATCAAAGCGTGGGCGTCTAGAAAAAAATTGTTACGGGCAAAAACCCAGTTTTTTTGTTTAGCTTTTCTGACTTGCAATTTTTGTATTCATTGACAGTCTTCTTTTCGATGTTCTCGATCTGCAATAGACGGTATTTATTTTAATGATTGAATACCAGTGGTAAGTAGGGTAAACTGAACTGTGACCTGCAAGTCGGGAGTATGTACAATTCTGGCGGTCTTAGTTTTTCTTTCTTTTTTTTTTATCAACTTGCCCTTCGCTCGGAAACTGTGAATTTGTTTCTACAGTTCGGTTCGAGATTCCCAAACCGGGAGAAAGTTGATGGGGGTGAATAGTTGAGTCAGCTAAGATTTTGCTTCAGTCAGGCTCTATTATTGTATATTTTTGTAGGGCAGACCAAAACTGGCCGAAACCCAGGCTACGCCTTGTCCATTCTCATTCCCCAAACTACAACTGATGGCAAACCGTCATTCCGTACACATTGGTGAAACCACTAGTCTTCAGAACACTTGTCGTCGTGTCCTTCTGATCTTAGAGATGAAGGAATCTGGACAGCTCCTTCAGATGGGCCTCATTGAGAACAGTATTTACGTCGACACCCAAGGAGTGGAATCACGCCCGTATCCAGGAATTTATTTGGGGGGGGGGATTTGCCCATAAAATTTATTTTTGGGGGAGGCCACGGGTCGGACCAAAAAGTAAAAAAAAGGCATAGATCAGAGGTTAAAGCCTACAAAAAAACGATTACTTTTGTGGGTTTCGGGGGGGGGGGGTCGAACCCCTAACCCCCCGGATACGGCCCTGAGTGGAATACTTCTAGTCGTTGTCTTGTCCGTGGTGGGCAGTCTTGAATGAAATATTAATTTGTCTCCTAGTTGTTCCGCAATGTATGCAAGTTGTAGTTCCGGTGTTCGAATTATTTTTTCCTAGGTTTCCAGTTCTCGTACCAACCTGGATGATTCACCTGACCTCACCTTTCTTCATGACAACTAAACGTCTTGGAAGTGCCCAGAAGGGCCGACTTATCATTGGAGCAAATCTTAGCTGACGTATCCGTTTAAGTTTGGCGATTTCTTTGGCATTTTTTATGTGAAAAATCACAAAATTTTGTGATATCTACCACCCGTGGCAACCAGAGGCGTCACTACTGGGGGGGGACGCCCCCCAATGTTGTCGGCCAGTCGGTAAAAAAGAGCCCGCGATTTTTAGTTAAAACAGTCGATTTTTTTCTTAAAAACGATTGATTTTTCTTAAAAATAGTCGTTTTTCTTAAAATCAGCCGATTTTTCGTCAACACAGTCGTTTTTTCTCATTACTAGTCGTTTTTATGCAGTCGGTAAATACCTTACAGTCGGTAAAAATGACCAGCCAGTCGGTAAATACCTCGTCCCCCCCCAAAACATTTTGGCTAGTAACGACTCTGGTGGCAACCCCACTTGCGATTGCCACTGAAGGACAGAGTTTGGGAGTCTCGCAGGCCCGTATCCAGGAATTTATTTCGGGGGGGGGGGGATTGCCCTCGGAATTTATTTGGGGGGGGTGGTTGCCCACGGGTCGGACCAAAAAGTACAAAAAAGAGATATATCAGATATTACTTTTGTGGGTTTCGGGGGGGCGAACCCCCTAACCCCCCCTGGATACGGCCCTGGAGTCTCGTGTTTTCTATCCCTCGAGTGTGACCCACTTACCACGTCTCCGACGTACATCTGTTTTCTATTAGATTCTGATGATTCATTCCATTTCAGCGCCAAATAACAAAAGGTCATGCGCTTCTTGAAGAATTTGTCGCGCATTACCAAAAGGATTGTGATGTCACGCCACTCCAGCCGCCAGTCGACTCTGATGCAAACGCTGACGTCCAGCGTTCTCTACGGATCCAGCTCCGGAGCTTCGCCGATAAGCTCCAAGAGACCCGCGGAAGAATGGACGATACAACCCGGTGTTACGAGACCTTAGATAAGGTAGGTGTTTGGGATACCAAATCTCAAGTCATTGCTTTGTATTTTGCCTTTTGAAATCTATTTTGAGTCTTAACCCCAGATTTTCACAAAGACTCGAAATTTATTAACTCTTTTTTAGGCTTAAATTAAGAGCCCCCCCCCCCTCGCCCTGAATGACTCCCCTGAAATCAGCTTTAGTTAATCAACACAAATTTTAGCCGGGCTTGTTTTCAGAATCTGAGGGCGTTTTTCTGCAAACATAATCTGGCAACACTGCCCCGAGGGTATACTCGTTACCAGGGCCGCAGGGTTGCCATATGTCGCACGATAGTGTGAATTTACTCTATTTTGTTTTTGTCACTCTTGTCCTACGTGAGACATAAGATTCACTCTGTTTCGGAAAATGTCCTGATATGCCATTTCTGCAACAGGGATTCCGACCAGAAGTGGCTTTTTTAGTGAAAATAAAATCAAGATATGGCATTTTTGCAGCGGTGATTCCGGCCAAAAGTTACCGTGTCATGTTTTTCATGAAAGTAAAATTTCACTTCCGGCCGTTTCCGGCCGAAAATCACTCTAAATTTTGTTTGATGTGGCAACCCTGGCCTTTTTCGGGGGGAGGTAGGTGTAATCGTTTTTTTACAGGCTTTAACCTCTGATCTATATTATTTTCTTACTTTTTGGTATGGATTAGGTCCGCCCGCGGGGTAAACCCCTCCCCCCGAAATAAATTCCTGGATCCGGACCTGCTCGTTGCATAGTAACTTTGTCCGTCCGTCCGTCTGTAAAGTGGAATTCACTTTAAGGGTGTGTAAATATTGGCAGCAAAAAGTACGCTTCGCCACATCTTGGTGAAATCGCATACGGGTGGAGAATTCGCCCGAATTCTATTTTCGGAATCGCATTTTCTTTTATTCCATTGTCTTTATACTCCTTGATACCAATATGGTAAATGGCTGGATGACTCTGAAGTCTGAACTAAAGTGACTAGCTGATCTGCATCCATCGTTTCTGTATTTCAAATTATTTGCCTGTCGTTGCGAATTGTTTCAGGTCGGAGCTGAAGCCTTACGAAGCGTTTTTTTGACCTGACGATGCCTTTTTTTCAGCGCCTGGCGTGACGGATATCGCCAGGCGTAGCGAAATTCGCCATCTGAGTGAATTGGGCTTAAACACGCCTGTATTCCTTCGAGTCAAAATACAGACAAGTTCGTTGATGGCCCCCCTAGCCGTATATTTTGCGGAGGAGGGGGCTATAAATTATGGCGTCTTTTCAGAGTCGACTAGTGGAAAACGATTACAGCACTTTCGACTACACACTTCTGACTAGTGTACAGCGATAAGGCGAGTTCTTTAAAGTTTGTCGCCGCACAGACGAGACTTTACGAATAGGCTATTGTGTATGGTAAATTATTCTTGAAAAAAAAGAACTCTTCAAGTCATCGCCCTTGCCATCATAAGTATCCAATATGATCATATCAGCATATTTTCAGTTTCCCGATTTCAGATTTTTATGGCACTTGCCCTTCGGCCAAGTGCCATATAGCGATCGCAATTTCTGTCCGTCCGTCGGTCGGTCTGTCGGTCGGTCGGTCGGTCCGGGTTTTGCTAGTTCGGGCACTTCCACATAAGCTAAGACGATGAAACTTGGCAGGCGTATCAGGGACCCTAAATGATTAAGTTGGAAATAGCCACTTCCCCGATCCGAGCATCGTGGGGGGAGTGGAGGGAGGGGGAATCCGGAATATTGCGGAATTTATAACTTTCGAACGTGTGATCGGATCTTAATGAAGCTTGACATTTGGAAAGAGCTCGTGCCCCAGACGACGTGATTAAAATCTGGACCGGATCCGGTGACTTTGGGGGGAGCTGGAGGGGGGTGCCGGAAATCTTGGGAAACGCTTGGAGTGGAGGGAGTGGGATGAAACTTGGTGGGAAGAATAAGCACTAGTCCTAGATACGTGATTGACATAACCGAACCGGATCCGGTCACTGTGGGGGAGTTAGGGGGGGATTCGGATTTCTAGTGATCACGTGAGTCCGGTACATCCTGATGTGCTAGGACGATGAAACTTGGCAGGCGTGTCAGGGACCCGAGCAGATTGACTTGAGAATAGTCGTTTCCTGATCTGATCATCTGGTAGGGGATGGAGGGAGGGGGAGTCCGAAAAGTGAGGTATTTTTAACTTACGAACGGGTGATCGGATCTTAATGAAACTTGATATATAGAAATACCTAGTGTCTCTGATGCCTCATGTTAAATCCGGACCGGATCCGATGACACTGGGGGGAGTTGAGCGGAGAACCGGAAATCTCGAGAAACGCTTAGAATCGAGTGTTCGGGATGAAACTTGGAGGAAAGAACAAGCACAAGTCCCAGATACGTGAATGGCATAACCGGGCCAGATCCGATCACTGTGGGAGATTTTCGGGGGGGGGGGGTCCGAATTTATAGTGATCCCGCGAGGTCGGTAGGCTACATCCTGATGTGCTAGAACGATGAAACTTGGCAGGCATGTCAAGGACCCCAACAGACGGACTTGAGAATAGTGGTTTTCTCGATCCGACCATCCGGGGGGAGTGGAGGGAGGGAAAACCGGAAAATATAAATATTTTATAACTTTTTAACGGATGACCGGATCTTAATGAAACTTAATATTTAGAGAGACCTCGTGCCTCCGACGTCCCACTTCAAATCCGGTCGGGATTCGGTGACTTTCGAGAGAGTTAGAGGGGGGGACCGGAAAAATTGGGAAACTCTTATAGAGTGGAGGGATCGGGGTGAGATTTGGTCGGAAGAACAATTATAAGTCCTAGATACGTCAATAACATAACCGGACCGGATCCGGGCACTGTGCGAAAGTTGGGGGTCCCGGATTTCTGGCAATCCCGCGAGTTCGGTACGTCTTGATATACCGTACTAGGACGATGGAAATTAAACTGACTTGAGAATAGTCGTTTCCCCGATCCGACCATCGTAGCGGATTGGATAGGCTACGCTCCGATTCCAGTCGAACCTGCTGGGCGGGAAGAGGAGATGTCAGAAATTCGGATTTTAAGTTTTCAAGTCGTATTCGGCCACAGTAGGGGGAGTCCTGTAAATCTTGTGGCTCGCATAGGGGTCAAACGAGTGCAGCGATTTAAATGCAACTTGGAATGTAGGGTAAGCATGTGTCCTAGATGGCATATTTTATTGTCTGAACCGGATCCGATCACGGTGGGGGGGGGGCACCTACCGAAAAACGCCCAGATTCGAGTAAAACTTGGTAGGTGGTGAGTAAAGATGCTTCAGGTGATCCATTCACGAATCGAAGCCGGATTCGGCCGCGGTAGGGGAAGTTGGAGGGAGATACTGGAAACCGTGGCACGTCTAGGGATCAAACCAGTGGGTTTATTGGGATGATACTTGGAAATTACAACAGTCATTTGCCCCAGATGATCCGAGGCGATGCCAGAAATGATCAGACTAGAGTGAAACTGCATATTCTATTTCTAAGTCCGAACCGCATTTTGGATGGCGGGTTTAGTTTGTGACGTTCTCGTGTAGCCTACTTTCTTGTACCGCCTACTCGTAACAAGTGCCATATGAGCCCGTAGCTCTTGTTGTTTTAGAATTTTGCTTTAGATCTCTTCTTCTTTTCAAAACTGGGATTTTGGATGGCCAATAATTCTTGATAATATGTCAACAATAATTCTTCAATAATTCTATGTCAACCTTACGAACTACGAAAAAAGTTAACTGTAGTTGAACTTACTTCCCTTAAGCCTACTTCCGCAAAGTACATTAAGCAAGTTTACCTTGCCAGCGACTTTACGCATTTCATGAATGCCTTTACGAACTTCGCGAACGACTTTACGCACTTAACGAACACCGTCTGAGCGGGTCTTAAATTCCTCGTAAAGCCTTTGGACGTAGGGTGTGAACGGGCAGCCACAAGACAAGGGTAGCCAAAGGCTTTATCATCGTATGACCATAAATGATCAGGTGATGACGAGACCAATCAGCTGATCTGTCTTCCTTGGACCTTCTGAAAGCCGCAATCTTTCGATACCTTCTGATTGGTACTACTATCGTGCTAATAGGCTGTTAATATACCATGATTAGGTTCTTTTAAAGACACAGAGGTGATTGATTTTTTGGCTGTGGTTAATGGAGGAGGGGTTGGGCCGACCTGCGACCCGAAGACGCGTCTTCGCGCATGCCCAAGAAGAGATAATTTATTTATGTTGGATAAATGAAATTCTTCTTTTCTCCGTAATGCTGTGGACCTGTGGTTACCTCCTAAGTCGTTTGGAAGGAAGTAAACTGGCTTCTCAGGGCTATTTAGACCAACTGAAGATAAATTCCTGATAAATTTAATGTATTAAATAATATTCTGTATACCTTATCAAGTGATAATTTGACATGAGATATGTGATAGCCTATTGAATAGTTGGTAAAAATCAATGCAAAATATACAATTGTGTTTTTCTATGCTATCGTGTTGTACAGCTGATCGCAACTGATATTAAAGAGTTAGTATGACTATTGATAAAAAATAACAAATATATGAGGAACTGGTTGACCCGAGACAAATAATAATAAGGAATTTGAATAGTGTTTTGTAGACAGGCACTAGCTGTACGAAGTTCATTTCTCTGCAGTGCTTGTCTATTGTATTTGGTAATCACCGAGGGGTTGCCCGCTCTCGATTTTAGTGTACAGCGAGTTCCCGGTGCCGCGATGCCCGGTCGGTGCCGCGATGCCCGGTCGGTGCCGGCACCGGCTGAAATAAGCTGGCACCGGTTGTCACGTGTTAAAACATCAAAATATGCATTTTTAGAAGCGTTTGTGAATCGCCAGGCACCGGTGCCGGCACCGCCTATTTCGGTTGGTGCTGGCCGGTGCCGGGAAAGGGTGTACAGCAGGTGCCGGGGAGTGGGTAACCCCTCGGTAATTACTAAAAAGAACTTGATTTAGAAACCCAGGGTTCCACTTTCGGAGCCGTCTTTGATATTACAGAAAACAAAAAGTAATCCACTAAAAGGAATAGCATAGCCTGAATGTTAAAAAAGAGTGTGTAATGCGAGATCGCTGTAGTAGCCCCCCCTCCCTGTTCGTGCTAATTCATTTGTTAAAAAGGTGTAACTGGCAGAGGAAACTGAGAGGAATTTGGGTGATTTCGTTCTAGTAGGATCAACACAAGTATGTGGAACAAGAAAAGTTCTTAATTATCCTTATCGAGTTATGTGGTTTAGTTGAGGAAGGGACCAAACCGGCACCTATTTAAATTGTGACTTTCGTGTTGTATTGTTATAATTAGGCTACTTCTACAAAATAAACATTCAAACAAATCCGGCAGAGCACGAGAAGGCCGGACCTTAGAAGTCAACTAACTACCGATCTAACTACAAATACAAATATTAATAAAGATACAAACGTAGGCACGCCGCCATACCCACCAACCTCAGAAAACTCCAACCCAAAAAATAGTAATAAAAGAATATTTGACAGTGCAAAACGGATAAGTCAGCTGAAATTTATTGGAGCTATATTTCGGCCCTTCTTGGAAAGGGTCCTCTTTAGGCTCAAAGCCGCTCAAGATGGAAAAAACGAAACTTGTGATTATCACAAGTTTCGTTTTTTCCATGATATGATTTGCAGTCAGCATGGGCTGAAGGAATGTTTATAATAAAGGAAGAACTGAATGCAGCGAACTGAATAGTGTGGAAATCTGAGCTCATGGTAAATACTAAACTAGGCTAGATAAAAAAAAACCTGAGGGATTCCCCGGAAAGGTCAAGAGCACCGGATTTCATTCTCAGTTTTTTAATCGTATAATCTGTCCCTTGGAGGGCTTATAAAAAATGCATCTATTCAAAAGAGTGACACTTAGCTTTTGCATATGTGCACCATCTGGCGTGTAGTAAAAAGGAGTGACGGATGTGCAACACGTCCTTGGGGTTTAGAATAAAAAGTGGTAGCGGTCCCTCATCAAGTATTATAGAAGCCCGTACTAACTGTATCAGTTAATGCTCAGGTTGCATGGTCATTTTGCTTATAGTTGGAGAACTAACAGAGGCTTTTTATTGGCCAAAATCCATATTCAACAATACAAACAAAAACCCAGTACAACAATAACATTAAGCATGAATGGGAGAGCATTCTTCTACAATAAGATAGTTTTGTAGATAGGATAGTGTTGTCGTAGTCTCGATATTTGTCTGGTCTCCTTTTATTGTAGTGGTTCCTTCTTCTTTTCTTTCTTTATTCCTACTCCGTCTATGCCATGTGCTTTTTGATGGGTGAAAAATATTATTATTATTATATAAGTGTAATGTAGTTTTCCACATTTTCATAAACACGAACAGTGGCAGTTGCAAAAACACTTGGTGTTTGAGTAACTGTGCCAGCTAATACTGAGGTTGCGTGGGATTTTGTTCTGGCTAATAGCAGGCACCCGTAAATTTCCTGTAATGACTCGCCATTCAGGGGGCTTGTCATTTCCTATGCTTCTATGTTGCTGTGTTGCCCGAGCCTCACCTAGTTTCCAAAAATTCCGCTTGGGTCGAATCGGCGTTCTTGCTTGCCTCCTTGGACGTGAGGCCAAAGAGACTCCTCCCTCAAGGCGGAAGCTCTTCTCCAGTAGCCAATCCCAAATTTTGTCTATCTAGATAGTCGGGTATTTTTATTCCCGTGGGTATTTCTCGAACTATCTGATGCTCGGTCAAGAGCGCATCAGAAATCTCTTATTGACAAGTCCCCTGAATGGCGAGTCATTACAGGAAATTTATGGGTCCCTTCTAATAGTTAGGGACAGGTTAACTGGAAACTTATGGACATCCATCCGGGCAGTGACGCCTCAGACGTTTGGTACATAAAGCCGCGTTCACAAGCATGCCTAGCCAAGCACAGATGCCTAGCCACGTCCCCAAGTTTAGCCAGCACCGAGTTTTGGAACCTGGAACTCCGTGCTTGGCCAAAATATGTGCCTAGGCATGGATGTGAACGGTGATGCTAGGGACATGCCTAGGCACCCGTGCTTGGCTAGGCATGCTTGTGAACGGGGCTTAAGTCGCAGATCTTACTTTTTTTCTTCTTTCTAAAACCAGATGGCAATTATATTTGATGGCGATAAACGGATGAGGCAGCTGAGATTTGTTCTAAGGCGTTTTTCCGTGCTCCAACAAACAGTTTGTGGGTCGATTGTGGCTCGAAAAGAGTGTTTCCGCGGCTTTTTGTGCGGCCCACAAGTGTGTTTCCGCGACCAACAAGATTTTCGTGGCTCGCTTTGTGGCTCAAAAACGACAAACAACTGCCGAGGTGATAAGGAGGGTTTTCGCGAAATCTCGGAATCACTTTCCGGCGAGCGAAGCGCATCGTGAAAACTGTGGGAAAGCGATTCCTGGAATCACTTTCCACTTTCCCGCTGGACTGATCGCGAAAACGCATGGAAAGCTGATGTCGCCGGTAAAATATTGAATTACAAGCTCTTTCGAATATATATGGTTCACTTTAGTACTTCATTGAATCTCATACAATTCACCTAAGTCATCCTAACAACGCTTGCAATTTTTCTTTATTTATCAGTGATACTTCCACTGTTTTTTTCCCTACTTTTGAAATTCCCGCCGAAAAAATCAACTTTCCGCGGAGCTTTCCACTAACTTCGTGGAATCACTTTCCAGGAAAGCTGCTTCGGTTTCCAAAGCGCGAAAACCGGGTGGGAAAGCTCGGCAACTTTCCGACGTAGCGCGAATACCACTGGAAAGTGATTCCGACTTTGCTTTCCAACTCGCGAAAACCCTCCTATAGTCGATTTTGTGGCTCGATTTTAACGGGAAATTCAAATTTAGCGGCCAAACAACGTCAAAACAATAAAATTAAAAACTTTCTCAAGTATGTGGACATAAAACTGAAGATCCTTTTTGCACGGAATGGTATGGACGAAAGCCTGGAGTTCTATTTATTGAGATTTTGCATGATTTTTATTTATATAGGGCATAGGCCTATTCAGACATTTGAATTTACCACCGAAAAAAACCGGCGTTTCCGCGAGTTTCAACTTGTGGCTCGACTGTGTGGCACACAATCGTGTTTCCGCGAAAAACACTCAGAAGTGTGTGGCCCACAATTGTGTCACGGAAAAACGCCTCTAGTTATATTTCTGCCCTTAATGTCTTCGTCAGATCATATGTATCACATGTGTCACATGAAATTGTGATACATATATACAACAAACATAAATTAAGATACACACGTATGGTGTGTTTAAAATAAAATTTAGTATTTGAAATAAATGAAAAAATAACAAACAGGCCGATTTCTTAGGAATTTGGAAATGTTTATGTTGAAGGAATTACGTTTACGAAAAAATTAGCACAGCTGCTTTAACGTTTTGCCGAGATGATAGCTCCCGTCTTTAAATGAAGCACCCAAGCGGTGACTCATGCTGACAGAGCTATCCGTGAGCAGTTTGGGTTTCATTCCGATCCCTTGTTTAAAGAAGGGTGTCCGTTTTCATGAGGGTATTAAATTTTGTGAAGGGGGATAGATCGTAAGTGGGTGTGAGATCGCTTAGGGACGGATGCGACAAAGGTTCTATATATTTTCTTGTTCTTGCGCCTGCGGATTTCTGTCCTGATTTTGGTGGCCAGAGGCACGGGCAAAGAATAGCTTTGAGCCCCCATCCCAAGTTATTTCTCAGACTGAAAATTTAATTACTTTTTTGGAGGGTATAATTTAAGTAGTTATGTACTTTAAATTAGCGTCATTGCTTTGCATTTCGCCTTCAGAAACCTATTTAGGGGACGAAAAATATTACCAAGACCGAAGATTTTGTCTTCAACCGAAATCTGGGGGCGAGGCACGCTCCCCCCCCCCCCCGCCAAATGGCGTCTCTGCTAATGGCCTGACCATTCACATATTTGTCATGGCATATCCCTTTTCATGATTCTTAGCTGACAAATACCGACCGTTTTGCCCGTGCATTTAGCAACATAGTGCCAGAATTTGAATTGGAGACGTCAGATGTCAAAAAGTTGTCGGCTTTTGTAAAAGAAATCACATCTGGCGCTTCGTTCAGATTTGAACACATTGCCAATGACGATGCCTAAAAGTTTTAGGGGCCAAAACTATGACCCAGAATACTCTTGATGACTAACTCTCCATGCCGATGCGAAATCGCCGTGATTAGTTTAACACAGGATTTGAGTTGTTGAGTTTTGAGTCGTTAGTGCGACGTTTTTTCGTTCTTCCTGAGGATCACTGGCGTGTTTTGGCCTTGGGCGTATAGATTATTCCTTTTACCATCTTTCCATTTGTCATGATAAGTCATTAGGGAGCATAAATTGTGAGGGATAAGTTCTAGGGTTTCCCCCCTCAGGTTTGGGGTTTCTATACAGCCTTGCTTCCTTACCTGTAACGGCAACAGATAATAATTAGTAGCTTATAATACATAGATGACGTTTTATGCAAGGGACTTGTAGGCTACCGTGACAAATTAACCAGAAACAGATTTCAAATTTGGTTTATGAAGTTTATGAAGGACGAAGTCACGATATATCTGCATTGTAAGCACAGGGTCCTGGGTTCAAATCCCGGCTGAGGATCAACTTTTGTTCACTATTATTAATTTATTTCTTTCAGGCCTATGAGTGGGGGGTCGAGGCAATGCGGCTGGTGACGCGGCTGAAAATCGATTCGTTTTCTTCAACCTCGTTTACCCTCGCTGCTTTGCTGGTGGAACAGGCGGAGGGATTCATCCAGAGTCAACCCGACTTGGAGGAAGTTATAGAAACGGCAAGCCGGCTTGGGAATTCTAAGCTTGTGGACCAGTTCAAGGTAAGTGTACTAGTCTTGGTGATGACCTCGTTCCTCTGTACCGAAGGGAAAGAGTCGCCCTAGCAGCCTTGCCCTGATAATTGGTGGCAAAGCAAAAAGCAAACTTTCGCATGCAAACCATTAAAGGTTCTCGTAGCGCATCTCCTGATTCACTGCCCCGGTCGGAGGGCGATTCAGGAGCGCTTTTTTCGAGTAAGGGTTTTCTCTTTTGGTTTCTGTCTTGTATAATAGAACTTTGTTTTCCGAACACAGGTCGCACCCTTCTAGCGCGAGGTAAACCTTTCGAAACCCGTCCACTGCTCGACCTAAAGAGCCTACTCGCCAATTTTTTTTTACCCGCTTGTTAGGCACAGCAGAATCCTACAAAAACAAAGTAAAATGCACGAATGAAACACTAAACAGAACAAAATAATTAAACATGTAGGCGTTCTTTAAATACACTCTAAACACAGTGACACAAAATTTTGACATACACTAAACGGGTTTCCGAAAAAGACAGTCGAAGGCGGATTTTTTGCCTCGAATTCCAACGAGGTGATCGTTTCCGAAAGGAGCAAAAACGAGGTCGAATCCAAAAATTTGTTTTCTAAACGCCCGACTTTTTTCGTCCGACTATAAATTACGACCGAGCCGCGCGAAAACCGTCGTCTGCAAAAAACGCGCCTGAGCAAAAACGTCGCCGAGAACGCGTGTGGTCCATCCTCTTGTTTTGCCACTTAACCTTTTTATGGGCATCACCACATCAACCCTCCGCGCGTGCTAGAGGTCAAGTTGTATATGCAGCGTTGTTGACAGATTGAGAACGAAGCACATGTGCCGCGAGAAATTCGAATTCCTCGCCTTTTACGTCATAGAGTTAGTCACCGGCCGAAAAAAAACGAGTCAAGACTTGTTGTATTTTCTAGAGATGAGAACTGGAACTGAGTCGCCCACTGTTCATTGTCTGTCGTAGTTGGCGGTTATGATGAAAGATCGTAAATTTTCCAAGTTTAAGGTTTGATTAAAAATTGCTACAATAGCAAAAGCTAAATAATAAAAATGAAAAGTAAATACAATACTAGGGAACACATCTGAATAATTTAACATCAACAACGCTAACTTAATAACAAAATACAGTGAAAAACGGATACGTCAGCTGAATTTTATTTGAGCTATATTTCGGCCGTTCTTGGCAAGGGTCCTGCTCAAAGCCGCTCAAGTTGGAAAATTCCAACTTGATTCGCAGCCAGCTTGGGCTGAAGGAATTTTAACAAAATACAGAAATTAAACAAGGAACTGGCACCACCGGCGGTCACAAATGAACTGAACAAACGACAATGTGTCAGCTGATGATATAGGCTAATTAAGTTATGGTAGATTTGAACTGAAAAATAAAAATGCTCCTGGGGCGGGATTTGAACCCGCAACCTTCGGCTCAATGTACCGATGCTCTAACCAGTTGAGCTATCGAGGGGTTTGTGAACAAAGTTCACAAATGAATAATTAGCCGGAGAGAATGGGGTTAGGGGGATTAAGGGGTTGAAATCGGTTTCTGTAGTTTGTCAGTAATGTTGGCTGGTGTTCAGATTTTGCAGAAAAAGGGCACAGTTGTGCTCTCAAAAATTATTCCTGCTAACTGGTAATGGTTTCTCTCCCATTTTCTGTTACATAGAGTTTGGCACCACTGTTTTTAACGGATCAAAAATGTCTTTCATTTACTTTATCTCTCGCTCCTAAGGCTATCATACTGTAGGCTAAATGGGTCAGCTATAACGAATAAGGTATCCTTCATTCACGTCATGACGAACTTCCCATAAATGTCTGCAAGAAATATTGCATCGTGTTTCGCAGTAGTAAATTGTCAGTTGGTCGGATGTTAATTAGCTTGAAATGGCTGTGGGGTCTGGGTTTATCTGACAAGCGTCGTTACATCGTAACCCGTTTAGATCGCTTAGTGATTCTTGCCCCCAAAACAGACTGGTCGCGCATTCATATGATTCATACTTCATGTAAAATCCCAGTGTATTTTTTCATGTCCGAGCATTTGTTAATTTTTTTTTTCTGCTGCTAGATATTCAAAAAATAAAACATGATGATGTATTTAAACTTGTGTAACCCGAGCGTATTTTTCGCCCGTTTTTGCGCTAGAAAATATCTCTAGCAGCGAAAATGGACGTAAAAATTTAATTACGCTCGGATTTTTTTTTGCAGAGAGTAAATGCGCCATAAAGTACTCAGTGATATGGACTACTGTCGGATTTCCGGGACGTATGATGAAATCAATATGATATCAATATGATAAGTACAAAAATAATCCTTATCGGGACATCGCGGTACAAAAATAAAATAGACACCGCAACATCCTAAACGTTCAAAATCAACCAAATTCAAAATAACATCTCCATGTTCCATAGCTATCTTCGGAAACCTCCCTCTCTAATCTCCGTATCTCCCCCAAACTTTTGTGCCAGTTGTTTGAACCACCCCAATATGAAGATATAAAAGCATAGCCTTTTTTTTTTTTTTAAATAGAACTGAATTTTATTCTGACAGTTTTTTAGCTTAGACCAGAAATACCTGAACGAGTTACAACCGGAACTTAATCAATGCATGCCGACACCAAGGCATGACACCATCATGCCGACACCAAGGCCGTATTCAGGGGGGGGGGGTACACTGTCAGAAGTTTCATAACAGATAGCGCATAACACTTTCAAGAAAAACACCTTTTCATTTAGAAATAAAGGGCTATGACCAATTAAGTTTACACTATTTCGTGCCTAGATCTCCAACAACACCTTCAATTGGTAAAAAATACTAACGGGAACGAAAGAAACGTAAGAGATAACATCCCAAAGTGTTATCTGTTGAAACCGGGCATCCTTCTGTTGTCGTTATGTAACTTCTGACAGTGTAGTATTTTTACCAATTGAAGGTGTTGTTGGAGATCCAGGCACGAAATAGTGTAAACTTAATTGGTCATAACACTTTATTTCTAAGTGAAAAGGTGTTATTCTTGAAAATGTTATGCGCAATCTGTTATGAAACTTCTGACAGTGTAGGGGGTTCGATCCCCCCCTTCCTGAAACGTACAAAATCTATGTCCTTGTTTTACTGTTAGGAATGGTATTAGGCCCGCCGACCCGCGGTGAGAACCAACCCCGAAATAAATTCCTGGATATGGGCCTGGCCGACACAGTAAGCATCAAGACCAAAATGTGTCTGCAAGTATTGTTTAGTCATGAAGGCGAAACTTTTTTTTTCTGTCATGTGGTAATAAAAAGATAAATATAGCTCGTTACTAGGTCACCATTTCACAAAAATGAAAACGTTCCAGACGGAAAATTAGACGTTAATTTAGACAGTCACTGAATCTTGCTTAATTGACTGACTTTAGTGATCTGTACGAGTGAACGAGCAAACAATGGGGAAACGGTAAAACGTTTAGGTTTAAGTCACAAATCCTCGTCGGGTTGTCACATCGGGATGACGTAACGGGTTTAAAAAAAAAACAAAAAACTTTATTTAAAGGTGATTATTTTGGACACCAGACGTAATAAATGGTCAACATCATGGCCTAATCTTCGTCTGTAAGCGGCTTTTGCGCCTTTCAACTCGAGTAACTCGACCACGGCCCAGATGTATATGTAGGATCGCACTTCGCGGAAAGCCGCCTCTTGTGTAGGCTACTGCAAAATATTTAGCGCAGTCGGTTTATGTATGAAAGATACAAGTTTACCGATGATACTCTGAGACTAAAGGGTAAAAGGACTAAAAGCTACAAGAAATATTGGGATTCTAATGTAAAGTAAAATTTGACAGGATTCTGAAGAGTTTGCTATTTTCACTTGTTAGAATACACCGTCGGTCTTATCCTATTTGTCTTCAAACGGTTAGGAGTACAAGAAGAAATAATACCATATAATATGCAGCTCATTGGAACTGGGAACGGCTATTAGGGACAAGCGGAAACCCAGACGAAATATAGAAAATATAATAGGATGATGTCATATCGCTCGTTTTAAGTTCGCAACCCCTCGTTTGGAGTAGAATAAACGTAAATAACCATCCGTAATCCCTTACGCTATGTCGGCTCTTTCTCACCTGCAGCTTCCATCTATCTTATTTAGCCTGTTATTATACGATATAATTATTACATTATTTAATATCATGTACTTAAATTATTATATTATTTAGTTTTATTTAGTTTCTACTTCCTCTTCTTACGTTGCTTTACGTCACGGGACACTAGGTTATCTTTACGTCGACGTAACCGCCGTAAGTGTTTTGGTGTAAAGGGAGTACACATATATTTTACACATTCCTTGAGCCCAAGTTGACTTTGAAACATATATTCAAATAATGCATGAGTAACTGTAACTGTTCTGCAACGTTGATCGTGAAGATTGACAGCCTGACGAGGACCCTTGCCAAGAAGGCGAGGGGTCGACGACTCTCCCGGAATGGTGTACACGTCCCGAAGGAATGATCCGGAATGGTCAGGATTATTCCGTTATTCTGGAATGGTGTACATAAAAAATGAGAGTCGTCGACCCCTCGTTTGCCGCAGGACAGACCGAATGGGGTGAAATAAATGCGGACTAAACAAAAGTTGGTGAATTACCAAACTCGATAAAGAATGGGAGGATATGGAATGGTTAGGAATAATCCGGAATGGTCAGGATTATTCCGGAATGGTGTACATCAAAAATGAGAGTCGTTGACCGCGAGGGCAAGAAGGGCCGCAGTATCGCTGCCAAAGCATCGTAGCTGACGTTTTCCCTTTTAAGCATTATTTTAACATATATTTTACATCTGTATGATCTGTGTATCTGTTGCAAACATTCAGTTGACGATGGTTTGCGAAATCCAAATTCGGCGTCGTTGCTGTGAAAGCCATTTTTGAATTAAATTCTATTCTACTTCTACTCTGTTGCTCTCAAAAGCTTTTTTTTTGCTCTGAGGGCACAGTAAATGTTGTAATGGCCATGTGATATTTAATTTACCAATTTGTCGTATTCAAAAGAAGATGTCGTGACTGGTTTGAGCCAAATTAGGAAGACGTTAAACGCCGAGTAACATTTTAATAAGCACTTGTTCAACACTTCACCAGTAAGATAGATGTCATTATCTATATTGAATCCGTTAATTGGTGTAATTAACAAATCAGCCGAGTATGGGTACCCTATCGCCAGGCACCTGGTCATAATTATTTCCATAAAGGTGGTTCTTACTGCAAATGTTGAGAAAATAACGAACCAGTGTTTTGTAGGTTTTTTTTTGGGGGGGGGGGTGGGTCGTTGGAGTTAAAAGGACGTATCTTAGATCCAGCCATTTCGGATAAAAGTTTGATTCATGTTTAATGGTGCTAAACAGATACGTCAGCTGACATTTATTTCAGTGGTATTTTGGCACATCTTGGCAATTGTTCTTCTTCAGGCTGCACCAAAAAGAAAGAACCTGAAGAGGACCCTTGCCAAGAAGGGCCGAAATATATCTGAATAAATCTCATCTGACTTGCGTTGGGCTGATTGATTGCTGCATATCACTCATTAACAACCCTGTGAATCTGCTGTGAATACTTAATAAATAAAAAATTATTATATTATTGTAAATCAAGAATAAATCAGTTTTCTGCACGAATCTCTTGCCACAACTTGACAAGATAAACGGCTAAGCATTCACAAAGCTAAGGACTCGTCGTCCCTATGTTAATGATTTACTATACGGCCCTAGTTGTTCCGATCCCATTTTCATTTTGAACTTCGCACGTAATTTTTATCTACCCTATCGGCACTACGCTGACTATTGTATTTTTATGTTTAGCTCTTTTCGAAGCGGGTCGATTGCTTCTGAGTAGCTGATTGGTCAGAGTTATAGGCTTATAGGCAGAGTTATCCGGTTATAGGCTACAAGTTTTCCCGTGTTTCTCGTCAAAGCCAAGGGGAGCGCGTGGGGCTGGAAAGGAAACAGCTTGGAAGGTTTTGTAATCTTTGAAAAGCTCAGCAGAGTTTTAAACTTTTAATATATGTCAGCAAAGATCAGATTTTAATTGTACAAATAGTGTTGCATAAGAACTCTATCTCCTGCGACGTGTGCTTAAAAGCACAACTCTTACTAGAAATTATCTTTTCACGACAAAGTGGTTCACCAATACTGTTTCCCGTAAACACCAACACTCCCCCCATGAAAATTGCAATTTTCTTGTTGGCGACAGAGTCCTAGAGTTGGATGGAGCGTTTACGGAAGTATGTTGCGTTAGTATTATAGGTAAGACAGGTCCTTTAAGATTTTTTTTTTCTTGTATCCGTGATTAAAGCTCGTGTTTTCTTCAGGTTGCCCAGAATAGCTGTAATGAGACGCTCGAGCTGCTTACGTCACGTAAGTTGAGCCTGGAAGCGCACTTTAAGCTCAAAAGGCAAGAGGAGGAAGAAGAAGCAGAAATCAGCAAGGAAAGCGTCCCAGCCGGCGAGGAATCTGTCGACAAAGGAAACACCACAGTTGCTGGTGAGTTGCATTTTTTGTGTGCTTACTGCACGAAATACTTTTATTTGACTGTGCTTCAGACTTGGATAATATCAAGAACATATAATCAGATAGAACCTCCGTCTCCCTACCTCTGTAATATGACCATGCGGAGTCGAATATTTCACCGCTGCCCGATGCAAACGAGTGGAGGTTAGGAGCTACGCGGCACATCACGTTTCGTTACCTCTACAAATAGCTATATAGCTGTGAAGCCGCGTAGAAGAAATTTCGAAGTCAAAAGCCGATTGGTTCTCTGGACGCGCTCCAGAGCGGGTCAGCGTGCCTCCTGAACTTTTTGCTCTGAGATGAGCAAAGGCGAAGACGGAAGTAGACGGTTATCAACTAAAAGCTAGAACAAGTACCTCTAACTCCGCGCAGTTTTGTTGGGGTATCCATAGTCGCTGTATGGGACCAAACACCAAACACGGAGGTTCTGTCTGATTATTTGTTCTTGAGAATATTGAGCAGTACCATCCAGTCTTGCATAGTGGCATGTACTGGCATCAGTTACTGCTGCATGCTACTAAAGCTCACAACTTCAAACAAATACTTCTCGACAATTTTTCATACGCGTATGACTGAGCGAATTCTTTGTTGCCCGAGGCCCAGAATTTACGCTTCGATTATTTTTTGTTTATCATTTTTCCTGTCTCAACCTCCTGGCTCGAGTCGTTTACTTTCACAGCACTGCACTTCGTGGCGTAACAAGTCTTTCAGCGCCTGAACCGTCTCCGACCAAATGTAAATAAGCAAAACCGTGGGTGAAACCTGCCCCGAAATTGGGGGGGGGGGAGAATACATACCCGTCAGTGCTTGCTAAATTAGCCGACAGTACAAGATTGACCTATTCGAACATGTCCGTTAAGAGAAGAAGACGAAAAAAAACAGATCCGAAAAATCGGTAAATCGTCAATCTGTCATCTGCGTCTGTCAAAAAGTGCATTCTCCCATTTAAGTCCGAGAGACATATGTAAATGTCTAGGAACTTGATTCCGGTCCCTATGGCGGAATTGAAAAAAAGGACTAGTTGCGTTAGTGACCGCTTTACTTGGAATGCAAGTTGGCAATAACTGTGAAGCATAAGAATAAGAAACATCAGAATATGTTATTTCGTGTTTGTTTTCCATTTCTGTAAGTCTGTTTGTCTCTTTACCGATTTTGTAGTGGCCCGCTTTTGATCAGAGGCCGGTTTCTTGGGATGTTGTACAAGAGAGGCTTCTAAGACCTCGAATCTGGCCCTGATGGCATATGTGGTCTCGGTATGAGATACCGAGACTTACTGAGATACCACATTTTTTATTTATCTTATTTCTTTATGTACTCCTTATTTTCACTTTGTTGTTCACGGATAAAAAAGTTAAATAAATGTAATAACATATAATTGGCTACTCTCCACTAGGTAGCAGAAGCGAAATTGATAATAATTATTATTCAGCTCAACGGAAATAGTAGCGTAAAACACATGAATTTGATTCCTGTTTATATTCAGTTCTGCAAGGTCCGTCAGACGTTTCTTGGGGGTACAAGAGACCTCGAATCCAGCCTCAGTGCCTTATATGGGGAGTCACGATATAAGATCTAATTGCACTGAGGTCTGCTAGGTATTAGAAGCGAAATTGATCATAATTATAATGCAACTCGACAAAAAAGTAGCCTAGTGTAAAACATGAAAATGTAATTCCTATTTGTATTCAGTTCCGCAAGGTCTGTTTGTCTTTTTACCGGTTTTGTTGGGCGTGGCCCGTTCACTGGTGTTGATATGTGGCCGGTCCGACGTTTCTTGGGTGTACACGAGAGATGCAAAGACCTCGAATCCGGCCTCAATGCCATATATGGGGAAGATCTAATTGCGCTGGGTTCCGCTAAGTATTAGAAGCGAAATTGATCATAATTGTGATGCAACTCGACAAAAAATGGTAGCCTAGTGTAAAACATGAATATCCTATTTATATTCAATTCTGCAAGGTCCATTTGTCTTTTTATCGGTTTTGTTGGGCGTGGCCCGCTGTTGATGTGTGGCCAGCCCGACTGTGTGCCTCTTGGACACTGATACGAGAGATATTAGTTGCGTTTTGGTTGTGCTTTTGCCTTTCCCTTTTCGCCTTTGGCATTTAGCGTTTTGGGACATTTTCGCGTTTTTTAAGTTCCCGTTTCTACTAAAGACTTTCGCGTTTCTTGAAGACAGACGCAATTTTGAATAGTGCCATTTTACTTCAGGCTTACTTACAACCGTAAATTGTCCGTCGTTGAGATCCAGGACAGCCAACACAGACTGCTTATCACTTTAATTTGGTCAGCTACTAAGGTTCCCTCTTCGCAAAAAGGCGAGGGAAAAGGCAAAGTTGGCGTTTGCCTTTTTTACAGAAACGGGAAATTCACAAGAAGCGCTAGAAAAAGTTAAAAGCCCTCGGAACGGCGAGTGAAAAGGCGAACTAAACTCAACTTTTCTCACTTAGATGTTTTTTTATTCAGTTATATTCAGCTTGGGCGTGTGTTGCTTCTTTCATTGACTTTTTTTTTGCTCGGTGGAAATACGGTATGGCGTCTCTTTAAGGCCGGATATTCGCGCGTTATCATCGATTTCATCTTCAAACTAGCGCCGTCATCTGATCTTTCCCAGTTAAAAGCTAACGCCCATTGTCAGCAACGTATTCAGCTTAACGAGACTTGAATTAATAAGTAGCTAGCAAAAAATAGTTGTAGTTTGTTCAGCCTTGAGCTCATTACGACTTAATGATTAGTTTTGGTAAGCTGCATCTGCACTACACTAGGCCAGTGCTTCCCAACCTTTTCCGTATCGCGTACCCATAATCAAGGTTCGAAAAGGTTGCGTACCCATTTTTTGGCGAATCATGTTTTACTATTTTCTACCACGATCAGAACGTCAAAAAGATTAATATTGTCATCGTATATTTCGTCTTATATTGTCATCAATCATAAGGCGTAAATGTATGAAATTGCGCACGATGGGGTATCTGATCTTGAGGACAGTACTGAAACTTAGTCAGAAGACTCAAAAGTAACTGAGGCGAGATAGTAAAGCTATAGACTTGACTTGTTTGTAGGACCTTCGCGTACCCCTTGCGAGGCTCTCACGTACCCCTTTGGGTAAGCGTATAACTGGTTGGGAACCACTGCACTAGGCCAGTTATCCTTCCTAAACTGACCCCTGACTTGGGGATGAGTCCTTCCGACGCTGCAACAAGCTCCCAACGCAGATTCCAGCCGCGGCATCTCGGCTACGCACTTTACCTATGGATGGACTGCGCATATTTTTAATCGAAATACCTCGTTTCTCCTCCACTCCAAGTCACTCGAATCAGAATTCGTGACCTTTGCGGCCATAACTACCTTTCTAATATCCATCACTTTGTAATAGTAGGCTAGACCTAACCTCACGGCGTCTCGGAAGAGAGAAGAGAGACTGCATTCGAGGGGTCCAGTAGTTAATTCCGACATTACTCCCGTTCGCCTACACTCAATTGACTGGTGCGTTTTTGTTATACGATCATCTCGCCGATTTCTTGTTTCTGTCAGATCGGGAAACGGCAAAAACAGAGACTTGATTACCATAAATTTACCCCCTAAAGGGTGGCTCCAGTTACATGAGTCGCGAAGGGAATGATTGAACCACCGGGCCAGAACAGACTTTTTTTTTTTAGCTGATCCTTGCTCTGCCTTTGCTAGTTGCTACCTTTCTTTTGTGTAAAAGATCCCGACGAAAAACTTCGTCTCCTGATATTGGTTAAAAAAAATATCGCAACGTTTAGTAGTTAGTGAGAAGCAGGCCTCGACTGGTTCAGATAAAGTTCAGCAGACGCTAAAAAAAGAAAGCTATAGAAGGGTATTTGCATTTTCGGAATTTACGATAAGTAGAAATAGAGATGAGTATAGCCAGCAGCGTCATGCACCTGTGGTCCAGTCTCTGATATCATTTCTGGGCTTGTCATTTGAAGAAAGAAGTTCGAAAGTAGTTCCGTGTTACTACTGATCACTTCTTCAGACATTCTAGTAACTGGTTTGGTGGGCGCTTGGGGCCTAGAGAAACTTGCCTAGTTATTATTTTTTGTTCTCTTTTAATGTAGGCGTGTATGAACTCGGACTGTTGAGCAATCGTTTAACTAATAGGCTTCTAAAGCTTGTATTGTTTTAGTGTTGTTATTACAACTGTTTACTTTCCCTCGAAATGCTCTGGAGGAGTATACAAAATTAAATAACATGGACGACAAAATATTCATCGCAATCAATTTTTTTATTTTTTGCGAAGAAAAAAGAACATGGGAGAGCAGCAGAGCTGTATCGGGATCCGAGAACGTCGTGACGGTAAATACCGCGCAAATGGATAAGGAGGCCAAAAACTTGCGGATTTTCTCTTGGATATGTTTAATGGTAATAGTCCAGAAATCTGTAAAGGAAGCAAAAAGTGGGATACTGAGATAACTGAAAATTTACATTTTCCCAGGCTTACAGCGAGTCCCATTCCTCGAACGGAATTAAAATTAGAGATAAGACCGGGTTTAGTACGACTCGGAATGACAGTATAGCCAGCAAATGCAAGGAAAGAGATATCCCGAATTAATGAAATGAAAGTACGTCCAACTATTTCTCCTGATGGACTTCGTTTTCTCTTTATCTAGCCTATTTATTTGTTAAGTACCATCAACAGACCGCAGCCAGTTAACGATGGAGATAACTGGAAAAAAGAACAAAAGCCTTTTTCGCATAAGCAAGATGTGACGGTTAGGCTGAGATGGGTTAGGAATTGCTTCTTAAGGACTTGTTGTGCTCCGTACCAATTCCTTGTTCATTTTCGGGTTGATAAAATTACTCACTTACTTCGGAACTGGGTTCGTTGACTGAAATCAAAACAGGGATCCTGCCTCAGAACAGGGATACTGACTTGAGGAAGAAGAAAACCAAAAGAACAGGGATCCCGACTTTCTCGTTTTTCGATTTCAGTCCTGCTCATATCTTCAGCTTTGTTCTTCAAATAAACTCACCCTCTATTGTTGTGCATGGTTAAGACCAAACTGGAATTCTGGCATCGAATATTCCCATCGTCAATAAAAGCTCAGTTTCAAGCAAGAGCAAGAAAGGTATTAAAAATTAAAGAATACATCAAAACTGTTCGGAAGGATGATGATATTTAACACTTACTGTTTAATAGTTTCAACTGCCCAAATAAAATTAAAATAATGATAATTATTTAAAGTAGGAAATAAGTAATAATTTGAATTTAGTGTAAGAGTAAAGTGTAGGTGACGTAATGTGGTGTGAATGAAGTTTATAATGGTTCGCTGATAATTCATTAATGCTAATGGACGGGATTTGAAACTCCCGGCTCCGCGAAACAACGGTAGTGGAGGGACAGGCGACGAGCAAAGGGATTTCCTGGTCGGGTTTTCTGCACTTTCATCATACAAATGAAAAATTTCAAGTTTTCGATACGACGGTGCTGAAACCCGTGGCGTCTGTCGCAACCATTACCACGAATGCCGTCAGAACTCTGCGGCTGGGTTTAGTGCCAAGTCCTCGTCTGAAAGTTCGCTAGATTGCGTTGTGCGTTGATTTTCGCACTCCCTCTTGGATTTTTAACAAAACAACAAAGAACTGTCTAGTATGCCATTTAGGCGTGCAGAAGATTCCAAATCTCTAAGTTATGGTGCGGACATAAGATCATCCATCCTTAATGGATTTTGTGCATTTTCATCGTAAATTTGAACTATTACATATAAGCTGTCCTTTAAAGTCTGAACTTGTCGTTCGATGATCCTTATCGTACCCATTTTCTTTTCAGAACCTGCCAAAGCCGAACCCATCTACGATCCCGTCACCCTCCCCCCAGTTCCCTCTAACGAAGATCAGACCTACGAGGAAATCCAAGAAGTCAACGACTCAGGAGTTGAATCTCCCGCCAAATCCTTTCCGCGCAACTCAGTCGCATACTCCTCCCTGACGTCATCAAGCAGCGGCGTGACATCATCATCTGGGTCAACTGAGACTCGAGTACATAAAAGGTGTCCGCGGTCCTGGCAACCTGAGTCGGCGTCATCGCCTGCTCGGACGAACATATCCCAGAATCCCTACACCAGAATTGGAAATTATCAGTCGTATACTCCGTATTATCAAAGGTCATACAGTAGTGGATCGTATCGGTCGAAAACGGATAGTTTCGTGGAAAAGGAAAGAACGTGCTGCAGGTCAGTATACCCATATTCGCCCAACTTTCCTTTTCAGGTCCTATTTTTATTGGGGGGAGGGGGTAATTTGAACACTAGTTCCTAATGCGCGCCAGGAGGTTAGCTATTTTGATTAAGTGGAAGGGTGTGAACATGAGATCAGTATAGCAAAAAAAAATATTTTACACTTTATTTAAATATTTACGCGGGACTGGGCTAGCTGGGTATCAAAAGTCTGTAAAATATTGATGATTGTATTGGATTTCAGAAAGCAAAGAATCAGAATTCTTTATAGTGGATTGGGCCAGGGCTATGTGGTCCAGTGTTCGCTATAGGGTACCCTGCGTTTGGCGTAGGCTATTCCAAAGTGAAGGGAGGCTCTACCGAAATTTCGGCGTACGTAGCCTATCCGAAAATCAGGGATTCGTGGCAGACTGGAGGCACCCAAAATGTAGGCTCAGTATGCTAGTCCATTCTCGCGTAAATACTTGAAATGAGTTGCAAAAAAAAACACATTGACGATAAAAATAAATATAGCTGTCTCATTGTTCATTCCCTCCTAAGTGACTAGCGTGATAACTGATACCTTGTGATTCGTGTTAGGAATGAGTATTTGGTTATTTTTAATATTGACAAGTAATGATATTTTAATGGAAACGGTTATTTTTTTTAGTAATTCGTAATAGGAACAAAATAATTCAATTTGGCAGAGCGGCCAGTTTCAACAGTGTTGAATTTCCCGGAAGAAAGAAACAGATCAGTTCCTACGCATTAGCCTTCACAAAGTCTCTCCACTGTCAAAGCACACTACCTGTTGCGCGCAATCTTGACCAACATCGTCTCTGATTGGTTTGTCCAGATCCTGCCTCCGACTGAACCAATCAGAAACAGCGCAGTGGGTGGGGCTCAGCTGTGATAACGCTGTCCATGAGAAGATTGGATCTGGCTTGACAGCAAAATCACAAAAGCAACTGTGAAACGAAAACAGAAAATAACGCGGACTGATGATGGCGCTAACTGTTGAGAAGGAACGTTATGGAATAGTGTCGGGTTCCAGTTCTTCTTTTAAAGGATTGTCAATATTCCAGTTTTACGCCCGTCGAAGGAGGATCGAGCTATTCAGAGTCCGAAGCTCATAGACTCCTGTAACCGTCAACGCCTATCACGCAACGAACGAGTGAATGAAAGTATTGCAAACCAACAAACAGGAATCTGGCCAACTTAAGAATATCCTCCGTATTTGAACTTCCAATCTTTGCAATCGCCCATTCTTCCCTGGAATCCCCACCCCAAATATAAATCACTCAGACCTTCGCATTCACACGTAAAATGGAGCACATCCTCATCCAACTTACCACACATAGGACAAAAGTAAGGTCCAACCTTCAACCTATAAACCTTCTTTTCTCACCAATCGCTAACCCCCCCCCCCCCCCTTAAACTTACTATCACCCGACTACCCGGCTTTCAATCCGTCCTTGCGAAGAATTCATGAATTTCTCGACCCACATATGATAAACAATACGACTATTTATTCTGTCGGTCTTCGCAGTGTGTAATTTTGGGTGTTACATAGATTTTAGTGCGCTTGCGCTGGAGAGCAAAAAGTTAACAAGCGTGCTGAAGATAATCACCGGAATTTGGCTTTTATTGAGCGACAGATCCGAACTTTCTCCAGCTATTGAATACACCCAAAGGTTTGATTGGTGTTAAGTAGGTTTTGATCTTGATTTGATTTCAGCTATTGAATACACCGAAATGTTTTATTGCTGTTAAGTAGACCTAAGTTTCGGTTTTGTACGATTTTGGGTCCTAGCGATTACTTTTGTTTAGGTAGGTATGTTTTTGTTTTGTTTTTTAAACTAAGCACTGAGAAAATAAAACTAAACAAGACCATAGTAGCCTACACTTTGCAGCAAAATCAAAGTTTTCGAAAAGCGAAACTTCTGAGCCATTTCATCGTGAAAAGATCATTTCTGGTAAAAGATGTGCTTTAATATTTTGTTCGGTTTTTCAGTGGTTTTGAGCACGATGGACCTCCAACAAGCAAGTTACCCCCGCGACCTGATGAGCCCCCCGAAAGGGTGGTTTCCCCCATACCGGTGCAAAATAGTCATTTGACCTCAGTGGTAGCTGATCTGGCGGAAACGCCACATTTGGATGAAAATAGTGCAAAACTTCAACGGTAAGTAAGAATAGTGCTTCTTACAGAAGTGCCTCCTCTAAACACTTACCAGCGTGATTTTGGAAAAATAAAGTCTGCTAGATTATACCAAGAATCTCCCTATCTCTGTAATATGACTATGCGGAGTCGAATATTTCCCCATACCCTGTCCGCTACGAACGAGCAAAGGTTAAGAGCTTCGCGCCACTCACGTTTCGTTACCTCTACAAATAGCTAAATCGCTGTGAACCCGCCGGTGAGGAAAATAACGAGTCAAAGCTGATTGGTTCTATGGACGCGCTCCAGAGTGGGTCAGCGCGCGGAGCTTTTCTGCGATAAGCAACGGCGAAGACGGAAGATGAGTAAACGGGTATCAACATCAGCTCAAAGCTAGAATAAATGCTTCTAGGTCCGCTCAGTTTTGTCGGGGTATTCGTAGTCGCTGCATGGGACTAAAGACAGAAGTTTTATCAGATTATTTGTTCTTGATTAAACGCAGCTATCAGGAAATGTTGATGGTGGTGTGAACGTTCTGCTTCGGATGGATACAAATTTGTTTTCTCTTACTGGTCACATGACAAAATGTACTTCCATGTGTTTTTGCTTTTCGTACATCAAACTCCAGTCGGTTTTCTCGGTTGACTTGGCCTGATCTGAAATTTACCTTTTTATCGAATTCGCGCGGAAGTATCCGTCCCACCGGAAAACTGTCGGTGAATCGAGATTTAAAACGACCCCCTAATTTGCAATCTTTCCGGTTTTGACCGGATTCAAGCCTAATTGTTGATCCCTAGTCAAGAACTATCAGCACATGTCTTTTTCACGCCTACGCTCACCTTGCAATCAATTTGTGGCGTATTTTCTTTGTTTTTCTACCTTTAAGAAGTGGCGGGTCAGAAATAAACTGCTTACTTACTTTGATCAGATTTTGCTTCTAACTTTCTAAGCCCCTATCGACCCTTAATCTTGAGGTACAAAGCCCATCTACGAAATTAACCTAACGCTTAATTGACGAAGAGAGTAAATACAAACCTTCATCAGAATTTTATCAATCCTTTCCGGATTCGTCTAGACAAATTGACTGACAGAAAATTCTATCAAAACATCTCAGTCCTTTCCGGTGTTTACCGAGGACACGGACAATCCTATGTCAGGCGGACGGACAGATGTCCTAGCTATCCGTTTCTTTCTTTTGGGAGCACAAAAAAATGGATGAGAATTCGGGGCTATCCCATCTCGTCAGCAGTTTATTCTCGCACGACAAACATCCGGCAGAAATAATCCCTTACGTCAGCGTATTTACAGAGAATCTGCCAAATGTCTTGTTGAAAAAATTTGGCGAATTGGCGAAATGTCAGTCTCCAGAGCGCCAGTCTCATGACCCAATCGTTGAAATAAACCAAATAAACATTAGGTTTGGCAAGAGTAGAATGAAGGAGCATCGCTTCTTCGCAGGTCCGGACTTAGAGATCCAGGGCCTCTAGGCAGTTAACAGTGGTCAGTTTAGCAAAAACCGAACTTAACCTTTTTACGGCACCTGCAGCCGTCAGCTCAATTGCCTTTTACCGGTCGTTTTTCCGTCGGTCTGTCGGTCAGTCCGGGGATCGCGATTTAGGGTGCTTCCAGATGTGCCAGGAGGATGAAAGTTGGCAGGTAGCTGAAAAGGGGTCTGGGAAGAGCTATCTGACCTTGACAGCGCGAGTCTTAGTTAATATATACATGCTACCTACCTTTGCAAGTGCCATATGAGCTTACAGCTCTTGTTTTTGTATTTAACTACTTTAGAAAATAGTCAAACAGAATTGGAAATGAAATTGACAAGTACTAAATATACTTTATTTCGCATGATAGTTTCACAGAATAGTCATGAGACCAATTAAAACTTGTTATAAAGGAATTACCGAGGGGTTGCCCACTCTCAAAATCGGTGTACACCGAGTGGCGCGCGTGGCGGAAGGGTGGCGTATGGTTGGCGCAACATGGTGTACACCAAGTGGCGGAGGGTGGGGAGCCCCTCGGGAATTACAAATAGAAGGAAAATAAAATAAATTAGCCACAATCGGCTGTGGCCCGAAAATAGTGTTTCAGTGATGTGTGTGTGGCTCAGTAATTTGTGCGACCAACAAGGTTTGTGTGACAGATTCTCGCATTGTGGCTCAAATTTTGACAAACAACTTGCGAGATGATTTTCGGTTTTACGGCTCGAAACTTTGTGAGAAATTCAGATTTTGCTCCAAATTAAAGTACAAGTTAGAGACGAAAGTACCTGATCGTGGATTTTAGTAACTGTTAGTTGAAGGCTGTTTAGACACCCGGTTAGCCAGCTTTGATACGGATTTCACTTTTACAGTTTTATTTATTAATTTAATTTTTTTAGGACGCTAATAATGACCGTGCGTGAAATGGTGCAAACGGAACGAGATTATGTAAATGCTCTGGAATACATTATAGAGGTGAGAATTTTATTTACTTATTATAGGAAGTAGATATAGTAAACATCTTTCAAACTAAAACCATTTGTGACGTCGACGGTTAAAAATGGAGAATGACCAATGGAAAACGTCCATGAATATGTAACTGAGGGGAGGATTTAGTTCATGTAAGTACTGAACAACTTGTAGTATGCATATGTATGACATGCATATGTATATATATAGTATGCATGACAGGCAGAACGTCACCAATAACAACGATGATAAATTATGTTTGAAAGAAAAAACCGGCTTGAGTGTGTTTTCTTTTTTTTTTGCTGTTGGTATATTTGTAATTAACCAGGCATTGAATTCGAAGCCAGCTTATTACTGCATTACATTACTGTGTTAAGAGTCTTAACGGTTAGAACGACGAAGAAACTTAAAAAGAAATAAAAATCAAACCCACGAATGTCTGTCCTCTGAACAATTTGCAATAAAATATGGAACAAACTGTCGAATTACCTAGTAGCAAAGGAGAGTAACTACTATTACAAGTATGCAAAATTCCTTTCACGTCTTCCTGCTTGGAATCGAAACTCTCCAGTAAACGATATACAACCAATTGCGAGTGTAGACGAGTTGGACGTGTGACGTAATTGTAAACAGAGCGGCCACGAGTGGCAAAAAGGATTGCTTTTTTAATGTGTTTGTGAATGAATGAATGAAAAAAATTGTTGCACATCAAAATTGGCCCAATAGGACCTAGGTGGGGTATGTAAAAAAAACGAAAAACAACGCAATGCGACTTGAACTCCAGAGCACAACAAAATGGAAGAAAATACGGACATTAACGTGTCACTGAATCGTAAAATATCGTGCGACGGGCTAATCGGGCCAATCACATCACAGAGATTCGTGTTTGCCACGCTTACTACGCTCCCGTGTGTGGTAAGCAAATAGTTTATATTTCGAAAAGGTTGGAAAGGTTAGCGTAGTAACTTTTCATGACGTTGGAACGAAAATAGTAACTAATAGTTACTATTGTCAAAAGGGGTAGAACACGCTCAACATTTGGAACAGCATTGTAGAGACGAGCGAGGATTATATCAGTTACATTCACTTGCGTTAAATACGCAAGAAACTAGGGTACCGTAACACTTCCGTACTTTTTCCGAAAAGCCAGTGACTAGACCTTGCCTTGTCGATTTTAGGTCGAGTTTTCCGAAAGTTTTGGATTTCTCTGTTCTGTTTTTCATTCTTTTTCTTCAATTATTATACTTCATAAATTCTTCTTTCCTTGCATGATAGTAAATAAACATTACATACATGTAACTATCACAAAGAGACGGGGCTCCCCCCGGTGACAAGAAGACAGCCTTGGCTGGCATACAGTAAACCGGAAATTTTATCTAGAACAATACGAAGCCGACATGTGATATCGTCATAAAAAGAAACTTGGCGAAGTTTTTGTTTTTAAAGGTATCAGATTAAGTTGTTGCAATGCTGTCTCGCCAAAATTTAAGACAGTGGGAAAGGTTGTACCAGAACTAGTTTATAGCGAGGCGTCTTTAGGAGGAGCATTTGAAAGTTCACTGAAAATCATTGCTCTTTCTTCACCTGCTATCTTAATTGCCTATCAAAATTGCCACAATAGCAAAAGCTAAATAATTGGCAACAAAACGTAAATAAACAAATATACAAAAAGAGGTAGCAACATCTAAATAATAGTTGCGTTTTTGCGGTTATCGTGGTATCTGATATACGGTCTAAAGTCGTTTTTGCGGTTATCCTGGTATCTGATACCACGGTCAAAAGGCGTTTTTGGAGTTGTCATGGTATCTGGCCAGTTACCGTGGTAACAGATATTCAGATATCACGGTCCGACCGTGGTATCTGGTCGTGGTACCTGGAAAGTCATCTCACTTTCATCAAATTTTGTCAAATTAGTGAGAAAGGAGTTTAGCACTTAGTGATGTAACTGGATATCAGTTTTTCTTTCCACGGTGACTGCAAAAACGACTTAATTGCAGATCATGTTACCGTGGTAACAGATACCATGGTAACCGCAAAAACGCAACTAATTTAAAATCACCAAATGTTGATTTAATAACAAAATACACAAATCTAACATGTTTCCCCGGACGGGCAAACAAAAATAATAATCAAAATAACGACCAAAAACGTGAAATTTTATTTGTTAAAATAACAGAACATGTAAAATATAAACACTATTATTTGATTGAGATAAACGGATAAGTCAGCTGAGATTCTAACGATATTTCATATTGATATTAATAATATATAACTTTTTTCGAACAGGCGTGTAATGCATATCTTCCTATGACCCACGGTCAGTTATATTACGATAAACTTCACAATGAAAACGCCACGGAAAATCCAGCCAATCACATTTCAGAATTAGTCATAACAACCTGCTGGAGAGGGTGTTATTTGTCATATCAACCTCCCCGGAGGCTGTTATGAATAATTCTGAAACGTGATTGGCTGGATTATTTTCAGCCCCGAAAAGCGGAAATTCTGTTCGAAAAAGTTATAATAGTTAACATACCTCCATCTCGACTGATATCGGAATCACAAGCTCGACGGCCATTTCAAAATATCAACCTCGCCTTCGGCTCGGTTGATATTTTCCATAACCTGCCTCGCCTTCGGCTCGGACAGGTTATTTTCAATGTCCATCTCGCTGTTATTTTCCGATATCAGCCTCGATGTCTGAAGTTAACCTTTAATATATTAATAATAGTAATATTTCCTGAATAGCCATTTACAAACTGCTAACTGGGGTTTGTCAACATGAAACGTTAACACTGGGCAAAATTGTGTACCATTGAAACGACGAACTAAATAATGCAAACATGAAGATAGATTAAAAAGAATAAAAGAAGTCATTTTGTGCCTTTGAATTATCTGTGCCGTAATTAATTTATCATTTTCTTTTAGATTTTAATATTGGCCAATTAGTGATTTGTAGATTCTATACTGACAAAACCAGTGCTATTTTGTGTTCGCAATGAAATATGTTCGGTAAGTTAAACTGAGTCTGAATTTGTGCGAGCTCGGCTGTAACTGAGTTTTGCATTTGTGGCCGAAAGACGAAATACGCCTTACTGTTACATTATATTATTATTGCAAACAAAGCGGGCAGATGATCAACGGTGGTGGACCAGTCCTACCAGTTCCGTTTTGGTTTAAGATATCTTGCGATGGGTTTTCTGGGTACGTTCAACTCGACAAAATAATCTAGAAGTTTACGTTCACAAAAATCAAAATGCACCTTAATGGCGATTGGATAATTTGCGTAGAAGGTACTAAAGCTTTGCGCCAAGAAGGGAGTTGATTGGCACATTCTCGATGTGGGTGACCTCTGGTAAACGAGTCCGCAGAGTTTGGCAAAAGGTGTCGGGTGAGACCGGATAAACTGTTTGACGCTTGTGAAGCCGGTTGATTATAAAGTTGTTGGTCCTTGACATCGATTAATCAGTGCAAAATTCAAATTCTGGATCTAGCTCGTGTCTTTAATTCTGTACAAGTTTTTTTCGGCTCAACGTTCCGATCTGAACTCTCGAGTCTCGAGAGTGACATTGGTGAAACTTTTTTCTTTTACTTAGAAAAATTACAGAACAAAAATAATATATTGTCTACCTTGAACCAGATACAGGATTGAAAGTTGAATCCCTAAATATTGAATGGATAAATGGGGATTGTGCCTGCTTTCAAGGCAAAAACGACAAAGCGGACTGTGAAAATTTGATTAGAGAGAAAAAGAAAACAAAAGAGAGAAAGAGGCAATGAAAAGCAGAGTTTACTCTAATAACCGGCAGGATGTATTTCACGCCTATTTTCCGGATCCACGAATATACTGTAATTAATTACGGGATTTTATTTTTATTTTCAAATCGGTTTACAGTCCTTTACGATCTGCTACATCTCTTGCATTTATAAATACTGCTGGACGGGTCATAAATTATAATTTTGGGGTTATATGTATATAAAGTTTTAGCAAATAAATTGTGATTTAAGAGGAGGTAGAACAGACTAGGGCCGATAACAGTTCTGTATCGAAATGAAGAGCCATCTATTCACATTTAAGTATTGCGCTTTCACATAGAGTATCCTGGTCTCTTTAGTTGAGATTTCTCTTCATGTTCTCAGAAATCTTAGCAGTGGTAGACTGATTTTTTGTCCTTTTTGGCTTTTTCAGTGACTTTATATTTTTTTTTTCAGCATTACATCCCCGAGTTGGATAGAGAGGACATCCCCCAGGCAATGAGAGGCAAGAGGAACGTCATCTTCGGGAACGTAGAGAAGATCCACGCCTTCCATAGTCGGTACTTCTTGCGAGATTTGGAAAGATGTGAGAAGTCGCCACTGTCTATGGCACAGTGCTTCCTCAAACATGTATGTATTCAACGTTACAATGTTTTTGGGATCCCAAAACGTAAGTGGAGGGATACCTGTGACATCGCAAAAGTTGTCCGTTTGTAAGCACTATAACTCTCGAAGGGAATGAGATATTTTGATGAAACTTTGTGGGAGGATCCTTTGGGTCAAGGGAAAGATCATGTTCGTAGATGGGCTCTGTAGCCCTATATATAAGGGTGGGTGAGGGGTTTCAAATTAAGGGGCAAAAAATAATATTTTAAAAGCTATTGAGATAGTTGATCAAGTGGGCAAGTGGTTCATCCGGAATCTGGCGAAAACCGGACACAAAATTTGTCGACCAATTTTCGGCTATAGAAGTCCCTACCCCTTTATTCTCAAACCAGTATAGCTCTGCGCGTGGATGACGACGTTCTTTGTGTATTTTATGACGAAGACTGAATGGCGAAGACATGACCCAACTGTTTGAATCAAATGTTAGATTTTTGGGATCCCATCGAAACCTTTGGTCTTGTTTGTAGAGTTGTCCACAGAACACCTACTCCCGAAACGTCCACTTTCAGTACTTCCCCGAAGTCCTCAATCAGTACGTCCCCCGCCCCGAAATCCTCAATTTGAGAGCCCCTTTCGAGGTTTAATACTCAGACTCGATATGAAACTACACTTTTAAGGTAAATGTAGAGTAATTTGAAATGTACCTGAAAATAACGTAATTGCTTTGCATTTTGCCATTTGAAACATCTGAAGGGGCAAAAAAAAGTACTAGGATGGAAGGTTTACTGCCCCACTGAAATTTAGGGATGGGTCATGCCCCCCCTCCCAATTGGCGCTCTGGAAAAAATTTCCCGGAATGAATCAGGATTCACCCCTGTTTTCAGATTTTAAAGGACCCAGCGCACTATTTACTCTTCAACTTACAGTATTTTAAAATATTTGAATACTTTAAAACTGTGCTGTGCTTTCAACGAATAACCCACGGTTTTTGCTGTTTTAAGCCTTTTCCGAGACCCGTTGACTCGTAGCGAAAACAGGGAAACAATTTACATAACCGGTTTTTCTGATGGAAAAACTTCTCGCAGGCAACCGTCGACAGCGCGATACATATCGAGGGCAGCAAAACACGGCAAGTGAGAAAATAAGCGTGGTTTTGTTAGAGGGTTAGAATGTACCGCACGCAATTGGGGTCTCTGGGTTTGGAAATATATGGAGTGATTGCGGAAGTAGGTTGCACTAGTGTTATAGGTAAGACAGGTCCTTTAAGCTTTTCGTCAAAATCTTTTCGCAGTTAGAATCAGAACTTAAACCAATTTTTTGCATTAATAGATTGACCTTGCGTAATTAAAAGTTGCAATTTTCTCGGGCGTGCTTAAAATCCGTTGTTTGGAAATTAACTTTTTCATGTTTAATATTGTTTTTTTTTCAGGAACAACACTTCTACCTTTATGCTCTGTACAACAAGAACAAACCAAAGTCCGACCACCTGATGCAGGAATATGGGCATGCTTTTTTCAGGGTAAGATACCTTACAGTTCACGTGACACTTTCGTTCATGTGTGACCCAACCGACGCCTTGGCACTTAACGCAGTTTAAAACACAGTCTTTTTCGTTAGTTGGTTTGTAATGAAGTGAGAGGCCTTAAAACTCTGTAAACCGTTTGGAAACCCATAAACTCCCAGTACCTCACGTAGAAACAACAACAGATTTCTTGTTTTGCATATTACCAAGAACAAATAATCTGATAGAAGCTCCGTCTTTGGTCCCATGCAGCGACTATTTATACCCGATAAAACTGAGCGGAGCTAGAGGTACATGCTGTGAGGTTTCAGTTGATACCCGTCTACTTCCGTTTTTGCCGTTGCGCATACCAGGTGAATAACCGTAGGATGCCTACAGAGGTGGAGAACTCGGTCTGCAGCGAGTTAGACATGACGTCACAATGGTAGACAACCAATCAGCTGTAAAGGACGACTCAGACTGCGTTCGTATTCTTGAGCGAGTTGTATTGCGATACAGCTGTTTGTAGAGGTAACAAATTATGATGCTCTGCGTAGCTCCTCCTCCGCTCGTTTGCATCGGTTAGGTTATCAGAATATATTAGACTCCGCATGGTCGAATTACAGAAATAGGGAGGGGTTCTTGTAGATTATTTGTTCTTGATGATAACCATCTGGGCATACGGGAGGACTCGAGCGAAAAGATGTATTGGCATCCTTCATTTTCCCCCCACTTTTACGTTACATACCTTCGGAAAATGACCCTTTAACCACAAATTTCTGGCTAAATAATTGGTGTTCAGTGAAAATTAGCAGCTCAAGGTCCATTGTTTTAAAATTGTTCGTTCCAACTTTGACAAAGACGTCGGCCGTTGGGCATTTGGGAACAGGGTGGCCGTGCCGTGGAACTCCCTCTCTGACCATGTAGTATGTACGGAGACCGTCAATGAGTTCATCGGTGAGTGTCACTGAGTTTGCTGGATGGTCTACTTTGGCCCTTCTCATTAAATTATTATTAATAACACCAGTACACTGTGCAGTTCCATGATACAAGTCCTATCCTACCCAGTGCCAAAATTTTCTGGTATTCCTCTGATGTTAAAAGGAAAAAAGTTCCAACCGTGCGATATCAAGTGATAACGCACGGCCAGCCATGCGATATTAAGTGATAACGCACGGTTGGAACTTTTTACTTTTAACATAAGGGGAATACCAGAAAATTAAAAGAAGTGTACTAGTGTTATAATCATTATCACCCTTGCTTTTCTTCGGGCGATAGCGGAAAATTTGGCCCTTGGGCAGCAGTAAAGTTGCAGTCTAGGCCACCTTGCAGTAGTGATAGCCAACACAAAAAAGCACCTTGCCAAAGTACCATTAAATTATTATTATTATTGTCTCAAATATCTTCTTTCATTTAGAGAAAACAGTTGGAACTCGGGGACAAGATGGACCTCGCCAGCTACCTGCTCAAACCGGTGCAGCGAATGGGGAAGTACGCTCTGCTTCTTGCCCAGCTGATCAAAATATCATCTGAAGCCCTTCAAAAGGATTCGAAGATTCTCGAAGGACCGAAAATGCACGAAGTGCATGACCTGATATCCGCTGAGCGAATGGTCCGATTCCAGCTCAGGCATGGGAATGACCTTCTTGCAATGGATTCCATCCGGGAGTGTGATGTGAGTTCAAGACATTTTTTATTTTTGTTATTGTCACTGTTTTGTTAATGACCCGGCAAAAGATCAAATGACCAGATAGAAAATGAAAAGTGAATGAAATATAATAATTATGATGCACGCGTAATGTGGACAAGTACGGTTCAAAAAAACAAGGTCAAGAGTCATGAAAAGTTTTGAATTTTACTGTTTTGACGTTATTTTGCTGTAAACTTGAATTTCCCGCTAGAATTGAGCCACAAAAAAGCGAGCCAAAAAAATCTTAGTCGCGGAAACACACTTGTGGGCCGCACAAAAGGCCGCGAAAACACTCTTTTCGAGCCACAATCGACCCACAAACTGTTGGTGGGAGCACGGAAAAACGCCTTAGAGACTGATTCACAGAACTCCAACTAATCCCGAACTCCATTCGGGATTTACTTTGTACACATGGATCCGCTTACTATTATAGTATTTATTCAACTATTAAATCTGTTTACGGAATTATATCTCGGTACGGAATGTGATTTTGTAAGAATAAAAAAATAAGCTATATTACAAAAGATGCTACAGGAATAAAAAAAAAATAAATAGGTACTGATTCAAGGATCTTCTTTTCAGGTAAATTTAAAAGAGCAGGGACGGCTTTTACGGCAGGGGGAGCTGACGGTCCACCAAGGAAAAACCAAGAAAGTTGTTCGACATGTGTTTCTGTTCGAGGAGATGATCCTCTTCAGTAAAGCAAAGCGCGATCCAGAACGAAAGGTAAGAAAACCCCGACGAAACTGTACAGAACTTGATTTCTTACGTGTAAAAAGAACCCGATGTGCCAACGAGACAGCCCTTCGGGCTTTCCTGGCAAAACGGGGCTTTTTGACACCTCGAAGTTTGTTTGCTCGTTCAACTGCACAAAGCGCAAAATGCGGACGATTGGCAATAATTGTTCTGAATTTGGAAGAACATTTTTCAAATCTCTAAATTGTTAGATCACAGTTTTGTAACAAATTTAATCGGAATTGAGCAGGAAATGAGTCTTATATAAGGCTTCAAATTGTTTTTGTGGATAAATCAAAGTAAAGTACATATTTTTGGGGCCGATAATCCGTAACTTTAGTAAAGTAAATAAAAAGGTGCTTTTTCTGACCTAAAACGAGTCACTTGTATGAAAAATGTCGGTTTCAGAGAAAAAGTTCCATGGTGTCACCTAGAGGAGAAAAGTGTCAAAAAGCACCCGAAGTGTCCCAGTTGGCAACACTGCGCCCGACAAAAGTTTTACAGATTGGATTTCATAAGTGTAAAAAGATGCTGATCTGCCTACGACACTTAAGCTTTCGGGCTTTGCCCGACAAGGCTTACAGAATTAGATTTCTTACGTTTGAAAAAATTCTGTTTTGCCGACGGGATTACAACGTTTCGGGCTTTGCCCGACTAAACTGTACAGAACTTGGTTGCCTACATGGAAAAGAACCCGGTGTGCCGACGAGACTTGAACTTACCTGCGAGGGCTGCTCACTGAAATTTTGGGCGTACACCAAGAGGCAGAGAGGCACGGAGGCAGGTCGAAGGCACGGAGGCAGACCCGGAGGCACGGCGGGAGGCCTGGAGGCACGGACTCTGTACACCTTGTGACAGATGTGAGCAGCCCCTTGCTTACCTGAAAACCTGCCCTTGCAAGTTGTTTGAAGAATGTGATTTCTTTGAGTGTAAAAAGATCCCGATCCGTCAGTGAGGCGCAAACTTTCTGGCTTTGGGATATTTCCGACAACGACCACACCTGACTCAAATATGTTATTAAATTTTGAATCGACAGAACAGTTTAGTTTCGGAAGGTGCAACCGTTTGTTTTGTTTTGTTTTACAGTGTCTGACCTTTCGGCTAAATGAACATCATCATTTAAAAATAGTCGAACGAGATGTCTCGTAGCGAGAGAAGCTCCAACTCAAAAAGATTTTTCTGTTGATAAACAAATTAATCCGAACCGGACTAACGTCGCATTCTTCTTTACAGAATCTTGACATCTACGTCTACAAATTCAGTCTCAAAACATCTGAAGTTGGCTTCACGGCCCGACCGGAAGAATCCCCGAACCGATTCGAGATTTGGTTTAGAAAGCGAAGCCCCCAGAATACGTACCAGTTGCAGGCTGGAACGCCGGAAGCGAGGGACGGATGGGTGGAAGAGATTGCTCGGCTTTTATGGAAGCAAGCGATTCGCAATAGAGGTACGTCCGGCTTTAAAGCACAAATCTTACTAGAAATAATCTTTTCCCTATGAAATGGATCAGAAAAAAACATTTTCGGGAATACCATTACTTTCCATCTGAAGTTAGAGATTTTCTTGTTAGCGCCTGTCGACTATGTCCAGCCTTCCTGCTCTCCGACGCGGCGGCTAGGCGCAAAACATTTGAAAACCGATCGCGCCTTGGTTCAAAAGTGTGAAAACTAAGCAAATAAAAGTTTTGTTTTTTTGAGGTTTTTTAAAGTTTGACCAGTTTAAAGGGGTTGAGAGAGAATTGAGAAAAGTAATTTTTTTGGGTGAAAGATAAATGAAAAACTTTGTCTACCTATTGTAATTATTTGTTTGTAAAGGCAAAGTTTTTCATTTGGGTAGTTTAATGGGTTATTAGAGTAAGGAAAATGGGAGGGTGGTTGTTTTGTTTTTGGTTAAACAGATGGATTTTAGAGGTTAAAGAAAAAAGGCGTTTTAGTAATTTTGAGTAAGGTCTTTTGTGCCACCGTGGAAGGGGTGCCCTTTAAAAAAAAATAAAAAAAAAAAAAATAAAGAAGTAATAAACAAAAGCTTCTCAGATCCTTATGTGTGAAAGAGTTGTCAGCAGACGTTGATCATCCCGGCAAATGTTTCGTTGTGTGACGGGCAAAAATCGGCAAGGCCAAAAAAGCGCTAACATTTCGTAGGCACAAAACCAAACAATGGAGAAAGGTGGGGATTTTAGAAGCTTATAATTCTGTATGGGAGCTAGATATATTATAAAAAGCAGAATAAGCAAAAGGGGTCCTTTAAAGGAACAGAAAACTTGACTCAAACTTGACTCGGGGAGCTAGCTGACATATCAAGAATGTACTCCGAGTCGATATCGAGAGTAAGAATAATTCTCGTTACGACCGTTGCAGTTTCCGGGCAGTTTCCGAGAATTCGACTTTGGAGTTAGTAGAAAAAAAGCAAAAGGTTTGTGTGCCGGGAGTAGGAATCGAACGCACGACCTCTTGACTACTATCCCGATACACGGCAAAAGGCGAACTTTTACAGTGCTTAAGGGGCAAGGGCCTGCCAGCTAGCTTTGGGAACACTAAGGAGGAGGTTCGAGATAACAAAGAAGGGGGGTCCTGTCGACAATAAGTCTCTTTATATTTATCTAAGCCCCCCAGGTCGGTTTGATGGCCGAAAGTTGCGTAGTCAAGTTTTCTGTGCCTTTAAGTATTCGGAGTCTAGCGGGGTTTCACCGTTTCTGTAGCTTCAAATTTGTGCCTGGATAATAAAGATAGAAAAAATCGATAGAACCTTATGTCTCGCAGTTGATAGTAACAAACGGATACGTCAACTGAACTTTATTAGTGCGATATTTCGGCTCTAATGCCGCAAGGGCCCTCTTCAGCTTTTACCAGGTTGAGCCTGAAGAGGACCCTTGCCAAGAAGGGGCGAAATATGGCTATGTAAAATTCAGCTGACGTGTCCGTTTGTCACTATCAACCATGATTGGCAGTCAGCTTGGGCTGCAAGAATATTTATGATGTACCCTGGAATGGACGGATTCGTCTTTGAGGCCAGTAAGTTATGATTGTGTCAGATGAAAAGGCAACAAGTAAAAGGTATCAGCATCAGCCAAACAGGCATAACTGGCGGTGCTGATCTCTGATTCGCTGACGTCAGCCAGGAAGTGCAATCGGCGGTTGGGGGCTAGCCATCTTGGGGCTTTCGCAGACCCCTCCTGTCACCTCCAGATTTCTCTAGATACCCATTTGAAGCTCGGTGGACTTGCCTTGTCTTGCGCCAATAACCTTGAGCCTAAAACTGAAGGGTAGGCGCCACCGAGCAGAGCTGCTGCGAGTCCATCAAATCCGAGTCCGAGACAAGTCCGAGTCCTTGAAAAAGGTGTCTCGAAACGAGTCCAGAATTCGAGTCCGCAGCTCTGGTGGATGGACGGCTCCGTGAAAGACGAGTCCTAGTCCTTGAAAAAGGCGTCTCGAGACGAGTCCAGAGCCCGAGTCCATCAGCTCTGCCACCGAGACTCGAACCAGTGAACCTTCGCTTATGAGATAAGCGTGCTAACCTTTCCGCCAGGACGGACTATAATACTCATTATATATTATCGCCCGAAGAAAAGCATGGTCGATAATGATCATAACACTAGTACACTTGTTTTAATTTTCTGGTATTCCCCTGTTAAAAGAAAAAAGTTCCAACCGTGCGATATCACTTGTAATCGCATGGCTGGCTGTGCGATAACAATTGTTATCGCACGGTTGGAACTTTTTTCTTATAACGTCAGGGGAATACCAGGAAATTTTGGCACTGGGTAGGATAGGACTGGTATCATGGGACTGCACAGTGTACTGGTGTTATAAATATATATTTCCTTTATGACTCATCATGTATTTAATTTCTGTTGTTTTCTTAATTAAAGAGCATCGAATGGCTGAAATGGCAGAGATGGGAATTGGTAATAAACCCTGCTTGGATATCCGACCGTCGGAAGACCAGATAAGCGATCGATCCATCGATGCGAGGCAGTTAACAAAACGTAAGTATCTACTATTTTGCCCCCACTCTATAATTTCATGTCACGAACGATATTTTGGGGCCCCCTCGCGGGCATAAGATTAGGACAAAATAAAGCTATGCAGGCGAGTCGGGTTAGCCTATATTTTCTGTATACATTAGCATGCAGTGCACCCGATGGTTGGGAAAAACTTGGAATTATACATTGTATTGCAAAAACTCGGAAAATACGTAATAAAAACATAATAACATAATGCAACAGAAAAGGCTTATAAAAATTGGAAAATAACTGGAAAACTTGGAAAATGTGTAATAAAAAATAATAATGTAATGCAACAGAAAAGGCATTATAAATAACTCTGAGATGTTTGAAGTGAACATACTGAGCCATCTTGTATTACAAATTACAAGGCCATTTTTTTGCACTAAGTTTAGAATTCAGCTGATGTTGCCCAAAACACCTTTGTTTCTTTTGGGATTCAGGCTACGGTAATAATCTCGTTTCATCAGGAAATAAACTGAAGTTTTGTTTGCAGCGCCCCGCCAGCGGCCTTCCCTCGGTAATCTTGGCGAAGTGACGCGATTGCAGACTAAACGACCTCATTCCATCATTTCTGTGACGTCATCGTCGACGTCAAGCGGATCCAGCGGATTGACGTCACCGCGGCATGGTGCAAATCAAAGCAACTGTTCAGCTGGTGAGTTTCATGCTCTTCTTTTTATCTTGCTGAGTTATCACTCGGTCAGTTCGGCGACCCCTGTTTTTGTTCTTCGATCGTAACGTAACAAGGATTTGTCACTTCCGGACGATGACGGCTTAAAACAGACTTAGGCGTAATCAAGGGGAACGGCGAGAATAGAGGGAGTCACCCTACGTGGACTCCGCGTACGGGAAACAGCGAGAATACGGGGAATGCCTCTAACATGAATTTTGTTCGAAAAAAAAAATGCAGTTGCGAAAATTAGTCTTGAGCCACTTTATTTTTGGTTTTGTTTATTCTGATTCTTTTTACTTGATTTTACATTGCACCAACACCTGCAAAAATTGGTTTCCCTGCGAATATGAAATGGAGTCCTTTTTTATGATGGTGATGATAACTGGAGCATTCCCCGTGACTCGCGAGAATACGGGGAGTGAGTCCCCGGGACAAACAAAAACGCGGGGACTCCTCAAGTGGAGTTGTAGGGGAACGGCGAGAATACGTTTTTAGCTCAAGTGTTATCATCTTTTTTAACCGTATAGGGTTCCATTTTTACCTGCTATCAGGCTGAGAGCGAGTCTAGACGTAACGACGTTGATTCTGCCGCAGCCTCCTAGGAGTCATCCAGCGAGACCGAAAAAAAACTATTCATCTAGAAAAAGATGCAGAGAAATATTTACGACGTCATGGCCTTGAGAATCGCGAGCAATCATTCAAAAATCATGGGCCCTTGACGGTATAAATAGGCCTGAATGTTGCTTGACGCCAAGCTATAACGTTCATCCGGGGTCTAGCGTTTGAAACAGAACTTTGAATTAACAGTAAAAAATTAGGACTGTCGGTCGATCTTAAAATGCTAATGATTTAATGCCAGTAGTTTGACTTTGGATATTGATTTTGGCATGGGTATTTGACGTCATTGTCGGCTTTGCGTAAGTGGAGGTTTGCGTGAGCTGAAACAAAGCCGGCCATTGGCTCTAGCGCTGATACGGGAATTTACCGAGTTTACCGCGTTACGTGCAGAATCCTAAGATGAATTACAATTGGATATCTGTGGTTAATTCGTGTCCTTAAATTCGTTGGCTTAAGGACGGGGCCCACACCACAGAATGTAAAATTTTCAAGTGTCCTTCTGGGTTGTGTGTCTGAAAGTGTGCCGAGTAACCGGTTCCCAAGCCTTTCTGAGATGCTAAACATGTACTTTGTCGTACTTAGATTCTTGTCTTACTTAGGGAGATATCCGCCCGAAACAAGGCATCTTCAATCTGTAAAAACTTCTCTCCCATTTTTTGTGTGTACTTTGTTACTTCATTACTAGGACGTATTAATCTCTTCCAAAGCCATATTTTGGTGGATTTTTTTTTTTTTTAGATTCAGATTATTTATTAACACAAACAATAATATAACTCCTGGAACATACTGCATGTCCGCCAAAAAAAAAGCCATGCGGCGTATGGGAGCGAACATACAAATAAGGAGCTCGTTCAATAATACTTCTTTTCTAAACAAACATAAAAAGAAACATTATTGTTTAAATACATTTACAAATACGAACTATCACTTGAAAACGACTCTTTTAGTTGTTTTTTTAAAGGACCAAAGGATTGTTGCATTCCTAATACACAGAGGTATTTCATTCCATAGCGCCACTCCTGCATGTCTTATTGAAAACGCCCCTCTTGAAGTATGCCTTCTTTGGTGAGACAATAAACTATTTGATGCTGATCGGTTTTCGAATCGGTTTTTCGCTTCGACTTTCGCTACGCAGTAAAAGCCTTAATTTTTTCGCCTGATAAAACGAACAAAAAAAAATGTGCGTGGACATGTACCAAAGTGATGGTCGCTATTCAAGACTAATTCTTTTTTTTCTAGAAAGCGGAATTTGCGTCGACATCGGCCAGTCGGAAGGTTCAGAATCGCACCACCGTCGGATTCAGCGATCAGACAGCTCTGTAACCCGTTTTTCCAACGATTCAGACCCACAAACCCCTCAAACCCAGTGCCCTGAGCCAGTTTCGCTCTATTCAACAGAGCCCCCTGAGTATGTAAATATGCAGTACTGTCAGTCCCATTTTTCCTCACTCAGTGGGCTTACCACCCCCAAAGCTAACCATCCTATGACCGAACTGTAAATTTTGCTGTATTAATATATTTATACAAAGTTCTATACCGATGTTGTTCTTACTTACAAATTGTTGTGAAGATGTTTTGATTAAATAATTATCTGTACTGGCTGCACCGCAAGCTCTCCGCTAATGTCTACCGTCATCCAGCTTATTCTGCCATGCATTCAGCCAAGGGTTAGTATGTTGAGCTTAATTTTTGTTCACTTTTGGAAGCCAACTGAGCGACGGGCGTGGGACTTGCTTCTGGCACATACTTACTTGTACCAGGGACCCATAAATTTCCTTTACAGGGGGCCTGTCGATACGAGATTTCTGATGCTATCTTGAGCGCACGGAATGAAGTTCGAGAAATACCCACGGTCCAATGACTTTCAAGACCAGATAGACAAAATTTGGGATCGGCTGCTGGCGCCTTGAGGGAGGAGTCTCTTTGGCGCGCACGTCAAATGAGGCAAACAAGAATGCAGATTCGACCCAAGTGGGATTTTTGGAAAGTAGGACTGGTTCGGTCAACATAGCAACATAGAAGCATAGGAAATGACAAGCCCCCTGTAAAGGAAATTTATGGGTCCCTGCTTGTACCAAGAACAAATAAGCACATTTGTTCTTGTTCAAATAAACACAGTTGTCTTTGGATAAGCACATCTCGGTCTCTCTAATTTGACCATGCGGATTTGAATAGGTTCCCGATGCCCCGCCCGACGTAAACGAGCGGAGGGTAGGAGCAGGTCCGCATTCAGGAATTTATCTCGGGGGGTTGCCCGCGGGGCAGACCAAAAAGTACAAAAAACATAGATCATAGGTGAAAGCCTATAACAAACGAGCATTTTTGTATGTTCTGGGGGGTGGTTTGAACCTCCTAACCCCCCCTGGATACGGCCCTGGGTAGTAGCTACGTGGAACATAACAGCTCGTTAACTCTATAAGCAGCTACATCGCAGTAGAGCCCCGGAGATGAAATGTCGAGGTAAGAGACCGTTGGTTGTCTACCATTGTGACGTCACATGTGACGTTCTACAGAGGCGGCATGCACGCCTGCTACGGTCTTGGCGGGTGACTTTTTAAGCAACGAATCTCGGTTTTCGGTGAACGGCATCGCGATCAGAATCCCACCCCCTTCCGTAGTGACGGAAACCTATGTGTTCCAGGTCCAGTTCAGGGTATTGAGCCATGTATTTTTTGGGCATAATTCCAATGTCTTTGGGATCCCAAAACGTAAGTGGAGGGATACCTGTGACATCGCAAAAGTTATCCGTCTGTCTGTGAGCACGATAACTCTCGAGGGGAATGAGATATTTTGATGAAACTTGCTCGGAAACTTGGTGGGAGGATCCTTTGGGTCAAGAGAAAGGTCGAGTTCGTAGATGGGCTCTGTAGCCCTATATTTAGGGGTGAGGGAGGGGGTTCAAATTAAGGGAGAAACAAAATATTTTCAAACAGCTAATGAGATATTCGATTAAGGGGTAAGAAGACATTCTGAACGTGAATATGAAAACCATTTCTCGCCGGACAAGTAGTTCGCCCGGAATTCGGCCAAAACCGTAAAGTTTGTTAAAAGTAAAAGTTTTATTTGAAGTTGATTAGATGTTAGATTTAGGGGTAAAAAGACATGCTGAACATGACTATGAATACCATTTTCTCGCCGAACAAGTAGTTCGCGGGGAATCCTGCCAAAACCGGAAAATTTGTTAAAAGCAAAAGTTTATTTGTAGTTGATGAGATTTCCATTAGGGGTAAGAAGAGATGCTGAATCCGTATATGGCAATTGTTTTTTTACCCGGCCGCATAGTTCGCCCGGAATCCGGCTGAAACCGGAAAATTTTTTTACAATTGTTAAAGCTTAATTTGAAATTAATTAGATGTTCGATATGGGGGTAAGGAGATGCGCTGAATTCGGTTTGAGCTTTTATATTTTGTCGGAGAAGTAGTTCCCGAATTCGGCAGAAACCGGAAATTTGGCAGAAGTAAGCTAAGGCAGGAAGTTTCGATCAGTTTCGTCAAAACAGATATGACTTATAGGGGTGAACACACAGGCTGAATCCATATCTGAACTTGGTTTTTCTCAGACCTTAATCTGTTCCTGATTTGTATGGCACTTGCCATCCGGCCAAGTGCCATATACCGATCACTTTTTCCGTCGGTCTGTCGGTCGGTCGGTCAGTCCGGTGTTTACGAGTTAGGGTACTTCCAGATTTGCTAGGACGATGAAACTTGGCAGGCATATTAGGGACCTGACCAAACTAACTTGGAAATAGTCACTTGCCCGATCCGACCATCGTGGGGGGAGGGAGGGGAGCCGGAATCCGGAATTTACTGGCATGCATAACTTTCGAACGGGTGATCAGATCTTCATGAAACTTGATATTTGGAAAGACGTCATGCTTCAGATGTCCCATATCAAGTCCGGACTGAATCCGATGAATGTGGGGGGGGGTCGGAGGGGGGAACCGTAAATCATGTTAAACGCTTAGAGTGGAGCGATCGGGATGAAACTTGGTGGGAGGAACAAGCACAACCCCTAGGTACATCATTGACAGAACCAGAACGGATTCGTGCACTGTGGGGGGAGTTGGAGGGAGGTTCCGGAATTCCGGGCATACGGAGTTAAGATACTTCCAGGTGGGCTAGGACAATGAAACTTGGCAGGCAAATCAGGGACGCGACCAGATTAACCTGGAAATAGTCAGCTTCCCGATCCGACCATCGTGGGGGGAGTGGAGGGAGGGGGAATCCGGCATCTTGAGGTATGTATAACTTCCGAACGGGTGATCGGATCATAATGAAACTTGATATGTAGAAAGATCACATGTCTCGGATGTCCCATTTCAAGTCCGGACCGGATCCGATGAAGCTGGGAGGGGGTCGGAGGGGGGTCCGGAAACCTTGTGACATGCTTGGAGTGGAGTGATCGGAATGAAACTTGGTGGGAAGAACAAGCACAAGCCCTATGTAGATCAGTGACAGAACCGGACCGGATTCGGGCATTGTGGGGGAGTTAGAGGGGGGGGGTCAAGAATTAAGGTACTTCCAGACATGCTAGGACGATGAAACTTGGCTTGAAAATTAGAGACTTGACGTGATTGGCTTAGAAATAGCTAGTTCCCAGATCCGACCATCCCTTAAAGTACTAATGCTAACCGCAAAGTACAAAAAATACTTTTAAGCAAAATATTCATTTTCATTATCCCTATGAGCCCATGATCATTTTTGCCTCAAGGGTTTTGCTTACAACTGAATTCCTTAAAGTACAAACAATACTTTTGAGTAAAATAGCCTATACATTTTCGTGCTCCTGGTGATCATCTTTTTTGCTTCAAGAGTTTTGATTACAGATGATTTTCTAGCGCCCTTAAAGTGCGCACAGCCAAATGCATTGCCAAATGATACAGTCTCGTGATTTTCAAGGACCCATGATCATTCTTATCTCAAGGGTTTTGCTTACAAATGATCAAAACAAACCCACGAATTGACGAATTCCTACTTTCATCCTCTGACCCAGCCTTACAAGTGCCATATGAGCTTCCAGCTCTTGTTTTTAGTAAGAATGTTCAAGGACTCTGGAGAAGACAGTACCCAATTGTCTGGATCAGATATTAAATTTTTGGGATCCCATCGAAACCTTTGGTCTTGTTCTGGTAGTGAACCCACCTCAGTTTTAAGGCCCAGGGCGACTCACCCTATCCTCCGAGAGCCGTTATCGTCAGTAGTCCCGTTTTTTGCCAAAAGAGATCACATGCTTCTTTCCCAAGTCCTCTGTCCTTTTTGCTACTTGACCATTTTTGGTAGAGAGGAGTCTGGCGCCGTTCGCTTTAGCAGATTTGTCAACTCACCTCGGAGCCTGGGCAGGAAGGACAAAGGGCTTGGTCAAAAGAGTAGTGAGGAGCAGAGGCGTCAAGGTCGGGCTTCACTACCCAGATTTTTCGCCCGGATCCTGGGTTCCGTTTTCTTCGATACCGGTATGGGTAGTGAAGACAGGTCTGAAACGGTTTGAAAGTACCCCGGACACGTCCGGGAATCTGGTAGAAAAATCTACCAGATTCCCGGATTCGGGGTGAAAAGAAGCGGGAATTTGAAAGTAGTTTTCATTTGCCTTGGAGAAATTATTGTGCTAAGGTGGTAAAGTCTAAGAAAATTACAGAAGTGCTGAAAAATGCCCAAAAATGGACTGTTGAAGAGACATTTGATTTGATTTCTGTTTGGGACCGTCTTCACATAATCCGGACCCCAGATTCTGGGGCGTCTGGGTAGTGAAGCCCGACCTTTACTAGCCAAAATACTGTTTTCAAGAAAAGAATGACAGTTTTGAAAAACAAATCGAGTGATTTTCAGAAAAAACGACTGTTTTGACGAAAAATCGACCGATTTTCAGAAAAACCGACTGATTTCATGAAAAAATCAACTGTTTTGACGAAAAATCGCGCTGCTTCGCGCCGACTCGGTTATGTTTTACTGACTGGCCGAGAAATATGGGGGGGGGGGGGGGGCCAGTTGTGACGCCCCTGGTGAGGAGTAGCGATCTCTGCAAACAAGGAAAATAGAAACGAAGGCCTTGGAATATAGGTGACAAAATTGCGACGATAATAGGCTAGTGTATTGTTATCCTTTTTGTTGTGTGACACTTCCCAAGAAGTCTTACCGTTGAAAAACTTCATGCAAATTAGGGTTCATGGTGAGGATACACGTTCAGGATTTTTGCCAAATTTTCTGCACTTTCATCAAGTAGTGGACAATCGTATTGTGGTAGTTATTACGCTCTCTGGAGCGCAAATAATAACAACGTGTACATACGTCATCCCTCTTACGGGAGTTCTTGCAGAACCGATAGTTATTATCACTGATGATGCTCGCGACCATCATAAGTAAATCGTGACGATCGTAACAGTCCTGGAACGAAAATAATAAGTGGGAGGAGCCAATTTACTTATTACGGCGTGCTCTGGAACGGCAATAATAACAAGATTAGTAACGATCGTAACTAATATTACGTCTCTGGAACGCGACCAATATCTGAACTTTTCCGCATAGATTTGATGATGGTGCAGAAAATCCAGGCAGGAATTTCAGTCCGCCACCGCCCGACCCTGATTGTATGTTCGCAGCATGAGCTGTTGGCAGGCCCGTATCCAGGAATTTATTTCAGGGGGGGGGGTTGCCCGCGAAATTTATTTCGGGGGGGGGGGGTTGCCCACGGTTCGGACCAAAAAGTACAAAAAAACAGATCAGACTTTAAAGCCTACAAAAAACTTTTACTTTTGTGGGTTTCGAGGGGGGGTTCGAACCCCCTAATCCCCTCCCCCTTGGATACGGCCCTGGCTGTTGGCCTCTTTTTACCGACTGTGAATAATTCTTCATCCTAAAAGGGTTAGCTCAAGAGCCGCTGACTGGAGTTATGAAACCTACGAATGATCGTCATTTGAATACCAGGTAAGACCAGGTTTTTCCTATGAGAGAATCGTCACCCAGACTTCCGATATGTACATCGAGAGAGCAACCCCGGCGAGAGAAAATCGGTGAGCCCTGTGCTAGTGCGAACTCGCGATCAGGATTTCCTGGCCGGATTTTTTTCACTTTCAACATAAAGTTGAAATCATCTCAGCTTTTCCGTATGGAAGTGATGACGGTGCGAAAAAAACTGGCAGGGATTTCGGTCCCCAATCCTTGACCGTGTGACCGCTCGACAGCTTCAGAGTAGTTCAGAACGTGAGGGTAAAGCTAGAGCGAGAAGGGGCATATCTCGCCGTTCCCCGAGGACTCCACTTGAGGAGTCCCCGCGTTTTTGTTTGTCCCGGGGACTCACTCCCGTATTCTCGCGAGTCCCCGCGGACGGGGAATGCTCCGGTTATCATTATCAAAAAGGACTCCCTTTCAGATTCGGAGGGGAATTAATTTTTGCTGGTGTGGTGCAATGTAAAATTAATTAAAAACAATGAGAATAAAGAAAACCAAAAGAAAAGTGGATCCAGACTAACTTCGTCAACTGCATACCATCTTAGAAGCATTCCCCGTGTTCTCGTTGTTTTCCGTCCGCGGAGTCCGTGGAGTGACTCCCTCTATTCTCGCCGTTCCCTTCGATTACCCGAGGATTCCTTGGGGAACGGCGAGAATACGCCTCTAATTGGTGACACACATTTCCACATAAAGCTCTTTGTGGGTAGTATAATGTCGATTGAAGGTGGAGTTTCCCCCTTCCAGGATGAGCAATGTGATCCCTCTGACACCAAGACGGTCTTAAGGGTCGGCCCTATGCGGAGAGCGCATTACGTATCTAACATCCATCTTATGCAGAGCATACGAAAAATAATGGAGGGGGGGGGGCTCGCCCCACTCAAGGCTTAAGGGATTATCCATTGAAGTGCACAGCGCATCAAAATAGTGCTAACTTATTTCGTTGCAGTAGCTGTGAACGGTGGTCAACGTGACGAAATTTAGCCACTACAACCGCGTGCCTTAGTGAAAGCATATCTTCCATCACGAGTACCTGTATATAAATACGTAGAATTAAGAGGGATACTAGAGTTTGTAAAAGGCTGGTAAGTGGGTTCCCGGTTCAGGGCATCAGATGATCAAGTCGAAGACCTCAAATAGGGACACCTCTAGTTGGATAATATAAGAAATTGGCGTATAAATGTACAAAATCTCAATATCCAATCATACATATACACGTCGCGGTCACTAGCCAACTAGTTGGCTACTGTAAAAAAATCTCTATAGGAAAAACCGGCGGTGCTGACTAGTTGGCTACGAGAAAAATATGTATAGGATTTTTGTTTGTTTTCCAACTAGTTCGCCACTGTAAGAAATTTCGTATAGGAAATCCCGCGTTGCCGACTAGTTGGCTACGAGGAAATTTCGTATAGGATTTTTGTTGGTTTTCCAACTAGTTCGCCACTGTAAGAATTTTCGTATAGGAAATTCCGCGTTGCCGACTAGTTGGCTACGAGAAAAAATCGTATAGGATTTTTGTTTGTTTTCCAACTAGTTCGCCACTGTAAGAATTTTCGTATAGGAAATCCCGCGGTGCCGACTAGTTGGCTACGAGAAAAATTCATATAGGATTTTTGTTTGTTTTCCAACTAGTTCGCCACGAAATTTCTTCGTATAGGAATCCCACGTTGCCGACTAGTTGGCTATGAGAAAAATTCGTATTGGATTTTTGTTTGTTTTCCAGCTAGTTCGCCACTGTAAAAAATTTCGTATAGGATATCCCGCGTTGCCGACTAGTTGGCTACGAGGAAATTTCGTATAGAATTTTGTTTGGCTGTCCAACTAGTTCGCCACTTTAAGACATTTCGTATAGGAAATTCCGCGTTGCCGACTAGTTGGCTACGATATGATATCGTATAGGAGAAAAGTTCTTAGCCAACTAGTTCGCTACCGTAAGATCTTTCGTATAGGAAATCCCGCATTGCCAACTAGTTGGTTACGACGAGAAATCGTATAGGAGAAAACTTTTTATCCAACTAGTTGGAAGGAAATGTTTCACAGTCGTATTGGGATTTCAGAAAATACCCAACTAGTCGGATTGTATGAATTCGCATAGAGATTTCGGACAATATCTAACTAGTCGGAACAACTTTCTCGGAAAATATCCAACTAGTTGGATGTATGAACACGGATAGGAATTTCAGAAAATATCCAACTAGTTGGAACAGCCTTTTGTCTTAAGCCCGATGAAAAATTCTTTGACTGTGTAGTTGTATGGTAGTCGTACGAAAAAGTTGCATGGAATGATATGTAGTAGTATGGAATAGTTTTATTAGTGATATGTAGTAGTATGGAATACTATGATAAACATACCTCCGACTGGGTTAATCGTATGTAGTAGTATTCGATAGCATCCAGTTTGCTAGTAGTAGCATGTAGTAGCAACTGTTACTACTGCATGCTACTTTTCGTGCTACTCCATACGACTAATTCTCGGAAATTTTTCATCGGGAGGGTCTCAGAAAGTATCCAACTAAACCGATTGTATGAAAACGGATCGGAATTTCAGAAAATATCCAACTAGTCGGATGGATAATCAGTGTCTCTTTACAAATTTTCTCATTTTAGCGAATTAATTTGATAATTCAGCATTCCTTGACGAATTTCCTTATTTTAGCCAACTAGTTCGATAATCATCCGGCGTTCCTATAGGGATTTCCTTAGCCTAGCCAACTAGTTGGATAATCATCCTTCGTTCCTATAGGAACTTTCTTATTTGCCAACTAGTTGGATAATCCTTCTCCGTTCCTATAGGAATTTTCTTATATGTGCCAAGCCAACTAGTTGGATAATAATCCTCCGTTCCTATAGACATTTTCTTATATTTGCCAACCTGCCGATCTGGGGAAGAGAGTAGAGATCCAACATTATCCAACTAGTTGGCACATATAAGAAAATTCCTATAGGAACGGAGGATGATTATCCAACTAGTTGGCAAATAAGAAAGTTCCTATAGGGACGGAAGATTATTATCCAACTAGTTGGCACATATAAGAAAATTCCTATAGGAACGAAGGATGATTTTCCAACTAGTTGGCAAAAATAAGAAAATTCCTATAGAAACGGATGATGATTGTCCAAGTAGTTGGCTAAAATAAGAAATTCCGATAGGAACGAACGATGATTATCCAATTAGTTGGCTATGATAAGAAAATTCCTATAGAGACACAAAATGATTATCCAACTAGTTCGCTAAAATAAGAAAATTCGTCAAGGAATGATGAATTACCAAATTAATTCGCTAAAATGACAGAATTTGTAAAGAGACACTGATTATCCAATTAGATGGCCGTTAGTTCATCGAGTATTAGGCAAAGTGGCGCATAACCAACTAATGGGGTCGAAATCTCTGTTGAGACTGAAAGCTGTTCCGACTAGTTTGATATTTACTGAAATTCCGATCAGTGTTCATACAATCCGACTAGTTGGATATTTTCAGATACCCTGACTGAAAGCTATTCCGACTAGTTGGATATTTTCTGAAATTCCTATCCGTGTTCATACGTCCAACTAGTTGGATATTTTCCGAGACCCTTAAGACTCAAATTTACTCCGACTAGTTAGATATTTTCCGAAATCTCTTTGCGAATTCATACAATCCGACTAGTTGGATATTTTCTGAAATACCAATACGACTGTGAAACATATCCAGCTAGTTGGATACTAAGCTTTCTCCTATACGATTTCTCGTCATAGCCAACTAGTTGGCAATGCGGGATTTCCATACGAAATATCTTCGGTAGCGAACTAGTTGGCTAAGAACTTTTCTTCTATACGATTTCATCTCGTAGCCAACTAGTCGGCAACGCGGAATTTCCGAAATGTCTTACAGTGGCGAACTAGTTGGACAACCAAACAAAATTCTATACGAAATTTCCTCGTAGCCAACTAGTCGGCAACGCCTGCTTTTCCTATGAGAAATTTTTACGGTAGCGAACTAGTTAGCTAATAAATTTTCTCCTATATGATTTCTTATCGTAGCCAACTAGTCGGCAACGTGGGATTTCCTATACGGAGAAATTTCGTGGCGAACTAGTTGGAAAACAAACAAAAATCCTATACGAATTTTTCTCGTAGCCAACTAGTCGGCAACGTGGGATTTCCTATACGAAGAAATTTCGTAGCGAACTAGTTTGAAAACAAACAAAAATCCTATACGAATTTTTCTCGTAGCCAACTAGTCGGCAACGCGGGATTTCCTATACGAAAATTCTTACAGTGGCGAACTAGTTGGAAAACAAACAAAAATCCTATACGATTTTTTCTCGTAGCCAACTAGTCGGCAACGCGGGATTTCCTATACGAAAATTCTTACAGTGGCGAACTAGTTGGAAAACAAACAAAAATCCTATACGAAATTTCCTCGTAGCCAACTAGTCGGCAACGCGGGATTTCCTATACGAAATTTCTTACAGTTGCGAACTAGTTGGAAAACAAACAAAAATCCTATACATATTTTTCTCGTAGCCAACTAGTCGGCACCGCCGGCTTTTCCTATAGAGAGCGTGTCCGAAAGCTCGGAAACGAGCGAAAATGTTGAATTAATTTAGCATTCTATGCAGCATTTCGCTTTCGGACTTAAATTTTCGCCTCAGTTAATGCAGCATTAATTCAGCATAAAATTCATCGAAAAATTCAGCGAAGATGCTAAATTTTACGCTGAATTTTCAAGAAGAAACTGGGGAGCTGGCGATTAAGGCTAAATTTCGGAATTAGAAGTGTCAGAGAAGAAATAAAGAACGTGTCCGAAAGCTTTTATTGCTGTAAATGCTGCATTTAATGCTGCATATAAGGTAAGAGCTTTCGGACGAAAAATAAAATAAAAATGCAGCATTAAATGCAGCATTTACAGTCCTGAAAGCTTTCGGACACGCTCAGAGATTTTTTTACAGTAGCCAACTAGTTGGCTAGTGACCACGAGGTGTATATGTATGATTGGATATTGAGATTTTGTATATTTATACGGCAATTTCTTATATTATCCAACTAGAGTATGTCCCCTCAAATATACTGTGCAGATGCACATTTATACTGTAAAAGTAGAGCATAACAACCCCGCAAATTTCAAACATTAAGCGCGAAATTTGAAATACAACCCTGAATTGCTGATCCCCCATAAGGTTGCGATCAGATTTCAGTATTGCCACATTTGATAGTCTTTTTTTTGGTATGAGCTTGTTACAGTATGTTACCGGGGGAGCTGTTTGAGTTCAGGGGTTGCAGTTCTTGTTAGTCTAACTTTTTCCCATTCCTAGCCCTAACTTTTCCTTTTCCTAGCTAGCCCTAACTTGCCCTAACTAACTCTAACTTCTTCCCGTTTCCCTGCCCTAGCCAAGCACTACTTTTGTGCTTTCCTGGCAGGAGTGTTACTGATGTATTTTTTATGTTTGAATATAGTATAGTCAAATGAAACTGAAACTTAAAAAAGAAAGTTCACTGACACTGGTTCAGTCCTCGGATGTTCATAAGAGCCCTTAAGGAACTACTTTCACTCAGCTATTCTACCAAAGATCTGCCAAAAAAGATCAGGGATTTGTGGATAGGCTATGCCAAATGCTACTAGGATAGCTGGGTTCTACCAAAAGGCAAAATGCAAAAATCATGGTATTTTTTGATAGGCCAATGCTGGACCCACAGACCAGCCACAGACAGCCCACAGATATCAGCACTTCATCATACAGTATGTATGCTGGCTCAGTGCTGGCTATCCTATGCGAAACGGTGGGCACATATTCTTAGATGCCAAATGCATCCTGTTCTTGTGAATTTTAATTTTTTCTTGTTGGAGTTTCTCTCAAATCCTCATTATTTTATTTTGTGAGGGCTATGCTGTGGCAGGGTTAACCCAGCATGTGGCATAGGTAGGGTAATCAGCATCTTGCATAGGCCATTCCAAACTGTGTTTATATCAAATGTTTGGCATAGCTCCTAAATTAAGGGATTTGTGGGAGACCATACTGAACTATAGGCTACTCACCAGAGTTTGACTCTTATTGGGGTAGGATGTTGGAAACAACACCATCTGAGTTTATCTAAAGTAACCAAGAAAAGTAGGCTAGCCTATTTACTGTAAATAGAAATGAAAAAAATTGCACAACTTTAAAGTAGCCTAGCCTGTGTTCTACACAACAGTATGAATCCTATTTTAGACTGTTGCCTGTTCATGCTTCTTTGAATGGTATTTAAGTTTGTCTTGTAGGCTACCACTTTTGTAAATTTGCTATGATAAATGGGACATATCAGTGAGTCGGACTCAGGTCGGACTACAACAGTTCCAAGTCTGAATCCAAAGTTAGTCCAAAGGTTATAATTTTTTTTTATTTTTTCTTGGCCTACTGGCCACTAGAGATGCTTTGATGTTGAAAAGTTTTTTTTTTAGCCTTAGGGGTTGTCAACTCAGATGGCTCCAGTTACGCTTATATTCAGATATGACTCCAGGTCTGATTTAGAGGTGAGACCTTGTAGCCTATATAGCCTACTTAAAAAAAAAAATAGTGATAAGCAGAGGTGTTACTAGCCAAATGTTTGGGGGGGGGGGGCAAGGTATTTACTGACTGGTTGGTAATTTTTACCGACTGTTTTTGCAGGAAAAACTACTGTTTTCAAGAAAAAAATGACAGTTTTGAAAAAAATTTACAGATTTTCAGAAAAAACTACTGTTTTCAAGAAAAACTGACAGATTTTCAGAAAAAACGACTGTTTTCATGAACAAAAATCAACTGTTTTGAGTTATTTTTTACCGACTGGCCGACAACATTGGGGGGGGCTTCCCCCCTCCCCCCCCAGTCGTGACGCCCCTGGTGATAAGCTTAATTGTAGACCTACTGGCACTGAAGGAGAGCAGAGAGAAAAATTATTTGGGACCAGATTTGGACTGAATTTGAACAGCACTTGCAGTAAGCCTAGCAACAGCTGGTTATATGTAACAACACTTAATGTAGTCATGAGGTCATGACAGATCTAGGTCGTTGCTGTGCACAGCTTTGAGTAGGCCTACTGCAACATGCATTCTGGTATAAACCATGAGGAGATATTTGATTGTAGCTAGGCTAATAATTTGTTGAAACTTCGTGCGAGGATCATTGGGTAAATTGCAGGCTATACAAGTCGAGTTAGTAGACGGGCCTCATATGTTAATGGGCAGGAAAGGGGGTTTCAGAGTAATGGCATGAAGAATTTTTTTCAAGCTTTTTTTCAAGCTTTCTTATCAAGCCAAGACATGCTGGATTCATATTCGACCTTCTTGGGTCGACCTTTCGACCCTTTGGTCGAAGTAACGGTCGATGACATGAGGTTCAGGGAATCTGCTGAACACATATTAGTCTCATCGGTGGTTTGTATTGAGATTCCAATGTTCCGCATCATAGTAGAATTTTGCATTGTGAGGACGGCTGTAGATGTTCTGAACGTCACTTCTAGAAAAAAAAAAAATCCCTTAGCAGACTCAATAACTCAGTGTATTCAATTAAACGATACAAAAATAAATTGGCTTTTCAGTTAAAACTGACCGGAAGGTTGGTATACCGGTAAAAGAACATGGTAAATCAGGAAATACTCATAGTTCTGGTCTCGGAAGGATAGCCTGTCCGGGAACCCGTTTAACACCGGAAGTTCACGAATGAACCTAATCGCCCGACAATTTTTCTGGGTTAAAAGGATTAATTCGGATCTCGCGAAGACCGGAAATCTACTAGACCCGATACCAAGAGGTCCGACAGATATTCCCCTTTGCGATCGAATCGAAACCCTTTGCTCTTGTTACTGTTTTTCAGCCCGAAAGCCTTTTTGATCTCAGAAAGTGTCCAGAAGTCTCATAGAGAAGGAAATCCCTTGGTACAGTGTAAAAAAAAAAATCTTGCAGTATTTGCTACTGGGATTAATCTTGTCTTTATTGAGATAAGATTATCCCTAATTCGGATTAGTCTTATCCCAGTAGAGATGAGATTAATCCCAGTAGCAAATACTGCATCCTTGTTCGAAAAAACTTTTTACAGTGTAGATTATTCTGAAGTAGGTTTACTATAGGCAGAGGCGTCACTACTAGGGGGGGAGGGGGGGACGCCCCCCCCCAATGTTGTCGGCCAGTCGGTAAAAAATAGCCGAGTCGATGTGAAGCGCCGCTATTTTTCGTAAAAACAGTCGATTTTTTTCTAGGAAACAGTCGATTTTTCTTAAAAACAGTCGGTTTTTCATAAAAATAGTCGATTATTTCTTAAAAATAGTTGTTTTTTCTCAAAATCAGCCGATTTTTCGTCAACACAGTCGTTTTTCTCAAAAATAGTACTTTTTATCTGCAAAACCAGTCGGTAAAAATGACCAGCCAGTCGGTAAATACCTTGTCCCCCCCCCCAAACGTTTTGGCTAGTAAAGCCTCTGACTATAGGTAGGTGTGTTACAATATGAACTGTTGGTGGTACTAGAGGCCCTAGCTACTACATGCTAAAGGCCTATAAATATTCCTTCAGCCCAAGCTGACAGCGAATCATACTTTACTGCCTAAACGGATAAGTCGTCTGAGTTTTATTCTAGCAGCATTTTGGTCCTTCTTGGCAAGGGCCTTACCAAGATGGGCAAATATATCGCTAGAAAAACCTACCTTAGAAACGGAACCAATAATTGGCTATATTTAGTTTCAGGTGGCAAGGGCAGATCTGCTTACTCAGAAAAGCATATATTTTGAGCAATTATTCAAATGGAGTTATCCGAAGAATCCTGTTGTGGTCCAAGAAGATGTGGATTCGGATGCACTTCATCTTTTTATGAAGTACGTAGACTAACATTTTACAAGGCTCAATGGCCCCTCCCAGGTTCATGTAAGCACGACCCGTCTAAATTTTCATTTAGCCCCTTCATTTAGCGTCTCGGTTGAACCGGATCATTTCAGGGTTTTAAAGTAGTTTCCTTTGCGGTATCTGCACAAATGCGAGCATTGTAGCCGTAGTCGCTCAAGGTGGAAGTGCTTACGCTAGGTAGTGTTAGCAAGAAAAAATAACGAGACAGAACTGCTGTCTCCCTATCTCGGTCATACATACATGATGAGTCGAGTAAACGAGTAAAATACGTACGACTCCCGACGCAAACGAGCGGTGGTTACTAGCTTCGCGCAACACGTTTCGTTACCTATACAAATAGCTGAATCGCTGTTAATTCGCTAAAGAGGAAATCTAGAAGTCAACGCCGATTGGTTCTATGGGTGCGCTCCAGAGCGGGTCAGCGCGCGGAGTACGCCTCCTGCTAACCTCTTTCTATATTTCTTGTGCAATAAGCAATGGTGAAGCCGAAAGAGAAGTAAACGGGTATCAACATCAGCTCAAAGCTAGAGTAAATACCTCTAGGGTCCGCTCAGATTTGCGTGCGACTAAAGACAGAAGTTCTTACTGATTATTTGTTCTTGGTGTTAGTAGGGAAAAGGGAGTGGGCTCCCTATTGAAATTTGGTTTCCGGTGATGCGGGGAAAGCCGTTCCCCATGGAAAACTACACCGATCAATATTTAGAAAATTTAAAAAAAAGAAACATAAACTTGTTGTTACGTCATGAAAACTGAAATTCATGAAAATTGACCGCCGCGAAAAACGAGGAAGTCTGGATCCCTGTTTTTTTGGTTTTCTTCTTCTTCTTCCTTGAGTCAGGATCCCTGTTCTGAGGCAGGACTCCTGATTTCTGCTGGTTTATTCAAGAATCAAGCATGTTGCAAAGCTATTCTCATCCGATAGTTCAAGAAATGTTTAGGCTATTCCTTTATTTTAGCTACCTGCAGTCGGAATCCCCGAGTCTTCGTTGCGAGGACCAGCCGACCAGTGCAGTACTTACCTTGAACTACCTTGCTGACAAATATCTTTGTCGGAGTCTTGATATGGATACGACATCGATTTGCCTAGGACGGCTTCACACCGAAAATATAGTGGACTTCTGTGTTCTGACGCACAATGCTGTTTGGAATCCCAACTTCTTTGCTTCTGCCAAGCAGGTCAGTATTAAAATAAATACTTTGTAAATACTTTTATATTATATAATTATATATAATAATTATATATAATTTTGTATTATACCTTTATTTTTTTTATTTATAAATACTTTTATAAATACTTTTTTTATAATTTAAATACTTTTTTTTTTAATAGGCTTCTAGGCTCCAGGCACTCTCTTGGAACCAAGCTGGATATAGAAGTTGTGGCACTGCGCCGGGATCGTTATTTTGGCTGAAAATCTTGAAAAATCTGTCCCTAGATGAAAGCAGGGATAGCAGGACCAGTACAGATTGCATAAAAATGCTGCTTTGGTTGCCTCGGGCTTCGTTGCTTATACGTCTTTATAGCCTGCTTATATTTACCTGTCTCATTATCGGAGGAAAGATTCCAGTCGTTTCTTCATTCGAGTGTTTTGCTGTTAACGTTGAAACGTCAAAGCGCTGTCGAAGCCCCTGTCAAAAGATTGTCAAAGGACTCCGCAAGTGAATTGTTCGGTTAGTGACGTTGTTGCACCCGAACTGAGCCAAACTTCTGTTGTAAAGGTGATTAAAATGTTAAAATAAAAAAATAGAAGACGGGAGTTTCTCCTCCAAGATCAGGTTATCGGTTGTTTCTTTGTTAGCATATAGAACAGAATCTCTCTTTTCGTTCAGGCCTTCATTTCTGATGCATCGAAAGTCTTACGTGAAGGTTACGGATCATTGTGTCCTGCGAGTGTATTGGCTGTGCTTTTCCAGAGTGATATTATGAACGTCAGATCAGAGCTGGGAATATTCGATTTTGTCGAGGACTGGGCAAAGCATGAGGTATCAGAAGAGGTAAGTTTTTGATGGGTTCTTTTTTGGTTTTGGTTTAAAAATAAGCCAGCTTCCGGTAACCAAAAGTCAGCTGTTTGTCTGTCTGTTTTTTAAAGCCTCCTCCGTATCTCAGTGACACAAGTGTGGCATCTCCCGTACAGAAATTTATTAAAATATTAAAAAGAAAACTATGTGGAGCATCAAAAATCATGACAAACGAACCCAAACAAAACACGAAACTAAACGACAAAAAGTAAACAAAAAAATCTCAACCAACAACGAGAGGTGTCGTTCCTTACACTCTGGTGGCAAAACAGTTGAAAAAAAAAATGCTCGAGTACCTTTATAGTAAAAAAAATGTGGGTAAAGAGGCTTTGGTTATTTAAGGTGTTGAAGGGCGAAGGAAATCGCGGCTAGCAAAACACATAACAAAACATAAGCTTTGGTTCGACCGTGCGAGTTTTCTAGGGCCTCATATAATCCAGGGTGCGTCTTCCGATTAGACAGCGTGTGTGGCGTTTGGATGTAACATATTGCTTCAAGTTCATCTAATTTGCATGAGATAAGAACCTTGATCGTCTGTCTGACATGTCATTACATCGACCCGTCAGTTCGTCCGACAAAATCTGTCACTGCGAACGCTTTTTCGACAGTACCACCAAAATCCGTTATTGCGCGTGCCTGATTGTTCGTCATCTGTCGGTCCCCACCCGTCACTTTTCCACCCTTCTCTCCGCCTACCCGTAGACTAATCCGCTAAAATACGCTCACCAAATATCATTACAGCCGCTTTTTTCCGACGGGCGGACTGACGGGTGTGCGAACTGATGGTGTGGTGTAGAGACGCCGACCGTCTCGGCATGATATAAGAGTTTGTGCCACGAAATGCTGTGCATTGATTTCTGGAGTTCAGACATTCATGTCTTTTCATTTTGTTTTCAGGAAATACGGTTGGTGCTTCAGCATATTCGCCTTCTTACGCTGTCAGCAGAAGAATTCCTGACAACCCCCGTCAAGTCGTCCCTGCTCACACACGAAGAAAAAGCCGCATTCTTTCAATTCAAGGAGACCGGAATCCTACCCGAACAGTACACACTGAACAAGTCGCTAACCCCTAGATTACTGTTCGATAGAACCTCGATCCCTACCACCGACTTGATTTGCAATCTGTTCCCACATACCCAGGTGATATCAGACTCGAAATTTAGCTTCAACATGTTCGTACGGGTTCGGAGTGTCATCCTAAAACGGCACCTCCCCTTTGTGTTGTATGGCGACATTTTGGACCCGACAGAAATAACAATAGCGATTTTGGATGAAGATTCGTTTGTCGTGGCGAGTGGAACTGTGGTCAGAGAGAGTTTCGTGGCCTGTGTGGAAGTGAAGTTCGAAAAGGAGGTGTTTCTGTTTTCAGGCTGTGAATATAAGCTTCAAGTTATAACGCGTGCCACGGATGCCATGAAAAATGTCACAGCAAGATGTGAGGGCATAGTTTCTAGTTCTGGTGTGTTCTACGTCCAGTAACTCATTTCTTCGCGTGATAATATGTGGTTTTTGCAGATATCATGGTATCCGATACCACGGTTGAAAGTCGTTTTTATGGCACTTGCAGCCTCTGGCTCAAGTGCCATATACCGATCGCAATTCCGTCCGTCGGTCGGTCGGTCGGTCTGTCCGAATTTTTTTGTCCCACATGTTCGAGTTAGGGTACTTCCAGATGTGTTAGGACGATGAAACTTGGCACGAAAATCAGGGACCCGACGAAATTAACCTGGAAATAATCAGTTTCCCGATCCCATCATCTGGGGGGGGAGTGGTGGGCCGGGGAATTCTGAGAATTAAGTAGTTTTTGTCACACTTTTTCGAGTTGGGGTACTTCCAGATGTGCTAGGACGATGAAACTTGGCAGGAGCATCAGGGACCCGACCGGACTAACCTGGAAATAATCAGTTTCCCAATCCGACCACCTGGGGGGAGTGGAGGGCTGGGGAATCCGGAAAACTGGAGTAGTGTGTAACTTTCGAACGGATGATCGGATTGGAATGAAACTTAATAACTGAATAAATGGCATACCTCTGATGTCCCATCTGAAGTCCGGACCGGATTCGACAGCTATGGGGGAGTTGGGGGGGGGGGAGACCGGAAATCTCGAGAAACGGTTAGAATGGAGGGATCGGAGTGAAACTTGCTGGAAAGAACAAGCATCTGCTCCAGATAAATCGTTTATACATTTGGACTGGATCCGGACACTAGGGGGGGGGGGGGGGGGGGGCTGGAGGGGAGTTTCCCGGAATTCCGGTAATGGCGGTTTTGGGGATTTTCACGACGAAACTTGGGAGGCGAATCAGGGACCCGATCAAACTGACTTATAAATAAAAATTTACATGATCCGATAGTTGTGGGGGGAGTAGCGGCAGGGGGAATCCGGAATACTGAGTCATGCGTAACTTTGGAACGGTTGATCGGATTTGAGTGAAATTTGATAATTGAGCAGATGACATGTCTCTGGTGACCTTTGTCATGTCCGGACCGGATTCGACAACAATGGGGGGGGGGGGGGGAATACGTGACCGGCTCAGACTGGGGAGATCGGGATCGAACTTTGTGGGAATAATAAAGAGATGCTCTGGATAAATCACTTACAGAACCGGATTGGCTCCGGCGACTGTGGGGGAGTTTGAGGGGTGGGGGGCCGGAATTCCGGTGATCGCGATTTAAGGTACTTCCAGATGTGCTAGGACGATCGAACTGGGCTGGAATATTAGAGATTCGACAAGATTGGCTCAGAAATCGCCACTTTCCAAATCCGACATTCCTTAAAGTACCAATCTTGACCGCAAATTTAGAAAAATACTTTTAAGCAAATTATACATTTTCATGATCCCCATGAGCCCATTATCATTTTTGCCTCAAGGTTTTTTTTTACAAATGAAGTTCTAGCTCCCTGAAAGTGCGCATTTGAACCGCAAGGTCGAAAACTACTTTTTTTCAACAAACGATACATCTCAACCCGTGATCATTTGTGCCACAAGGGTTTTGCTTAAAAATTTATTTTATCACCCTTAAAGTGCACATTTTAACCGAAAAGTGAAAAAAAATACTTTTTACCAAACGGTATATATCAATGATCCCTAAGGGCCTGTGATCGTTTTGTCTCAATAGTTTTTCTTACAGATGAATTTCTAGCGCCTATAAAGTGCGTATCATTACAGCCAAGTTCTAAAACAAAATACTTTTTCTCTAGCTCCCTTAAAGTGCGCATCTGAACCGCAAAGGTAACCTTAAAAGTACGTTTGATCAAACACTACATCTCAACCCATGCAAGTGCCATATGAGCTTACAGCTCTTGTTGCATTTTATCGTGGTATCTCGCCAGCTAACGTGGTATCTGATATTCAGGTCCCGACCGTTTTTTCGAACAAAATCCATATTAGAAGCATTGCCCGTGCTCTCGTTGTTTTCTGTACGCGGAGTCCGCGTGGAGTGACTCCCTCTATTCTCGCCGTTCCCTTCGGTTCCCCGAGGAGTCCTCTTGGAACGGCGGGAATACGCCTCTAGTGTCGTTATTGATACCGTCGTATCCATATAGCGGCGGTATTTGTACCCTCATGCCCATATAGCGGCGGTATTTGTACCGCCGTGTCCATGTACTGGCGGTATTCCTTCCGTCGTGTCCATGTACTGTCGTGTCCATCATATGACGGTTTTTTCGTTTCGCTGTTCTGTCTTGTCTTCGTAGGGTCATGTCTATGTATGAACATCATCCCATACTGACTCCCCGCAGTGGAGTTCGAGCGCAGCATGTGTGAGAACTGTACGCGCCGTGGTTGGAAAGTGAGAAAACGAAGCAAAATAAAAGTATCAGTCATTTCTTCAGTTATTAATGTTCATTCCAATCCGATCACCCGTTCGAAAGTTACACACTACTCCAATTTTCCGGATTCCCCCGCCCCCCCTCCCAGATGGTCGGATCGGGAAACTGATTATTTCCAGGTTAGTTTGGTCGGGTCTCTGATATGCCTGCCAAGTTTCATCGTCCTAGCACATCTGGAAGTACCCCAACTCGAAAAAGTGTGACAAAAACTGCTAAATTCTCAGGATTCCCCCCCCCCCAGATGGTCGGATCGGGAAACTGATTATTTTCAGGTTAGTTTGGTCGGGTTCGTGATACGCCTGCCAAGTTTCATCGTCCTAGCACATCTGGAAGTACCCTAACTCGCGATCAGCGGACCGACCGACCGACCGACGGAAAAGTGATCGGTATGTGGCACTTGAGCGAAGCTGCAAGTGCCATAAAAACAGGGATAGCAGGACCAGTACAGATTGCATGAAAATGCTGCTTTGGTTGCCTCGGCGTTGCTTATACGTCGTTATAGCCTGCTTACATTTACTTGCCTCATTATCGGAGGAAGATTCCAGTCGTTTTTTCATTCGAGTGTTTTGCTGGTAACGTTGAAGTCGAACTTCAAAGCGCTGTCGAAGCCCCTGTCAAAAAGATTGTCAAAGGACTCCGCAAGTTAATTAGTCGGTTAGCGACGTTCTTGCACCCGAACTGAGCCAAACTGTAGTCCAAAACCCAAGATAAACTTGTTGGCCTACCAAGTCTTCCAAAACGTAAAGAAACATAACAACTGAAGTCTTATTTAGTTATCGGCACACCTTACGCTTTCGGCGAGGTTTTCACTGTGTGATGCAGCAAATGCACGTGGCGACAGTGGAGTAAAAGGAAAAACAAACACAAATAAAAAACTAAATTTATGACCGACAATTTGGATTAAATTCTAATTAGGCCTAAAAAACTCATGAAAGCATCTTGTAGACGATGAGCTGGATGAGTAGATGTTTTTAACAAAGACGCCGACGTCCTCTCCAGTGACCGACTGACATCTTGCACGCCCAGCTTCTGGATTAACCTACGGTTACGACACGAACGAGGAAGATCCCTGTTCGCTGCTGGCCCGCCCGAAAAAGCACAAAAAAGACTTAGGTCACGCAGCGAGATAATGGCCAAGGGCGGGGATTTCTGAAGCTTTTAATTTCGTAAGGGAGCTAGCGAAGATAAGGCAGAATTAATAAGACGGATCCTTTAGTTGATGTGCACCCCCTTGACTTTACATTCGTTATTCCTCTTAAAAAGATTTACTTGTTCTGAAACTTCCGAAAAGTTCTACAATGTTCACTCAGAGGGAAGCGGGGGGGGGGGGGGGGGGGGTCATCTTTCACGACAAAGCCAGCGCATAAAAATATACGTTTATTTTGTCTGCAAACACGTACTAAAATCCGAAAGACAAATCATGAGGTGTCCTAAGGGCCAACACCAATTAGAGAAAAAGTATAAAATAAATATTAGCACAAAAATGAACAAAATCGGCAGTCAAAACTCAAAACACAGAATTAGAAATTCCATCAGAGATTCTTAATGTTGAACTTGCTGAGGTTGTTGTTGTTGGACTAACGGCTGCTGTACCTAGAAAAAGCATTTTTTTAGTTCTTTATGGGGGGGGGGCTTTTTGGCGGTTTTTTTCTCGAAATTTTTTGCTGAAATGGGCTGAGTTGGTGTTTTCTCGGTTCAATCCCACTTAAGGCGTTTATCCCCGATCCCACAAAGTGTCTGTGGCTCAAGAAGAGTGTTTCCGCAGTCGTTTGTGCGGCACCAAGAACAAATAATCAGATAGAACCTCTGTCTTTGGTACCATGCAGCGACTATGGATACCCCGACAAAACTGAGCGGACCTAGAGGTATTTACTCTAGCTCTGAGCTTATGTTGATACCCGTCTACTCTACTTCCGTCTTCGCCGTTGCTCATCGCAGAAAAAAAAATCAAAAAAATCAGGAGGCGTACTCCTCGCGCTGACCCGCTCTTGAGCGCGTCCAGAGAACCAATCAGCTTTGTCCTCTACTTTTCCTCAAGGCGGCTTCACAGCGATATAGCTAACTGTAGAGGTAATGAAACGTGATGTGGCGCGAAGCTACTAACCTCTGCTTGTTCGAAGCGTACAAGGTACGGGAAATTTTTCGACTCCGCATAGTCATAGTACAGAGATAGAGAGACAGAGGTTATTTATGATGATTTGTTTTTGGCGGTACGCAAGTGTGTTTTCGCGACCAACAAGATTTTTGCGGCTCGCTTTGTGGCGATTTTCAACGGCCCGACTGTGTGGCACACAATCGTGATTCCCCGACAACCACTCAGAACTGTGAGGGCCACGATGGTGCTGCAGAATAATGCCTTTTGTGTTATGGTTTAATTTTGTACGTGCTATGGCCAGAGATGGGCGAATCCGACCATGAAAGGATTCGAATCCTGGGCTAGGTACAAATCCGATTCCGAATCCACCCTTTCATGCTTAGGATTCGAATCCGGAATCGAATCCGGATTCGAACCCGAACTTAACACAAATCAAATCATATACGCAGGTTATAGTTTAAAAATTAGACGTGACAAAAATCACTGATGTCTAAGGTAATTGGATAACGTGACAGATTACTGATGATGGTCGGTGATGGTGATAAAAAGGTTGGATTGCCTAAGCCCACTGTGTAAAAATTGGGAAACGGTAAATATAAGAATCTAGACTAAAAAATTGAGCGAATTCTTAAGATCGAGGTTTTGGAATCCGAATCCGAATCCAGCCTGACAAGCAGAAGATTCGAATCCGGCCAAAAGGACGAATCTGGATTCGAATCCGACCCGGATTCGGATTCGCCCATCTCTGGTTATGGCCCAAGTCGGCCGGTGTTTGATTTGAAATAAATAAATAAATTTCCCTCGTTACCTGTGGCTGTCCTGCTTGTTGGTAGCTTGCGGGGGCGACGTTCTGCTGACTATTTGGCTGAGGATTCGAAGGATTTGCCTGGAGTATGGGTGCAGCACCTTGCGAGGGCTGCTGAGCAACAGGAGCCGCTTGCAAAGCAATAGGGGCCTGTTGCTGAGCAACATGAGCCGGTTGTCCAGCAATGGGTGCAGATCTCTGGTTGTTTGGCTGGTATTCTTGCTGGAGCCCGGCTTTCAGCTTTTCGCCTTCGTCGGGGGTGATCTAGGAGAAACAAAGAGTCAATAACGGAGAGGCTGGACAATCGCAGGTATTGGCTTTAGCAGATCCAAGACGTCTTTCAGGGATGGTCGATACACAATACGCTTAAAAGGAAAACTTCCTGTGTGGTGCGGACCGAGGTGCGGACGGTGCGGTGATGGTATAGTATTCTTTTTAGAGTAATTCATGTTTTTTTTTGTTTTGTGTTTTCTCTTTTCCTATACTGTTTTTTTTTTTTTTTTTTTTTTAGTGTGTTAAGTGTAGTGGGCACCCGACTGGTTGCATATGTATCACTTGAATTCAGAAATTAAAATATGACGAAGATAAATTTTAAAATGTTTGCTCCGGGATGAGAGATCAGATGTTTCACTACGTGAAATCCAGCCTGGCATAGGTAGCGTTCCAGCGACTTATTATTAGTTACGATCGTTACTATTCTTGTTATTATCGCCGTTCCAGAGCCCGCCATAATAAGTAAATTGGCTCCTCCCTCTTATTTTCATTCCGCGACTGTTACGATCGTTACAATTTACTTATGCTGGTCGCGAGCATCATAAGTGATAATAACTATCGGTTCTGCAGGAACTCTCGTAAGAGTGATGACGTATGTTAGCGTTGTTATTAATTTCGTTCCAGAGCGTGGTAACTACAACAATACGGCGCTCGCCCCTCCTCTTATCATCGTAAATTGTAATAACTTCACTGGAACGCTACCATATTATCGCGCAAAAAGTGCGCTGCGCTCACTTGGCGCACATACCGCTTCAATTAACCATACCACGACGATGTTTCGAATTTTGCGGCGTCATTTTCGTCCACTGAAGCGCGGTCCACTCTTTGCAGACTAAGATGTTACGCTCGATTCTAGCTGAGCTAGAGGTAGGTTACTTACTGAGTTTTGAGTTGATGCCCATCTACTTCTCTGTTCGCCGCTGCGCATTTCAGAGGAAAAAGTGCAGCAGGCGCCCCTCTGCCGTCACATCTGTAGACAATCAATCGGCTTTTAAGGCGTATTCTCGCCGTTCCCCGAGGACTCCACTTGAGGGGTCCCCGCGTTTTTGTTTGTCCCGGGAACTCACTCCCCGTATTCTCGCGAGTCCCCATGAACGGGGAATGCTCCGATTATCATCACCATCATCAAAAAGGACTCCCTTTCAGATTCGGAGGGAATCAATTTTTGCTAGTGTTGGTGCAATGTATAATTAATTAAAAATAAACAGAATAAAGAAAACTAAAAATATAGTGGATTCAGACTAATTTCGTCAACTGCATATTTTTTTTTCGAACAAAATCCATTTTGGAAGCATTCCCCGTTTCTCGCTGTTTTCGTACTCGGGAGTCCGCGTGGAGCGACTCCTCTATTCCCCGAGAAACGGCGAGAATACGCCTTTACTTTCGAAATTTCTTCTCCGCGGCTTTACTGGGATATAGCTGTTTGTACAGGTAACGAATTGTGATGTTCTGCGTAGCTCCTACCCTCCGCTCGTTTGCAGCGGGCAGGTAGGGCTTTTATTCGACAGCGCATGGTCGTATTACAGAAATAGTGAGACAGAGGTTCTGGTACTTATTTGTTCTGGATTCTACGCAGCAAAATACAGCTTATCTTATACCGAAGCAAAGTTTACAAAATTTCTCTTCGTTACATTTTTTGATTTCCAGATTCAAGTGATAACTTGAATTATACAGGCGAAAGCCTTATTATTGCAATTATACTATTATTATTATTATAACATATGCAACCTGTCAGGTGCCAATACCTGCTGTAACACACGCCTTTAATAAAAACGCATTCATTTATTCACTACCCGTGTTTTCCCGAATCCAGTGAAACTGTCGACCCAGTAAAAAAAAAAAAAAAACTAAGCTGGTGGTTGAAATCAGGGTGTATTTTTGCCTCATACGAACCTTTCAAATCTATTCTAAAATTTCGACCGCCCTCCAAATATTGAGGTACAAAACCCACCTATCAACCTAAATTTAGTTCTGACCTAAATGCAGTTCTACCGCAATATAATGGTGGATACGGTGGATGAACAGACGGTCAGACAAACAGAGTTTACCATTTCACAGGCCAACTTTGCAAAGGAATTCAGTGAAAAAGAAAAATGGGCAAATATTCACCGTCCGAAATATTCGGACATTTTTGGCATGGGCTGCTACGGTATGCAATGGGCCAGAAAGTCAGGGATCCTTCTAACCAAAATCAAAAGAAAGCCTGAAAAAAAAAAATGCTGGCCGTAGCTTTTTGTTTGGTTTTTCGCACACAGGCCAGAAGAGTAAAGAAGCAGAGAAAGGGTGAGTGCAGCTAAAAGAACAAATATAATTAAAGAAATAATTTTTTCATTCGAAGAAATTGCGTTAGCTCTTACTTAAGCCACATACATAAATTGCAAGTAAAATTAAAGATGAAGGCAAATGATGACAAAGAAAAAAGATGTAAGATAACAGGACCTCCACCAGCCCGTAACCAACCCTCCTAAAAAGCTGCAGCTATGTGGATAAGCAGGCGAAGCAGCCACATCCACCGAAAAGAACAGCTGCGATAAAATCAACTCCAACCTTCTTCCCCGCATTCTGTTGCTGTTGTGGTTGCTGCATTTGTCCAACTGGAGCCTGGTACTGCGGCAGCTGACCCGCCTGAACCGGTGGTGCATACTGGGGCACCTGGCCTTGCTGTACTGGTTGTGCTTGTCCCTGTGGCGCGTATTGCGGCACAGCATAGTGGGTATCGTTGTGCGGGACGCCATACTGCGGCACACCATACTGCTGCTGCGGCACACCATATTGGGGCTGCGGTACCCCATACTGTTGTTGCGGCACACCATACTGTTGCTGCGGCACACCATATTGTTGCTGCGGCACACCATATTGTTGCTGCGGCACACCATATTGTTGCTGCGGCACACCATATTGTTGCTGCGGCACACCATATTGCTGTGGCGGCGCACCGTACTGTTGTTGTGGCATTGCATTGGGTGGGTAATACCCTTGTTGGGGCATGGCATTTGGGTGAGGCACTCCATACTGAGGGGGCAGACCGCCATATAGCGGTTGACCAGGATGTGGGGGAGGTTGGAAGTTCAGATGAGGCTGCGGTGGCAACTAAACAAACGATAAGCATAACTTAAAAACTAAGCTTCCACAAAACGGAAAAGGAACTGAAATTCGGCTGTGTAATAAAAAAACATCCCAAAGCTGAACGCAACTACAAAAATAACTCTAAGCAATGGTATTCGGGTACTGATTCGACTACTCCCTACGTCCCAGGACCGGGAATAATTTTCAAAACTGATCGCTGAAAAGTAGTAGGTCGACCAAAAGTTGTCAATAAACTGCTATAATTAGTAGTCTCAAATTCAGCTCTATCACTGGCGCTGACCAACCTCACTACAGATTCGCGCTTATATGTTCTTTTTGTGACTCAAGTCCGGAAAGCTTGGGGGAAAAAAATGTACTGTTGGTTCGACCCTGTCATGAATGAGACCTAAATTGTACCTTTATTTTCGGAGGCTTCATGCCTTCAACATACATTTTCTTTTGTCTCTGTTTTTATGGCACTTGCAGCTTCGCTCAAGTGCCATATACCGATCACTTTTCGGTCGGTCTGTCGGTCCACTCTTCTCGAGTTAGGGAAAAGTGCTAGGAGGATGAAACTTGGCAGGAATACCAGGGACCCGACCAAACTAACTTGGAAATAGTCACTTCCCCGATCGGACTACCGTGGGGAGTGGAGGGAAAGGGAATCCAGAATCTTATGTATAACTTTCGGACGGGTGACTGGATTTTAATGAAACTTGATATTTGGAAAGACGTCATGTCTCAGATGTCCTAACTTAAATCCGAACCGGATTCAATAACTGCGGGGGGAGACCGGAAACCTTGTGGGACGCTTAGAGTGGAGGGATCGGGACGGGGGTGGGGAATTCCGGGATCTCGAGTTAAGGTACTTCCAGATGTTCTAGGACAGTGAAACTTGGCAGGCTTATCAAGGACCCGACCAGAATGTCTTGGAAATAGTCACTTCCCCGATACGATCACCGTGTGGGGAGCGGAGGGAAAGGAAATTCGGAGTCTTCTGTGACGCATAACTTTCGAACAGGTGATCAGCTCCGAATGGAACTTGATAATTGACAAGAGCACGTGTCCTTGATAGTCCGTTTCAAGTCCGGACTGAATCCGACTACTGTGGGCGGAGTTGAGGGGGGGATCTCATGACACACTTTAGACTGGAGGGCTGGGGATGGAACTTGGTGGGAAGATCAAGCGAATCCACCAAATAAATCATTTGCAGAACCGGACTGGGTTCGGGCAATGCTTACATTTTTTTTTTTTGCTTACAAATGAATCCCTTAAAGTGTTCATCTCCGCAAAGTGAAAAAATACCTTTGACCAAAAGATACATTTTCATGATCCCAAATGGCCGATGATCATTCGTGCCTCAAGGGTTTTGCTTGCAAACAAATTCTTATCCCTCTAAAAGTGCGCATCATAACGGCAAAGTGCAACAAAATACTTTTGACCCAACGATACACTTTCACAATCCATAAGGCCCATGGCCATTCGTGACCAAAGGGATTTGCTTACAAATGATTACAAGAAGCCACCGAATTTACAAATTCCCAATTTCATCGTCTGACCCAACCTTGCAAGTGCCATATGAGATTCTAGCTCTTGTTGTCTTTAGTGTTGTCTATCTTTTGAATTAAATAAACAAACAAATAAAAAGGAATTTATAAAGATGGAAAAGGGCCGGACCGGAAGGGTCCTCGGGTCTCTCGGCCCCTAGGACAGGGCCCGTGCTTTCTGGGGTGGTCCATACGAAGTTTTTTATTGTCTGGATTTATCTCTCTCTCTATATCTAGGTGTAAGTTTGCTAAAAGAACTTACCAATCCCTGATCAACCATACGTTGGATTTCAGCCATTCTTCGCTGCTCGTACTGATGGTATTCTTCCTGATTGTAGACGGGTCCTTCATCGATTGTATTCCAGCCAGGATCTTGCTCAAACTCACTCTTCTGGGATTCCTCCAAGAATTCTTCGAAGCTAAAAAGTGATCATTATTATTTCTCAGTACCACCTTACAGAATCTGAAGAGCCCAGACTCAGCTCGAGTCTTGAGACTCATCTGCCAACTAAAGTCCCACGAAAGACTATAGATGAGAGTGGCTGGCCGAATCCATTAAACTTCGACCCACCTAACTCCTCTTTAAAGCAAACCAAAAAAAGCAAACTTTCGCTTGCACACCATTGAAGGTTTGGGTACCACAGGTGCCGATCTCCTGTTACTCTGGCCGAGGCCGGGAATGCGATGCGTGGTTGGGGGCAAATCATCCGACACTTCCTGTGTTTTTCCCTAGATTCTCTAGGTACCCATTTGAAGCTGGGTGGACTTTTGTCTTACAGGAAAACGCCACATTAACCCTTGCCCCAAACTAAACGGTAGGCTCCACCGAGACTCGAACCAGCGACCCTTCGCTTGTGAGTTCGGCCAGGGCTTCTAAGCCCTATCAACTATTCATCAGTTTTATTCAAGCCCATTCAACAGTTGTGTGCAAGCCTTCACTACACATTTTCATCAAATTTAACCGCCGTCTTATAATATTAAAATTATTTATGAAAATTTATAAAAATAAAAATGGACGCTTTCTATTATGGCACTAGCGGATATTCTCGATGTTTGCTAAAACCGCAGAGGTCAAACCCTTACCATTTTCTAGGACTAAGCAAATCTATTTCAACGTTTAGAGCAGTCATATGACTGCTCTATGTCAGGAGCTTTCGGAGTTAAGGGGATCTTTTTTTAAGGGGAACGTTTTGCTTCTTCCGGATATCCTCAATAGCACTTCGGAAAGGGTTATAACCAAGGTATGTGAATTTATAGACGGAGCGCTGAAGCTAAGAGCGATTAAGCTTCGTAGTGAGGCTTCATAGCCGTATTAAAAATATTGTTGTTGTCTTTTTGTAATGTGTCTTTTTGTCTTGTTTTGTATATGGCCCCTGGGCTTTGAAATACACGTATATATATGACTCTAAGTCAGCTTGGGCTGAAGGAATACTTGAAGAAATCTTCTGTTGTTGCCTTAGGTTTCTTAAAGCACAACTCTTACTAAAAATGATATTTTAACCATGAAATGGATCAGAAAAAAGTTTGTCAAAATACAATTACAAGAAATTAGCGAATTTCTTGTTAGCGCTTGTCAACTGTGTCCAGCCTTCCTGCTCTCCGACACGGCGGCTGGGCGCAAAACGTTTGAAAACTGAACGCGCCGTGGTTAAAAAGTTGGAAAACTAACCAAATAAAAGAAGTCAAAAACAGAAGATTCTCATATCCTTATATGTGAAAGAGTTGTCAGCGGACGTTGAAGATTGCGGCAAACTTTGCGTTGTGTGACGGGCAAAACTCGGCACGGCCGAAAAAGCGCTAAAATTCGTAGGCACAAAACGAAACAATGGAGAAAGGTGGGGATTTTAAAAGCTTAAGGTCGGGCTTCACTACCCAGACGCCCCAGAAGCTGGGTTCCGGATTATGTGAAGACGGTCCCAAACAGAAATCAATTCAAATGTCTCTTCAACAGTCCACTTTTGGGTATTTTTCAGCACTTCTGTCATTTTCTTAGATTTTACCACCTCAGCACAATAATTTCTCCAAGTCCAATGAAAACTACTTTCAAATTCCCGCTTCTTTTCACCCAGAATCCGGGAATCCGGTAGATTTTTCTACCAGATTCCCGGACGCGTCCGGGGTGCTTTCAGACCGTTTCAGACCTGTCTTCACTACCCATACCGGTATCGAAGAAAACGGAACCCAGAATCCGGGCAAAAAATATGGGTAGTGAAGCCCGACCTTTATAATTCCACAAGGGAGCTAGGTATCTTTTTGAAGGCATAGAATAAGCAAAAGTGGTCCTTTAATATCTCAAACTCACCTGATTAAGCCGTCCCTGTTTTTATCCGTTTCTCTGACGACGTGCTCACGCATGCGCTCCATTTCCTCAAGTCGTTCGCGCATGTCATCTTCCGGGGCATTCGGATCGTAAGCCTTGTCCAGTTCATTCTTAAACAGAGCTTTCACTTCCACGGGGTCCCAAACTCCATTGCCGTCAATATCTAAAGAAAGATCATTTGTCAAATTTGTGGTACTATCACCGGCCCATGGTTTCTCAAAAGCGCTTCGCAAATCAATTTTTCAGACGTTTAAAGTTCAGCTGAAGCCCTAAATTATCGCTGTCATTTTTTAACGCCCTATTTTTGCGTCGAATTCATCTTAGTGTTTTCGTTTTATGCCCAATTATTACCGCGTAATACTCAATTGGCTCCCAGAGACACAAACAGCTCACGACGCAGCTGCGTTACAGGGTCCAATCCGAGATAAACGTTTCGGGATTCTTCTATTTACAAGCGGCGCAGGCGAAAATTTTGGATTTCTTTATGATCAGAGGGCCTTTTTGGATCACAAATGAAAGCACGGGCCACGACTCATAATGTTCGGTCACGACACATTTCAAACAATGTGAGACATTAAACTGAAAACTGGTACATGATGGTGCTTCAACTCGACCCTTTCCAAATAAAATGACCTTCCGAAAAAAAAAAACTAAAACAGGTTAGCCTTTGCTGCAACACACGTTAAACGCAGATTTAAAACTCTTTTTACCATTTTACAAAATAAACAAGCTGGGATTAAGTGAAAAGGCACTTAGTGTTTGATGACCCTCTCCCCTTCCTACTCTTACATTTTGTGCTCCGTCGGGAAGGTGCCCCCACCTGAATTTCCAAGGGGGGCCTCAGCTACCCAGGAACAAATCACAATATGATAGTTTCAGTTTACCTTAGTAACAGGCAGAGATAGACAGATAACTGGCGTCAAAGGTGTAACTAAAAAGTTCGTACAGAACCAATAAAACATGTGTATCTCAAGTAAGTCCACCAATGAAGATCAATTCAGCCATAGCGTGAAAAAATTGGGGGGGAGGGGGGGTAATACTAACCGTGTAGCCTAAAGAAAGTTTTAGGATTCCAGTCCGCTTCGTCCATGTGATCCTGTTTTTCCCAAACCTCTTCCAACTGCTGCTTACTTCCTGGATGATGCAACTGAAAAAAAAAATTAAGAAACGGCAACGGCAGGTGGAGGTAATCAATAGTTGCAGATACAATGGTATCTCATACCGCGGTCAAAAGCCGTGTTTGCAGTTACTGAGTATCTGGCGAGTTACCGAAAAAATCCATCACACTTCCATCACTATACCAACACGAGATCCCAGGAAATTGTCAAAGTGGTGGCATAAGAAGTTTGGCTCTTGTGATGTGAGTGGATGTAAGAATTTTTTGGAGATGACTTTTAATAGCGCGAATTCGGCAATCGTCGTTTTTGCTAAGCAACCGTAGTATCAGACACCATGGTAACTGCAAAAACTAAAAAATGCAGATCCAGAATGGTTTCAAACACCATGTTATCTGCACAAACGCAACTTATATGGTAATCAACTTTTTTCCGGTGCACAGTCCAAATTCCTGGAAAAATCCAAGCATTCAAGCACAACTCTTACTAGAAATGATCTTTTCCCTATGAAACGGATCGGAAAAATGTTTTTCGAAAATACCATTGCTTTCCACCTGAAATTAGCGATTTTCTTGTTAGCGCTTGTCGACTCTACTCAGCCTCTCCGACGCGGCGGCTGGGCGCAAAATGTTTGAAAAGTGAACGCGCCGTGCTTAGAAAGTTAGAAAACCAAGCAAATAAAGAAGTAAAAACAAAAGGTTATCATATCCTTATATCTGAAGTGCACATTGAAGATTCCGGAAAACCCGGCAAACACACACTACGAGTTAGCATTGAAAACCGAAGTAGAAAAGGGCACAAACGAGTTCCCGTAACGACTAGTCCGGACTTTAGGGGGTATAATTAACTCCCTACTCAGTTACCATGATGACCGTTACAAGTTCGTAGATGATCTAGGGGTCCTTTAAGCGTTACTGGTCCTTATGTATAAAGACAATGAGGAAGAAGACCGCCTTCAAGGAATACACCAGCAGCTTTCGGACCCTAGGGACTTTTCTTAATGAGTGCACTGTCAGAAGTTGCATGACACATAACACAAGGATGTGCGGTTTCAACGGATAACACTTAGGAAGTTAGCTGTTATGTTTTTCAAACGTTACACATTAAAACGTTATGCATAACAAGCATTGCCAGAAAGAGCCAAAAAACACCGAAAACGCGTTTGCTGACTTCTATAACACAAGAATGCGGGGTTTCAACTGATAACACTTAGGATGTTAGCTATTATGTTTTTCAAACGTTACACATTAAAACGTTATGCATAACAAGCATTGCCAGGAAGAGCCGAAAAACCACCGAAAAAGCATCTGCTGACTTCTGTAACACAATAATGCGCGGTTTCAACTGATAACACTTAGGATGTTAGCTGTTGTGTTTTTCAAACGTTACCCATTAAAACGTTATGCATAACAAGCATTGCCAGGAAGAGCCGAAAAACCACCGAAAAAGCATCTGCTGACTTCTGTAACACAATAATGCGCGGTTTCAACTGATAACACTTAGGATGTTAGCTGTTGTGTTTTTCAAACGTTACCCATTAAAACGTTATGCATAACAAGCATTGCCAGGAAGAGCCGAAAAACCACCGAAAAAGCATCTGCTGACTTCTGTAACACAATAATGCGCGGTTTCAACTGATAACACTTAAGATGTTAGCTGTTGTGTTTTTCAAACGTTACCCATTAAAACGTTATGCATAACAAGCATTGCCAGGAAGAGCCGAAAAACCACCGAAAAAGCATCTGCTGACTTCTGTAACACAATAATGCGCGGTCTCAACTGATAACACTTAGGATGTTAGCCTTTGTGTTTTCCAAACATTACCCATTAAAACGTTATGCATAACAAGCATTGCCAGGAAGAGCCGAAAAACCACCGAAAAAGCATCTGCTGACTTCTGTAACACAATAATGCGCGGTCTCAACTGATAACACTTAGGACGTCAGCCGTTGTGTTTTCCAAACGTTACGCATTAAAACGTTATGCATACCAAGCATTGCCAGGAAGAGCGGATAAACTACCGAAAAAGCATCTGCTGACTTCTTCGATATCACGATGACAAACAAAAAAGTCAGCAGATGTGTTTAATGCGCAATGTTTGAAAAACAGAACATTTAATATCCTAAGTGTTATCTGTTGAAACCGCGCGCCCTGTGTTATCTGTTATGAAAGTTTTGACATTCTATTCTATAGGACGGATACGGGTATTACATATTATAAAGCAAAAATAATAAAGACAAATAAATTTTGAAAAAGGGTTTTATGTAATTAAAACGTGAGTAACGTAGCCTACGTGTAATTGCTTTCAGGTAAAATTTGCCAGCATGTCAAAGGCTTTCGGTCAACTGGCTTAACAATTCAGTAGCAGTTTTTAATTTGCAGTTTTGAACGGTCAGTAGTTAATGAGTGAAACAAGTCAATACTGTTATAATATTTTCACTATTTCTAGTAGAATTTTATACATTCATGTGTAACTCTGAATGCTGCTGAATAATCTCCCTACTGCTACGCAAGGAATTCATTTTTACATACATCGAAACGACTGCCGCAGAGCCAATCAGCTTCGGTTACGTCACTGAGACTTTCTTTCCTAGCTCTCACCTTGGGATGTTCCTTGTGCTTCTTCTGTTGTTCTTCCCACTCTTTTTCTTCCTCCTTTTTGTGTTCTTCATCTAGTTTTTCCAGTTTCTGCTTATGTTCGAATTCCTTCTCCATTTCATACGATTTGAATTCTTCTTTTCGCTTTTTGTCTGCTTCGTCTAGGTCGCGAGTAGTCTTAAAAGAAAAATAATAGCATATAGATTTTGTGACTCCGGGTAGGTTACTATTTTCAAGACGGAGATGAATCATGTATATTAATTAAATTCAAACAATAATGGGAGCCATTCTAATCCCAGATAATTTTAACTTCGTACGATATATCCATACTATTCTGCTATTATTTTTCCAGCCACAATTTCTGTTTCCACTACCGGCTCTTTTCGGGAGACTTTGATCCCCTGCGGGACTTTTTAGCTCTGGAAAATGTAATTTACAAAGATTTCCTCAGATTCAAATTCGACCGAACGGTTAAAGAAGATATAACAAAGGAGGTGTATTATTTTTTATGTTTGAGAATCATCAGAAAGGAGGAACACATGATAGACCGTCGAAAAAACACAATATGTATTTCTTTTCACCTTCTTCTACATACACAAAGGGCCACAGAAAGCGAGAGAACTGCCAGTCAATGACATACTACTGGACGGTCTGTTTTAAAACTTAAAAAATGTAATACAGGAAAGTCAGTTTTAAAGTCTTTCGAACATCTTCAATAAGAAGCCTTCATGCACCTCCGGTACTTCAGGTACTTGGAAGCTCTCAGCCCTAGGCACTGGTCAATCAGCAATGTCCTTGTTCCCATGTATCATTGCCAAGACTAACAATTTACTGCGCTAGTTAGGACAGTATTCCAATATTTGCCCAGTGCTACTAAGGTTCCAACAATGCTGACTGATCGATTAGCTGTGGCTATTTATTTTCAATTCAATTCACTTTATTTTTCCAAAAAATTCTTCCTTAAGAAAAATAGCATCGGAAATGTCACATAGTCACACATATACACTAATGTGCGGGTACATATCATTTTTTGTTAATTTACATAATACTTTGTACAATTCAAACACTGTTTAGTTTCACAAAAGCTTTCATCAACAAAATGATACAACACATATAATATATACAATTTACTCGTGTTAAAATGTCAATTGGTCAATTCAATCAGAATTTTTCGCGAGATCTTTGTGGTACAAGGGAACAATGGTAATGTCAAAAATAAAAGCTAGGATTTTCAACCATACATAAAACAATGCATGAGTTAAAAAGCAGTAAAGTATTTAAAATCAAACTGAGTTAAAATGATAGGTAAAATATGGACTGAATGATTTCGAATAACGCTCGGATGTGTGAGTCGGAGGAAGCTTCAGTTGTTGTTTTCCGGTGAGCTTCACTGCTAGTCTTGTCTTTCGGACAGATGGTTCATCAGTGAAACTGGGCAGGAGGTCTCGATGATTTTCCGAGTTCAAGATTTGCCTTCCGAAGTCCATGACTAGTTTGTGCCGTCTTTCTTTCAGTGTTTGGAGATTCAGGACTTCTAGGCTCACTGTGTAGTCAATATAATCTGCACCGAGGATTATCCTACAGGCACGTTTCTGGATATTCTCAATGCACCCAATTTGCTGGTCTGTAAGTGAACTGTGCCAGACTGGGCATGCGTATTCAACGGCCGGTCTTACATAAGTTTTAAAACATGTAAGAAGTGATTGTCTGCTCAAGCCGAATCTTCGTAAATAGGAGAATGATTTTAGCAAACCAGCTGCCTTTGACTCAATGCTGGCAATATGAGTGTTCCAGCGTAGGTCGTCATCGAAATGTACACCGAGTATTTTCACGGAGTGTGCGCATTTAAGGTAGTCTGTCGGTAGATCAGGTACGGTTTGTTTGAGGAAGTTTACTCTAAAAAGGGTGCTCTTCTCTTCGCTGACCATAAGTTTTACCTGGTCGGCCTCAGCTTTCAGCTGTGTCAGCAGCGTCTTCACTGGTTCGGCAGGGTTGTCATCAGGAAGGAACCGTAGTAGGGACATGGTAAGGTCGTCAGCAAATTTGTAGCGTGTTTTCATCTCCTGCATTAGTTTATTGATGACCAGTAGGAAAGCCAGTGGGCCAAGTTTAGACCCTTGGGCTGCTCCACAAGTGATAGCAATCATCAAACTTACTCCGTAGGCACCAAATTTTACGGATTTGAGAGAACAAAAGACACCAGCTTTAAATCAGCGATCCTTAAAGTAAAAACAATTGCACGATGTTTTCATGTGGGAAAATCACTGCCCAACCCAATAGACCATTCGAAGTTGCAGAGCCCCTCAACGCCGCTCAGAAGAAGCGCTGTAGCTTGCGCTCTAACAAGAAACCCATGGCTGATTTCCAGTGGAAGAAAAAATATTCCTGAGAGTCAATTCTCTCTTTCTCTTTTGAGAGTCAATTCCTGAGAGTCAATGTTGTTATTTGTTAATAAACCCATTGAACTTAACTTGAACTTGGTAGTCTACATAAACCCCTGATTTTTGCATACGCTACGACAAACGCTGGATACCTGTTAGTACCCTAACCCTGACCTACACCACTATAGACGAATTCTGATTGGTTGATTTCTGAGCTTCACTATAAGACCATCAACATTTTATTGCGCTTGAGAATCCAAGATTTGGCATAGCTCAAGTTTCAAGTTCAAGTTTTTCAACTTATGACACAAAACTACAAATACACTAAACAAGCACTGTGGAGAATAAAAATTTGAACAGTCAGTGCTTGTTAAAAAATTTACCTTAAAGTAGTTGATTCATGTGGGTCGAGAAGGTAGGACACACTATCATTTTACGATGGGTCGAATATTTACGAACACCAAGTTACCTTTGGTTTCTCCAAAATCCCCGTGTATCCAAGGTAATCCACAAATTACTTTCACTCTTGAAAACAAGTTCGTCAACTCGCCATTACTCATTAAATATTCACTGATCTCCTGTTGCGGGTCAGAGCTATACTAGATTCTTCGAGAAGATCAAGGGGCGTGTAAGAGGATTAAAACAACGATGTATATCACCATGTGGACGTTTAGATATGTCAGAAGTAAAAACCCTCGGCTAGTTTGACAATTTTTGGTATCGGAAGCTGAATATTATTTTGCTTACTTTCAAAATCTCTAAGAAATCGTTATAACGAACTTAGTATAATTTACGGCGTTTGTTTATTGTGATCTGGTTTACATCCTTAATTCTTTGGACTTCGGGAATTATCAAGAAAAAAACAGAAAACAAAATACTCAAAGAAATCGATAATGCAAATAGTTAGTTTGATTTTTCTACACATTTTCCATGTGCCTGATACAATAACAAGAGCTGGAAGCTCATATGGCACTTGCAAGGCTGGGTCAGAGGATGAAAGTAGGAATTCGTCAATTTGTGGGTTTGTTGTGATCATTTGTACAGAAAAATCAGTAAAAAACATGACGAACTCATCGGGAGCACGAAAATGTATATTTTGCTCAAAAGTATTGTTTGTACTTTAAGGAAATCACTTGTGAGGGATCATAGGGATCACGAAAATGTGTATTTTGCTAAAAAGTATTTTTTGTACGTTGTGGTTTCGATTAGTACTTTATAAGGAATTATTAAGGAATTCAGTTGTAAGCAAAACCCTTGAGGCAAAAATGGTCATGGGCTCATAGGGATCACGAAAATGTATATTTTGCTTTAAAATATTTTTTTGTACTTTGCGGTTAGCATTAGTACTTTAAGGGATGGTCGGATCAGGGAACTGACTATACATGACGAACTCATCGGGCGCACGAAAATGTATATTTTGCTCAAAAGTATTGTTTGTACTTTAAGGAAATCACTTGTGAGGGATCATAGGGATCACGAAAACGTGTATTTTGCTAAAAAGTATTTTTTGTACGTTGTGGTTCCGATTAGTACTTTATAAGGAATTATTAAGGAATTCATTTGTAAGCAAAACCCTTGAGGCAAAAATGATCATGAGCTCATAGGGATCGCGAAAATGTATATTTTGCTTTAAAATATTTTTTTGTACTTTGCGGTTAGCATTAGTACTTTAAGGGATGGTCGGATCAGGGAACTGACTATTTCTAAGCCAATCATGTCAAGTCTCTAATTTTCAAGCCAAGTTTTATCGTCATAGCACGTCTGGAAGTACCTTAACTTGCGACCATCGGAATTCCGGACCCCCTCCCTCTAACTCCCCCACAGTGCCCGAATCTTGTCCGGTTCTGTCACTTACGTACATAGGGCTTGTGCTTGTTCTTTCCACCAAGTTTCATTCCGATCGCTTCACTCCAAGCGTGTCACAAGTTTTCCGGTTCCCCCTCCGACCCCCCCCCACCTTCATCGGATCTGGTCCGGACTTGAAACTGGGCATCCGAGACATGTGATCTTTCTACGTATCAAGTTTCATTATGATCCGATCACCCGTTCGGAAGTTATACATACCTCAAGATTCCGGATTCCCCCTCCCGTCACTCCCCCCACGATGGTCGGATCGGGAAGTTGACTATTTCCAGGTTAATCTGGTCGAGTCCCTGATTTGCCTGCCAAATTTCATTGTCCTAGCACACCTGGAAGTAACTTAACTCCGTATCACCGGAATTCCGGAACCCCCCTCCAACTCCCCCCACAGTGCACGAATCCGGTCTGGGTCTGTCAATGACGTACCTAGGGTATGTGCTTGTTCCTCCCACCAAGTTTCATCCCGATCGCTCCAGTCTAAGCGTGTCACATGATTTCCGGTTCCCCCCTCCTACTCCCCCCCACATTAATCGGATTCGATCCGGACCTGAATTGGGACATCTGAGAAATGACGTCTTTCCAAATATCAAGTTTCATTAAGATCCGATCACCCGTTTGAAAGTTATGCATGCCCCTAAATTCCGGATTCCGGCTCCCCTCCCTCCCCCCATGATGGTCGGATCGAGGAGATGACTATTTCTAAATTAGTTTGGTCGGGTCCCTGATATGCCTGCCAAGTTTCATCGTCCTAGCACATCTGGAAGTACCCTAACTCGCGATCACCGGACTGACCGACCGACAGACCGACCGACCGACCGACGGAAAAGTGATCGGTATATGGCACTTGGCCGGAAGGCAAGTGCCATAAAAACAATTTGTTAGATACAAAGTCAAACTATGATCCCAGCCTCTCCATGTCGTGCACTTCCGACCCGCGCCACTAGATGACCCAGCGGTCGGATTGAGTCGTGTCTTCATCTTGGATCTTGGGTGTGGGGGGGGGGGGGGTTCTAGACGTTGCAAGGGCTAGAATGCTTATGATGCATCTCCTTTAATGACAACAGCGTATCCAGCATCCAACATTAGGCACAAGGACACGCTAGATATACCCAGCGTTTGTCACAGGGTGTTTTCAAGAGAGTAGTAGCTAGTCAATTCCCAAATTGCAGCCAATTAAACACGCAACGACTCGTTTTTCCAGCTTCCGTCAACCTTTTCAACTCGCATCATTAATTTTATACATATTTGAATGTTTTGTGTTACGTTTGACAAGTTATCGATATATCGAAACTAGTATAGATTTTTTTTTTTTTTTTTTTAGTGTTAAAGGACACCTGAACGATCCTACCATACTTCCATGAACCCCTCAGATCGTCCTTCACAGTACCGGTACAGAGAAGAAGAATTTTTTCGCTCCGTGATTTCGGCGCTATCCACTCTTGAAGTTCTAAGTCTCCCTATGGCGATTCGTTACGACCTCCCAAGACAAATTTAGCGCCAATATTTAAACTGTCATTATCGCATGGATAAACGTACGTTGATAACGCATGGATGAATAAACAGCGCATGGATGGATAAACGCATGGACTGTTACGGCGTGGACTGTTACAACATGAAATGTTACGCATGGACTGTTACAACTGTTACGGCGAGCGTTACGATCAAGACAAGTCGGAAAAAAGGCTGAAAATTATAGCACGGTGAAACTTCATCCGATTTTAGTCCGGTTTTCGAGAGATAAATGGTAAGCAGTATGTAAAAGTGGCAATTTAGGGTGTTAGACTTCATTCAGATGACCTTTAAAGGAAACCTGAACAATGAAACCATACTTGAACACACCATGGAGGATGCATTTACAGACATGGCCACGGAGAGCATTCTTCTCCTGAGCGTGACGTTTTGAAAATAGGGATGTTCGTTTCTGGAGGTTTGCACATGCAGACTCCAAGACAAAAAGTGCAATTCATTCAATTCTTGTACAGCGCTGGCCGGATCGTATTGAAATTTCTTCCAGATATACGTTTGGGCTTGACTGGTTAAAAAATATTCCAGAAGACGGGTTGATTGGAGACATTTGTTCATTTCTAAAATTGTTCAGTACTGAAATAAGGACAGATGCAAAATGGAGCAAAAATCATAGCTTGGAAACACTATTTCGTATTTGGATTGGGTTTTCTGCAGGCAATGTTAACGGAAGTCATACAGATAGGGATGATACTTGGTACTCTTCATTCAGGTGTCCTTTAATATGGACGAGAACCACCAAATAGGCTTGACCGCTGTATCGGTTTCGAAAAATAAACTGAACTGAATTGTATCCAAGAATCAGGGATTTGTTGTAGACTAGACTGAGGGCAGAATCAAATGAAAATAAACCCACCTGGACGATGAGTTTTCTGAGATCCTCCTTCTCAAAGGTCTGTAGATTTTTGTGGTCAACATGCCCAGGAATGCGCGGCCTTCGTCCCCCATGGCGCTGGATTCCCTCCTTCTCTTCAAATTCGGCCACAGCCAGTTTCCGAAGCCTCTCTAATTCCTGACGTTTGAGTTCATCCAGTTTAGATCGAACGTTGTGGTGAACAAGGTCAAGCTCATCAGCAATCTTTCCTTTCTACAACAAAAAATAAATAACAATAAAACTAAGTTTTCGGCCAAAACATCGAAAAGGGCGGAGTGGTGACGGCGCTTGTTATTCAGGAGGAAATTAACGGCATAGTATCAGCTTACAGTTCCGATTTAAAGACGAACTGAAAACCGTCACATTTGCATTGGTTATTCTCAGTAACCGTCGTTACAAAGAACCTTCGCAGCTCCTCCGCAAAGTGTCAGTGGGTTTGTGGGCAGGTGCCTGTCTACTGGTCAGTAATTCTTATTTATTTACGTAATTAATTATATGCCAACAAGTTTTTTCGTTTTAGTGTACCGGGTTCGACCTTGTGTCTCCGGCTCCGACCCTCCATTCACATTTATTTTCTGTAGAAGCAATCAATGGCGTCTTTTACTTTTAGTGGACCGTAGGCCATCTATAGGTTTTTGGCCCCTTTTCATGAGTCAAGAACATAAAATCGCCAGCACATTCGCACACAAGAATCTTGGTCAAGCCAGACTACACTAAAGTCCGAGCATAATTTCGGTAACGTAAATGACAACGGTTCAAATAGCTGGTCGCACCTGGATCGTAATGAACAAGACAATACGGCCGCTTGACCTCTCGTTTTCCCTGGCCCCCCAGTGAAAGTGAAATGTCTGCGTGGCTAAAGGCTTATTCATGATACAATCTACGCTAGACGGAAGGTGAAGATGATTCACTAAAGGAGAAATAACGAGACCGACTAATTCTTCCCGAGATTCCGACAGTATGATGGAAAACTGAGCCACTTCCGTTAACCTTTAACAAAGATGCTGTGAGAGCACTAGTAATAAAGTCGGTCCTAATTCCCTAACTAAGCCCTACCACATCTTGCCTCTCGAGAGGCCTAAAACAAAGAACCGGTTTGTAGGCTATGGAGCAAAAGCTGATGACTTGACTTGACCAGCATCAACTCCAGGTTTGGATTTGGGTCATCCGACCTGAACTGAGAAGTAATACCAATGCACTGTCAGAAGTTGCAAATATTTCCACACAGACTCGCTGTTGTATCAACAGATATGACATAACACATTATCTGTTGACGTTACAGACAAATTGTGTATTAGCCTCCAAGTGTTACGATTTTGCAAAACATAAATGGTTTGCAACGTTGCTTTTAGCGAAACAATAACACTTAAAAGGTCATAACGGAACAATTCTGTAACGATCACAGATAGTGTGTTATCCCATATCTGCTGAAACTGCGCATCCTTGAGTAAATCTTATTGAAATTATCACAGTGTGTGTAACAGAATGTCTAAGTTTCCCATTTTGTAACATATCTTTGCTCCCACTAAGCAAGTCAGGTTTTTTTCAGGTTCACGTTCTTTAATTCCAAAAACATTTGATAACAATACATGTCGATCGCTGGGGGCCGGCAGGGATACTAGCTCGTTAGCTCGCCCCAACTACGCTGTCCCTGTACCCGCGACTTCTGCATTCTCACGTATCTGCAATGGTGAATACACTAGCAATGTGCTGCTATTCAAAATAGATGGCATACTGAGTCTCGGGTATAAGCACTCACTCAGTATTTACGGAAACCAGTAGCACATTTTTGCTCGCCAAGTGACTGAGAGACAGAGTTTCTTATCATTATCTTTTCTTGCTGTAATGTATAAACAAAAAGCCAACTTTCGCATGCAAACCGTTGAAGGGAAGGTTCGCGTATCGCAATTAACGATCTCCTGATTCTCTGTCCTCGACCGGGAGTGCGAGGCATGGTTGGGGGGGGGGGCAAATCATCCGATACTTTCCCTACTTTTCCCTAGATTTCACTAGGTACACTGTAAAAAGTTTCTCCGAATAAGGATGCAGTATTTGCTACTAGGATTAATCTTATCTCTATTGGGATAAGATTAATCCGAATTAGGGATAATCTTATCCAAATAAAGACAAGATTAATCCCAATAGCAAATACTGCAAGATTTTTTTTTACAGTGTATTGTACCTGTTTGATGCTGGTTGGACTTGTGGCTTATCTACAAGGAAACGCGACTAACCCTCGCCCTTGCTGTAGCAGGTACAGGCAAAGGTAATTAACAACTGATCCATTCAAACATCACCAGGGTACGGGAGGTACGGCTGTCTCTATAGCATGTTCTTACCTTGATATCTTCTGGATCAGCATTTTCCAATTTCTTTCTGAAGTCCGGATCTGACTCCAGAGCTTGCACAACCTCTTTCACGTAGCGCTCATACTCTAGACCCAAATCCTAAAATTAAAAATGTTCAAGACTAATCTTAATGTAACTGTCTAAGAGCCCCAATAAAACTTATTATCTGTGACAGAACAAGGAAAAGGTAAAGACCACTACAAGCTGGAAGACTTTGTGTTCTGAGGCTTACGGTAATCTACTTACAGATGACTCTCGCGCTGTTGAGGCTGCATGCTAGGCTATCCTAGTTTTTAGCTTTAAAACGTGGGAAAAGCTGTGATTAGCTATCGCAATGATTTCAGTGTGACGTTAGTATTAGTACCACCATGTGTCCCGTTATTTAACTTGTAAGTGTAAAAAAGAATCACATTTTGTAAAGACAATTAAGTTAGCTCACTAGCCTAATTTTATTGAAGCCTAATTTTAATACATCTTTCGAAGAGCTGTTGAAGAAAAAGAGAACCACTACAGCCAGCAATAAAACATAACATAACCATTACAAAATCTCTGCGAAAAAAGGCTTACTGTAAGATAAAACGATATATAATTTAGAAAGCCCAATAAAACTAGCTTATGTGTCTTTTTGTGGCTTTATTTTACTTAGCTACTATGGTCAAAACTGAATACTTCCAACAGCTCTTGGCTTCTCTACACATACCTGTTCAATTTCATTTTCTTCTGGGTTGGCATTCTCTTGTACAGGTGGACATACTATGGCACCAAAACATGTGACCAACAAAATGAGTTTTATCGGGAACATTCCGTAACCCTTAACTGTAATGAGAAAAACAAATTATAAGCACTTTTCAGCCTAGGCCTGAAAGATGGCCCAACCAAACATGCACATAACTGCAGAACCTTGTACATCCCTTTTTCTTGCTCTATTTATGACCCGCTTCTTGGGTACAGTGGAGTAATATGAAAAGAAAGTAAAAGGCACAAATGAAAACACTTCAAAACATAACAGAATCACTGAACATTTTCACATTCTTCAAATATAGTTAAAACATATTGACACAAAATTTTGGCAAAGCCTATAAGCTAGACTTATGAAGAACAAACCCTATTCATGCACAGTACTGAGTGAGTAAAATAAAGAAACAAATTTAGCAACAAACTGTTATTCTTTTGAATCTTTTTCTCTTTGTTGCTCAGTTTAATCTGTACCCTTTCCCAACCAGTTCCCAACTGTTTCCCAGCCATGCTACAGCATCTGGCATTACTTTCATAGTTATTTGCAACAAAGGATTTTGATTTCATTATTTAGACCTACTACATGTACAGGATACCTTGCTATTTGCGCCACCCATGTATTTACGCCACCCCTAGTAAACAGGTCTAAGTAAAGACTAGATCACAAGGATTGCACGTGGAACATCACAGTATATCCATCCAGACCAAATTAACTGATATCAAATGTAATCCACTTGGCCTACTTCTATTTCTTCTTTGAAGAATTGCCTTGTGCAAAAAAAGATAGTACAGGAGGGGTACCTGACCTCGCTTTTACGCAACCTCGAATTTTGCCGAGAAAATGTTAAAATGAAAGTTCCATGCTATCCTGACAGTCAAGAAGCAAAATATGATTTTTTTTTTCAACAGTTATGTCCCAAAATATTACAATTATTTGTCTTTTCTTTGTTTTGAACCTGGTTTAAAAAGGGATTTTCTGGTTAATAGCCTTATTACCTCTATCTGTTTCATCACTTTGCAAGCAATCTGACCTCATGTAAAAATGGGTGAAACTGTTTGAAAAGAAATTATATTTAACTAGAAATATTGAAGTAAAATTTATATTCCCAACATGTAAACCATTCTGTTAGCTTCACTCTAGTATTTTTGTCATGTTTTTTGGTTCCTTTTTAAGCCAGATAGATTTCACTAAAAAAAGATTTCTCTGGAAATTTGAAATCTTGTCTGAGGTACAGTAGGGTACCTCTCCTGTATACCTGCGGCAGAAAAAACGCTGGCCCAAGTAGTCACTCAGGCTATTTGGGTTGGCCTGGTAGCACAAATGAATCCGTGGAAGGTGCAAAAGAAAAATGGAAACGTAAGCTGGCACAAAAAGAATTTGACAATGGTCAGCAAGTATTTAGGAGAAAAGCAACTGGTGAACACTGCAATTTCGAAAAGTAGAAAAAATGTTACGTTATAGAGAATATTAAAAGCTTGCAATCAAGCAAGGCCCAATTTCACTTATGTTAACTAACAACATGTTAAAATTGGCATTACCGAAGTACGGTACTGCAGTACTGTAGTCATTCAAGACCAAAAAAATAAGCGTTCATAACAAGAAACGACTCACCTCTCTTTTTTGTTGTCACTGTTTTCCTCAACTAAGCTGACGTATCAAAGAAATATCAACAAGGAAAACCAGCGTTTCCGCCTAGATTTGAATTTCCTGCTAAAGCTCCGCTACCGTAAGCCACGTACACAGACTTGCAACGCCATCTGTCTTTTCAATCTTCATAACACTTTCAAAGCCGTTCAAACTTCAAAGAACGACTCTGGCGTAGAACAAAAAGTTCCGGTTCTTAACCTTGTTTGTACAAGAATTTGTACCATCTTTTGTTGAAGTTTTGAACAACTGATCAAATCTTTCCCTTTAATGTTTTAATTGTCTAGGGTTTTTATGGCACTTGAGCTTACTCAAGTGCCATATAGCGATCGTAATGTCTGTCTGTCTGTCGGTCTGTCCGCATTTTGCTAGTTTGGGCACTTCCACATGACCTAGGACGATAAAACTTGGCACGCGTATCAGGGAACCGACCGGATTAACTTGAAAATAATCACTTCCCCGATCCCACCATCAGTGGGGGAGTGGCGGGATGGGGAATCCGGAAATTAGCAACATCCATAACTTTGGAACGGATAATCGGGCGTGCATTAAACTTGACAGGTATCAAGAACAAGTGTCTTGGATGTTCACTGTCAAATTCGGATCGGATCCGATAATTGGGGGGGGAGCTGGAGGTGGACATCGGAAATCTCTTGAAACGCTTTTTCTAGTTTGTGTCAAACCCCTACCCCACTAGTAAAGCTCTGTGCATGGATGAGTCATTGTTTGCTCAAATCTTTTCGGTGTTCGGAGAGAGCTTGTCTAATAAGATGGGTCGAAGGGGTTGGGATATGTGGTTGAATGTTGGTAGGGGTTGTTATAGATTAGGGGGCGCTAGGAGGATGAAACTTGGCAGGCGTATCAGGGACCCGACCAAACGATCCTGGAAATAATCAGTTTCCCGATCCTACCGGGAATCCGCACAATCTCTTGAAACGCTTTTTCTAGTTCTTGTCAAATCCCTACCCCTTCTTCACATAAGTAATAACTCTACGCATCGAACGTCGAAGGAGTTGGTGCGTGTTGTTGAAGCGTAGTAGGAGTTGATATAGATTAGGGGGAGCTAGGACGATGAAACTTGGCAGGCGTATCAGGGACCCGACCGTGTCCTAGACCACTAGGCTAATCGTATTTGTGATTCGACCGACTGCGGGAACAGGTACAGTTTAAGGATTAAAATAAGACCTGCTCTAATAGAGATTATTTGAATTGCAGTTCCGTGAAATTTACTTGTTTTAAAGAATCTTTTGGTATAATTAGTCTTTGAATTACGCGTCTTCGACAATCCGACTTATACTTGACTTCTCCGAGGAATAAAAAAAGAGATGGTCGTTACTTTTTATGGCACTTGCCTATCGGCCAAGTGCCATATACCGATCACTTTTCGGTCTGTCTGTCGGTCTGTCTGTCGGTCTGTCTGTCGGTCTGTCTGTCAGGCCACTCATCTCGAGTTAGGGTACTTCCAGAAGTGCTAGGACGATGAAACTTGGCAGGCGTATTAAAGACCCGACCAAACTAACTTGGAAATAGTCACTTCCCCGATCCAACCACCGTGGGGGGGAGTGGAGGGAGGGGGAATCCGGAAAATTGACGTATTTATAACTTTTGAACGGGGAATCGGATCTTAATGAAACTTGATATTTGGAAAGACCTCGTGTCTCAGATGTCACACTTCAAGTTCGGAATGGATCCGGTTACGTTGGGGGGAGTTGGAGGGGGAACCGGAAATCGTGTAACATGTTCAGAGTGGACGGATGGAGATGAAACTTGGTGGGAAGAACAAGCACAAGCCCTAGATACATAGTTGAAAAGACCGGACCGGATCCGAACACTGCGGGGGGAGTTGGAGGGAGGGTTCCGGAATTTCGGTGATCCCGACTTGAGACGCTTACACATGTGCTAGAATGATGAAACTTGGCAGGCGTATTGAGGACCGACCAAACTAACTTGGAAGTAGTCGCTTTCCCGGTCCGACCACTGTGGGGGGAGTGGAGGGAGGGGGAATCTGGAATATTGACGTATTTGTAACTTCTGAACGGGGAATCGGATCTTAATGAAACTTGATATTTGGAAAGACCTCGTGTCTCAGATGTCACACTTCAAGTCCGGAATGTATCCGGTCACTTTGGGGGACCGGAAATTGTGTGACATGTTCAGAGTGGACGGATCGGGATGAAACTTGGTTAAAAGAACAAGCACAAGCCCTAGATACATAGTTGACAAGACCAGACCGGATCCGAGTACTGCGGGGGGAGTTGAAGGGAGCGTTCCGGAATTCCGGTGATCCCGACTTAAGATGCTTACGCACAGGGGCGTCGCGAGGGGGGGTGTGGGGGGGGGTGCTGCACCCCCCCCAGAAGGCCCGTGGGAAAAAATTCCGGTAAATTTTGACTGGTGCGGCGAAGCCGCGCCAGTTAAAATTTGACAAATTCACCTGAACTTGACGATTTTTAGGGAATCTACCGGATTATTGTTCAGGGAACCTACCGGATTTCGCTCAGGGAATCTACTGAAACCTTTCACAAGGAATCTACCGGAACTTGACTTAGGGAATCTGTCGGAACGTGTCTCAGGGGATCTACCGGAATTTGCCCCACAGAATCTTCCAGAATTCGGCGGAGGGAATCTAGCCTACCGGGATTTTCGCTCAGGGAATCTAACGAAACCTTTCACAAGGAATCTACCGGAACTTGACTTAGGGAATCTGTTGGAACGTGTTTCAGGGGATCTACCGGAATATGCCGCGCGGAATCTTCCAAAATTCGGCTCAGGGAATCTACCGGAATTTTGCTGCTTACCGCTTACAGGGATGACCGCGAAGCACAACTTATCAGAGTGAATCGTGCAGACGGACAAAACATCGAACCTGGACGTTCACCGGGTGATTCCGGTAATCTCCAAAATTTCTGTAGCTTTCAAAAATTAGGCAACCTACCAAAATTTACGCCATTTCCAGCTACAAATATCGTTCCAGGAATAAAATCACAGTACCCATCTACTCTAGATTCGACAGCCTTCTCGACTCACAAGTTAGCCTTGTTCCGACATGATCTCGGAAGTCCCCAGGACAGCTTCGGAACAAAAAAAAGTTTGAAGAAATATGGTATTCGAATTCTTTCGTGAATTTTAGTTAAAATTTAACGTTCGTCAACTAGATCGGTTTCACATGCGATTAGTAACAGACTCTCATGAAAGAGTCAGAATATTTTAAGTGTTTTCAAATATCAGAAGTAAAAATAAGCTATGCCTTTGCAGTTAAACTTCAACGAGCCTGTCTTTGTTTACCGTCGTTTGTAACACACAATCCAAGTCAGAACACAACAGTATTCTAGAGTTCCTGCAGACAGAGGCGTTACTAGCCAAAATGTTTGAGGGGGACAAGGTATTTACCGACTGGCTGGTCATTTTTACCGACGGTTTTTGCAGATAAAAACGACTATTATTGAGAAAAAAAACGACTGTGTTGACGAAAAATCGGCTGATTTTAAGAAAAAACGACTATTTTTAAGAAAAAACGACTCTATTTCTAAGAGAAAAATTGACTGCGTTTTTACTAAAAATCGCGGCGCTTTGCGCCGACTCGGCTATTTTTTACCGACTGGCCGAAAACATTGGGGGTGTCGACCCCCCCCCCCCCTAGTAGTGACGCCTGTGGCTGCAGAGATATTCACTATGGAAAATCTCCGGCAAAATCTTGAAAAATTCCGGTAAAATCCCGAAAAATTCCGGTAAAATTCCGAAGCCGCACCCCCCCCCCCATCAGGAAGGTGTCGCGACGCCCCTGCTTACGCATGTGCGAGGACGATGAAACTTGGCAGGCATATCAGGGACTTTACAATTTTAACTTGAGAACAGTCGTTTCTCCGATTTGACCATCGTGGGGGGAGTGGAGAGTGGGGGAATCCGGAATCTTGAGGTTGTCCAACTTTTGAACGGGTGATCGGATCTTACTGAAACTTGATATTCGGAAAGAACTGATGTTTCAGATGTCCCATTTCAAGTGTGGACATGATCCGATCAATGTGGGGGAGTCGGGGGGGGGATTTTGTGACACGCTTAGAGTATAGCTATTGGGATGATACTTGGTGGGAAGAACAAGCATAAGCCCTAGATGCATCAGTGACAGAACCGGACAGGATTCGGTCACTCTGGTGGGACCTGGAGGGGGGTCCAGAATTCCGGTGATCGCAATTTAAGGTACTTCAAGGTGTGCTAGGACGATGAAACTTGGCTTGAACATTAGAGACTTGACAAGTTTTTTCTTAGAAATTGTCACTTCCCTGATCCGACCATCCCTTAAAGTACTCATCTTAACCGCAAAGTAGGCTACAAAAAATACTTTAAGCAAAACCTACATTTTCATGACCCCCATGAACCCATGATCATTATTGCCTCAAGGGTTTTGCTTAGAAATGAATTTCTAGCGCCCTTAAAGTGCGCATCTTAACCGGAAATAAAAAAAAAACTTTTCACCAAACTATATATATTCATGATCCTAAAGGGCCCAGGATAATTTTTGCCTCGAGGGTTTTGATTACAGATGAATTTCTAGCGCCCTTAAAGTGCATATCATCACAGCCAAGTGCAAAATTTTTTTTTTTTTACCAAACGATACATTCTCATGATTTCCAGGGTTCGTCACAATTCTTGTTTAAAGGGTTTTGCTTACAAATGATCACAACAAACCCACGAACCGGCGAATTTCTACTTTCATCCTTTTACCAAGCCTTGCAAGTGCCATATGAGCTTACAGCTCTTGTTATTCTGTTTGATCATTTTTTGACTATTGCTTTATTATGTAGAACCGCCTTATTAAATGCTACTTAAAGTTTAACCGAAAAGGACTGGGATAGGACAATCTAGTTACCCATCACTTATTCACTTAAATTGGCTTGAAGACCCGCTGAAATTGCGTTACTTGGTTGTTCCGCTATTCAGCAATAATCGATTTTCAAATAGTGGAATTTCTGTGTGATTTGTAGTACCTCTAATTTGTTGTATGCCTTACAAGAAATTTATGACTTTTTTTTTGTTCAGACACTAAGCAATCTTCACCAATATCGCCACTGCCCACTGAAAAGCCTTGTTTGTGTTTAGATAAAAATTTCCCGCTTCATAGTAGAATTTTCGCTGTGGGGACAGCCGCAAATATTCTGAACGTCATAACTAGAGCAGATAGTGGAAAACAAAAAAATCCCTTTGCAGAATCCAAATAATTCAGTGTATTCAACTAAATGACACAAAAATAAGTTGGCTTTTCAGTTAAACTTTAAATATTTAATTACGATGTACCTGACAAAAACGACAAGTTCAGCAATCCAATGCTGTGGATGTGAATAAAGTATCAGTATCAATCAGTCAATCTCTTGAGGCGTATTCTCGCCGTTCCCCGATGACTCCTCGGGGAATCGAAGGGAACGGCGAGGATAGAGGGAGTCACTCCACGCGGGCTCCGCGTGTGGAAAACAGCGAGAACGCGGGGAATGCTTCTAAAATGGGTTTTCTTCGAAAAAAAATAAGCAGTTGACGAAATTTATCTGGATCCACTTTATTTTTGGTTTTGCTTATCCTGATCATTTTTAATTAATTTTACATTGCACCAACACCATCAACAAGTGCGCAAGCGCTCAGACGTGGCGTGTAAAAGTAAAATGTTAATAAGATGTTATAGACAAACAGAGTTAGAACCAAGACATTTCACATCCCCACTAACAAAAAAATACTGAAATAACCTAATTTGAAATCTTCCCAGTTTAAAAGCTTAAAATCTTAAACAAACCGCATTGCAAGTCCAAAGAAGATCTTGCTGGCCAGTCTGACACTTTAAACCTCTTTTCCATTAGCAAGGTAGTAACAAGTGTAATAAAACCAAATCGTTTTATTGTCTGATACCCCTCTTGTCACAATTTCATTAAAGTTTAACTGAAAAGCCAACTTATTTTTGTGTCATTTAGTTGAATACACTGAATTATTTGGATTCTGCAAAGGGATTTTTTTGTTTTCCACTATCTGCTCTAGTAATGACTCTCAGAATATCTGCGGCCGTCCCCACAGCGAAAATTCTACTATGACGCGGAATTTTATTATCTAAACACAAACAAGGCTTTTCAGTGGGCAGTGGCGATATTGGTGAAGATTGCTTAGTGCCTGAACAAAAAAAAAATTCATAAATCTTTCTTGTAAGGCATACAACAAATTAGAGGTACCACAAATCACACGGAAATTCCACTATTTGAAAATAGATTATTCCTGAATAGCGGAACAACCAAGTAACGCATTTTCAGCGGGTCTTCAAGCCAATTTAAGTGAATAAGTGATGGGTAACTAGATTGTCCTATCCCAGTCCTTTTCGGTTAAACTTTAAGATCGGCATATCATCGATCATATGACAAAACCGTCCAGTTTCCAACTGAAAATTAAAGTACGCCGCGTGGTCTTATTTGTTGCTGTTACACCAAGATCCGCATCTTTACATATATATCCACTGCAAGTATACAAGAGTTGAACTTGAGACATGTCACAGACGAACTTAACTGAGCGGAAATCTGGGCCCAGTTACCCACAAACAGAAGCGTGGGTGGGGGGGGGGGGGGGTCGGGACCCATCAAATTGCATATCTAGACCTAAACATCCTCGACTAAATTTTTTCATCTTAAAGTTTGATTCCAGTCACGGGTCAAAATATTTACTCATGGGCTAACCGGGCCCACTTGCCCATCAACGGGGAGGGTGGGGAGTGGTTCAACTCCACATATACATTCCCAACCCGATGGTCCAAAAGCACAAAGGAATTTCATCTCCCGATATCCAGTTATTATCAAGTTAAAAACACAAAAAAATGGGCAGTCTGGGCCCAATTGCCCCTGAACCAAGTGGGAGTGGGGTTTGGGGCCCGCAAAAAGCAAAAAGGGACTCCAATGCTCACAAACCTACCAAGTTTCAACTTGATACCTGTTGATTCCTGTAACGGGTAACGAACTTTACTCCTGGGCAATCTGGGCCCAGTTGCCCTTGAACGGGGTGGGGTGGGTGAGGGAGGTGTAACTTTGAAAGTAATTTCCCATCCCTAGGATCTACAAGTACAAGGAATTTCATCGCTTTATGTCCAGATCTGGTCAAGATATGAACATTGTTCACTGGGCAATTTGTGCCCATTTGCCCCTGAACCGGGTGGACGTGGGGAGTGGGACCTCCAAAAGGCACAACTAAACCCGAATGCCAACAAGTGTACCAAGTTTGAATTTGATATTTGCACTGGTTCACGAGTTATGAGCTCCACAAAAGACGGTGAAAACCGGAAACCGAAAGCTGCTACAGCGCTCGCAATAGTGGATTGTTCTAAGGAACACTCCACTAAAAACTGATTCCCCTCCGAATCTGAAAGGGAGTCCTTTTTGATGATGGTGATGATAATCAGAGCATTCCCCGTCGCGGGGACTCGCGAGAATACGGGGAGTGAGTCCCTGGGACAAACAACAAGTGCGCAAGCGCTCAGACGTGGAGTGTAAAAGAATGAATTGGATTGTAACGTTGAATTTCCCGTAACGTTTAATATTCGTATTGTATAGTTATTCGTGAAACCAACAATTGAGCTCTCAAAGAATCTCCTAAAACGGCCCAGGCTCAGGCTCGAACACCCTAATGTCAAAGTTATAAATTTTCATAAGCGCGTCTCATCTGACACCTTCCACGTGAGAACACATGTTAGTTCATTTGGAAACACAATCTCTTCGCGTCAGTCGTAATGCGGTCTCCAATCACAGTATTGTCCATCTTTGTCTTTCCAGTATTGCTTCGTATAAACCCCGTAGGCTTGTTTCAATACACTACTGACATTACTTTCATCAATCTTGAAATGTGTTTCGTTTATTATACCTTGTTCAAACACATTTGTGTAATGTCGAAGTCATAAAGTTTCAGATCCCATTTCATCATTCCCATCCTTCCGCGAATTCGCATGTTGTGACTAATTGACAGCTCAAACCCTTTGCGAAACATGAAACCAAACAAACGCAATGCGCATCTTACGAAAAGTACTGTGTACAGCTAAACGAGGTTTTAATTTTGACGAGTGTCATCGTTCACGAACTTAACACATGGGCAATCTGGGCCCCGTTGCAAAATCTCACAAAATCTCAAATCATGGGCAATCCGGGCCCAGTTTTCCATGAACGGGGAGGGTGGGGGAGGTTCAGTCTCAAGATGTCCTTCGTGGCCAGAGGATATATAAATATATATCCACAAGTATACAAGAGTTGAACTGGAGACAATGTCATAGACGAACGTAACTCATAGGAAATCTGGGCCCAGTTACCCATGAACGGGAGGGTGGGGGGAGGGCGGGCGTCAAATTGCTTATCTGAAGTTAAAACAAGTGCGCAAGCGCTCAGACGTGGAATGTGAAAGTAAAATGTTAATCACATCTTATATACAAACAGCGTTAGAACCAAGACATTTCACATCGCCCAGTTTAAAATCTTAAACAAACTGCATTACAAATCCAAAGAAGATCTTGCCAGCCAGTCTGACACTTTAAACCTCTTTGCCATTAGCAAGGTAATAACAAGGGTAACAAAACCAAATCGTTTTATTGCCTGACACCCCCTTGTCACAACCGTCCAGTTTCCAACTGATAATCAAAGTATGCCGCGTGGTCTTATTTGTTGCTGTTACACCAAAATCCGCATTTATAGATATATATCCACACTCACAAGTATACAAGAGTTGAACTTGAGACATGTCATGCACGAACCTAACTCACCGGAAATCTGGGCCCAGTTACTCATGAACAGGAGGGTGGGGGGGGGGTGTCACGGGACCCATCAAATTCGTACATATATATTCCCAACCCGATGGTCCAAAAGCACAAAGGAATTTCATCTCCCCATCTCCAGTTACTGTCAAGTTGAAAACATAAAAAAATGGGCAATCTGGGTCCAGTTGCCCCTGAACCAAGAGGGGGTGGGGTTTGGGGCCCGCAAAAAGCAAAATAGATTCCAATGCTCAGAAACCTACCAAGTTTCAACTTGATACCTATTGATTCCTGCCACGGGTAACGAACTTTACTCCTGGGCAATCTGGGCCCAGTTGCCCGTGAACGGGGTGGGTGGGGGAGGTGCAACTTTGAAAGTAATTTCCCAGCCCTAGGATCTACAAGTACAAGGGATATCATCGTCCTATGTCCAAGTCTGGTCAAGTTATGAACATTATTCACAGGGCAATCTGGGCCCATTTGCCCCTGAACTGGGTGGGTGTGGGGGGTGGGACCCCCAAAAGGCACAACTAGACCCCAATGCCCACAAGTGTACCAAGCTTGAACTTGATACCTGCACTGGTTCACGAGTTATGAGCTCCACAAAATACGGTGAAAGCCGGAAACCGAAAGCTGCTACAGCGCTCGCAATAGTGGATTGTTCCAAGGAACACTCCACTAATAAAAAAAAATGGGCAATCTGGGCCCAATTGCCTCTAAAATCGGTTGGGTGTGGGTGGTGGGACCCCCAAAAGGCACAATTAGACCCCAATACCCACAAGTGTAACAAGTTTGAACTTGATACCTGTTGATTCCTGGCACGGGTAACGAACTTTACTCCTGGGCAATCTGGGCCCAGTTGCCCATGAACGGGATTGGTGGAGGAGGTGCAACTTTAAAAGTAATTTCCCAGCCCTGGGATCTACAAGTACAAGGAATTTCATCGTCTTATGTCCAACTATATGGTCAAGTTTTGAACATTATTCACTGGGCAATCTGGGCCCATTTTCCCCTGAACCGGGTGGGGGTGGGGACCCCCAAAAGGCAGAACTAGACCCCAATACCCACAAGTGTACCAAGTTTGAGCTTGATACTTGCACTGGTTCACGAGCTATGAGCTCCACAAAATATGGTGAAAACCGAAAGCTGCTAGAGCGCTCGCAATAGTGGATTGTTCCAAGGAACACTCAACTAAAAACGCGGGGACTCCTCAAGTGAAGTCCCGGGGAACGGCGAGAATACGCCTTTGGATTCACTTTCCAGAAAGTTAAGCGAGAAACGGCCGAGCGCAAGAACAAACGGAAAGTCGTTTGCGCCTCAGTTGCACCTTTACAACTTGTCGCTGACTTGCCAAAATCACTGTCCACTCGCGTAGTGGATACGCTTTCCAAGTCACTGGCGGAAACTAAAGCGTTTATGTTTCGCCTATTTTTTGGGGCGGTAATTTAAAATGTCTGAACATATAAATAAAATCATGTAAAAATCTCAGTAAATAGAACTCCAGGCTTTCGTCCTTGCCATTCCGTGCAAAAATGATCTTCAGTTTTATGTCTACATACTTGAGAAAAATTTTAATTTTACTGTTTTGACGTTATTTTGCTGCTAAATTTGAATTTCCCGCCAAAATCGATAATCACCTCGGCAGCTGTTTGTCGAATTTGAGCCTCAAAGCGAGCCACGAAAATATGGTTGGTCGCGGAAACAAACTTGTGGGCCGCGCAAAAGACCGCGGAAACGCTCTTTTCAAGCCACAACCGACCAACAAACTGTTTGAGGGAGCACGGAAAAACGCCTCTAGCGGGCGCGAGAACAGCTTTGGAAAGCGAAGCGGGTTTTAGCAGAAGTAACAAAAACAGTCATCGCATAAGCTCGCGGAGCTTTCCAGATCGCCCTTTAGGGGGAATCATGAAAATAGGGAACTGAAAATAAAATAAATATATCCCACCCATCTTCGCTTTTGCTTCTTTCTAGAGGATTCCGCGAAAACGAAAAGGTTCGAGCATTACCTACCCTCTCGACAGCCAAGAGAAGGAGGTTGATTAAAGGAACAGTAAACTTGACTACGCAACTTTCGGCCATCGGATCGCCCGGGGGGCTTGGATAAATATACAGGGCAGGGCCGTATCCAGGAATTTATTTCGGGGGGGGGGGGGGGGGGTTTGCTCGCGAAATTTATTTCGGGGGGGGGTTTTGTCCACGGGTCGGACCAAAAAGTACAAAAAATACATAGATCAGAGGTTAAAACCTGCAAAAAACTATTACTTTTGTGGGTTTCGGGGGGGGTTCGAACCCCCAAACCCCCCCCTGGATACGGCCTTGATACAGGGTCTTATTGTCGACAGGCCCCCCCCCCTTCTTTGTCATCTCGAACCCCCTCCTTAGTGTTCCCAAAGCTAGCTGGCAGGCCCTTGCCCCTTATGCACTGTAATTATGCACTCATGTACTGTAAAAATTCGCCTTTTTACATGTAGACTACAGAGTAACGACCTCCCCGACTAGACGGCCGGGGTTCGATTCCTAGTCGCGGCACACAAAACCTTTTGCTTTTGCAAACCTTTTGCTCGAAAGTCGAATTATCGGAACTGCCCGGAAACTGCAATGGTCGTAACGAGAATTTTTCTTACTCTCAATATCGACTCAGGGTACATTCTTGATATGTTAGCTAGCTCCCCGAGTCAAGTTTTCTGTTCCTTTAAACACGGAACAATGGTGTTTAATTTCGTCTTTCACGTTCTCCTTGAGAACTCCAAACTGTCCTGCGACCGAGGCGCTGAAAAGAAACTGAAAACGCAGGAGCGAAGGATAGCTGCATAGAGGACTGCTCTAAAGCCTATATAGAGTTTCTTTGAGCACCTACGGTCTTTGGAGTACCTTTCCACATTATTGTCGTTTCATCTCCGTTTCCTAACAACCAACCTTACAGCGCTTGGAATTCCTGGCAAAAACGTGTATCTTGCTTTCGTTTTAATCTTCTAGAAAACTTCTAAAATCTTAACAAACGTCATTCCACGCCACGCTGCTGCGAGTACAAATGAGAGCAAAAACATGTAGAGTCTGGGATTGGGTAAGAATAGTTGCGTTTTTGCAGATACCGTACCATGGTATCTGTTACAACGTTAACTGGATCTGCAATTAGACGTTTTTGTAGTTACCATGGTATCTGATGTACGGTTGCTCTGCAAAAACGACAATTGCCGAAATTGCTCTTTTCGATGTCATCCCAAAGAAAAACTGATATCCAGTCACATCACTAAGTGCCAAACTTTTTTCCCACCAATTTGACAAAAGCTGATGAAAGTGAGATGACTTTTTCAGATACCACCATCAGTTACCACGGTCGGACCGTGGTATCTGAATATCAGATTCCACGGTAACTGGCAGATAACACGATAACTGCAAAAACGACTTTAGACCGTAGATACCATGGTATCTGCAAAAACGCAACTAATGACAGAAGTGGGGGACTGAGCCGTACAAAACGTGAAACAAGAACAAAAGCGTAGTAGAATGTCACTGACGTTCTACAATCTGCGTCTCCGCACGACATTCGATGTTTTACAAACTAGATTGGAGCTTGAAAGGATTATGCGCAAAACTAAAGTCAAACTTCAAACATACGAAAAACATAATACGATGATGTTTATACGGCAATGGCGGGGTGGCTAAACGATAACCCTGTCAGGCAGTTACGTCAACTTCAACAAACTACTATTACGCTGAAACGACCGTAACGAAGTTGCATTTTTTATTCGATTCTTAGTTCTCGCTTCTCAATTCTCGATTCTGGTACAACTTCCCGTTTTTGCTCTTTTCGCTTCTCCATTCTCGCTTTTGACAAAAACACTAATTTAGCCAACCGTCAAAACCTGCTTGTACGGGTTGAACCCGCCCTTAGTTGATCAATCAGGAAGGAGAACGGAGAATTGACTATCAGAGCAACTTCTCGATTCTGCAGAATCGCGAAGCTTTCCCCGTGCTCGATTCTGACAAAAACGCAAGAAAAGGAGAATTGGCTTCTTCTCAATACTAAAAAAACGCGAAGTTGAGAGGAGAAATAGGAGGAGAACTGAGAGAACAAGACCAAAGGTTCCGATGGGATCCCAAAATTTCAATATTTGATCCAGACAATTAGGTTTTGTCTTCGCCAGATCCAGTCTTCGCCAGGCCAAACAGCTAATCATTAAGAAATCCAAGCTCAGATATGGATTCAGCATATGCGTTTACCTCTCTATAAGCTGATCGAAAAGACCCTAGCTTACTTCTGTGAATTTTGCGGTTTTGGTGAAATTCAAGAACTAATTGTCCGGCGAAAAACTAAAGCTCAAAAACGGATTCAGCGTATCTCCTTACCCCTATATCCAACATCTAATCAACTTCAAATACAAATTTAACTTCTAACAAATTTTCCGGTTTCAGCCGGATTCCGGACGAACTATATTTCCGGCTAAAGAGTGATTGTCATATACGGATTCTGCATCTCCTCTTACCCCTAAATCTATCGTCTAATCAACTTCAAATAAAACTTTTACTTTTAACAAATTTTCCGGTTTTGGCCGGATTCCGGGCGAACTACTTGTCCGGCGATAAAATGGTTTTCGTATTCTGGTTCAGCATGCCTTCTTACCCCTACATTAAACATCTAATCAACTTTAGATAAAACTTTAACTTCTAACAAACTTTCCGGTTTTGGCCGGATTCCGGGCGAACTAATTGTCCGGCGAGAAAATGGTTTTCACATTCGTGTTCAGCATGGCTTCTTACCCCAAAATCAAACATCTAATCAACTTCAAATAAAACTTTTACTTTTAACAAACTTTCCGGTTTCGGCCGGATTCCGGGCGAACTACTTGTCCGGCGCGAAAATGGTTTTCATATTCGTGTTCAGCATGTCTTCTTACCCCATAATCGACTATCACATTAGCTGTTTAAAAATATTTTGCTTGTCCCTTAATTTGAACCCCCTCCCCACCCCTAAATGTACGGCTACAGGGCCCATCTACGAACTCGACCTTACTCTTGACCCAAAGAATGCTCACACCAAGTTTCATCAAAATATCTCATTCCCTTCGAGAGTTATCGTGCTCACAGACAGACGGACGGACGGACAGACAGACAACTTTTGCGATGTCATAGGTATCCGTCACTAACGTTTTGGGATCCCAGAAAAACAACTAATTTGGTTATTGCCTATTTAGCTGGCTGCCAGTCCCCATCTCCACGTATGCTCTGACGCGAGTCAAAAGCGCATAACAGGCGTGTTTGTTGCACTCCAAGTAGATTCTGGTTTGGACTCACTACTGTCTGGTGTTTCCTCTATAACAAGCTTTTTGGTCTCACCATCTCCTGGTAACTTCTCACTAGAACCTGACCCACAATTAAGTTCTGGTTTGTCCGCACTAGTGAGTTCGAAACGGGTTATAACACCAGCGAGTAGGGAGCAGTCATTACTTTGTCAGAAGTTTCATAATGCTAACACATGTTTGTTATTAGAATATAACTGTTATGACCATTTTATGTGTTATGTTTCAAGACAAAGATTCTGTTACGACCCTTATAAGTCTTATGTTTGGCGAAAAGATAACATTTAAAAGGATCATAACGTATACATTATCATAACTTTTAACACAAGGATTCGCAAACATGTGTTATCTGTTATCAAACTTCCGACAGTGTAGTGAATCTAAAAACGCCTCATAAGAAAAACCTGACATCACTACTGATTACCCCGACTGTAAATAACGCAGCTAATGAGTTGAAGGGTATGCGAGTTGACGCAGCTGCCTACATAGGTAAGTCTTTGAAAACTACAATAACAACTGCTTCGTAAGTCAATATCCTAACCTATTCCAATTATTTCCAATGCCCTGCAGCTAGCCAAACTACACCACGATTTGGTACCCCAAAACACTTCACAATATCTAATAAATATGGCGTTCTTCCTTTGTCCTTCGGAATTCCAGCAATGAACACACAAGTATTTGAAAGTCCACTGTATCAATAACAACCGGTAGAAAACTATCACCATCCATTCTCGACGTTCTACCACTTTCAGAACTGAGTTTGTTTCACAAATTCGTAAAAAAACGTTTTCAAAGTTTCAAACCGGTAATGTCTCCACAGCTGATACCATGACCACTACGTCTTTAACCTCTCAGCTATTCATAGAGTGGACCTCCAACTGAAAGACAAACTTCACCAATTTCTAGGCCTAAAATTGGCTACCGGAATGCTCAGCCACACAAACCGTAAATACCTAAAGTTCAGCTTAAAGGGTATCTCATTTCTCTCTTTAGCAAAGCCCAAGGCGTTTAAAACCCATACAGGTCACAAACAATGTGTTACAATGCTCTTTCCGCAGTCGTGAACCGTGGCCAGAACTAAAGGTTATGTAACCATTACGTAACCTGCAGGAGACGAGTTGCACTATGGGTCCTGAGCCACGATTTTTTATAGGTCATACAACTGGAATGTTGCGTTATGCCGACCGTAGCCTACAGGTATTCACGACGTTTCCATACTAACAAGGGTCGATACATTCTCAGAAATTATACAGAATTCAACATGGTTGAGCAGCTTTGTTTCACATGTTGCAACGGATCCCGATGGTATATGTTAACTTCATGAATCACAACGCTTAAAAGGCTGATAACATAAGTATTCTCGCATCTGTCGTAACACTTGAGACAAGCATCCATTTGTTAAATGTTATCAAACTTCTGATAGTGTATCAAACCAACATGCTGATACTTACAGACACGACAGCAAAAATATGTTTACAACTGTAACCACCAGAATAAAAGTGTTCTCCTGCACTGTTTGAAGTTTCATGACAGATAATACAAGGATGCACGGTTTCAACAAATAACACCAGTACACTGTGCAGTCCCATGATACCAGTCCTATCCTACCCAGTGCCAAAATTTCTGGTATTCCCCTGATGTTAAAAGAAAAAAGTTCCAACCGTGCGATAACAATTGTTATCGCACAGCCAGCCATGCGATAAAAAGTGATATCGCACGGTTGGAACTTTTTTCTTTAACATCAGGGAAATACCACACAAATTAAAACAAGTGTACAAGTGTTATATGGCTGCACAGTGTACTAGTGTTATAATCATTATCGCCCTTGCTTTTCTTCGGGCGATAATATAATAACACTTTTGATGTTAGCTGTTATGTTTTTCAAACATTACGCATTAAAATGTCATGCATAAAGAAGAGAAGAAACATCACCGAAAAGTATCTGCTGACTTTTTTGTTTGTCATCACGATATCGGAAAAGTCAGCCGATGAGTTTTCGGCGGTTTTTCCTCTCTTCCGTGCAATGCTTGTTATGCATAACGTTTGCAAAATCATAACAGATAACATCGCAAGTATCAGCTGTTGAAACGGCGCATCCCTGTGTTATATGTTACGAAACTTCTGACAGCGTAAAAGATCGTATGGAAGTTGAGATTTAACTAGTATAATTTTTATAACGGAGCCCTCAGCTGGTGGTCGGGTTACGCAACACTCATGCATAGGCCTACGGTGGGCGACCCTGTGCTACACTATTTGCGCCAATATTGCGCAATTTTGTGCAGCTGATCCACCAACGCCGCCATCACGGCAGTGGCGGAAACGTCAATCATATTCTGCATATACACCACCGCTTCTTCGTCCGTCATTTCAAGTCTGAATTTATCCTGAAGCTTCTTGACCGTCTTATCCGGCTCTAGGGCAATATCCGGTATCGACGCATCCACCATCAAACCGAACAAGTTCAACACCAGATTTGAATGTCTTCTAAGGTGAAGGAAGGTCGTGTAGCAAAGCTTTCTAAACTTCTGGTAATGTTCGGACTGCACTCCTCCCATGGCTTCGATCATTTCCTTTGTCAGCTTCATGGGTGGAGGTAAGGGTTTCGGATCGCGGCCCAGGATATACCCAAAGTCTATATGGAAAATCCGGCCGCCTCTGGTCAACATAAGGTTGTCCAAATGTCGGTCGCCGACACCGAGCAGATAGGTGATCACACAGTAGCCCGCGCAGCTCCTAATATAAGAATCCATCACTTCCGAAGAGACGCCGAACGGTCCGCGCTCATCCGGATGAGATTTCCGGAAAAAGTCGAGAATCGAACCGTCTTTTTCGAGCACTTCCGCGACAGGCACTGAATCGATAAATTCGACGAATCCGGTTTTATAAGGCATGGCAAGGACCCGATACGGTGTCAACTTCAAATCCAGGTTCTCCCGTTTCAGAAGCTTGTCCATTAATGCGATTGTCTGGACGACGAGTTGGTCTTGTCTGAGATCGTCACCGATTTTCAGAATAGCCGGAAACGTCTTTCCGGATTCTAGTTTGAATGACAAAAAGGCGGGCATTAGGTTTGATTTGAAAAGGTTTGCCTTTTCGGATTCGATTCCGCAAATCTGCACCCGCGGTTCAAGCGGGAAGACGAGCGGTTCCGTGTCCGTCCCACATGCTTTCTGGAGATCCTTGTCTTCGAGAAGACTCTGGAGTCGTTCGATCTTCTTCTTGCGGTTTGCGGTTTCGCGATGCACGTTCTTAAGAAGACCGGTGATCTTTTCCCAGAATGCCTGCTGACGCTTCAGGACCTGGAAATGGAACTATAATTAGAACTCGGAAAAACTGCTTATCAGCCTCATCACAGCGCACCTGTTACAACGACTATATTTGTGTGTGAAGACTGCATTCTCAACCAGATGTTATGGCAAGGGGTGTGGTAAGCCGGAAAAAAAGATTAGACAGTCATCGATGTCATATACAAATACAGTCGTAAATAAAATTTTTTGTACAGATAACCATATCTCTACTTAAAAAAATTAAAACGGTAGCATTCTAGCATTTGCAATAGATGCATTTTTGCAGATACCATGGTATCTGATACCACGGTCTGAAGTCGTTTTTGCAGTGATCGTGGTATCTGATATCACGGTCAAAAGGCGTTTTTGCAGTTATCGTGGTAACTGGCCAGTTATCGTGGTAACTGGCCAGTTATCGTGGTATCTGATATTCAGATACCACGGTCCGACCGTGGTAACTGATCGTCATATCTGAAAAGTCAACTCACTTTCATCAATTTTTGTCAAATTGGTAGGAAAGAAGTTTGGCACTTAGTGATGAGACAGGATATCAGTTTTTCTTTTGGGATGACTTCGAAAAGCGCAATTTCGGCAACTGTCGTTTTTGCAGAGCAACGGCATATCAGATACCACAGTAACTGCAAAAACGACTAATTGCAGATCCAGTTACCGTGGTAACAAGATACCATGGTATCTGCAAAAACGCAACTAATGTCTAGATCACTCCTATCCGAGTCGCGATTCGGTACGATCGGATCATCTAGTGGCGTGACTCGGAATTAGCAACATAGACAAGCTCAAAATAGATCTGAACAAGACAATCGGACAAAAGTCGAAACGTTTAGGTGGTGTATGTAAAAAAAAATCAAAACATGTAGCTAAATATTTAATCTTTCTTCTAATATTTTGATTGGAGGTTTTCTGTCATTTCTGCTTTAAGTTCATGAGGAATTCATTCATTCATGTAGCTTTTTTTTACCCGGCACTTTCTTACCAAATAACATTTTCACACGCTGTTAATTATTTAATTATCTTTGAGGCTCGCAAGGCAACACGGAGTAAGGGTTAAAGAGCACTCTGTTACAACATTAGTGCTATTTACTCGTTTTTGCCGATATGGCCCTCGATTTTTTTACAAACATATTCATTCATTTAGCTTTCTTTTACCTGGCACTTTCTTACCAAATAAGATTTTCATAAGCAGTTAATCAGTATTCCATAAGGCTTGCAATGGAACACAGAGCCAGGTTTAAAGAGCAGTGTGTTGTAATATTAGTGCTTACTAATTTATTTTGCTTATTTGGCCCTCGGGCTTTCCGTGCAAATATATTCATTTCTTCAAATAGCTTTATTAAACCTGGCGCTTTCTTATCCAACCCTTTTTTCACAAGCTGTTAACTAGTAATCCATGAGGCTTGCAATAGGACATAGAGTAAGGATCTTAGGGTACACGTTCCAATATTACTGTTAATTTCTGTTGCCATGGTCCTCAGGCTTTTTGGGTAAATATATTCATCCATTCATTCTGCTTGTCGTTTCCCAGCGCTTTCTCTTACAAAATTGGATTTTTACAAGCTGGTAATTGGGCTTTGTTTCTGATTCTTATTGCCATTCCGAGATGCTCATTCGGGAGGAATAAGCATAAGGCATTTTTCCGCGATCCCACTAAGGGGCTGTGGTTTGAAAAGAGTATTTCCACGATCGTCTGTGCGATTTACTTTTTTATTTATTCCTGGTCAAATCTTGTATGTATGTATGTATGTATAGATTTATTGCCCATCATAAATGTAAAAATACAACGCTGATGGAGTAATAAAGAAAAAAAGGAAAAGGAAAAGAGACGAATAACTTCTGACAATACAAACAAAACAGAACGAAAAAAGAAACAAATAGGGGCAATCTCATACACGGACAGACATACGGTTATCGAAGGACCATTTCGAAGGTGCTTACACCAGTAAGCTGCTTCCGATATCTCTCGTTTCTTTTCTGCACCGCAGACGCTGGACTGGCAACTCCGTACCGCGAGGATAGGGAGCTGTTGCTAGTCCAGAGAGGCAGCCGTAGCAAATATTTCGCATACTTGTAAAAACACTTCCGGATGTCCTTAATATCCGAAGCAGTAAAAAGAGACCAAAATGGTGCAAGGGCGAGCAGATGCGGTACAACAAATGCATTATACACGCTTGCTAGGATACAACGGTTAAATTTGAACTTTAGTGCAACCAGTAAACCGTACGCTTTCCTAGATTTACTAGCAAAAAATTCTTTCAGGAGTTGACGCGTGGCGCGAAGATTTGACCCAATCGGTACACCGAGATACGTCAATGTATCTTGTGCTTGAATCAGGTGTTCACCCAACTGAACATTTGTCGGGCAATGTGAGCGGCGATTGAACACCAGGAACTCAGTCTTGCTCTCGTTGAATCGAAGACCAATACATTTATACTCGCTATCGAGGATTCGAAAATTTTCCTCAATTCCGGACGCTGTTCTACTGATATCGAGGATGTCGTCCGCATAATTAGCTAGCGAAACATCAATACCTTTCAATATACATGTAGTTAGAACTTTCTCTTGCGGCTCGGTAACAGTATTATTAAACAGGGGCGGAGAAGTAACAGCACCCTGTCTAATACCTTTTTTTACTGGAATTGGAGCGGTAAGTTCCACTGTACCAGGTGAGATGGTGACCTTTACTCTGCCATTTAGCTTTTTATACATATCGCGCATCGCTTTGACGACGGAGGTATTTACTCCACGCTTATAAGCAGTCAATAAAATATGCGAGTGTATACCCGAATCGAAGGCTCTAGATACGTCTAACCCAGCAAAATATAATACCTCATTATTTTCGTGAGCATGTAGAAGTAAATTGGCAATCAAATGATGAGCATGGTCGCGGCCTACTCCTTTCTTGAAGCCAAATTGGTTATCCGGTGTAGAACATTTATCAGATATCTCATCAATAATTAATAACTCAAAAACTTTGCACAATACCGGTGACACCGTAATTGGCCTAAAAGAAGTGCACTGGTCGGAGGGCTTTCCCTTTTTTAATACCGGCGTTATTACTCCAGTACTAAACAAATCAGGAACTATACCACAACAGAATATCATCTGAAAGAGCAAAGTCAGATGCTCAATCAGGAGAGGAGACCCACACTCGAGATGCTTTGCACAGAGGCCATCAACACCACGCGAAGTCTTCTTTTGTAGCTTAGAAATGCACTCAGCGACCGCAGATCGAGTAACAATAAGACTAATCTCATCACTTGATTCGCCCAAGCAAATCTCAAGCTCCCTTTCATATTGATTTGACAGTGATGGTTCGGGCGCGGAAAACTCACTTTTAAAGTAATCATACCACTGGTCACTGGTAATTTGGACAGCATCATAGACTTTTGATTTCTCTCTTTTGAGCACTTTCCATACGAAATTAGGATCACTTGTGGCTTTACTTGATAGTTCAGCTACTGATTTAGCCTGGTGTTGCCTAAGCACTTTCGCGAAATGCCGCTTTGTTTTCAGACGAATTTCATTTACCAGACCTTGACGCGGCATACCACACTCCTTCCAAACATGAAACCAGAATTTCGATTTAGCACAAGAATCGACGAGGTCAGGATTACTCGACCAGCCATACTTCTCAGTTCCGAGACGTACTCTGCGGACGGGAACACTGGCACGCTCAGCAACGCGTAGAGCGTGTACAATCTCAGCATAGTATATATTCAGCAAGGTTTGCTTCTCTGCAGAGATTAGTGGGGATTTTTGGGAAAGTAGCTGGAACGGAACTCTGATCTTCCCCAAAATAGAGTCACATACAGTCTGGAACGTGAACATATCTACACAGGCCCAGTCAGTGATTTCATGCCATTTGTTACCGTTGCCTGGACCTGGATCGTTCGGCGAAACAAGTTCAACAGGGAATATATTACTGATAGGCATATGGTCTGAGGTTTGGAACGTGGAGATAACTGAAGATCCGGAGTCTGGTTTCACATCCGGGGAGCACATGAAAAAGTCCAGAGAGGAGGTGCTACCGGAATTATGGATATATGTGAAACCTTGGACATTCTCAACCGCCACGAGCTGAGGGCACATGCTACTCAGAATATTTGCACGGCTGCTACTGTCGTCAGATAGGTTACAGTTCATGTCACCAGCAAGGATTACTGCTAGGTTTTGCACTTCACAATCTGACACGAGGGAACTGACTAGACGGCAGGCTTGATCAAATTGTCTTTCTGAGGTAGCATTACGGTAATCGGTGGGTAAATACACTGAGACCACCACAAAGTTCTGAATTTTCACTGCCGTAAAATAGTCACAGTCGCGAAAGAGTTCGGGCACGAGGACACTTCTAGCAAGAATAGCGGTACCTCCACTCGGCCGACCAGCCCCAGAATGTCTAGCGGCACGACTTATTACGACAGTAGAGGCATCTGTGCTCAGCAAACTTAGGCTGTCGACAGTGAGAAGGTGCTCTTGTAGGCAGAGAACGTCATTTGTGTCACATAGAGTCTGGATTATGGGTAGTTTCACTGATACACCTCCATTAATATTCCATGATGTAACTCGCAGACCAATGTTCATTTTGGAGGATTCATAAGTTTCTGTGCAACAGGGCATTTGTAGCTGTAGCACGGGTGGTCAGTCTGGTTGCACAGTGCACACTGCATTTTATTTTGACAAGGGGTGTCCGGCTTATTCGAATGTCCAGTCTGCCCGCAGCACGAACAGCGAGTAGTAGCTTTACAGTTCTGAGCAATGTGCCCGTAAGCTTGGCAGTTGTAGCAGCGAGGAGGGAGAGGGATAAACTCCTCGATGCGGATTCGCTCATACTCGATTATCACTGATGAGGAAATGGCCGCTAATAAGTCTTCTCGACGGGAAAACTGCAGCTTGTAGGACCTGGTTTTGCCGATACGAGAGACTTCGAAACAGTTAGTTATCAAGTTCTGCAACTGGACGTCAGTAACACTGTCAGGAACGAAACGGGCAATTCCGTGATACACTGGAACTTTTAGCTGTGGTCTTAGCGATTGGTCCTTAGCTTTGATAGCATCAGCTACAGCGGTAGCTGCATTCTTATCACTTACGACGAGGCGCCAAGTATCTTTTCCCCGTCTAAGCTCAGTTATCGCCGACTTCGAGTCACCACACAGGTTATCAATAAATGCTTTGCGGTCCTTGGGGTCGTTCAGCTCTTTAGGTGGATTCTTTAATATCACGGCAAAAGAGGGTTTGGATGATTGATTGGGGGCTTGAGACAGAGCGGGTGACAGGTTGCGCTGCGACAGGACGTGGTTGTCGAATTTGACACATAGTTCGTTAACTTTACGAGTAAGGGTGGCACTTGATTCCCCTGCGATAATTGGTACTTCGTCAGGCTCGTACAACACGAATCGCGGCAGCGGTATTTTCTTTTCATCACACTTTTCAAGAATTTTCAGAATGTCCAGACAATTATCTGCAGCTTTCTGTCGGTCACTTGGGCGATTCGTGCAGTTTGCAACAGTCCAGAGTAATTTCTTTGCTTCCATTAACGCGTCGTTGTTGAAAAAGTCCGCACCAGTTTTCGCAATATCCGCGTGAACATTTCCCGCAGCCCGGGCACGGTGTAAAAAGTTCAAGACCGGAGACCATATAAGCTGCTGGCTCTGCATTCTCGACACAAGATGTCTAACGGTCTCTGCCGTCTTGTTTCTTAGGCAAGCACACTTCTGTTTTTGACACTAGATGGCGTCGAGCATTTCGGCGCGAAGGTTCAAATAGTGCCACGTAATCAAGTCAATCGAGGCTGGGCGACGTTGCCACTCGAAAATATTCTTTGCCGCTAGATGGCGAACAAAAAATCACACTTTTCGCCAAGCGTTTCTTTGTCTCTCTCTGCCTTATTCCACTTAAATTTTCTTCTTCTTGAAGGATACACTCCTTGGCTTATGCTTAAGAGTCACTAAGCATAATTCTGTAGATTTTGACTAGGTTCATTTCACTATTAACTTTCACTTGGAAATAAACTATATGTCCAGTGTTGGCATAGATGGCGTGTAATTGTATTAATTAAATTGTTCCGTTTCTGTGTATTTTGTAAATATTTTTTTTTATTCCTATTCTAGCTCTATTTGGAGCTATTTGGAAAAAATAAATGTGATTGATTGATTGATTTACAAGTCTGTTTCAACGACCCCCAAGATTTTTGCGGCTTGCACCGTGGCTCGAAATTTGACAATAAGCTCTCAAGGTGATGTTCGATTTCGCGGCTCGAAATTTTGCGGAAACTTCAAATTTTGTGGCCAATTCTGATCCAAATAATAAAATGAGATATTAGGCGTATTCTCGCCGTTCCCCGAGGACTTCACTTGAGGAGTCCCCGCGTTTTTATTTGTCCCGGGGACTCACTCCCGTATTCTAGCGAGTCCCCACGGACGGGGAATGCTCCGATTATCATCACCATCATCAAAAAGGACTCCCTTTCAGGTTCAAAGGGGAATCAATTTTTGCGGGTGTTGGAGCAATTTAAAATTAATTAAAACAATCAGAATGAACAAAACCAAAAATAAAGTGGATCCAGACTAATTTCGTATTTTAGAAGCATTCCCTGTGTTCTCGTTGTTTTGCCTACGCGGAATCCGCGTGGAGTGACTCTCCTCTATTCTCGCCGTTCCCTTTGATTCCCTGAGGATTACTCGGGGAACGGCGAGAATACGCCTAAGGTGATATTCGATTTCATGGCTCGAAATTTTGCGGCCAATTCAGGCCCAAACATAAAATGAGATATTTATTAAGCAGACAGACTAAAAACTGAGAATCATTGTAGTGCGGAAGGGAAACGGCTGTCCATGGAATCTTGATGCCCGCAGAACACGGATTCGCCTAGGCGAATTCGGCGTCGCTGCCGGAAGAAATTCGCAACACGCCATTTCAACGGGCTGGGGGCTAAGACCCGACAGTCTAGTTACACATCACGCATTTTCTTAAATAGGCCAGAAAAATTGATAAAAATGCGTTACTCCGTTAGTCCGCCGTCCACGGTTCATGGATTTCTTCGAAATCTTTTGGATTTTTGGTACCTCTATGCACCTGTCCCTCTGTGCTTGAAAGGTTTACCAACTACGAAGGTAAACCATTGCCGAAAAATAAGCCCGCCATTATCGTCTTTAATCCTGCAAATGCAGGCTTGTTTCCTAATTCAAAATCTCCGCGTCTGTATGAATTCTGGGTTGTCGTGTAAGCAGCGCACACTCTGAACGTCATTTCTAGAGCCTCGGGTTTCTGCACTGTCAGAAGTTTCATAACAGATAGCGCATAACACTTTCAAGAATAACACCTTTTCACTTACAAATAAAGTGTTATGACCAATTAAGTTTACATTATTTCATGCCTAGGTCTCCAACAACACCTTCAATTGGTAAAAATACTAACGGGAACGAAAGAAACATAACATATAACATCCCAAAGTGTTACCTGTTGAAACCGGGCATCCTTCTGTTGTCGTTATGTAATTTCTGACAGTGTAGTATTTTTTCCAATTGAAGGTGTTGTTGCAGATCTAGGCACGAAATAGTGTAAACTTAATTGGTCATAACACTTTATTTATAAGTGAAAAGGTGTTATTCTTGAAAGTTTTATGCGCGATCTGTTATGAAACTTCTGACAGTGTGACAAGGAATTGCAAACTCTTAATCCCTGAACTAACCTTGCGTAACTTCTTGCACCTCTGTCCACTCTGACTCAGTTGCTTCAAGAATCTCTCTCTCACCGACGTGTAGATACCCCTGACTTTGTTATCATGCTTCACATTGGGATCCGGCTCTTCGCACTCGGACTCCAGGTACCAAAAGAAGTAATTTGCCAATACTACGTTGCCACACGCTCGATTGATGAGGAACGTTGCCAGATCGACGGAACTCTCGAAGCCTTGCGCTGAGGCGGCGTCAATGGCATGGATCTCTTCGTCGATGATGTCGCTCAGCGTTTGCGAGACCTCGTGGTCGTGTTCGTCCTCAGGTTCTGATGATTCATTGTCGGCCTGTAAAGCAGAGCAAGAATAGATAACTAATTCTAAGGAGAATGTGCAGCTTTTCTAAGGCCGACGATTTGTAGTGATCTTCAATGCTGAGCATGTGCTTTCACACTATGTCAACCATTTATACAAACGGAAAGATCAAGATTCTCTGTTAGAAATACTGTTATAAAATCATGGAACAAATATCAACCTAGTTTTGACTTACAACTTTCTCCAAATGTTTTCTGATTGGATATTGAGTGATAAATACAGAACTTGTAAGAAGATTGACGGCTTGTCCTTTGAGTATTGACGGTTTCTTGGTTGTCTTGTCTTTTTGTTTGTTTGTTTTGGGGAGGTTATCTGTGTCCCCTTTCTTGGGACCGGATGGTGGTTGTTATATTGTACACAGTTGTGTATAACTGACCATGATTAGTTGTATTTTAATTCAAGCTTCTGGCCATCGAGCCTGCTCTCTGCCATGAAGTTGTGTAAAATTATTTGTTTTCATTATTTGAAAATTAAATGAACCTGAACCACAAAAAATACGGAAAGCGCTCTAGAATCACACCTCTTATAAAGTATGCCTCCTTCCTACCCCCCGCCCCTACTCCCACACAGAGTGGCCAAATCCGATCCGGACCAATATCTGTCACATCCAGTGCTTATGATCGTTCTGCCAACCGGTAATCACCCTTAGCGTCATGTATTATGCGATGGCCCTCGCTTTAAGTAATATGTATCATATCACATGTTGCTTTTCTTTTTTCCTCACGGGCATGCAGTATAAGCAGAGATGTCGTTTCGTCGAAATGTGGCGTTCCGAAAATTCTGTTCCACGCGCACCCAGGTCGGATCAGGCCCCAACCTTAAAACATCAAATACAATACACCCCCCCCCACCATTCTACAACCCGCCATAGTCGGTGGTGCGGTACCATGGAGGAAAACATAAAAAATGTTCTTAGTACTACTTGAAGTACACGAGTACAATTTGACGCCCCTATATTGTGAAAAGCTACTAAATTAACGGATGGACAGGTCCTTGAACTAACAATAAGCAGTCGCAACAAAACAAAACGTGTTCTTTTGAAGAAAAGTTGTTTCTTCAGCTTCCAACAAAGTAGAACTTTAGTGCTTCCCTTGGCAACCCTGATGACGCTGCTCCTTTCCTCGGCCCGCTGGCGGAACCAACCAAGCGATCTGATTGGTCCTGCATAAGCGATAGTAAAATGCGGGTCTATCTCCTTACTCACCTTATTACAGAGGGCCCCGAGGAAAAGAGGAATCTACAATACGTCTTACACGCCGCAATACACTTTATAACATCTATTTGAACAATGCTTTACAGATTACATTGGTAGAGAAAGGAAAGGTACTGGTCCTTATTTTTGTCCAATGTGTGGTATTGATGGGGAGGATGCGGTACATTTGATATGTTATTGCGAGGAGTTGAAAGGATTAAGAAAGGAAGTGTTTGGTCGGGAGGTTTGGGAGGAAAGGGATTTGGTTTCAAGTATGGGAAGTAAGTGTTTTGGTGACCTCCGAAGGCTGGGTAGATTCCTGAAGTTAGCTATGACCCACCGTGAACTATTTTTATAGTAGTTGATTTTTGGTTTGTTTTCCGAGTGTATGATATTTTGTTTTTTGTTATTGTGTTATGTTTCCCGCCATGGCCCTTGGGTTTTATTGGGAATAAATTCATGCATTCACTCATAGGCTACTGCATAAAATCCGGGCGTATCTTGAAATCCGAGCTTTTTTACGCACGATTTTGGGCTTGAAAAGATCTCTAGCAATACGGATGTATTTATATACAAAACGGACCGATATCTCAATTACGCAGTGTATAAACCCACCATAAAGTATGTTATTCACATAAGTTAATACCGCTGAATTTCTCGGCCATGTTTGCTTCAAACTGGTTTATTTGGAAAGTTAGAGAACGCTACGTTGGAAACTAGAACTACGGAAACTAGAAGCTAGATCAGGGAGAAAGTTTGAGGTCCTGTTCTCCCAACTGGACTGAAGTTACAAATACGACTGGAAAACAACGGCAAGTCAGGATCGGTATACTTAAAGGACCCCTCGCACTATTTACTCTTTAGAATTCCAGTATTTTTTAAATAGTTCCTATGCTCTGCTTTAAACAAATTCCCCACGACTTTGGCTGTTTTAAGCTTTTTTCCAGGCCTGTTGACTTCTAGCGACAACAGGGAAAAATTTAAATAACCGATTTTCTAATAGAAAACAACCGTCGACACCTTGATACGCATCGGAGGTAGCAACACATGGCAAGTGAGAACAAGACCAAAGGTTTCGATGGGATCCCGAAAAATCACTATTTGATCCAGACAATTAGATTTTGTCTTCGCCAGATCCCGTCTTCGCCAGACTCCTTGAACATTTTTACTCTTAAAATTTATAAGCAGATTAAGGCCAAATAGCTAATCATCTGAGAAAACCAAGTTCAGATGTGGATTCAGCATGTGTCTTTACCCCAACAAGTCATATCTATTTTGACGAAACCGATCCTGCTTTACTTCTGCCAATTTTCCGGTTTCGGCTAAATTCCGGAACTACTTGTCCGGCGAAAAATTAAAAATTCAAAAACGAATTCAGCGTATCTCCTTACCCCTATATCCAACATCTAATCAACTTCAAATAAAAATTTAACATATAGCTAATTTTCCGGTTTCAGTCGGATTCCGGACGAACTATATATCCGGCTAAAAAATTATTGTCATATACGGATTCAGCATCTCTTCTTACCTCTCAATCGGACATCTAATCAACTACAAATACAACTTTTACTTTTAACAAATGTTCCGGTTCGGGCCGGATTCCGGGCGAAGTACTTGTCCGGGTAGAAAATAATTTTCACATAAGTGTTCAGCATGCCTTCTTACCCCTTAATCGACTATCTCATTAGCTGTTTAAAAATATTTTGTTTGTCCCTTAATCTAACCCCCTTTCCTCACCCCTAAATGTAGGCTACAGAGCCCATCTACGAACTCGACCTTTCCCTTGACCCAAAGGATCCTCCCACCAAGTTTCATCAAAATATCTCATTCCCTTCGAGAGTTATCGTGCTCACAGACGGACAACTTTTGCGATGTCATTAGGTAGCCCTCCACTTGCGTTTAGGGATCCCAAAAACAGTTAGGTACTGTTAAGGGGGTTAGAATGTACTGTATGAAATTCGGATATTCCGGGTTTAAAATGGATGGAGCGGTTACGGAAGTAGGTAGTAGTAGTATTATAGGTAAGATAGGTCCTTTAAGATCAACCTCTCTTGGTACGCTGACCTTATCGGCCTTATCCTGGTATGCGCATCCTATCCTGACCTTATCCCTGGTATGCGCAGGCCAGGATTCAACGGTTGGGAGGGGGACTGTAACATGGCGCCTAGAAAGCCGACGGAAAGAAACCGACTTTTAGTTGTTAAGAGTTTTTGTGGTTGGTTTCTATCAGTTAGCAAAAAAGGTACACATTTAACTGACATTAGGTTGGTTTTTATCTATCATTAGCCCTTCTTGGTTTCTAATAATAATAATAAAAAAAAAACACTGCTTCCTCTGAACATTTCTCAGACCCTGTCTCTTTATAAAAGGTCAGAGGTGCTGATCCGAACAAACGTGTGTTTTCTACCAGCCTTCCCAAGGCTTGGGAACTGCAGTAAAAAGTACCGAGAGCTAGAACTTTAAGGCGATGAACTAATCTACTATGTCTTTTGAAAAAGTGCGCAGGACAGTTTGCACCAGTGGCATAGGTAGATTTTCAGCGAAAATGAGAAAGTTGCAACCCTCCCTCTTCCCAACCCTACCCGAACAAGACCAAAGGTTCCGATGGGATCCCAAAAATTCAATATTTGATCCAGACAATTAGGTTTTGTCTTCGCCAGGCCAAACAGCTAATCATTAAGAAATCCAAGCTCAGATATGGATTCAGCATGTGCGTTTACCTCTATGAGCCGATCGAAACGATCCTAGCTTACTTCTGTGAATTTTGCGGTTTTGGCAAAATTCAAGAACTACTTGTCCGGCGAAAAACTAAAGCAAAAACGGATTCAGCGTATCTCCTTACCCCTATATCCAACATCTAATCAACTTCAAATAAAAATTTAACTTCTAACAAATTTTCCGGTTTCAGCCGGATTCCGGACGAACTATATGTCCTGCTAAAGAGTGATTGTCAAATACGGATTCTGCATCTCTTCTTACCCCTAAATCTATCATCTAATCAACTTAAAATACAACTTTTACTTTTAATAAATTTTTCGGTTTTGGCCGGATTCCGGGCGAACTACTTGTCCGGCGATAAAATGGTTTTCGTATTCTTGTTCAGCATGCCTTCTTACCCCTAAATCAGACATCTAAACAACTTCAGATAAAACTTTAACTTCTAACAAACTTTCCGGTTTTGGCCGGATTCCGGGCGAACTACTTGTCCGGCGAGAAAATAGTTTTCATATTCGTGTTCAACATGGCATCTTACCCCAAAATCAAACATCTAATCAACTTCAAATAAAACTTTTACTTTTAACAAACTTTCCGGTTTTGGCCGGAAATGGTTTTCATATTCGTGTTCTTCCACTGACTTACCCCATAATCGACTATCATATTAGCTGTTTAAAATATTTTGCTTGTCCCTTAATTTGAACCCCCTCCCCCACCCCTAAATGTAGGACTACAGGGCCCATCTACGAACTCGACCTTACTCTTGACCCAAAGAATGCTCACACCAACTTTCATCAAAATATCTCATTCCCTTCGAGAGTTACCGTGCTCACAGACAGACGACAGACGGACGGACGGACGGACAACTTTTGCGATGTCATAGGTATCCCTCCACTTACGTTTTGGGATCCCAAAAACTCTAAGACATACTACCTGGGAGCTACCCCTTTCCTAACCCTTGTTGACAAAACTCTATGACATTCTACCTAAAGCCATCAGAAGAGGAAAGGCATTGGGGTCTCGGGTTTCACCTCCCCCTCCCGACCCTAGCTGACAAACTCTAAGACATTCTACCTGAGAGCCATCTGTGGAAGAGAAGCATAGGGTCTCGGGTTCCACTGACTGACTCATCCCTTCGTACTTGAGCGCCTGGACCAACTGTAGGAGATACAGCTGGAGGTCGTCATCAGACGCTTTGGCTATCCGAGAGACGGCGTACTTCCGCACAACCGAATGTTTGTATCTGGAAGTTAACGGATTATAAAGAGCCTACATTCCCTATAATTAGGCCTACAGTAGAGGTATGTTACTTCGGACATCGTATTATGAAATTTGAATCTAGCAGGTACTTCTGCATAGTGCTGAGCGCAAACAAAAATTTAGGCAAAATAAAGTCAAACTGAGACCAAACATTAAAGTTTTTGAAATCTTTTGCTCTGTTGTAGAGCGTGTTCCACCCTACTTACCGTAGTTACTACGCTAGTTACCGTAGTTACTACGCTAGGCTGGAACGCTTTTTTATTTTTTCGGTCAAATATCAGGCCGCGGGCTGATCGGACCAATCACGTTGCAGAGATCCGCAGTTACTACGCTCCCGAGCGTGGTAAGCAAATAGTTACTGTTAGTTACTATTTTGAGAAGGTTGGAACGGTCAGCGTAGTAGCTTTTCGTGAGGCTGGAACGGAAATAGTAGGCTAACTAATAGTTACTATGGGTAGAGGGGTGGAACACGCTCTAAGGCGTCTGAGGTATCGCGACAGTTTTGCATTGGTTTCATAATCGTCCGAAGCATCCCAAATTCCCAACAGCAGTAAAAGAACAAAAGAACAGCTAATAAAATTACAAGAAGAAAGCTGAAACACTTGACCCTCAGCAGACAAGTTCTTAACTGATAATTCCCATTTAACTATTTTTTTTTGCCCGTAGCATCTTGAGTAATTTAACTTATTTTTATATAAAGTTGGTCCGAGATTTAGAGAAATGTTAAGAAGCATACCTCTCCTGTAAATGAGATATTTTTTGTTTGACGTTCTCCGGTGTCTGCTTTCCCTAGAACGTTTTCACAAAACTTAGACCGAAAGTGAAAGCAACTAGCGAACTTCTAGCTGTCCCAAAGCTCTTCGTTTTGGTCCACGGCGAGAAAAGGGCAAAGTCCGCAAGCCAAAGCAAAGTCGGGTTGATCGCCGAACAATAACACGCATGATTTGTAAGCCCAACGTTGCAGTACCTTGCTCGATTATTTGTTGTCGTTTTCCCAGCTAAAAGTCTAATTTCTAATTTCCTGCTCAGGAACATGCATAGAAGCTTGCAGTTCAGACAGACACCTGGGGACGAGAGAAGCAGAATGAAATTCCTGCCAGAATTTTCGCCACCATCATCAATCTGTCATATTCCAGTTAAGCGTTTCCAAGCGGACTAGTTTCTGAAGTCTGACATTAGTTGCGTTTTTGCAGATACCATGGTATCTGATACCACGGTAACTGGATCTGCAATAAGTCGTTTCTGCAGTTACCGTGGTATCTGATATACGGTCCACTGCAAAAATGAATATTGCCAAAAATTACACTTTTCGAAGTCATCCCGCCCCCCAAAAAAATTGTAGGCTATCCAGTTACATCACTAAGCGCTGAACTTCTTTCTCACCAATTTTACAAAATTTGATGAAAGTGAGATGACTTTTCAGATACCACGACCGGATACCACGGTCGGACCGTGATATCTGAATATCTGTTACCACGGTAACTGGCCAGATACCACGATGACTGCAAGAACACCTTTTGACCGTGGTATCAGATACCACGATAACTGCAAATACGACTATAGGCCGAATATCAGATACAATGGTATCTGCAAAAACGCAACTATTGTCTCATTATCGACACGTGTGACACATGTAGTAAAATAGATCCATCACAGAAAATCTCTCGGAAAAGCTGCAATTTGGTTACCGGAAGTTTTGCACTGTGTTGGAGACGTTGGAGTAGAAAGTGAAAGCTGCTCAATTACCTTATGGATCCACATTTTACCATCTCTCTGTCAAAAGTGTTGACAATGAAACAACGGAGAACTTTCAAAAACTACTCGGCTGGGAGCGCAGGACTGGAATCAGGCGAATTCCGTACGGAAGTTTTTTCAACTGATGATGGAAGTGCAGAAATCCGTCCGCGACACGGATCCGGACCGACACGGATTCCCAAGACGGTGGGAACAGATGGGTTCTTCGACAGTCAACCACAAACCCCTGATTTTTGGATACCCTATGCCAAACGCTGGATATGCCCAGCATTTGGCATAGCGTATGCTTATGCATGGACACCCTATGCCAAACGCCGGATAGCTGTTGGCACCTTAACCCTGACCTACCTCACTAAAGTTGAATTCGGATTGGTTGATTTTAGAGCTTCACTCAAATCATCAATATCTGATTGGGCTCCAGTATCCTGCCAGTATCCAGCATTTGGCATAGTGTATCCAGCGTTTGGCATAGGGTATACCAAACGCTAGATATACCCAGCGTTTGGCATAGGCTTTCCCAAAATCAGGGATTTGTGGTAGACTGTTCTGCGATAAGACTACCCTATCGTAGCCTACCCCATTGAAGTCATGTACGCAACAGGACATTCTGAAGACAAAAGGTTCTTACCTGGGACTAAACAATTCCAGTGCATCTTCAGGGTCCAAGGGCGTCCACTCCTTCATCAACTCCACAGCTTGTCTCACCTCGGATGGGGAATCCCAATTGACACATTGCAAAAACTTTGCCAGGGCTTTCTTATGTGACGACAGGTAAAACCTAAACCGCCACACCTTATCCTGCTCGTCACTTGAGAGAACCCGGGTAGCTGGAGACTCGACTATACCCGTTAAAAAATCTCGATATGCCGCGTCGGGTTTGAGCAAGCGATCGGATTGGCCGCTACGAGCGCTGCGAGCGAGGCAATGATGCTTCTTTTCAGCGAGATTTTCCTGACCCAAGTCAGGGTCGGGCAGGACCACATATTCTTTGATTTTCGGTTTGGAAAGGTAGCCATCCCCAGGCTTTTCATAGTACATGATGGAATATTCAATACCGTTCAGCTCAATCCTGGGTAGCTCTATTACCAGGTAGAGAAAGTCCAGAAGCTTCTTTTCTTTCTCGTTCATGACTTCCATTTCTCTAAAGGCCACTCGATCAAGCCAGTCTGAGTGCGGAAGAGTCCCTTCGCGGTGCTTCCTCGTCAGTTTTGCAAGGCGCTCCATATTTCCGCAATCCTGCTCCTTCGCTCTACCGGGAGTTTTCGTGTCAACGCTGCCATCTGCTGGCTGATTCTTCCACACCCTCAAATCACACAGACCTTGTCGCAGCACACTCAATTTCCCAAATAGAGGAAGGGTAGTTCCTCCAACTGGGGAGTATTTCGCTGGGCCACAGCATTCGTAAACGGTGAGGCATAGCTGTGAGCTGAAGGGAAGGTCGGAATATTTGATGGGGAGTTTTATCCACTCATTCCAGTTCCAGCGACCCCGGAAGGGTTTGTAGGAGGTTGTGACGGGTAGTGCCAGGCGTTCATTTTCGGCCCAGATTTCACACACAACACTAAGTTCTTCGATGCCTAGAAAGGACGGAACGTATAATATTCACCAGTATCCAAGTGCCCTGATATGTTTATGTTTTCATTTGTCTATCTTCCGTTTTAATTATAAATTAAGTAGGCCAATATGTTTATAGGCTTGTCCAGTTGTTTTATATTCATGCATTTGTTAGTGAATTGGCTGATGTGTTGTTGTTTAAAATTTTATATTCTTTCTTTCGTTTCGAAGGAATTAAATAGATATTAATAACAATATATATTAATAATAATAATATATAATCGACAATAATAATAATAATTCATCCATAAGGTAGCTAGGGATAATATAAAAGGCAGAATAAGGAAGAGGGGTCCTTTAAAAGTATTCATTAGGCTACATGCTACATGACACTGGGTAGCAGGTATTAACACAGAAAAATGAGTTGATCCAGACACCACTCAAGCTTTTTTTTTGTAATCTATAATGCTCTGTAGATAGGTAAGGGACTGAAATAAACATGGTCATCTCAGGGGCTGACGCATTTAGTCAGGTGTGAACAACCGCTTGTGCCATCCCGATTTCTGGCGTTAACTTCGACGACTGCCAACTTCTGAAACATGGTTTTTCTGTTAGACTGCAGACCACCTGAAGACGACCTAGGCTAAGCCAGCCAAGTGAAGAGCAACAAGACCAAAGGTTTCGATGGGATCCCAAAAATTTAATATTTTTTACTTGGTCCAGACAACCAGATCTTGTAGATTTCCGAGTCTTCGCCAGACCCCTTTAACATTTAGCTATTTATCCACAATCAACCGCTTGAATATTATTTACTTGCCAAACAACTGACTTAAGGCCAAACACTAACCAAATCGGACCTCCTTACCCTTTAATTCAAAACCCCTCTCCTCTGCCTCTGAATATAGGGCTAAAGGACCCATCTACGACCTTGGCCTGTACTTTGCAAGTGAATCTTCATACGAAGTTGAACAACATTTTAACCCCGCGACACGACAGAACAGACTGCCTGGCGCCTGCCCGCCTGCCGCCATGACTAAGGCTAAGCCCAATTAACACAAGCAAGCACTGTGTGAGATGTGACGTCATCGAGAAGAGCTTTCACTTGCATGCATAAAGGGGTAGGGTAGGAACCAACTTTTCTTTTCGAAAAATTGGTCGACAAATTCTTGTTAAATTATTTACCAGACAGTTGTTGGATGCATTCTGCCTTTCCGACCCAGTAAGATGGGACTTCTGAGAACTAAACTGATCGCACACACTTGTTGTGTATCTTTAGTACGTTCCAAAACTAAAACAGGATGTCTCCTCCCTCTATATCGACAATGTCGTTGGGTTTTAAATTTCATGCTAAACTTCGGGATTCCGGGCGAACTACTTGTCCAGACAAAACAAAAAATTTCATATTCGGATTCAGCACGTCCTCTTACCCTAGAGTCGAACATCTAATCAACTTCAGATTCAACTTTTCTTTTTACAAATTTTCCGGTTTTTGCCGGATTCCGGGTGAACTACTTGTTCGGCGAGAAAATAAACTTCGTATTCGGATTCAGCATGTCTCCTTATCCCTGAATCGACTATGAATGAATGAATGAATGAATGAATGAATGAATTTAATGAATGAATGAATTTAATTCCAAAAAAGCCCAAGGGCCATGGCGGAATTAGCTATTAAATTAGCATTAGCTATTAAAAAATATTTGTGTCGCCCCTTAATTTGAAACCCCTCCCCCAAATATACAGCTATGGGGACCATCTATGAACTCGACCTTTCCCGTGACCCAAAGAATCCTCACACCAAGTTTCAACAAACTATCTCATTCCCTTCGAGAGTTATCGTGCTCACAGACAGACAGACAACTTTTACGAAGTCACAGGTATCCCTCCACTTACGTTTTGGGATCCCAAAAATCACAAGAGACCTATTTTTTCAATCAGTAGCCAGCTCTGCAACTCTAATAAAACGATAGAAACTCACCAGCATATTCTAGAAGAGGGTTTTCAAGTGATTCATGATACTTCCTCCTTTCGATCTTCCCGGTTAGGGAACCAACTTTGATTTGGACATTCAGGTCCAAATCACAACTATAAATGTAATGTAGCTTGGCGGGACCAGCTGTTCTGGCCATCTTATCGCATAATTCTTACCTGTAAAAAAGGTAATAGGTAGTATGTTGGGCCAAAAGTGGCAGAAAAGAAGAACAAAATAATACCATAATGTAGCTTCAACAATAGTTTCTTTCCAGCCTTACCCCAACTTCGTGAAATCTCCTCTGTTCTAATCATTACTGATATGCAGGATTCCTCCTCCACCCCACATCCACAGGTATCAAAACCTGATTTCGCAAGCTTCTGGAAATATCTTTAAACTTCGGACCTAACCAAAAAAGATACCCATAAAATTCCATCTCAGCTACCCTGCACATCACAGACTGACTGATTTTTCAGTCAACTTTAGTATTTGTAGTGTTCTGTTCAATTTTGTTTTTCTTTACTGTAGGCTACCCACTGTTTTGTCTCTTAGCAAGTTCAAAGAATTTCCGACTTGTTTCAAACAGGAACAGTTGGAATTTTAACAAGAGCTGGAAGCTCATATGGCACTTGCAAGGCATGGTCAGAGGATGAAAGTAGGAATTCGTCAATTCGTGGGTTTCTTTTGATCATTTGCAAGCAAAACCCTTGAAATAAGAATGATCATGGGTCCTTGGAAATCACGAGACTGTATCGTTTGGCAATGCATTTGGCTGTGCGCACTTTAAGGGCGCTAGATAATCATCTGTAATCAAAACTCTTGAAGCAAAGAAGATGATCACCAGCAGCACGAAAATGTATATTTTACTCAAAAGCACTGTTTGTACTTTAAGGAATTCAGTTGTAAGCAAAACCCTTGAGGCAAAAATGATCATGGGCTCATAGGGATAACGAAAATGTATATATTGCTTAAAAGTATTTTTTGTACTATGTGGTTAGCATTAGTACTTTAAGGGATGGTCGGATCTGGGAACTAACTATTTCTTAGCCAATAATGTCAAGTCTCTAATTTTCAAGCCAAGTTTCATCGTCCTAGCATGTCTGGAAGTACCTTAACTTGCGATCACCGGAATTCCGGACCCCCCTAAGTCCCCCACAATACCCGAATCCTGTCCGGTTTTGTCACTGATCTACATAGGGTTTGTGCTTGTTCTTCCCACCAAGTTTCATTCCGATCGCTCCACTCCAAGCATGTCACAAGGTTTCCGGACCCCCCTCCGCCCCCCCCCAGCTTCATCGGATCCGGTCCGGACTTGAAATGGGACATTCGAGACATGTGGTTTTTCTACATATTAAGTTTCATTATGATCCGATCACCCGTTCGGAAGTTATACATACCTCAAGAGTCCGGATTCCCCCTCCCTCCATTCCACCCACGATGGTCGGATCGAGAAGCTGACTGTTTCCAGGTTAATCTGGTCGTGTCCTGATTTGCCTGCCAAGTTTCATCGTCCTAGCCCACCTGGAAGTATCTTAACTCCGTATGACCGGAATTCCGGAACCTCCCTCCAACCCCCCCCCCCCCCCCTAGTGCACGAATCCGGTCCGGTTCTGTCAATGATGTACCTAGGGGTTGTGCTTGTTCCTCCCACCAAGTTTCATCCCAATCGCTCCACTCTAAGCGTTTAACATGATTTGCGGTTCCCCCCTCCGACCCCCCCCCCCACATTCATCGGATTCGGTCCGGACTTGAGTTGGGACATGAGAGACATAATGTCTTTCCGAATATCAAGTTTCATTAAGATCCGATTACCCGTTCGAAAGTTATGCATGTCACTAAATTCCGGATTCCGGCTCCCCTCCCTCCCCCCACGATGGTCGGATCGGGCAAGTGACGATTTCCAAGTTAGTTTGGTCGGGTCCCTAATACGCCTGCCAAGTTTCATCGTCCTAGCACATCTGGAAGTACCCTAACTCGCGATCACCGGACTGACCGACCGACCGACAGACCGACCGACGGAAAAGTGATCGGTATATGGCACTTGGCCGGTAGGCAAGTGCCATAAAAATCCATCCCTTTAATAAAGGGGTGGGTTTTATTAATAAAGGCTTTATTACTGACTTCATACTATATTATCTATGTATGCATACTCCAACATCCCAACTCCATGCTCATGATAAAACCACATAAGTCTCATACAAAACAATCTCAAAGTCAAAGTGAGATCCAGGTTTGTTTTGACAATTTACAAACTAATTTTGGAAGGTAACGTGGAAAGGCGAATATTGTAGGTTTAAGTAGCCTACACCAGGCCTACACCGCCTTAAAATGCTAAGAATTTATGTAAGAGCAGTAAAATTTTTTTTTAAGAAAATTACTGAAAATTTACTTAAAAATACCAAAAATGCCAAAAAGTTGTCGGCCGCTGCCGACACATATTAGTTGCGTTTGCTACCCTACCTATTTGCCACTATTGACCGTTTTTTCTTCTCGCCGGTCGGTTCGACTGAGCTCTAAAAACGGCTTATAAGAAAAAATGGCATCTTCCCTCGCCAGCGCCTATCTCTCCAATGAGAATTTTGAATTTCGCGCTATGCCAAGAGCGTAGGTCGGTTGGATGGAGCTCGGGCCTCAGTCCACAGGCTGGTTATCCGACCGGCGAACAGAGCAAAAAAACGGCTTATAAAAACTTAGGTCGTTTAACCGAAGGAAGAAAACGACTTATAGTGGGAAATCTTGTAGGTCGGTTAACTGGATGAAGGCAAAAAACGCAGCTATTCTCTCCGCTTAATTTCGATTCGGCGCGGCTTCGGAGACTACATTGTCAGCAGGTAGACAACACTTTTTTTATGCACAACGGAGCGCGGCTAAAACAACGTTTTTTTTTAGGAGTTTTTGTATGGCAAAAACGTTGAACCATGAAAAACGTTTACTGCGCCAAAAGTGTTGCACCAAAAGTGTTGGGCCAAAAAAAGTGTTGTGTCCAAGAAAACTTTTTGTCAAGTTTTACCGTTGTGCATACAAAAACGTTGTGTTACTTTATAGCGTTGTAGAAAAAGCGTTTTTGAAAAAAAAAACGTTTGTTTAGCCGCGCTCCGTTGTGCATAAAAAAAGCGTCACACCCAAAAACGTTGTACGATGAAAAACATTGGAATCGAATATCGTTACACCCAAAAACGTTGTATGATGAAAAACATTGTAATCGAATATAGTGTTGCTACATACCTTTTCGAGCAAACGTATAATAATCAAACAGTTATTAAAGCAAAATGGACACAAATGCAGATTATGCACACGTTGTTACAATAGAGGTATGCTTATGTCAACAGTTATACTTTAATGTGAACACTGCAGTTTTGCGGGCTTATATGAAGATCCAAAGTACCTTAGTTAGCTCTACCTCTATAGCATAACATAAAATACTACAATTATAATGAAAAAAATCGACGTTCAATTTTGTTCGAGCTATACAAACGAACAAACAAGGGGACTAAACTCTGTGCATACCTTGCTCGCAAAGCTACAACCGGCACTAAACGAGGCACAGGCTCGGCAGCTTGACGAGGAAAAGGCATTCGGAAGGGGAAAAAATCGGGGGGGGGGGGGGGGGATATCGCGGTGAAAGGGTTTTATATTATAGATGTAATGAACTTCATATGAAGTTGAAGTTGGCGGCATGAAAGGGTATATATTTAAATTTCTTTAGGAGCTGAATGTATGGGACTTTCGGAGCTTATATGTCTACACAAATGACGGTCTTCTTTCAATCATTTTCATTGGTTTTATACAGCGCACGCACATTCCCTTTTATTCACAAATAATTATGGGACCGTAGGGCCAGGGAAATGTCAATCTGTTAAGGTACTTAATACACTGGTTTCATCGTCCCAGCCCATATTGAAGTCGCCTTATACTCTTACTGCCAAGGGATCCCTCCCCACTCCAATCCCCTATAGTGTCCGGATCTGGGCCTGGCGTGTGAATTGAACATCTAGGACGTGTACTCTTGCTTTACCAAGTAGCGTACCATCCTTCCCGATCCCTCCCAAGTAAATGTTCCTTCAGCCTGATATTCCACTCGAAGCCTGCCACAAGATATTCGTTGCCCCCCCCCCCAACATCCACCGCAGTAGTTTGATCCGGTCCGGACTATAAATCAAATATCTCTGACAAATGATCTTGCCAGTTATTAATTTTCATTCATCCGATCATTTGTTCCTTTGTTCGAAAGTTATGTATGCCTGAACATTCCAGATTCCCCCCCAAATTCCAAGATGGTCGGTCATCTAGAAGTACCCTAACTTGTGATGACCAGACTGATGGACAAAAATTGTCATATGGTACCTAAGCTGAAGGGAAACTTAAGTTCAAAGCGAAGTTGACTATTCAACTCTTTCGTATGTTGTGTAGAGTTATATTGTGTAAGTGGACTTTGTTCTTTGCTGAAAATGGTTACCGAAAGTGCTGCTGACATTCGGATTATATTATCCTTTGCATAAGGTCTTAGAGGGATAATTAGCTGATCTACAAAACCCCGGAATTTCATTTTGTTTTCTTATGTAGCTGTAGGGAGCAAGTGCCATTAAAACTGTTATTGCTTTTTTGTAAATTTCAGTTTCGAAGATTGTTAACTATTTTGTAACGATGGTCGGGGAGCATCGTTGGGAAAAGTTAACAATCGTAGAATCGGGAAAAGTTAATGATCGTTAAAGTTGCAGTTAGCTCCGCCCCGAAATAAAGTTGAACATTTGTTAACAATTGTTAAGTTTCTGGAATGTAACCTCTGTAAATGATTAATCCAGGGCATCTGTTTGTTCTTCCCACAAAGTTCCATCCCGATTTCTCCAGCCTAAGCCGGTCATATATTTTCCATCCCACCCCCAATTGTTGTCGGATCCAATCCAGACATGAAAAAGATCACCAGAGACATGTCCTCTGTTCAATTAATAAATTTGACACAAATCCGATCACCGTTACAAAGTTGCGCACAACTCAGTATCCCGGATTCCCTTTCCCTCCACTCCCCCCATGACCATCACCAGAATTCCGGGAAACTCCTCTCCAACCCCCCAACTGTCTGGATCCAGTCTAGTTGTGTACACAATTCATCTGAAGCAGATGCTTGTTCTTCCCAGCAAGTTTCACATCCATCCCTCCATTCCAACCGTTTCTCGAAATTTCCGTCCTTCCCCCCCAAACTCCCCCATAGCTGTCGATTCTGGTCCGGACTTCAAATGAGATATCAGAGATATGTCATTTATTCAGTTATTAAGTTTCATTCCAATCTGATTACCCGTTCCAAAGTTACGCATGACTCAATTTTCTGGATTCCCCCGCCCTCCACTCCCCCTAGATGGTGGGATCGGGAAACTGATTATTTCCAATTTGGTCAGGTCCCTGATACGCCTGCCAAGTTTCATTGTCCTAGCACATCTGGAAGTACCCTAACTGGCGATCGCTGGGCAGACCGACAAGACAGACCCAGGATAGACCGGCTAACTGACGGAAAAGTGATCGGTATACGGCACTTGAGCGAAGCTGCAAGTGCCATAACAAGGGAAAGTCTGAATTACTTGTCTCTTAGCTCACTGGAATTTTTAATCTTGATATATCATTCTTGTTTGACTTTTTTTTGGGGGGGGGAGGTTTAAAAGTTAAATCAAACCAGGTCGAAAATTAGATGTACAACCCCAAAAACATTTAAATCCGGGTTCTCCTAAATTTACTAGATGATAACCGAATTTGAAAATTTCTGTTTTACTTGTCTTCTGTACTTCTTGTTGACACTTATTATCTTAGTGCAGCCTAGCCCTAGTGGTAGCCTAGCACTAGCACTAATATCCTTTGCTGGATTCGGTTTATTTAATATAGTGTATGTAAAAATAAAACGAACTTGAACTTGGACCTAACATTTAATATCGAGAAATCGTAGATTCACATATATTGTACCGTCTACGAGCTTTCCATTCCAGCAAGACTTTTCTGCATACTAAAACATAGGATCGATCAGTTTTCTCCATTACGAATTACCATATCACCAGTCACAACCACGCCCGATTCGAAATTTGAAATTGCCCGCGCTGCTAAACTGCCATATAGCTATGGCAGATAAAATCAAACCTCTTGAAATGATAGGGGATATGACCTAGCAAAACAGAACCAAAGGAGAACAAAAACCACGAGAAAGGATAGGCGAAGGGATCAACTTGTAGCAAAGTTTAGGCGTTGCCAAGTAACTCCTTGAAGAGGATCCGGCAACCACAAATGAAACCTTATTGCATTACTGGATCCATGATCTGTAACGATCACATACGAGAAAAGACGAGAACGCCGGAAATTACGCATGAATGCATCTGAACGCATCTAAACTTTCGTCAAACCTTGTTACTGCCTTGTTATATAAAAGGCGATGGGCCTAGAACTAACAGAACCTTTTTTCTTTTAAAACGGGCTTAGCAACATATGTAATTGTAAAAATACTGTAGGAATAAAAAGTTTGGTACCGGAAAAAATGGTGTGCTTCCGTTGTACCTCTGCTTTCAACAGCTCTTTGTGCTTTTTTTCTTTTGCAATTAATTTTCTTTGGCACTTCTTTTCTTTGCTTTAATTTTCTTTGCAGTGTGTACAATACTTGTCACATACACGAGTCAGCATGTCCAAACCTGCTTTTTGAGTAGCCAAAACAAAATAAAAATTGGTAAAAGGGCTGGAAAGCGGTGGTCAAGTACAAAACATCAAATCAGCGATTGGAATAACTACTTTGCCCACTTTTAATCACATTCTGTTTAGAAGTCGCAGTCGGATACGAGTTAACAATAAAAATGTCTTCTTCTCGAAAAAAAGTCACTTCTAAAGAAAACGGTGTGCATGGAAGAAACACTTTTTTTTTTTAAAATAGCTTATTTAACAAATGTCACACGTCTTTGTTTGAAAAAATGTTACAGTTGTAAAAAAATGTTGTTCTTAAACGGAAAACGTCTCGGAAAAAGTTAATGCAACAAAAAGCATTGTTTTTAAGGGGAAACGTCTCGGAAAAACGTTAATGTAACAAAAGTGTTGTAGCCAGGAGATGCAACAAAAATCAGCCTATCATGCTAAACACTTCAATAAAAAAATGCCACACGTTTTTGTTTGAAAAAATGTTACAGTTTTAAAAAACGTTGTTCTCTAAGCAAAAACGTCTCGGAAAAATGTTAATGCAACAAAAAGCGTTGTTTTTGAAGGGAAAAAGTCTCGGATAAACGTTAATGCAAGAAAAAGTGTTGTAGCCAGGAGATCAAGATCATGACGGGAGTTCACTATACTAAGAAAACAACCGAGAATCTCCCTGTCTACGGGTTCCAAAGCATTCTGTTATTTCAAAGCTTGAAGAAAGCTAAGAAAAAAAAAGAAAAAAACTGAGACACTTTCGTAAAAAAACGTCACAAAAAGTCTCAAGAAAAAAGTTCGAATAACCATGTTGAAAGGTAACAGCGTTATTAGATACTTGCTTCTTTACTTGCACCCTAACCTAACTAAGTTTCAACTGAATCTGACAGGATAGATGAGACTTATTAACAAAAAGAGACGTTTTTGTTATGGAAAAAACGTCTCAACCGTAAAAATATGTTGTCTACCTGCTGACAGTGTAGTATGCACACAAAGCACAAAACAAAGAATAGAATAGTCTTGTAACCAAATATCTAAATAATTAAGTTATGACCTACAAACATACAGGCTTAGGGATTTCTTCTTTTTCTTCCTCTGTGGAAAGTAGAAAGATTTAAAATGGCAACACAGCAAAGCTCTTCGAGCTGGTCGGTATATCCTAGACACATACTAAACTAAGCACAACGCACAACCACCTTTGGGATGGGATACTGACAGTGGTTCTGAAGTAATTAATTATGAAGTAGTGGGCATAATAAGTGCACTCTTTTACTGCACTTATGCCCTCGGGCAGTGCGTTATAAAGCCCTCGGGCAGTGCGCTATAAATCATTCATTCATTCTCAAAGTAGCAAGGATCTGATGGCTCAGCCCTCAAATGCTCCAAGTGCTCGACTGGTTGTGTTCTCTGCCACACAGGAGCTGCCAGCTGGATGACACTGCTTGCTTGGTCCAAAAAGCCCGTCATTCACCGGATTGACCCACGCCAGCTCGGAAACTTATCAAAGATATCAGTTTTTATCCGGTTCTGCCTGGTTTTGATCATACCATTTACCCGGCAGTAAAACAAAACAAATAGGAGGATTCAGTCTTAAGCTAGGTGCCCACAGAACGCGAATCTTTTCCGCCACGCGACGCGAACAAAATTCGACTTGGAGTTGAAACGGCGGGGCGCGAATTTTTTCCGCTCGCGACGTCAAATTCGCCCAGGCGAACGCGAATTCGCGTTCTGTGGGCACCTAGCTTTATACGCCCCTCATAAAATCCAATGACGAATTGCCGCCAGATGCGCTAGAGAAAAAAATAACAATAACACGTGAGATTTCGGTAGTTAGTTATAATAAGCGATTAGGCTTTCGGTTCATTCATATCAAGTTGCGCATTAGCCCAGTGGAAAAGTCAGCCAGCAGTCGACACTGAAATCGGAAGCCAGAACTGTTAAGGTCGGGCTTCACTACCCAGACGCCCCAGAATCTGGGTTCCGGATTATGTGAAGACGGTCCCAAACAGAAATCAAATCAAATGTCTCTTCAACAGTCCACTTCTGGGCATTTTTCAACGCTTCTGTAATTTTCTTCGATTTTACCACCTCAGCACAATAATTTCTCCAAGTCAAATGAAAACTACTTTCAAATTCCCGCTTCTTTTCACCCAGAATCCGGGAATCTGGTAGATTTTTCTACCAGATTCCCGGACGCGTCCGGGGTGCTTTCAGACCGTTTCAGACCTGTCTTCACTACCCATACCGGTATCGAAGAAAACGGAACCCAGAATCCGGGCGAAAAATCTGGGTAGTGAAGCCCGACCCTAAGACTTGGTGAAGCTTGACAAAACCGAGTTGGGTAATGTACACATAGAGGAAGAGTCATTTTAAACAGTTTTAAACATGGCTAGTAAACGTACACCAAAAAGTAACATGTCAGTGTTAACTTTATGCTAGCACATCTAGCGGCCAAAAAAGAACTAATCTGGCAGGAATTTTATGAAGGTCGTAACGGACTCATATCATATCATTGAACACATGTCAGTGAACATACAAAACACGACTGTCATACCTTGAATCCACCTCAAGCTAGGTGCCCACAGAACGCGAATTCGCGTTCGCCTGGGCGAATTTGACGTCGCGAGCGGAAAAAAAATTCGCGCCGCGCCGTTTCAACTCCAAGTCGAATTTGTTTCGCGCCGCGTGGCGGAAAAGATTCGCGTTCGGTGGGCACCTACCTTCATTGCGAGCCAGAAATGCCGGCAGAAGTGGCTGTAAAGGAAATAAAACTCCTCGGGGTAGCCCTAACGACAAGTGACTTGACATTGACGAAAAACACAATAGCGGTGACCCAAAAGATCTAAAGGCGTAGGACTCCTCGAGAATACAGGGACTCACCCCACGCGGACTCCGCTTACAGAAAACAGCGAGACACGGGGAACGCTTCCAAAACGGATTTTGCTCTTAAAACAAACATACAATTGACAAAATTAGTCTGGATCTCCTTTATTTTTGGTTATTTTTAACCTGATTATTTTTAATTAATTTCATATTGCACCAACACCAGCAGAAATTGATTCCCCTCCGAATCTGAAAGGGAGTCCTTTTTGATGATGGTGATGATAATCGGAGCATTCCCCGTCCGTGGGGACTCGCGAGAATACGGGGAGTGAGTCCCCGGGACAAACAAAAACGCGGGGACTCCTCAAGTGGAGTCCTCGGGGAACGGCGAGAATACGCCTTAAGGCTCGAATGGAATACAAATGCTAAAATTTCTGTCCAAGCGGTGCCTTCTGAAAGTTCATATTTCCGTCGTCGGGTCTATTGCGAGATCCCCGCATCACCTCTGTTCCATTACTGCCTGACTAGAGGTCCAATCCGCCGAATCGAAAACATGCAGAAGAGGGCACTTATGACACCTCTTTCACCAAAGTACAAAAGTTCCTTACTCCCTCCTGCTGTCTTCTTATAAAATTGACTCCCTTGCAATTCGATTCTTTGAAGAGTCTGAAGGCCTTTTAACGTCATTTCAAGAATCCCCGTTACAATTAGGCAAAAACCAAAACGGATGGAGAACTCTTTAATATATACAACATATTATTAAATAACAACAATTTGGTTTATGTACATAACAGACGTCGAATTTACATATTACGCAAGTCTGGAAGACGACAGAGCGAAAACAGCTCTGAAAAAAGATCTAATTCAAATGATATGTGGTCCGTCAGCCAAATTGGGACGTGGCTCAAACGTACAAGAACGAAGATCAACACGACGAGTTCTATTCTGTTAAAGCCTGGATTAACCTTCCAGATTTCTTTTCCGGATCCCAGACATCCGTTTTCGTCGAGGTGAATCGGGAAGATGGAGCCAGACCTAAAACGTCTGTAAGTCCGGGGCATCATGGAAGCAACACTTTCCCGAGACAAAGTAAAAATGCAAATGGATGGGTTAAAGCCAGCCTTCATTTCCGAGATTCCCAGATGCTTGGGGATCCCGCACTGTGAAGCCACCCCTTCCGGTTTTCATGAAGATGATGATAGCTAACTTTGCTATTCGTCAACATTTCCAAGGTGTCAGCGTATTTTTTGAAACTCGGTCAAGACACTGAGTCACCCTTTCTTTTTCTAGTACCCCAACCATTTGCATATTTATTTTGTCTATCAAATGTTGCCTCTATGCACCCTTCAAGATCCCGGAATCCAGAGGCGTTACTAGCCAAAATATTCGGGGGGGGGGGAGGGGGACAAGGTATTTACCGACCGGCTGGTCATTTTTACCGACTATTTTTGCGGATAAAACCGACTATTATTGAGAAAAAAAACGACTGTGTTGAAGAAAATTCGGCTGATTGTAATATAAAACGACTATTTTAAAGAAAAAATCGAATATTTTTACGAAAAATTTTCAGAAAAAACGACTATTTCTAAGACAAAAATCGACTGTTTTTACTAAAAATCGCAGCGCTTCGCGTCGACTCGGCTGTTTTTTACCAACTGGCCGACAACATGTGGGGGGGGGGCGTCCCCCCCTCCCCCTAGTAGTGACGCCTCTGCCGGAATCTTGCGAAATTTCTTATCATCATTATCATGACAATCCGGAGGGGTTGGCCTGGCTATGCGGAAGCCTCAGACATCGAGGAACCTGGACGAAGAAGCCTGGATCTTACCGACTCAAATGTAGATGCAGTTGAAGAAAAAAACACCTTATTTACAGATATTCCTCTAGCCTATGTCACTCCAGATTTCATGAGACCCCTAATACGTTTGCCCGCTTAGGTTATGTTCAACAGCTGACAGGTTTACCTCCTTGTATCAAAGTACCTTAGGACTTTGGAATTCAGAAAAGTTCGCCATAGTTTCGTAGTGAAAAGTAGGCTTCACCTTCCAGATCTTTCTTCCGGATTCTAGATATTTATTTTCGTCGAGGCGTATCCGGAAGACGAGGCCAGAGTAAAAAAAAAAATCCGGAAGTCCGGGGCGTTGGATATCGCAGATTCCAGAGCCTGGAAGGAGACATGCCTAGGAAAGAAAATATACATGCAAATGGATGGGGTAGGGGAAAGGGAAAAGGAAAGTTAGTTGGAGGCAAGCGATGAATAAAATCTGCGGCATTCTGAACGATAGCGAAAACAGTTTCTTGATTCTGGAGGAGCTGGCTTTACTGTTCAGAAGACGGAGATCTGGAAGGTGAACCCTCGCTTTGACAAGTCTTCGATACATAGATTTAGCGCACAGTAGGAATGTCGACATGCACTTCATTCCACAAAAAAAAAACACGCAGGAAAGCTCTTTTTCTGAGAATAAAAAAAAATCCACAAAGACTAAACAAAGATTGTTTTCGTAATAATTATCTCGGTCGAACATTCAATAATCAACCGCACTATATCCATCCACACCGCTGCCATTGAACGTGTCCGAAAGCTTTTTCGTGCTGGAAATGCTGCATTTAATGCTGCATTTTTTTATTTCTTTTGTCCGAAAGCTGTTACCTTTATTTCTTCTCTGACACTTCTAGAATACCGAAATTTTAGCCTTAAAGGAATAGAAAACTTGACTCAAACTTGACTCGGGCAGCTAGCTGACCTCGTAGCTGACATATCAACAAGAGCTGTAAGCTCATATGGCACTTGCAAGGGTTGAGATGTAGTGTTTGATCAAAGGTACTTTTAAGGTTACCTTTGCGGTTCAGATGCGCACTTTAAGGGAGCTAGAGAAAAAGTATTTTGTTTTAGAACTTGGCTGTAATGATACGCAATTTATAGGCGCTAGAAATGCATCTGTAAGAAAAACTATTGAGACAAAACGATCAAAGGGCCTTATGGATCATTGATATATACCGTTTGGTAAAAAAAAAAATTTCACTTTACGGTTAAAATGTGCACTTTAAGGGTGATAAAATTTTAAGCAAAACCCTTGTGGCACAAATGATCATGGGTTGAGATGTAGCTTATCGTTTGATAAAAAAAAAGTAGTTTTCGACCTTAATTGCGGTTCAGATGTGCACTTTAAGGGAGCTAGAACTTCATTTGTAAGCAAAACCCTTGAGGCAAAAATGACAATGGGCTCATGGAGATCATAAAATGTATAATTTGCTTAAAAGTATTTTTCTAAATTTACGGTCAAGATTGGTACTTTAAGGAATGTCGGATTTGGAAAGTGGCGATTTCTGAGCCAATCTTGTCGAATATCTAATATTCCAGCCTAGTTCCATCGTCCTAGCACATCGGGAAGTACCTTAAACCGCGATCACCGGAATTCCGGACCCCCCCCCCAAACTCCCCCACAGTCGCCGGAGCCAATCCGGTTCTGTAAGTGATTTATCCAGAGCATCTCTCTATTATTCCCATAAAGTTCCATCCCGATCTCCCCAATCCGAGCCGGTCACGTATTCCCACCCCAATCCCCCCCCATTGTTGTCGAATCCGGTCCAGACATGACAAAGATCACCAGAGACATGTCCTCTGATCAATTATCAAATTTCACTCAAATCCGATCAACCGTTCCAAAGTTACACATGACTCAATATTCCGGATTCCCCCTCCCGCTACTCCCCCCACGACTATCGGATCATGTAAATTTTTATTTATAAGTCAGTTTAATCGGGTCCCTGACTCGCCTCCCAAGTTTCATCGTGAAAATCCCCAAAACCGCCATTACCGGAATTCCGGGAAACCCCCCTCCACCCCCCCCCCTCTATTATCCGGATCCAGTCCAAATGTATAAACGATTTATCTGGAGCAGATGATTGTTCTTCCCAGCAAGTTTCACTCCGATCCCTCCATTCTAACCGTTTCTCGAGATTTCCGGTCTCCCCCCCCAAACTCCCCCATAGCTGTCGAATCCGGTCCGGACTTCAAATGGGACATCAGAGGTATGCAATTTATTCAGTTATTAAGTTTCATTCCAATCCGATCACCCGTTCGAAAGTTACACATTACTCCAGTTTTCCGGATTCCCCAGCCCTTCACTCCCCCCCCCCAGGTGGTCGGATTAGGAAACTGATTATTTCCAGGTTAATCCGGTCGGGTCCCTGATGCTCCTGCCAAGTTTCATCGTCCTAGCACATCTGGAAGTACCCCAACTCGAACAAGACCAAAGGTTTCGGTGGGATCCCAAAAATTTAATATTTGACACAACTACGTCTTCTCTACGCCAGACCCAGTCTTCGCCAGGCTAATCATCTGAGAAAATTAAGTTCAGATATACAGATATACCTGTATAAGCCATATTTATTTTGACGATACTGATCGAAACTTCCTGCTTTACTTCTGCCGAATTTCCGTTTTCGGCCGAATTCCGAGCGAACTACTTGTCCAGCCAAAAAAAGATAGTGCAGAAACGAATTCAGTGCATCTCCTTATCCTTATAAGGAACCTCTAATCAACTTCAAATAAAAATTTAACTTATAAAAAAAAATCCGGTTTCAACCGGATGGACGAACTATATGTCCGGGTAAACAAGTTCACATATACCTCAGATATACCAGTCTTCGCCATCTCCTTATCCCTATAAAGAACACCTAATCAACTTCAAATAAAACCTTAACTTGTAAAAAAAAATCAGGTTTCAACCGGATTCCGGACGCACTATATGTCCGAGTAAAAAACGATTGTCATATACAGATCCAGCGTCTCTTCTTACCCATAAATCTGTCATCTAATCAACTTCAAATACAAATTTTACTTTTAACAAATTTTCCGGTTTCGGCCGGATTCTGGGCGAACTACTTATCCGGCGAGAAAATGGTTTTCACCATGGCGTTCAGCATGTCTTCTTACCCCTAAATCGAACATCTAATCAACTTCAAGTAAAATATTTGCTTTTAACAAATTTTCCGATTTCGGCCGGATTCCGGGCTAACTACTTGTCGGGCGAGGAAATGGTTTTCACCATCGTGTTCAGCATGTCTTCTTACCCCTAAATCGAACATCTAATCAACTTCAAATACAAATTTTGCTTTTAACAAATTTTCCGGATTTCGCCGGATTCCGGGCGAACTACTTGTCCGGCGAGAAAATAACTTTCATATTCGGATTCAGCGTGTCTCCTTACCCCTAAATCAACTATCTAAAAAGCTTTCAAAAAATATTTTTTTTGCCCCTTAATTTGAAACCCCTCCCCCACCCTCAAATATAGGGCTACAGAGCCCATCTTCGAACTTGACCTGTACTTTGACCCAACCAATCCTCCCGCCAAGTTTCATCAAAATATCTCAATCCCTTCGAGAGTTATCGTGCTTACAGACAGACGGACAGACGGACAGACGGACAGACGGACAACTTTTGCGATGTCATAGGTATCCGTCACTAACGTTTTGGGATCCCAAAAAGTGTGACAAAAACTACTTAATTCTCAGAATTCCCCGGCCCACCACTCCCCCCCATATGGTCAGATCGGGAAACTGATTATTTCCAGGTTAGTTTGGTCGGGTCCCTGATTTTCCTGCCAAGTTTCATCGTCCTCACACATCTGGAAGTACCCTAACTCGAACATGTGGGACAAAATAATTCGGACCGACCGACCGACTGACCGACCGACCGACCGACGGACGGAATTGCGATCGGTATATGGCACTTGAGCCAGAGGCTGCAAGTGCCATAAAAATGTACCCTGAGTTGATATGGAGAGTAAAAAAAATTCTCGTTACGACCATGCAATTTCCGGGCAGTTTCGGAGAATTAGACTTTTGAATTAGTAGAAAAAAAGGGAAGGTTTGTGGGCCGGGAGTAGGAATCGAACGCACGACCCCTTGACTACTATCACGGTGTGTTAGTCTACACGGCCGAAGGCGAACTTTTACGGTGCGTAGGCCTAAGTGCATAATTACAGTGCATAAGGGGCAAGGGCCTGCCAGCTAACTTTGGGAACACTAAGGAGGGGGTTCGAGATAACAAAGAAGGGGGGTCCTGTCGACAATAAGTCCCCGTATATTCATCTAAGCCCCACAGGTCGTTTTGATGGCCGAAAGTTGCGTAGTCAAGTTTTCTGTGCCTTTAACCGCCTGCTCCCCAGTTTCTTCTTGAAAATTCAGCGTAAAATTTAGTATTTTTGCTAAATTTTTCGATGAATATCATGCTGAATTAATGCTGCATTGATTAAGCGAAAATTTAAGTCCAAAAGCGAAATGCTGCATAAAATCCAGAATTTATTTAGCATTCGCGTTTGTTTCGGAGCTTTCGGACACGTTCATTGTTTTACACCATTTGCACAAAACAAGCGCAGGCGACAATTATCTCGCGCCGGGCGTCGGTCCTACACATTGATGAATTGGAATAACGAAACTAGGGCGAACTTCTCAGAATGTTCATCTGAACTTGTTTTATATTATATGCTAAAGCGAACACACGTGCAACCTGCCAGATGATACGTACTCTAGTATGCACAGATTGCAGCCTACCTGACGAAAACCGACATTTCTACACCATTGCGTCGAGCAAAAACAAATAATTCAACCTTGTGAAGTCTAGGATTTTCAACTTTAAGACTGAATTATTGGCGTCTCGTAGCCGTTCAAAAGGCAGAGGCGTCACGTATGGGGGATGGGCCCCCACCCCACCCTTAATGCTGTCGACCAATTGGTAAACAAAAATAAAGCGGCGCGAAGCGCCTCGAGTTTTCGTAAAAAGGAGTCGATATTTCTGTAAAACAGTCGATTTTCTAAAAAAAAAAACAATCGGTTGAAATGACTTCCAGTCGGAAAATACCTCCCCCCAAGACAAATTTTGACTAGAAACGCCTCTGGTTGGAGGTGTTTTCTTCGACCCTTTCTTGGTTGTGTAATCACAGTCGCGGCGCAAAGTTTAATCGGAAGTAAGAGCTAGAATGTTTCAAACCTTTCCCGCAAAATAATTTATGTCATGCATCCTATTGGTAGGTTTTTGCACCTTCGAGTCAAAGCCTGGCTTCCTATGGCTAGTGCTGTCAATACTGACGCATATACATTTTCGTTGGGTAGATGCAACCCCTCTACCGGCTTCGCCTGGCCGGGCCATAAGGAAGGCTAATACTTCAGCCATGCGCCTCACAAATCTCGGCACGGCCAGTCGGCACGAACTGAAGGCCACGGTATATATTACAGAGTTAGGCCTCGTAAGACTGCCACACACCAAGAAATTGGGAATACTACCATACACTTGCCCCGATTATGGAATTCCCGATGACTGCAATCACCGAGGCTATCAACTTCTACATGCTCACATCTCAGCAACGTTCAGTGCTATATGTGACCAAGTCCGAAACACGCCAGTAATCCTAGCGAAGAACGAGAAATGTCAGCCAAACGAATCCTCAAAACTGACTAAAATCCTATGTAAATCAATTAACAACGTTTGTTGTGGTGACGTTTTTGGCTCTTCCTTGGACACATGGCGATTCTTCATCAGCGCGACGGGTTAGAGTATACATACTATGTCGCAATGCTAATGCCTTGTTCAGACGACCAGGGTCGGGTGCTCGCGGCCTGACTTCCTACGCGGATTTTCGGCACTATCATCAATTTCCTACGGAAATGCTGAGACTTTTTCAACTTCGATGCTGAAAGTCTGGCCGGAAAAAACGAATCGTCTGTTCGCCGCATAAAAAGTTTTGTATACGGCGGTGAGACTATGAGGTTTTTCTGGCCGAAATTTCTGTATTCCATCACAAGGCTGACAAAATCTCAACTTTAGTGCCGAAAATCCCGGCCAGAATTCGAGTCAGCGACATCCTAACCCTGGAAGTCTGCACGCACCCAAACTTAGTCTCTGTACCACCAAGAACAAATACCGAGACAGAACTGCTGTCTCCCTATCTCGGTCATACAAACACGCTGAGTCGAGTAAAATACGGACGACTCCCGAAGTCCCGACGCAAACGAGCGTAGATTACTAGCTTCGCGCCACATCACGTTTCGTTACCTCTACAAATAGCCAACCGCTGTCAAGTCAGTCAAGAGGAAATCTAGAAGTCAACGCCGATTGGTTCTACGGACGCGCTCCAGAGCGGGTCAGCGCGCGGAGTACGCCTCCTGCTAGCCTCTTTCTATATTTCTTGTGCAATAAGCAACGGTGAAGCCGAAGGAGTAAACCAACATCAGCTTAAAGCAAAAGTATATACCTCTAGGGTCCGCTCAGATTTGTCCGGGTTTTCATTGTCATTGCATGCGACTAAAGACAGAAGTTCTTTCTGATAATTTGTTCTTGGTACCACCACCTGCTCAATATTTACGGAACAGAATTTAAGATTTTTGCGCGGCGCAGTGAGGTCGTGTTCCACCCTACTTACCGTAGTAACTACGGTAAGTACGGCTTCTTTGCATCAAAGCTGGAACGCATTTTCTACTTTCGGCAATCGCGCTAATCTAGTCTAATCCGGAGAATGGTAAGCAAATAGTTCCTACTAGTTACCATTTCGAGAAGGCTGGATCGGTCAGCGTAGTAACTTTTCACGAGGTTGTTCTTGGACATACCTACCAAATGTATGTGCTTAACTGAAAACTTTTCTGCTCTTGAACTTACTAGCAACGAGCTGACCCGAGCGAGGTCCATATACCTGGTCAATGAAGAATTTAGCTGGCAAGGTTCAAAAAGGGAAAGCATTTCCTTTTGTGAGAACGCGGCGGCTGGGGGTGGGAAACTTCAAAAAAGTTTCGCGAACACGCTATACTCTACAAGGTTTGGAGTTTCGGAGGCAAACATCCGAAAGAGAAAGCTGGATAAAATAGTTCCATTCTTATTCAGACCTGGGACACATGCCGAGGTGCACGTTCAGACGGGCGCGACGTTCTGCCTGTACGATGACTCGGACAGAGCTAACCGCGCACTTAAAATCGCCACCTTTTCTGTCCTGCTTACGCGGCTTTCTCTAAACACTTCATTAAAATACTGAAAATTACTTATTTCATCGGCAAGGCGGCGAGAGTATATTACAGGAGGAGGAGGCGGTTGTTTAGTCCTGATACTGTCGCGGGGTATTAACACTGGGGTAACTGCTTCATGCGTCCAATCGCAGTGTAACACGGCAGCCATGACTGCAGCAACCAGGCTAAAGACCGCGACTGTTCCAACAGCACTCCACACCGCCGGCCGCGAGTCCCACGCTGTCCTTTCTGCCATTAGCGGTTCAGCCCGAGCGACATCAAGGGACCTTATTACTTTTGCAATATTAAAAGTATACCCGTCTAGTTCCATAATGGTGAAATTACCCGACTCACTCAAAGTTCGCAAAGTGTCGTTAAACACTTTGACTCGAACACTCACATTCACCAGAATTTCTGGCACTGAGATAACTACATTGTTCACAGCGAAATCGTCCGGAGTCCCACTCAGTCGAGCGGCCAAATTAAGGCGAATATAAATTGACAAATCACGCTCCCTCCTAGAGGCGATCTCCAAATTGCCTACTAAAACCAAGAGTAGCCACGGCCAAGACTCTGCATTGCTGATATTTCGCGTCGCCAACTCAATCTCCGGCAGAGAATGGGGAGGGAGCTCGTCTCTATTTAAGCTGGATTCGATTCCATTCCTTGTAAAACGTTCTGAATGAGATGATTTTTCCATTTCTTCAGACTCGGCGTATGGAACTTCAGTCGAGCCAAGCCACTGGCGCTTCCTCGTTGCGATTCCCTCTTTGCCAGATATCAAACTGCGACGGCTTTTTATAAGTAGGCTATTTTGTTTACTGGGTCCTCTGGGTTCCAGCTGTCCCTTTGCTGTTCCTACAGGCCCAATTAATGTCTGTGACAGCCGGGAAAAAGGGTCTCTGGTATTTTTGAACTGCAGATGGGCGAGGTCTGTTTCCTTCCCGCTTGCAGAAGTAGTTCTATTTGCCTGATAGCGAAGTTCTTCATCGGCGAAACGAACAAGTTTAGTGCCAACATGGCGAGGCGGCACTTCTTTCGCTTCACTCTCCCCAAACCTTCCAGATGTTGACAAGTTCTGCGTAGAATTCAATTTGACTGAGAACACCCAGGACTGATTGTCCACCTTGAGTTCAAGCGAGAACTTTGTGCCTGGACCGACTTGAAGAACACTGCCACGATCCGTTAGAAGTAGTTCTCCTTCCTCGACGGATAGACGTGCTTGCAATAAAGATTTCGGCTTAAGAGAGGGCTCGCGAGATTTAGTTCTAAGTGGATCTGCGATATGGGTGGAATCGGTAACAGTATCTCGCTCCGCTGAGCTGATTATCCAACGAGAGAGCAGCTGAGAGCCCTTGTCCTCAGAGACGACTGAAGTGCTTCCTAAGCCTTTATGCACCAGCTCTGGTAGTGGCGTTTCTATGCTTAAAAGTAATGGTGCTTTTACTGACGTTAGGGTTTGGACATCGTTGTTAGTTCCTCCTTCAGGAGAGAAAATTCTCCCATCAATAACCGGACCACTTTTTGGTATCGTTCTCCCATTATTTCCAAGACCATCCGATCCCCCGCCCGAAGGTTTGGTTTCTGTGCTGGCTGTCTCTTCCGATCTTTGGCTTCTAAAAGGCATCTTTCGCGTCCAATTAACTCCCGGAATCAGACGCGATTCAATACCATCTTCAAGATTTTCCGGCCCGTCAGTAACGATCTTCCAATTATCTGGTATGACAGAATCGAAGTCGTTCGCCCGTGAGTTGTCGTTTCCCATTTGCCCAGAAGACGCTGGTCTCGGGCCAAAGCTACTGTAACTACTAATCCCATCATATGCTTGTTCTAGGGGCTGCCAAGCAATAGCCGGTGATCCTCTTAATTGCCGGTTAAAAGAAGAGCTTTTCATCGGCTCTCCAGAGACAAATCCGAAAGAGGGAGTATTGGCTTCCAGAAAAGATGCGTTGTCTTTGACGCGGTCCAAATGGACAGTAACAAACGTGGGAGACGGGGCCACGCCCTCTGTCGGGACAACTGTTTGCTCTAGGCCCGGGGACTCATTTTCCTCTGGAAGTATGCCAAATTCAGCTTGAGGTTGTTGTTCTCCTTCAGTTGGACGATTTTTAATAGGTGTGTCCGTCGTCAGACCGGGCTCGATGGTCAACAAGATCTCACGAAGTTTATTTACCTCTAGCATTTTGTTCAACTTCGTAGTACCTTCTTGTTCAAATTTGTCCTCGTTTGGTGATTTTTGTTTAACGTTCTCATTTTGTGAGCTGCGATGCATGTGAAGCAGTAAGCTTCTCTTAGCTTGCGCTCCCAGGACATTTGTGATGTTTTCTCGTGCGGAATATAGGGATTGATTTTTGGAAGCAGACGGGATTTCTCTCCTGCCTTTTTCTCCGGGCATCACAATCCGGTGTTGGTGATGATTGTCTGGACCTAAGTGGCCAGGAACATAGGAAACCGTCTCCTTGGAGGATATTATATCTGCGCCACTTGCTCCGTCCAAGTGATCAGCTCTATCGTCTTCTGCTGATAAATGCAAAGTGGATGGAGTCGACGTTTGAGTTCCGAAGACAAGTCGTTCTTGTTTGCCTAGAGTAAACTGTGGAAAGAATGAGGTCTTGGTCCCAAGCAAGTTCAGCACATCAAACTGAAATTGGGACCGTAGCAAGCCCGATCTTGCTTCACTGCTATCTCTGCTTGGTTTTTCTCGTCCCGTCTCAACATAGTTCTGAACTATTGTCAGTGGTGAAGTTGGCTGTGATGTAACTGTAGCTGACATAACTAACTCCTCTCCAGTACTCCCTTCTTCACTATCCGATTTACTGCTACGCGGAGTTGGAACTGGCTCCTCCGAAGTTTTCGGGACCACTTGATGGTCTTTTCCCATTTGGGACTGAGGAAATGATAATGAAGGTTCTGTTTTGACGAGAATACGATCGGATAATGTCTGCTCAGGCACAAAAGGTGAAAAACCAGAGTTGGCTAAAAGATAACTTGTTGCGACAATGTCCTTACGTCTATCGACCACTTTATCCATGCTCACAGAAGCTTCTGCCCTCTCCCGCGGCTTTGTATCTTGTCGCTGAGAATTGCTCTCTGGAGCATCACTCGCGTCATTTCCGTAAAACGCCAAGTTCTCGGCCAAGCGTGGCTCCGCCAGAGGCAATCCATCAGAGCCATCTATCGGAGTCACTTTCCCATGCCATCGCCAGGAGTTGATGAATGGGACTTGGAGGTCAGCCCTTGCCGTGTTGGAGGCCGGCCCAATTGTGGCAGTGACACCTAAAAGGAAAGAAATGAAGGGCTGCCATTTTACAAATCTGCCCGAAACATTTCTTGAAGAGTAAGTACCTAGAGGGGAGGGTCACGGAACGGCGTTAACATCCGTGGTATAAACATGATTCTGAGAAGTAAGCTGAAGCAGGGTGGAAGATCTGAAGTTACAGAAGTACTTGTGCGTCTAATAACAAAGACACTTTAAATAATTGTGATTTCTTGGACCTACGACTTCTAAAGTTTGTCCGTCCGTCCGTCTGTTCGTCCGTCTGTCTGTCTGTCTCTTTGTTAGCACGATAACCTCTCGAAGGTGGTTAAGATATTTTGCTCGAACTTGGTATGAGGATCCTTTGGGTCAAAGTACAGGTCAAGTTCGTAGACGGACCCCTTTGTCCTATATTTAGGGGTGGGGGAGGGAGTTTCAAGTTAAAGGGTGAACACAGTATTTTTCTAAAATTAATTAGATTGATTCAGGGGTAAGGAGACATGCCGAAAAATGAACTTTCATTTTCCAGCTTGAAAGTTCATTTTCCCGCTTGAGCCTGAAGAGGACCCTTGCCAAAAAGGGCCGGAATATAACTCTGATAAAATGCAGCTGGTGAATCCGTTTTGCACTGTCAAACATGATTCGCAGTCAGCTTGGGCTAAAATAAATATATACAAGTAAAAGATTGTCTGAGGTCGATCAGAGATGAGATATGGGGGTAAACATACATGCTGAATCTATATCTGAACTTGGTCTCCTCATCGGCTTATGTTTGACCATAATCCGTAAAAAAAACTATTATGATGTCAATTTTTTTACATTTTTCAAGCGGTTGGTTAAGGTCAAATAAAATGATTATGGGTGTGGGAAAGACCGGAAATCTACGAGACCCGATTGTTTGGAGCAAGATGTCCAACAAATATTTCATTTCTGGGATCCCAACAAGACCTTTGGTCTTGTTTTCCCTAGGCCTCGGACGAGTCCTGCTGACTAATTTGCGAAAGGCGAAAACACGAATGCGAAACACTAATCACGTTTGAACTGAAAAGTGTATTGACTTTAAGTGCTTCTGAACTTCTCTTCCCTTTGAAATTATAAACCTTATTGTCAGAAAGAAGTTTGAGGCATGTCTGTTTACTTTTCATTAACAAAACTGAGGAGTCAAGAAATCGATAATGAAGGGAAGACGCTGAAAATGGGGAAAAGTTCAATACAAACAAACTGCGGGAAAGAGATAAATATTAAAATTGGTTTGGGCTTAACCATGCAAACAACTTTGTCTGATCCTACAGGACCTAAAGTTGGTATTTTCTCAATATGTAGGCTATTCCTCCAGCCCAAGGTGTTTGCAAATGATATTCGATGACATTGACTTTATGTAGATACGTTTGTTATGATGAGTATGTGATTTGTTTTTCTTTTCTTCTGTTTGGGTGTATTTGTTGTTGATACGGCCTGTTGGCTTTTGCAATAAAATGCCGTATCATATCGACTCCATTTAGTGTCATCAAATATGGTATTTTTTCAGTGTACATGTGTCACGGAACCGGTAAAAAAAAGAAGAAAAAGTTTCGTCAGAGTGCTAAAGTTATTCTGAATTTCCTAAAAGCCCACATCAAAACCTCACCTTCTTAGGGCAAAATATTTTCAGGCCAAATATTTTTAGGCATCAGACATTCCCGCCTTAAATAGCAATTAATTTCGAGCACGACAGATTATAAAAAAAAATACAGTAAGATAATATATAAAGCTCACAAATACGCCGCTATTGTTGTCCAAAGCAAAAATATTTTTTTTTTAAAGCAAAACAGCGAACGTTGAGTCGTCTTAAACCATACTTTGCTATCATTGTATCACCGGATTACCACAATATTTTCGAATGTTTCTGCTGTTCAATGACGAGGATCAGTGTTGTTGCTATCTGATCATACAGTGTTATTGTAATATCTACAAATGAATGAGCCTCCCCACTTTCCCTCTTCCGATATAAGTCTAACTGAAACAGACTGTTAATGCTCCGCACTTGGACTTGATCACCCCACTAGCTTCGGTGCGAAAGTCTCCTCTTTGATCGCAGAACGAACGAAAGTCATCACCTAGGATTCACTTCGCTTCGACAGAGAAGATACGAATTCGCTCTAGTGGTTGGATCTTCTTAAAAGGTAGCGCTCAGGGAAAAGATCTATATAATCCCCACGGACAATCCCTAGACGTCGCACCGGGGTCTCAATCCTGTTATTTTCCACACTTGAAGAGGAGCGCGCCAGATCGAGTTTCCACGAGATGGCTAATCCGTGGAAATGGAAAAGATTATTGTTAGGCGGGCATGGTCCTGCTCTGGGAGAGGGGTAAAGCTCACGCTTAAGCTAGGCAATAAGTTGGCCATCTTATGCTACTTGCAGTCACGATAAAAATCGTTAGAAAGCCTCCTTGTCACAGTTAGCGGAGTGGAGAAGATGAAGGAAGTTCCCTTAATTGAATTTTTGTGAGGAGGAAAGTTTCATTAGAAGTTATAACAGGGTACTGAGTGGCACGAAGCTGAACTGGGAGTCGGCTCTACCTCACTCCATCACCAGGCTGGAAAGATCATAAAGTTTGGCACCGGTGAGGATACGGAGAACTTTCGTTTATTTTGAACAGTGAAGACCGTCTGAGCACTTCTGCTTTTCTGGGTCAGTCACAAGGTCTGATGATTTATCAGGACGAGTTAAAGAGATTACGAGGACACGACCGATTGGGATATGGAGCGCTTTTATTCTTTGAAACTACTTTGACTCTAAAAGGAGACCGTCAAAAATAGGGAGCGGAACAGAAGGGGATAGTTTAAAACAGGGAACGGAACAGAAGAGCATGGCACAGGTGGAGGAAGGAGCAGCCTACTAAAAAGAGGAACATGTGCTGTAAAGGGAAAATCATGCTAAAACGAAGAGCGCTGCACCGTCTCGTTCTTTCTTTTAGTCAACGGCTTGGTCACAAGCATGCCCGAGCACGACGAGGGATGGGCACCGATCCACGAAAACAAGGAACGGAACGGAAGAAGAGAACTTATTCATTCGTAAGAGTCGAAGATATATGGGATTCTTTCCCTCGTCATGCACGGGCCTGCTCGAGAACTCGTGACAAAGTGATCAACTATAAAAAAAAGGAATGCGACGGTGCATCGTTACTTTTTTAATATGCCGTTCCCTTTTCAGTAAGCTTTTCTGTTTTTCGTAAGTCGTTGTGCCTGCATCGTACCCTTCCGTTCCGATCCTTTTTTAAAGGGATTTTGCTGCTCTGGTACAAATGGTACGAGATAAAAAAACGAGATTTGATGTTTCAGAGTTATGAAGAATAAGTTCCCTTCTACCGTTCCGTTCCTTCTTTTAGTTAATCGCTGCCCAGCCCCTCGTCGTACAAAAAGGATGGTGAAACTGTTAAACTGAGTAGAAACGGTAGGAAGTGATGCCGGCAGTGGAATGTTATCTCAAAACTGAGAAGACTCTTAGATACACCGAGGCAAAACTCATTTTGCATTGGAAGATAAAGAAAAATACAGATATTCAGCAGAGATATTAATAACACGTAAAAAAAAAACAAATATTTGGCAGTTTATATTTCTTTAATAATTGTTTTTGACCTTGTTCTTAATATTTCTTTAATTTGATAAAGTAAGTACAATAAAGTATTTTCTTTATCCGTACGTCCGCAAGGGTCAGTGAATATTAAGAGGCCTAATTAATTAGTGCTGGCGAGAAAGAGGAACCAATTGCTCTGAAGAGTCGAAACTGGCTTCTGTCATTTGGGAGTAATGCTAAAAAAAATGTTTACAGCTGTGTTCATAACAATAATTCAGATCGAAGGGTACTAGTTTCTACCCCATATTCAACCAAGTCAATTAAATCCTTTAAAAGCAGCCTGATGCTGGAAATCAGAGGCGTTACTAGCCAAAATATTTTTTTGGGGGAGGGAGCTAGGTATTTACCGACTGGCTGGTAATTTTTACCGACTGTATTTTTTTGCAGGAAAAAATGACTCTTTTAAGAACTTTTTCTTTTGAATCTATTTCTCTTTGTTGCTCAGTTTACTCTGCATCCTTTCCCAGCCATGCTACAGCATCTGGCATTACTTTCATGGTCACTGAGAGTATCCCAAGATACAACAAGACCAAAGGTTCCGATGGGATCCCAAAAATCCAATATTTGATGCAGACAAATAGGTTTTGTCTTCGCCAGGTCCAGTTTTCGCCAGACTCCTTGAACATTTTTACTCTTAAAATTTAGAAACAAATAAAGTTCAAACAGCTGATCATTAAGAAAACTAAGCTCATATATGGATTCAGCATGTGTGTTTACCCCTATAAGCCGATCGAAACGATCCTGCCTTAGTTCTGCGAATTTTCCTGTTTCGGCGATATTCTAGAACTACTTGTCTGGCGACAAAGTAAAGCTCAAAACGAATTCAGCGTATCTCCTTATCTTTTTATCTCCTAATTCTTTTTGTATATGAGATGTGTTAAACATATTACTTTCACACTCCACGTCTGAGCGCTTGCGCACTTGTTCAGAAAAACCAAATGTTTCCAAGAAAAAATATCGACTGTTTTTACGAAAAATCGCGGCGCTTCGCGCCAACTCGGTTATTTTTTACCCTCTGGCCGACAACATTGGGGGGCGTAAATACGTGAAGCTCCTGCTGGAAATAGCTCATACCAGAAAGATCACCACACCTACAGTTTTCTGGAGGATATTACGGATCTCTCACCGGTCCTCTCTTAAGGCAGGCCTTAAGATACTCTTTTTGGCTTAAAACCGATCCTCCCTGTTTGTTGTGATACCAGCAGTATTTTTCTTCCACGAAAGTGTCATGGATAATGAAATTAAAACGTAGATACACTGTAAAATAAAATCTTGCAGGATTTGCTATTGGGATTAATCTTGTCTCTATTGAGACCACTCAAACACTTTTCCCTGTGTATACCACAAGCCACTGAGGAACCTCACCAGGTTTCTCAAATTAAGAAAGACCTGCTCCGCATAATTTTTACCAACCAGTCCCTCCCTTGCCTCTTCCCTTAAAAATTGCGACCGGTGGCAACACTGCTTTGATGTGATGAGGGGTCTCAAGGGGAGAGGGGGACAAATTTTTCTTGTTCTTACTGTTTGTATATGTTTAGGAGAGCTCGTGTATCGCTTAACTTTTTATTATTTTGTTTTGGTTCCATAAAAATAAAGTACTAAAGGAAAAGTTAAAAGAGGATTATGAACTTCAAGTTAAGAAGGAGGATTATAATGTCGAGTCTGCTTCAACTTGAACGGATCGAATCCATCCCACAAATGAGTTGAGTCAAAATCCGTTTCCTGATCCTTGCTGACTCCTTAGTCTAAAAGTTTAAGGGAGTATCTCTTGGGAAACCGAAGTTGCTGTGCAGTTATGTTTCCCGAGCAACTATTTCGTATTATCGAACGCCCACGAGAAGAAAAACATTCAAGGAGATCCTCGACAGAGCCACAGATCTACGTCTTACGTTTCCAAGAGTCTAATATTAGAAGACCAATTTCTGCAAAAATATCGTCCAGGAATACCTATTGACTATACGAAAAACGGAATTTGACAACAGAAGCTGTGCTCTAGGTCAGTGGTTCCCAACCTTTTCCGTACCGCGTACCCCTAACCAAGGTTCGAAAATGTTGCGTACCCCTTTTCAAGAACGTTAAAAAGACGATATTTGTTATCATAAATGATAAGGCATACATGTGTAGAAATTTATACAAAATCAATGAGACACCTGAGGCTGCTTTTAGCAAAAATTTAATGAAATCTCGGCTCAACAACATTTACGGCAATACTTGTTTTACAGTCAGCCTGTTTCTGTGTTTGGTTTTGATGTTCTCCGTGCTTTCATCAAACTGCATCGCAAACGTTTTCGTTAGCTTAATTCGTAATCTGAATGACAATATCACTTGTTATGTCTTCGATTCTTCTTGAAACAATTTTGTTAGACACAGGACCAGATTTTACGGCAGTAGACTAGCTATAGTCAGGGGCGTCACGCAGTTGTTGGCAACACCCCTTCCCCAAAGTGGCCGTCCATACGGTTAAAAAGAAACGAGTCGCGATTTTTGGTCAAAACAGTTATTTTTTTAAACACAGTCGGTAAAAAATACCTTGCCCCTCAAAACGTTTTGGCTAGTGATGCTTATGCTGGTAACATTAGGCTTTCGGCAATCAAAAATGAGTAAGGCGAGATTTTGAAATTATGAATTAAAACGATTTTGGTTCCTTCGCGTACCCCTTGCAAGGGTCTCGCGTACCCCTTTGGGTACGCGTACCCCCGGTTGGGAACCACTGCTCTAGGTCATTGATTGGCGAAAAGTGTTTTCTGCCGGCTATTTCCCAGCTCTCAAAGGATGATCCCCTAGGATTCTTTTCGCGCTTAACCTTGGGATCCACGGTAAGTAAATGAAAAAATAAGAAAGACACAATCTGCTCCGCCACTGCTCTCCTGAGGTCCCACATGGGGTTCTCGACAATAATGAGCTAATATATGAATGAGGACCGCGCATTCCTCAAAAGAGTTCCGGCGATGGATAAGGGGGTCGAACCGTATCCCAATGATGTGGAATTGGTGGCTTAGGATTTTTTTGCCACCCTTGTTGCTTATGCAACAACCCAATTAGCCGAGCCACTCAACAACTAAAATCGAATGTTTTTGTTACGGCCTTGCCAAAAAATTTCCTGAAGACAAGGTTATAATTTATATTTACAGAAACAGATACTGCACCCTGTCGCCACTTTTTCTGGATGGACTTCTATGATAAGATAAGACAAGATAAGATTTAATTGCAAAAAAAAGCCATAAGGCCATGGCAACAAAATAAACAACACAAAAATACAACGATCTAAACAGTAACCTACTCTAAGCATAATTTTCGGTGTTGAAAAGCGACCCTGAGGAATCTTGCCAGCTTCCTCACATCATCAAACTGACGGCTACCAATCATACCACACATCCATTTCTCATCATTCACACATGACATGCACCACACTTTCATTCTCATCTCCACACATTGGACAGGAGAAATACTGACCAGAACGTTCGGAAGAACTTCCAATATACTTTCGTCTTCTCCCAAGCGGTAAACAATCTGCCCTAAGACACCACACCAACTTTACTTCCTCCCTTTTTAAACCCACCTTGAAAAATATTTCCTCCCCCACACCTCTTTTGCCTTTGCATAATATCTCAATGAATGTGACAGATCCTTTGCAACCTGCCAACTCTGAATTTCTTGGTCTAAAAGCCTAGCGTCCACCTCTTTTTTTTATTTTCCCCAATTGCAAACCTACACCATCATTCCACCACATGGAAGTCCGCAACCATCTAAAATACATCTTATTTGGGAAGACCAAGAATCTATTCTAGTATCTAAAATACTCTCACATTACGTCCCATGCTCAAATGTTCATCTCGAATTCCTCCGTAGCTCGCAAAATCGCTCTTGTCGCTCTTGACTAAAAACGGGAACGGAACGAAAGAGCACGGTACAAGAGAAACGCATACACAAAGCGTGAATGAGAACTAAAAACAGGAACGACGTAATAAAATCGAGAATGCTGAACCAGGAAGAACACTACTAAACGGGGATGATCATCATCGTTCCTTCTTTTTTTTTAGCTTGTTTGGACTAGCTTGTAGCTTGTTCCAAATCGTTCCCCTGCAGTGGCCCTGCACAAACCTTTCCTCGTTCTAGTAGTCGTGTTCCTTCATTTATTCAAGTTAACCCACGAACGACAAGGGGCAGTGTTCTTCGAAACTTGGTTCCTGATGCAGGAGGGACAACAGGCACCCTGTTTCTTAATACCCTGTCGTAGGAAGAAGGTTGTCCAAATATTTGTTGCCGAGAGTGTCACTTTTTTACCTCAAAATTGTCTTTCGGTGTCATGTAGAAATTTAAAAAGAGCCACAGAAAGTTTCATTTCGAATTTTTTACACCAAGGAAACATAGAAGGGCGCCGCCCCATCAAGCTAAAGTAGTAACGACGGTGCATCGTTCCCCCTTCTAGTATGTTCCTCCCGGTACAGCGTTCCTAATCTTAGTAGTTAATTCCCACTCTAGTACGCCTTTCCGTTTTTAGTATTCCTTCCTCCTGCACCGTTTCCTTCCCTTAATTTTCCGTTTTTACTCGATCCCTGTCCTACAGAGAATCTTTGGGCAGACAAGTTACTTGTTGTCTCCATTAGACTACTATCCATCTTTATCGGATTTATTATCAAGTCATTAGTTTCTATTGTATTGCTTTTCGCGCTCTAATCTTTTATGATTATCAGTAATGAGAAGTGGCGCACAATCCTCGGCAGAGTCCTCTTGAACTTTCAGTAGTATCATCATTTATCTACAATCACATTTTTGACTGTTGCGGTATCTGAAGCAGTGACAACTGACAAGTACCCAGCAGAAGAAAATCGTTGTGGAACTGAAAGACGTATCTCCATTCGGGTGCCCGACCTCACACCACTAATAAGCAGATTCAAGCCGCATTCGCATTGACGCGTTGAGCCTTTCGTGAGATAAACAGAGACGGACGTTAGCAATGCTGACCTTACTTGTGACACGTGAGCGTTTACAGACTTTAATGGCTTTGACAACGAAAAATTTGGTAATTGAAGAAACAACTTGTATGTTTCAGATTAATAAACTTTCGAAAAAAGCCCGGTAGGTACAAATCGTATTTGAAGTTGGAGGCTTTCATTGATCCAGATTTGTGTCCTGCGCTGCATTTGAAAAACTATTTGGAAGTTACAGAATGTATCAACAGGCCAAGTAGACTGTTTTAAGTGAATAGGAAGCCTTATGGGCCTGCCAGCCAGGGGATCAACTAAAAGCAGGAAAGGAAAGGAAAGTCATATTGCACGAGAAAACCAGGCAAGCATTCTAAAACCAGGAAAGGCAAATAAAACGAGGGAAGATGCAATAGAACTCTAGGATTCGAGAAACTGGCAAGCAGCATCGTGCATTTCCTCAGTTTCGTATCCTATGAGCGGTCGGCAACTTACATTTTTCAAGTTCACCATTTCTTTCCTCGTTTTAGTATCCTGTCGGTAGGCAATTAAAGTGCCTCAGAGTTTAGTGAGGGGTCGGCAACTAACACATTTCATGTCAATCATTTCTTTCCTCTTTTAGTATTCTAACGATGTTAATCGCCCGCCCTGACAGGGTGCTAAAACGAGGAAAGAAAATGTGAACTTCAAACATGTAAGTTGCCGACCCTTCATAGGATACTAAAAAGAGGAAAGGCGGGGTAGAGCTTGCCAGTTCTTCGAATCCTACAGTTTTGGTGCATCTTTCCACGTTTTAGTTTGCTTTCCTGGTTTGAATATACTTGCCTGGTTCTCTCGTAGTCGATCCCGCCAGCTGGGAAACGGTTTCTAGTGAATTTTAAAATAGGTCGGATTGGCTTCAGCGAACTCTTTTTTCGTATTTTATAACAATCCCATAGTAGATGGTCGTGCTTCTGTTCGTAATCAAGCTCTTCAGTAAATAAATCAATTTTTTGGAATTTATTGTTTGTGGTCCCAATATAAATTGGGACCACAGTTGGGTTGCAAGTTGTACGTTGCAACTTGCTTTCAACTCTCATTACATGAACTTGAACCCCAGCGCTCCTAGAGGCAGAATTGGGGGATTAAGCGAGACTTACCTAAGGTGAATTAAATCCTGATTCTGCCGATACTGGAGCGATATGTTGTGTGAGAGTTCATGTCCCTCCCTCTCTCGCATGTGGTTTTAGGTTGTCGTTGCTGTGGTTGCACCGTAATCTAGTTCTTTTAATACTGGTTTGAAAGAATACCGTGCCTTCAAGTCACTTCCCGTCGGCATCTCATTACATGAACTCTCACTCAACCCAGCGCTCCAGTATCGGCAGAATGGTTTTGAAGCTGCAGCCACCAACTGCATTTATTTTTAAGAACGCTTACAATATAATAAGATGAAATATAATGAAATATTTGGTTTTGAAATTGGTTAGGTTAGTCAGATCAATGTGATTCTGCGGAGACGGAATCCCTCGGGTGTGGTTTTTGGTACGATATTGCGGAGCTCTGTCGCCAGAGAGAGATGCGGACGAATGACTCCTGAAAAGACCCTTCGCACTACTTGCTGTTTGTATGCTCCTGTATTTTAAAATAGTTGAATAGGCTTCTTTAAAACTACTATTTGCATTCAACAAACCATCCACGGCTTTGGCTGTTTAAAGGCCCCTTCCAGACAAGTGAGAAAATCAGTGAGGTGTCAGTAGGGGCGAGAATGTGCCGTATAAAATTTGGGTCTCAGGTTTTAAGAATGGATGGAGAGCTTGCGAAAGTATTTTGCATTAGTATTATGGGGATTATGCATTAGTATTATAAGGTGATGTTGAGACAATTCTTCATTGCCGTTTCTATTGATTTGATCACCGTATTTTATGATATTATATTTTATGATTTTTTCGTAAAGCTCACCCGTCTGTCTTTTATCATGGTAGCTCTCGCAGGGAGATTGAGATAGTTCAAACTTCGTTTGAGGGTCGTTTCGGTAAAAATTGAGAAAATTGGCCCATTGCCCTAAACCTTACAGTATTTCAGACAGTCTACACTGGTACTACTCCGTCCATCGTCTCCTCGGGGGACGGAGGGAAAAAAGAGGACGGGATATGAAGACAAAGCTTTACGATCACTTGTGATAGGCATACCCTTTTTATCCCTTTTTCACGAATTCTGTTTACTCCAGAACAAGCAGACCTGTCTATTTGCAAGAACAAATAATCTCCTAGTCTCTGTAAAACGACCATGCGGAGTCGAATATATTCTGATACCCTACCCGATGCAAACGAGCGGAGGAGGAGGTACGCAGAACATCATAATTTGTTACCTCTACAAACAAACTGTATCGCATTACAACTCCGCTAGAAATATGTGAACGCCGTTGTGACGTCACGTCTAGTTCGTTGCAGACCGGGTTCTTCAACCCTGCAGGCATTCTACGCTTTTTCCCCAGATATGTGCAACGGCGAAGAGGGAATTAGACGGGTATCAACTCAAACTTTGTATTTTAAATAACTTTTGTATCTAGTCGCAACTGCCAATCACTTTTCCTTTTCCTCCTATATATATATTTATATATATATATATGTGTTTTTTTCAAAAGCTGTTATGTTAAGCCATATACAGAACATTCTAAAAACACAAAAACTCATGAATTCTTCTCACATTCATAACTTAATGACACCTACACACTTTCTGCTAAACTAATGAATTCTCAAAACATTCCAAAAACAAACTATAGACCTAGCTGACGCAGACCTTAAGATACCAAGAAGTAGCTTCCCCCTTTTCAAAAAGAGTACATACCGGCTAGAGGAACTGGCTCTCCACAGTGACCTGATATTTTCAAGAACAGAACCATAAAATGAAAGGTCGCATTCGCTGTAAAGTTCCGCAGGTGCCACTTAGTCTTCCACTTGTTGACTCGTTTCATCGCTATTCCAAGGACGGATGTAAGTCATGTCAATCACCTGGAATAGTCGAACAGTATTTAAAGAATCAAAGGAGTCTTCACAGTAAATTGTCATAGGTTTATAAGGGAAAAGATTTCCTGCTCTTCACATCCAGGGACGCAGACATGACAATGTGCACATTGTCAAGGATGGCCGTGTTTCATTTAGGTATGAAGCATACCAATGTTTACGACGATTTATAGACTCTTGCCGACGGTCTGACACCAGCCATAAGTTTTACACTGACTTGTTTATTGTCGACTTTCAACTGGAACTGTAACTCTAGTTTGACCCGACTTCCATCACCAAACAAAATCTAAAGTTGGACTTGTGATCTCACCGTCACGACTTCTAAAAATATATACAACACGAACCATAGCCCAGTTTAATACAGGTCCGAAAGTTAAGTTGTTGTTCGTAAAGTTGTCCGTATGTTATGTCTGTTAGCACGATAACTCTCGACGGGTTCGAGATATTTTGTTCAACTCTATACTTAAGGATGGGGAGGGGGTTTAAATGAAAGTGTGAACAAAAATTTCAAACTATTGCGACAGTCAGTTTAAGGATACGGGTTGTCGGCAAAAAGTCCCCGATCGAAACGTGCCCTGGCTAAATGTCTCCGGCGAAAGGTCCCCATGGCAAAAACATAAGCCAAGGATACATGCTGACTCGTATCTGAACTTTTTATTTTTTTGGTAAATAAAAACAAACAAAATGTGATGGGAATTTTTTTTTCTGAAGTTGGTTCGGAATTTGGTATTAGAGTAGAACACTTTCTTGCCGGAAAAGTATAGTTGTAATGGATTCTGTTAGTTTTCGACTAGGACTGTGTCTGTTCTAACCACAATCGGGGTACTCTGACCTAGAGACAAATAACATGTTTATGGAATACGGCGAAGACCATAATCTCCAAGACCCGATTCTCTGAATGAAGATGTTCGATAAATATTTCCCTTGGAGACCCATCTTCGGTCGTTACTCTTGTAAGCTAACCAGTTTAACAGGTTAGACCTGTGAAGCTCCTTCGCCCGAAAGACCGGTTTTGCAAATATCGCCACGTTTATTGATGAATCCAAGGGCGACTCGAGAGAATAGCAGAAACCTTCGGTATAACGACTTAAAACCCAAGCTGTTTTACGAAGTAGGTAATTGTTTCGAAACATCAAAGAATAAATAACACATAGCAAGGATCTATAGGATCCTAGGTTCTCTTATCCGTCCTGTGCTGTAATACAATCGGTAGGGTCGAAAACGATATGTGTACGTTGTACGTTTACAATTATTGTAAATAATCCAACATAAGCTACATTTATTTATTCGAAACTGGAGCAAAATATTTTTTGTGAGTCAGTATTCATTCATTCCATGTTCGAGACGATGCAGGATATGATTTTACTACACGCTGTTCTTAAATTTTGGGGAAACGAGACGTTTTGCAGCACAAGTCCTTAGGACTTTCTTTTTGCTGCAATAATTATTAGGCGTGTCATTTTTATTTATGTTTATATTTTGGATAAAAATAAAACCTACCTACCTACCTATAACAAAGCAAAACATGGTACACAAAAATCATTGAAAGTAAAAATATCGATATACCGGAAAATCCTAACATCGCCCAACATTAGATTTACTGCGACGACCCTAGTGGGCTTTTTATGCAATAAACCAATCCATATCTAGAGAGACACAAGGAACGCGGCCGTTTCCTATCGTTCTACCCATTCCAAGAAAGTGCTCCAGAACCGATAACAATGCATCTCCTAGCCGATTATAATCTGAGGTGGAAAAGAACACCAAGTGCTCCTCTGGCTACAAATCTTTGAAATCGAAAGCATTGTTCAAATGAATCAGCTCTTAACTGAAAGGATCTGAAGTTCCTCGGCAGATTATTATGCAAGTCACGAAGAAGAACTTGAAAGCCCTAAATTTGTAAAGAAGATTCCAAAGCAAGGCACATACCCTGGAAATAGCCGAAGATATCAAGATCACGTATCTGATCGAAACGTGATGTTGAAAGTTCAATCGATCGGTAGCAGTGACGACAGACGTGGTGTGAGACAACGCCAGAAAACCCAGAGCATGCGCGTTTAAATGATGATGATGATTTTATTCATGACCCGTCAGTATAAACACAATTGGCAATACTCAAGAGGCATCGATGGTCTTTGTGCTGCACCGTTGAAGTTTGCTAGGGATTTACGTATCGATTCCATTAGCCTGATGTATCAGATGATAATCGAGTCAGGAGTGACACCCAGTGGTTTTGCTGTAGGAAAGCTTTACCCAATTCTGAAAAAAAGGAAAACCACCGGGTTCATGTAGTTCATACCGGCCAACAACCGTTTCAAATGTTTTATGTAACTCTTCGAACTAGTCACGCTTGATGAGATTAGCTCGAAGTGTCATGTCCCACCGTTTGTTTAAGGTACGTAAATGTTTAAGGTACGTGAACACACAATCCGATTTCGCAGTCGGATTCGAATTTCCCCCTTCGCTCCGAAGCATCGCAAGCTGGTTTCCCCATATTGACGTGAAAGGGAGCATTTTCACTACCAAAATTACTTTTGGCTATCTTACAAATTTCCATGTTCCGGTAAGGCCCATGATCAATTGTGTCTCTAAGTGAGACAAATCTCAAAGGTGATGAACTGTGGGTGTTGCTTACGAATGAATTCCTACGACCATGCCCGTAAAAATGACATAAGATTCCAATTTACAAACACGAAAGATCCAAGTCCTCAATCTCGTTAAACATTACGCGACCCCCATTGAATCTCGACGTCTCCTTTCCCTTTCATTAACTTTAAAACACAACGCATTCCTTACACTCCCTTCCTAACACCGTCTTTCTGGCATCCATTTCCACCCTACTCTACTTTTTCGCCATGTCCATACCCAAAAAAGTGTGCATTTTCGTCTTCCCGGAACCTAGCGGCACAAATGATCATGGGCCCTTGGCGGGCATACAAAATTGAGTTTGGCAGCTAAGATGAATATCTGTTAAGATGCACCATATAGTGCACCAGGCTGCTAGCATAATTAAATTATACTTTGACGGTGCTAGCTGCCTGGTCCCTCAAACGAGACTAAAAGAAGGAAAAGAACGGTGCATCTTTCCTGTCTTAATATGCTTGCCTCCTGGTGCAGTTGTCCATACCCCCAGTATGCCTTCCCCGCTTCTAGTGCGCTTTCGCGTTTTAGTCAATCCCCGATCCATGTTATCAAAATGGCCATGTGTTGTTGTTTTTCTGTTGCACAGAAGAAATCAGATGAGGGTCGTACATGGCAATCACTCTTATCTGCAAGGGGTCAGCTTCAGGCCAAAACTTCACGCGCGTCACTCGACTTACAGAACGTTGTGGCCTTGAAGCCCCTCTTGTTATTTTATCAGTTCACGGTTTGGAACGCTGACGCCATCTAGGTAGTCAGCATCAGATTCGATATTCGTCGAATCAACGTAAGGGACGCCATGTTCAAGGCCTTTGGCCCAATAGATTTGGCAATAGGTATTGCCCTGATGTTAAAAGAAAAAAGTTCCAGAGGGCGATAACAACAACTATTATCGCCCTGCGACAACTGTTATCGCCCTGCGCCAACTGTTATCGCCCTGCGACAACTATTATCGCCCTGCGATATACATCGAGCATTTTTCCTCAAATACTGAATTCAACAAGCACTTTACCATCAAATTCTGAAAAGTAGAAGCTGACCTCCAAAAAATAATTTAAAAACATTAATTTCAGTAAAAAAAAGTTCTTTAAAAACTGTATAAAAATGAAAGAAAAAATAAAATAAAAAATAAAATAAAAGCTGAAAATGACAGAACATCTTACTCTCTTAAGACAACCAGCCTATGCCTTAGGTCATACCTTGTGACAATCAGATTACCACTGAAAATACAGCTTGTCAACTAAAACAACATCCTACTATTTCTTGCTTTCCAAAAGCTAGTTATTCAGCATTGAAAAAATAAAAGAACATCTTACTCTCTCAGTTAGACAACCAGCCTATGCCCTAAATCATACCTTGTCAAAATCAGATTTCCACTGAAAATACAGCTTGTCAACGGAAACAACATCCTACTATCCCTTTCTTTCGAAAAGCTAGTTATTCAGCATAGATCACTGTATTTATTCACTTCAAAAATATCTCTTGAATTCCAACAAAGACAAAGCCAACACAGCTGATGTTATTGTTTACATTTGACTACCCCGACTCCTAGAGTAAGATCCATAGTAGCTTTCACGACCGCTAGATGGCATCTGAATCACCCGCTATCAAAAAAGTGTGTTCGAAAAAGTTATAATAGTCAACATACCTCCATCTCGGTTCAAATCGGAATAACTCGATTTTTGGATTTTTCAAGTGTACTGGTGTTATAATCATTATCGCCCTAGCTGTCCTTGGGCAGCATCATAGGCAGATATCACCCTCGCTGGCGCTCGGGCTATATCAGCCTATCATGCTACCCGCGGGCCAAACTTTTTCCGCTATCACCCTCAGCAAGGGCGATAATATATAGTACTTACTGAATTACAAAAGATTTATTTTTACTTGCTTTGAGAAGCAAAGAGAGAAAGAGGAACGTGAGCTTGAGCCATAGGCTGAGTAGGGTAGGTCGTCAGGCCCGACGATCTTACGACAGTTTTTGTCACGCTATTCACCAGGTCCCAAGGACCCCTCCAAAGACCTAATCGACTCCACCACCCTCAAAACCCCATCACAGAATTTCCAGCTGACGGACTGAACCACAAATCGGGCGTAAGAAATTGCTTTGAGCATATGATTAACCATCCTAACAAAAGAAAAACTAAACTTCGATCGATCCCGAGCCAGCAGAGAACTCCACGCCTTTATGGCTCATTGATTCACCATTCCGTGCCCAATGATCCCTGAGGATCACCATTTCTAGGCAAAACAATTTACCAAAGCACCATTATAGCCTTCACGAAGTTCCCTCGTGCTGCTATCCACACATGACAAATTGCATCCCCCGCATGGCATTCCTTCACAGATCGAGCACGGCGGCAGGATATCCGTCTTATTTCCTTAGAATTCCAGAGGCATTCATTCCCTCCATAACAGCTTTCGTTCTGAGGAAAGAAGTTAAAAGCGAACGACATTAACTTTCAAAACATGCCTGAGAGAGAAGGTACACTTTTCAACGTCGACTCGGAAGGACTCGAACATAAATGGATTCTAGTAGGTGTAGGGTCAAAATGTGAAGGATTTCTACAGAGGAACAACGATGCCCTGGCCTACAATTCCAGAAAAAGGAAGTGTTTTCTTCGACGGGATCGACTAAAAAGAGGCACGGCACGACATAGTGTAGGAGGCACCTGTACTTAAAAAAAAAGGCACGAAAATTAAAAGGGCCCTTCCAGGCTTCAGAGTGAGGGGAGGAACAATGTTCTAACTTGCCTTCTTTTAGGCACTGTTACGAACTCTCACTCGCTTGTCTACTTCTACTACTTGCTAATCTACATTTATTACTCGTGCCTCCTGCGCCATGCCGTGTCGTGCGTCTTTTTAGCCGATCCTGTTTTCGACGGACGGTTTTCTCTTTTTTTTTAAGTTTAACTGAAAAGCCAAATTATTTTTGTATCACTTAACGGACTACTCTGCATTATGTTGATTGTGTTAGGGGATTTTTTTTTTATTTTCACTATTTGCTCTAGTATGATGTCCATAATATCTACGGCCGTCCTCACAATGCAAAATTCTACTATGACGCAGAAAAACCGAATCTCAATACAAACGCGGGTTTTCAGTGATCATCAGCTCGAGGAAGGTGGCTCACTGCTTGAACACTTATTTTTCATAAAACGTTTTCGTCAAGCATACAACACAGACACAAGTTGATAGAGGTACCACAAATCAGAGGGAAATTCCACTATTTGAGAATGATTAGTCGTGAATAGCTAAAGACGAAGTGACGCTTTTTCATCGGGTCTTCAAGCCTCTTTAAGTGAACAAGTCATGAGTACCTAGATTCTGCTAAATTACATTCCTTTTCGGTTAAACTTTAACTAATGTTTGTTTGCTTATCTGTTCAGGCCGTCGAAGCTGCTGGAACTTTCGACCGTTAAATAGAAAGTACATCAACATAGCTAGGCGTGTAGAACTTTGCAGGAGGACCGAGAAGTAATTAACGAGAGTGAGGACCAGAAAGCCAACTTTTCAACAAAACAAGGCTCTGAATATCGAAATGGCGTCGAGGAAGACGAGTCGCTACAGAACAGGGGTCCTGCCTTAAAGAAAAAGAAAATTAGAACAGGGGTCCTGTCCTTTCTCTTTTTCCAAACCATATGCAATTGTTTGTAGGATACCTGATCAAAAAGTTTACTTTATACTTGAAGATAAAATAATATTATTTTTAAAGGAAAAGGGTTAATAGTTTTAGCTCCGGACTAGATCCTGAAACTTAGGGGAGGGTGAAAAATTAATTCCTAAAGCTTGCATATTAACCGCATTTTCATGCTCCCTAAAGCCCATGATCACATTTGCCTCGAGGATTTTCTTGCAAGTGAATTTCTAAAGTTTTGTGTTCACCAAGGGCCCGCGATAATTTTTGCACCAAGGAATTTACTTAAGAATGAATTCCTAGCCACATTAAAGTGTGCATTCCTCATTTAATAAGGGTCCAGGATAAATTTTGCCTCAAGTGTTTAGCTATTTTTGCTTAAAAACGAATTCCTAGCACGCCAATCTTCATATGCAAATTGAAAAAAAAAATGTCACTAAATCATATCGTTTCGTGCTCTCCAAGGGCCCACGATCGTTTATGCCTCCAAGGTTCTGCTTACGGATGCAGGACTCTGGCGGGGAGGACTATTCCTTCTTTTATGCTACGGAGGAGGCCACGCGTTGTGTGCCACTCGAAAAGAAAGGGCAGTTTTCAACAACACAACTCCTACAAAATTTCAGGGACAAGTCCTCATACCCAGGGGCAAGCCAAAACTCGAGAGGGTGGCAGGGCGCCTGCTCGCGCCCTACCGCCCATTTCAGCTTTTCGAGACACATGTAGCCTATTAATAAAACTTGCGATGCGATATCTGCAAGCGTTGAAGTCGTATCTCCGAGCTAAGGGGCAGTTTGGGGCTTGGGCGTGGGGGGTGACTACCTCAAAATACAGGATTGGCAGACGTCCGGCAAGGCTTAAAAGTCATACCAGTTAGAAGCATCATAGCCAATGGAACTCAGTACAACATGCGGGAAACTGTAACGCCATTCGTAATAACAGGAATTCGCTTCCACAATAGCCAGACCCGCAGCAGTTTCTAATGAATGTATATCAGATAGAATGAAAATGAGCACCGCATGCGAAATTTTTGAAGTATCTATGACTTCTTTCGGGAAAACAATACTTCCCAACAAAATTTAGCTTTTAATGTGACCCACGCCCCGAATTTTCAAGCCTAAAAGCCGAATGAAATGACTCGTCCTTTCCAGTACATAGAGCCTACTACGAAAGGCGCCACAGGCAAATTTTGTGGAATCCTCTGTGATCAGAACGTCCTTTCGGATCCCAAATGCCACTTAGCACAGATCTACCCGTCTGTCTTTGGTCACGACGAATCAAGAAAAATGTGAGACATTTAGTTGGAAGTTGGAAATGTGCTTCAATTTTCGAAAACGAAGTACTGATCATCCAGAAAAAACTTGAAACAGAGTAGGATTGTTCTGAAATCTAACAAATCATTGAAAATGTTCGCCACAAGCAGAATCAGCCTGATTTTTACTTGAATCGATGAGATGTTGGTACACAGTAGATTGCGTTAAAACTTGGGTAAAAACTGTGCCCTGCAGGGTGAAATTAATGACTTGAAAGCTGTCTTTTGCCGACCTTGGAAGCTCAAATCTGTCTCATTTTGACGAAAAATTATCAAAAAATCTTTTTGTATGCGAACCACTAGAAACAGCCCGCCTCTTTGTGTCAATCTGGCAAGCTCGAAACATAATAATAGTAATATATTGCAAAATCGATAAGGCCACAAAGCCTCTACAAAGTTCTCTTAAAACATCTAGGGTCAGACATTTCGGTTATTATATATTATCGCCCTTGCTGAGGGTGATAGCGGAAAATTTGGACCGCGGGTGGCATGTTAGGCTGATATCGCCCGAGCGCAGCCCGAAGAAAAGCAAGGGCGATAATGATTATAACACTAGTACATTTGTTTTAATTTTCTGGTATTCCCCTGATGTTAAAAGAAAAAAATTCCAACCGTGCGTTTTCACTTGATATGGCATGGCTGGCCGAGCATTATCAAAATAAATAACGCCCGGGCGTTATTTATTTTGATAACGCCCGGTTGTAACTTTTTTCTTTTAACATCAGGGCAATACCAGAAAATTTTGGCACTGGGTAGGATAGGACTGATATCATGGGACTGCACGGTGTACTGGTGTTATAAATATTTCGTCGATTTCTTTCTTGAATCGGCTCAGTGATGGAGAGTTTGCCGTTTCTTCGGGCAGTTGATTCCACTGAAACTCCACCGACCAACCTCTCTCCGGTGAGTTTGAGGCTATGGCCACGCATGTTATTGAAACTGAAGTTGATGATAGCGTCAGCTTCGACGTTTTCATGCATACCGTGGCATAGCTTTGTCTCAATGAGGTCCCACCTGTGGAAGCGGTATGCCAGCGTGGGAATTTCAGTCTTTCAAGCCTTTACTGGTATAAAGCTGGTATGCTGGCATTTGCTGCATGCGACTGCCATGAGAATGCAATTCTTTAAGTCGAAAACGCTCAAGAACCCAGAACCGCCGATGTCCAAGTTGGATGTCATCTCAGTTTCTTGGTAACCCTGAACTAGCCTTACTGACTTTTCCCAGCGTACTGCCAGCCCCCCATTTAGCTTTTCTGGGTGAGCGCCCAGTTTAGCTGAATTTTGTGGTCAGTCGGGCGATCTTGCGATTTAGCTTTTTTCTATCTTCGCGGGGGGAGGGGACTATCCCCCACACCCCCCATAGCGATGCCCCTGCTCATACCACTGTGGAGGCAGTTAGAGCCGGGGATTGTCGGAAGTCTTGTGGCACAATGGAGAGATCTGGACGCAATTTGACGAATAGAATTGTGACATGTTCGCGAGAGTCGAAGGATGTCCCGTAAATCTTCTGACACGCGTAGGGACCAAACGAATTGATCGACTGGGATAGAACTTGGACAATTCAAAGTTCGCATGCCTTAGATGTGTTATTTCTGGAGGCCAGATCCGATCTGGTGTGGGGAGCAGAAAGGCGTACCAAACGAGTCGAGGCAAAAACTCTCCTGGCGATCCCCCCCCCCCACCATAGGAAATTTGAATATATTTTTCATATACACGCGTATATACACTTTTCATAAAAATAAATTGCATTCATTAACACTGTGTGTGGGGAGGTGGTCGGGGTTTTGGTACCCGGTTTACTTTGCCAGTAGGATTTTGGTACCGGGGAAGGGGTTCGCAGGGGGGGGGGTAGGGGAACCAGTACCGGGCATCTCCCGGAAATTTAACTTTCAATATAAATAGTGACCCTTTTCTTGCGAATCTTGATGGTTGGTACAGGCAGATGCTGTAGAGGTTGCATCTTTAGGTCGGAACTGCATCCGACCAAGGACCCATACATTTCCTGTAATGCCTGGCCATTCAGGGGGCTTGTCATTTCCTATGCTTCTATGTTGCTATGTTGCCCGACCCTCTCCTACTTTCCAAAAATTCCGCTTGGGTCGAATCGGCGTTCTTGTTTGCCTCATTGGACCTGAGCGCCAGCAGCCAATCCCAAATTTTGTCTATCTGGATAGTCGCGTACTCTATCCCCGTGGGTATTTCTCGAACTACAGGACGGTCGGTCAAGAGCGCATCAGAAATCTCTTATTGACAAGCCCCCTGAATGGCGAGGCATTAGAAAAGTTATGGGTCCCTGACCGACGAAGGAAAGTGGCGCGGATATCCTCATTTGAGTTGGTTCTTTCATTTTCTTTCTTGTACAATCTCCCGGTAACTTGTGCCGTATGAGCTCAGAGCTCTGGCTTTTCATCATACTGCAAGAAGTCGGTATATCTAAAACTCGACGCAGAAACGTATTCCCTACAGGACTGGCTTTCTGTCTCGAAAGTTTTAAAACGATGCTAACTTTCGTCTCGAGCTTTCGCTGACACTATACAATATGAGGAAATATCCACAGTGAAACTCATCCAAAACTTGTAACGACTTTACCTATACTCTGTAAAGGTCCTGGGCACCGAAACAAATCTTCTTCCTTATATGTCTTTCTCATGGTGCACGTGGATATTAAGCCGCCGGAAATTCTGACACAGAAGATCCGGGCGATTCACTTCTTACAAGCTTCACAGATTTCACAAAAAACTTCACAGGCTCCCCCTTAGCCATTTGTATCGTTCTGCAACTACCTAGTTCTTAGCGCTTTTTCGGAGGGCAAACTTTGCCGAAAAAAGCTTCGAGGTCCGCCGAAAACTCTCTCAAAAATAAATGCATGAGAAGCTTTAGAATGTGAGTATACATTTTATAAGAATTTAGAAGTCCGATAGGTTCTGTACTCCTTTCTTTTTGCTTGATTTTCGCATTTTTTAACCACGGCTACACATTTTTCGAATTTTTCGCGTCCAACCAGCGCTCCGGAGAACGAGAAGTCTAGATAAGCGCCAACAAGAAAATCGCTAATTTCATAGTGCAAACATTGGTATTTACGGAAAACGACATGTCTATACCATTTTATCGTGGAAAGCTCATTTCTAGTAAGGGTTGTGCTTGAACGGACATGTCGTAGTTGTGATAGTACAGTAGAGGTATGCTTATGTGAACAGTTACTTCAATGTGAACACTGCAGTTTTAGGCCAAATCGTAGACTGAAGATCCAAAATACCTATACAGGTGTTTTCAGCTGCCCTTCTTACCTACTTCGGCTAACTGGTAGTTAGCTTTGGACACAGCAAGTCCGTGAAAATGGCAAAGTCCGAAGTCAACAAAAGTTCATAGAAGCATACCTTTACTGTAATTCATTATACTTCACTAGTATTTCTATCCATATCTCGTCACTTCATGTATCCTATCTCTTCTGTTAGCAATAAACTGATTATCGCTCTTGCCATGTTCGTTCTCTTTACGTGACGTATCATGCACCCGATCACCATTTCCGACAAGCATATTCTTCCGGAGACCAATTATGCAAATTTTGCCAAGATTGTCATCCGAGGCAAGGGAAAGAGGCTTAGAACAGCCGAATCCGTGTGTAATTTTCTGTAAGTACAGCTTAGTTGCAAAGTGGTCAACTATCTCAGAACATCTGAGCAGGCAAAATATGTAGCCTAGTGCTTTAATAAACGGACTCACCATCGTAATCTACAGGCAGCACCGTCGGCTGTCTCGCTTGAGATTAATACAAATTACAGACGGAAAGCTCTAATCCAAACAAAGTATAGGCAATATTAGAGCTCAACTGTCGACCATTAAGAGACAGATGACAGCGTAAACGAAGCACGCTATAAGTCATTCGAGAAATAAATACAAGTGGAAACAGCTTGTAGAACTGACAGACGGAGGCGGGAACAGCCCTGTGACTTGTAAGACACACTCTACGCAGCTGTCGGTAAAATAATCGTAGGATTAAACGAACCTACTTTAGGTGAAATTTGATCCTGGATACATCGACTAATAGGAGCACTGGCGTAATGAGGGTTCATTTGAGATAGATGTGGCAACCTTTCGGCGGGTAGAGTGTCAGGATTTAGAGGGAATCATAGAGCGAACATCACAAACAAAAGGGAGGGCGCAACCGTATATCAGATACCACGGTAGCTGCAAAAACGATACCGTGGTAACAGATACCATGGTATCTGTGAAAACGCTGCAGATACCATGGGATCTGCGTTTGGTTCATTCACGTCCTTCCTTCAAGCGTTTTACCTCTGTCGAGGCTACACTGTCAGAAGTTTCATAACAGATAATACAGGGATGCGCAGTTTCAAAAGACAACACTTGGGATGTAATAGTTGCGTTTTGCAGATACCATGGTATCTGTTACCACGGTAACTGGATCTGCAATTCGTCGTTTTTGTAGTTACCGTGGTATCTGATATACGGTCCACTGCAAAAACTACTATTGCCGAAACTGCACTGTTCGAAGCCATCCCAAAAGAAAAACTGATATCCAGTTATATCACTAAGTGCTGAACTTCTTTCTCACCAATTTGACAAAAACTGATGAAAGAGAGATGACTTTTCAGATACCACGACCAGATACCACGGTCGGACCGTGATATCTGAATATATGTTACCACGGTAACTGGCCAGATACCACGACAATTGCAAAAACGCCTTTTGACCGTGGTATCAGATACCACGATAACTGCAAAAAAGACTTTAGACCGTATATCAGATACCATGGTATCTGCAAAAACGCAACTAATCTGTTGTGATTTTAAAGACGTTATGTATTAAAAGTGACGCATAACAAACATTGCCAGGAAGAACAGAAAAACCGCCGAAAAACCATCTGTTAATTTTTTTGTTTGTCGTCATGATATCGGAAAAGTGAAAATGGTATCTTATATTTGTGAGTTTTAAGTAACGTATAACACGAAGATTTCGGGTGTGAATATTCAGACACGATGGAAACGTGCAATTTATCTTGTCCGCCAAGAAATAAGAAAACCTGGAACTTTCCGTCTGTGTTTCAGACCAGACTTCGAAATTAGAGCAGGTGATTTAAAGTTGTCGACAGCCAGAAATATAAATTTCGATCACCGAATTAGAAGACACAGCAAGGAGGCGAGGATAATACAAAGTAGAGAGAATCGGGAGGCAAGGTCTTATATAAATCATGACAAACTAAATTATTTATATCGCATTACCAACTACAAAGGCTATGGATACCAACTAATCTAAAAAATATAGCAAACACTAGAACACAAACGCTTATTTACATTTAACTTAAACCTAATGTAAAGTTTGATATGACTGTTGTCTTTTTTCTTTGTTGGCCTCCGTCATTAGGGCTACACGCCCTCCATTGTTTCTCTTGACGGGTTTGACAAATTTACATATATTTAACAAAATTCCCCAATCTGACCGATTTTGACACTTACCCTATTAAACATGAACGTACTTATAGCTTAGACCTGAACTTTAATATACTGCAAAATATTTACAGACTGAACATTTATCCCTAACTTATTTCTAACAAGACAAGGAGTGATTCATCTTGCCTTCTGATAAGCTAGGCTCCAAGGCCGTATCCAGGAATTTATTTATTATTTTATTATTTTATTTATTTCAAAATATAGCCTCTGGGGCTGCTACATAACAACTCAATTTATATACACTAAACAAAAAAAAAAAAAAGAAAAAGTATGCTGAAGGCATGTATCCATACCTACCAGTAAAACAAGGACATGGATCAGAGGTTAAAGCCTATAAAAATTACTCTTTTTGTATGTTTCAGGTGGGGTTGATCCCCCTAACCCCTCCCCTGGATACAGCCTTGCCAGGATCCCACAGAACCCCACCGAACTTATCTACCGAAACCATCGTCGCTTGGTAACGAGCGACAGAGTTTCCTAAGGGTCGAATTTTTGCCGCGATGGAAACTGAGAAAACGGTTCTGTTATACAACCCGTTTCTCTAGAATGCAGTGGCAGCTACGAGACAAGAGCAACAGGGGAAAAACAAAGCTGGGGCCCGGGGGGAACGAGCTTTTAGAATAAATATTTTTCTCCTTTGTTCTCGGCGAAAACGATTCTTGTCGGATTGGATCCGCAATCAACGACGCGAATTTCCGGTCGTCAATACGTAGGGTTCGTTCCAGCTCTTCTTCGTAGTTACTTCGGAGTAACTACGTGTGACGTCAAAAATTAACTACTACCTGGAACGGTCGAAGTTACTACGGGACGAGATAATCCGCGTTGTCTCTCATTGCTTCCCCGACTTCCCTTCTCAAGACGGCTCTTGGAAAGTGAAAGTTAGCTAAGATGGTCGGGTACTATCTTTACAAAAAGTTACTTCGATGTGACGGTCTTCCTTGTGCTCCCCGTAACTTTGTGACAAGCTGGAACGGTGAAAGTGACTGAAAAGTAACTATTTAGTAACTTTCGGGCCGAGCTGGAACGAACCCGTAGTTTCGTGGCGAAACGGAAAATTCTCCTCTCAGAGCTCTTACGTTCACACGCAGCCCGATAAGATTTCAGATGCGAAATACGCGTGCGGCATTCGCGTTACTTTAGGAAACCGGTGTAAGGCATGCATAAAAATTCCGCAGAGAAGGGTCCAGTCTGTCCATAAATATTAAATAAAAAACATTATAATTATAAATAAGATTGATTTACAACAAAATTCTGAGTTGACAGCATGTGGAATAGTCCGAAAAAATTTACAGGTTGGAAAAAAAAACTGAAATGAAACGGAGACTGAATGTTAAAAGTAGGATTTTTGTTCTGGAAAAAGTAGGTGACGTCAAAAATACTAAAAAAAATAACATCGTGGAGCACAGGAGTTGTAGACGAAAAAGTAAGAAATACGAAAAATTCGAAAGAGATACGACGCAGGTTATAACAAGACCAAAGGTTCCGATGGGATCCCAAAAATCCAATATCTAATACAGTAAGGTTTTTTCTTCGCCAGGCCAAACAGCCAGGCTAAACTCAGCATGTATGTTTACCACTATAAGCCGATCGAAACGATCTTACCCTACTTCTGTGAATTTTGCGGTTTTGGCGAAACTGAAGAACTACTTGTCCGGCGAAAAACTAAAGCTCAAAAGCGAATTCAGCGTATCTCCTTACCCCTACATCCAACATCCCAACTTCAAAGTTTAACTTCTAACAAATTTTCCGGTTTCAACCGGATTCCTGAAGAACTACGTGTCCGGCTAAAAAATGATTTGTCATACGGATCCAGCATCTTTTCTCACCCCTAGAACTATCATCTAATCAAGATCAAATAAAACTTTTACTCTTAACACATTTTCCGGTTTTGGCCGGATTCCGGGCTAACTAATTGTCTGGCGAAAAAACAGTTTTCGTATTATTGTTCAGCATACCTTCTTACCCCTATATCGAACATCTAATCAACTTCAGACAAAAATTTTACTTTTAACAAACTTTCCGGTTTTGGCCGGATTCCGCGCGAACTACTTGTCCGGCGAGAAAATGGTTTTCATATTCGTGTTCAGCATGCCTTCTTACCCATAGATCCAACATCTAATCGACTTCAAATAAAACTTTTACTTTTAACAAACTTTCCGGTTTTGGCTTGATTCCGGGTGAACTACTTGTCCGGCGAGAAAATGGTTTTCATATTCGTGTTCAGCATGCCTTCTTACCCCATAATCGACTATCACATTAGCTGTTTAAAAATATTTTGCTTGTCCCTTAATTTGAACCCCCTCCCCCACCCCTAAATGTAGGGCTACAGGGCCCATCTACGAACTCGACCTTACTCTTGACCCAAAGAATGCTCACACCAAGTTTCACCAAAATATTTCATTCCCTTCGAGAGTTATCGTGCTTACAGACGGACGGACAGACGGACAGACGGACGGACAAATTTTGCGATGCCATAGGTATCCCTCCACTTACGTTTTGGGATCCCAAAAACAACGGCCTTAAGCTCAATATTTCAGCTATTAAGATATTTAATTGCCTTGCATCTAAAGAATACGACGAGGCAAGATTTTTTTTTCTACCAGTAGGTCACGACTTCAAGCAAGAAAGGCAACCTTGGTGTGCTTACCGATGCCGAGCTCGATTTCCACAAGCAAACGCAACACGTCGTGAGTAATGCCAATGGAACACTTGGAATCATCCAGCGAACTGTAAGCAGTAGGAGTCCTAAGGTGATCAGCATGTCGTACTCCTCACTCGTCAGACCGAAGCTGGAAGTTGGAGTCTCACTAGCATACCCGCAATACGAGATGGACAAACGCCTTATCGAAGGTGTCCGGCGACGCGCCACGAAAATGCAAAACACCCCATACCCAGAAAGATTCATCCAAACTCGAAACAGAAACAAACAGAAGTCAAAAAGATACTTCGTCACCACACCAGAGATGGGCGAATCCGACCATGAAAGGATTCGAATCCGAATCCAGGGCCAGGTACGAATCCGATTCCGAATCCGAATCCACCATTTCGTGCTGAGGATTCGAATCCGGATTCGAATCCGACCTTAACAAAAATCAAATCGTATACGTAGGTTATAGTTTAAAAATCAGGGGTGACAAAAATCACTGATATTCAACGTAGTCGGATAACGTGAGAGATTGCTCAGGATGGTTGGTGGTGGCGATCATAAAGTTGGACTGCCTAAGGCCACTGTGTAAAAATTGGGACACGGGAACTGGAAGGATGTAGACTAGAAATTTGAGCGGATTCGTAAGATTGCAGGTTTGGAATCAGAGTCCGAATCCGAATCCAGCCTGACAAGCAGAAGATTCGAATCCGGCCAAAAGGACGAATCCTGGATTCGAATCCGAATCCGGATTCGGATTCGCCCATCTCTGCACCACACCACTGCTTGGTTTTTCTTTTCTGACAAAATGCCTTTCTTTTCATTTGGTCTATCAATATTAAAACTACAGATTTGGTTGGCTTGCTCCTTTCCTTGCAACGGAGACGAAGGCCGAAGAGCACTATCCGGAAGGGAATTATCCCTTTATAACCGAACGATCGACCGCAGCCAATTACTCTTCTGTTCTTTCTCTATTAGGGAACCTTATCGTTTGCCATCTTAACGAGAATATGTCCTATTAATTTAGAAGGAGGGATCTTTTGGGGAACGCATGTGCAAGATCCTGCTACGAAATATTTGCCCAAGAAATTTGATTCAAAGAAAGATGATTTATCGTTCCCGCGTGCGTACCAGTTAAAGGTTAACTTCCAACATCGTGGTTGATACTGGAAAAACCGAATCAAAACGGACATTTAAAATAATCTACCCGAGCCGAAGGGCTGTGAATAACATCAATCAAGCGTAGCGAGTTTGATATTTTTTAAATGGCCGTCGAGCTTGTTATTCCGATATCAACTGAGATGGTGGTATGTCATTATCGGACGGCATGAAAATGTCTCGGTAAATTGTTTAGAGTGTCGATAGGTCGCTTAGATGTGACTACATGACGAATCGATAAGTCGGATATGTTTTCCTGCTTGGTCGATACTCCGGACAAAATCCGGTGATAAATGGAAACGCGTTAGGCCTCATATTAGGGTCACTGGAAAACTGGAACCCCGGAACCTCCCTAACCTAACCTGCCTAACCTAACCAAAAGGTTAGGTAAAAATAACCAAAAGGTTAGGTAAAAGGTTAGGCTAGGTTAACCTTTTACCTAACCTTTTGGTTAGGGAGGTTCCGGGGTTCCGGTTTTCCAGTGACCCTCATATTATGTCTTTATTTGGTATGCGGAGCTTCGACCTTGCGGTAAGGATACAGAAGAAACCAATCTTCAAACTTCATTTTCCTATCAGGTCCACAATTCGGTCGGATTCAGAATCCGACCAAATTGAATCAGAATCCGAGTCAAAGTAATGAAGGATGAATGCTTTTTGGGAGTTCGCCAGTTGGGAAGATTCCTTAAGCTTTCGATGAAGCATCGAGAAAGATTTATTTAGTCATAGTTGGAATTTAGTGAAAATTTGTTTTTCCATTTTGTTTTGTATTGCCATGGCCCTCGGGCTTTTTGTGCAAATATATATCATATCATATCATATCATATTGTTAGTTCGAATGTATTTGCCAGTTGTTTCTTCCAGTTGTTTCGATAAAGGGATAATAAGCACGCTGATCCATATTTGCTGATCCATCATCTGCTTCGCTTTCCTACCGGGTAAATGATGCGACCTGAAGATGATGCATATCGGACATTTCAGAAAGAGAAAAATCGTCTGATTAAATTTGTGAAGTGGTACATTTCTAGAGCATGTTGGGCCAGTGTGAACGATGAGTATTGAAATACATAGATGGCACTTTATACAAGGGACTCAAACGGTTAGAGTGCCTGCCTTGTAAGCAGAGGGTCCTGGGTTCAAATCCCGGATGAGGAGCATTTTTGTCTTTCAGTTCACGACTTCTAAAACAGTATTGAAATAGCATTATTCCGTTCGGAATCCGAGCTGGACCCGAGACTGAAGAAAGATATTAATCAACTAACACTGATAGACACACAATAATTAATTCGTTTAATTCCATGTTATCTTTTTACAAAAATAGTGATGGATAGTCATACATGGTCAAATAGTCAGAGGCGTCACTGCTAGGGAGGGAGGGGGGACGCCCCCCAATGTTGTCGGCCAGTCGGTAAAAAGAGTCGGCGCGAAGCGCCGCGATTTTTGGTAAAAAACAGTCGATATAGTCGTTTTTCTTAAAAACAATCGATTTTCTTAAAAATAGTCGTTTTTCTTAAAACCAGCCGATTTTTTGTCACCAAAGTCGTTTTTTCTCAATAAGTGTTTTTATCCGCAAAAACAGTCGGTAAAAAAGACCAGCCAGTCGGTAAATATACCTTGCCCCCCCCCAAACATTTTGGATAGTAACACCTCTACAATAGTCATGCATCTGTTGCAATTAAAAAAAAAATAAGAAAAATAAGACTTATCATAACTACAAAGCATAGTTCAGTTTAAGCTCGGAATTCAGCACCGTTTAAATACTTCACAAAATAGGGAACAAAGGACTTGCTGAAGGAAATCTGCTGAAGGGGTTCATTGGAAACAAATGACAAGTATACACGTCTGCGAAGACCAGAATTCCACAAGACCCGATTGTCTGTATAATAAGCCCAATTACAGTCCCCTTTGGCATACAAAGGAAGCCTTTGGTCTTGTTTCATACATAAGTAGCCTATGCTTTATTCACATTCCAAAGCGGGATCATTTTATTTCCAGACGTTTGTTTACGACTCGGCGGGGTATGGCTACTGGAATGGAACGATAGAGAAATGGATGACGTGGTGAATTGGTGGAGTGGAGCTTCTTCGCCAGCGTTGCAGCTTACCCTGTTGGAATAGTTTACATCTTATATCCAAGCATCCATAAAAGAGTTCAAAGCAGGTGCTTACGACGAGACGAGACTATAGAGAACTACACGGAGACTGGAGATACATAAGACACGGAGATAAGAACCACCACTTAAACTACAAAACCGATTCTGTCGCCAGGTTCTTCAGTAACGAGGTCAAATTCGAGGCGCTTTCCAGCGGTAGTTCTGTTTGTTTGTCACGGAAGCGTGTTCCACCCTTCTAACAATAGTAACTTTACTATTTTCGTTCCAACCTTATTTGCTTCCCATGCTCGGGAATTTGGTTAGCGTGGTAACTACGATCTCTGTGACGAAATTTTACGATTATTTTGCCGAAAGAAGGAAAATTCGTTCCAACCTTGACCCCAAAAAGCCCGTATCCGTGACATCATGGGTTGTAACTACGTTAAGTAGAGTGGAACAGGCTCACACTCGACCCGCAAGTTGAAACTCGCAGAAACGCCTTTTTGACTTTGTTTTTGAAAGGACTTTCAAATGCTTGATTATAAAATAAAATCCAGATTTTGCCCAACTCGGTCGGAGCCGCCCGAACTGATATCACTTTGTGAACGGCCTGAGCAGATTTCGGAAAAATTTTACGACCCTTTTATCCTCTTTCGGGGAATGAGCGGCTAGCCACTCGGATGGTTTCACTGTTGGAGCTCAGAAGAGTAGTGGCAAAAGCACAGTATCTTGAAAATTAGAAAGCTACAGCACCGTCATCCTTACGGTTGAGCGATATGAGTCCTAAAAGACCAGTACCCTAGGATAAACCTGCAAACGTACTGAAGGAGGGAGTCCTTTGAGAGCTGGCCTCGACAATCCCTCTCAGAGGTTCATAGCAAGACAGGAATAATTAAAACAATACTAAGAATTTGTTCGCACAAGAAACCCAATACAATATTTGTGCCAATTTTGCGACAAGTTCTTAAGTTCACCCGTATACTGATTATAAATGTTATATTGCTTTTTTTCATGGCCCAAATCTATCTTCTGTTTAGCCAGATCAAAGGAAATCGCAAGAAAAAAGGAAAGAAACGCGTATGCAGAAAGGCTTAAAGTTTAACTAAAAAGACAACTTATTTTTGAATCATTAAACTGAATGCATTGGATTATTTGGATTTTGTGAAGCGATTTTATTATTTTTTCACTATTTGATCTAGAATGACGTTCAGATTATCTACGGCAGTCCTCACGACGCAAAATTCTACTATGACGCGTAAAATTTGAATCTCAATCGAAACGCGGCTTTTCAGTGGCCAGTCATCTTGCGGAAGGTAGCTCACTGCGTGAACACTTATTTTTAGCAAATCGTTTTCGTCAAGTCTACAACATAGGTAAAAGCGGATACAGCTACCACAAATCCGACAGGGAATTTCCACTATTAGAAAATCGATTATTCACGAATAGCAGGACAGCGAAGTAACGCATTTTCATCGGATTTTCAAGCCTCATTAAGTGAATAAGTCATGGGTAACTAGATTGTCTTGTCTCAACCCTTTTTGGTTAAACTTTAATCAAATCCGAGCTTTACCTTCTAAACGCAGAAGAGCTGGCAGCCTCAGAAGAGCTCCCCTATCCACTTGGAACACTTCTCTTTCCCATGTAACTCACTGGTAGGAGTCCAAGAAACCACTGTCTTTAAAAGTCAAGCATCATGGAGCTGAGTCAATAGAGGTGGAATCCAGCGGCGCACTCCCTCTGACCTGCTAGAAAGAAGGCAGTGTCTCCAGTCTCCAGCCCCAGTGGCAAGACTTGCTGTACTTTCCGTTCACGCGGATCCTGCAAGAGCTAAGCGAGAAAAGTCTGACAAGGAGGTCTAGCACAATAGTAACTTCGGAGCATTACAACCAAGAACAAATAATCTGACAGAACCTCCGTCTCCTATCTCTGTAACATGACTATGCGGAGTCGAACATTTCCCCATACCCTGTCCACTACGAACAGGCCCATATCCATGAATTTATTTCGGGGGGGGGGGGGGTTGCCCGCGGGTCGGACCAAAAAGTACAAAAAATAAATAGATCACATGTTAAAGCCTACAAAAAACCATTAAATTTGTGGGTTTCAGGGGGGGGGTCGAACCCCCTAACCCCCCCTGGATACGGCCTTGGCGATGAATGAGCGGAGGTTACTAGCTTCGCGCCCCGTCACGTTTCGTTACCTCGACAAATAGCTAAATCGCTGTCAACCCGCAGTGGAGGAAAACTAGGAGTCAAAGCTGATTGGTTCTATGGAGGAGCTCTAGAGCGGGCTAGCGCGCGGAGTACGCCTCCTGCCAGCATCCTTCACTATTTCTTGGGCAACAAGCAACGGCGAAGACGGAAGAGGAGTAAACGGGTATCAACATCAGCTTAAAGCTAGAGTAAATGCCTCTAGGTCCGCTCTGTTTTGTCGGGGTTTTAATAGTCGCTGCATGTGACTATCTGATTATTTACTCTTGTTACAACCCAGGCGGGAAGACTGCTTACTACGACGATATCATTCTTGGTCAGAAATACGAGTCTTACGACGACAGCCTAAAGACACTGAGCGTAAAAACCTCATCTGATAAGTGATAGAAACTTCTAACGCAATTCAGCGAAAAAATTTCTTACCGCGGACTAGCGAAGGTCAATCACCCCTTGGTTACGAACAACCTAGTAAAGGCAACCAGTAGCACTGAGTCACAAAAGATCCAACTAACGAAGCCGCATGTGAAATCAACGCAGCGTCACCTTTTTATAAAGTATTTTAATGGCTACTGACTATGTGACCCCTCCACTATTTCTGTAACAAACGGAATTAAACGATTATTAACAACGGCGAGTAAAGTAACTTCTTCTTTCGTTAACGCCATTCGAGCATAATATTAGACATAGGCTAGGTTTCCGAAGCAAAATGAAGTGTTGCAAAGAGGAAAACTTTGGACTAGTTTCTTCGCTAACGTTTTAACAGTGAAGTTATGCCACTCGAATCTTTTGAAATGAAAAATACATATTCCTTCGTCACCTAAACGAAGGGCTGTTGGTCAACGTTGAAACAAAAAGAGAATATCGTAAGAATGAATTCAAAACAAATACAGGCTTTGCACCCAGTTAAACCGTATCCTTTTCGGGATCCCAGAACGTTAGTGACGGGATACATGTGACTTCGTAAAAGTTGCCCTTCTGTCCGTCTGTTAGCACGGTTAGCACGATAACTCTCGAAGGGGTTGAGATATTCTGTTCAAACTTGGCACGAGGACTCTTTGGGCCAAAGTACAGGTAAAGTTCGAAGATGGTCTCTGTAACCTACATATAGGGTTGGGGGAAGGGGTTTCAAATTAAAGGACGAACAAAATATTTTTTAAAAGCAAATGAGATAATAGATTTAGGGGTAAGGAGACATGCTGAATTCGAATATGAAAATGATTTTCTCGCCGGTCATATAGTTCACCCGGAATCCGGCCAAAACCATAAAAATTTAATGAAATGAAAAATACATATTCCTTCGTCACCTAAACGAAGGGCTGTTGGTCAATGTTAAAACAAAAAGAGAACATCGCAAGAATGCATTCAAATGGGGAGTCTGTATTCCCTCGCCATAATAGGACCGGAAGATGGCGATACTTAGACCACATTCTCCACACAGACAAATCCAGGCTGCCAAACACATTATCAGCCA